>OY294039.1:44335191-45535191 GCA_958510855.1 Rhagonycha lutea
TGAATTGTTGTGACGTCTAAGATTGGAAGAGTTAAGCCAACAATCGTTATAGTAATGCAAGGTAATATCCTCGTCAAAAATTTCCTTATTCTGCTTTGATTAATGGTTTAATTAGATGATTACAACGAAAATTATAAATTATAAATTTTCGTTTTCTATCGATTTTATGGATTGAGTTCACCCTTTCATAATATTTAATATTTAGGAAAGCTTTCGAGCTACTAAAAATTGAAATCAAAAATAAAATAATAATAAGCAAATAATTGTATTTTAATGGAAAACTCTACAATTTTATAGTACAGTACTGTGTACTGTTCATTTATCTTTAAATGAAAGTTTATTAAGAACTTCTTAAGTTTTATAATAAATTACCCTGTTATCCCAGATATTTGTAGAAAATAATATAAAGTACCCTATATATGATAAAATCCAATAATAGAATAGAAATAGAATAGAAAAATAGAATTTGTTTACATTTCTGTAAACAATTATGGAACTCTCCCTCAGAAAATGTTTCTAAATCATCATTTGATTCAATGGAAATTTGTGTATTGTTGTAAACTCGTTATTTAAACAGTTAAAATTGCCTATCTGAAACAGCTACTGCAAATTCATATATAGAAATATCACAATTATATCTTCTGATAATTTCCTTCGTGCCACAGAAATTCTATTTCTTTTACTATAATTTGCCAAATTGAAAAATATAATATAGAAGCTATGCATATAGCATTCATGAAATTTTTATAGATTTATAATAAAAAAAATGTGTAAAACCAATTTTCGATAGTTTCTAACATGCAAATAATCCATTTAAAGGTTTTACTTCAACACGTTGTGATTTATGGTTTTATGTAATTGTAGTTTAATATAATTATGTTGGGTACTATTAGTATATTTCAAGCCAATAATTTTACTTTAGACTTAAATATTTAATATAATACACGGTGAAAATTGTGTCATGAAATTGTGTTACAAATCGACCTTTAAAAATATTACCACCACGAATGTATTCAAATCACAAACATATTACACGAAATTATAACAATTACATAATTATATAAATTATAACAATAACTTTGCCTTTTTATCAATTGCTGAGTTTGATTTTGAATTCCTGATGTTTAGCCGGTTTCATTGCCATTTTATATTAAATAATAGTCAAATATTTAAAATATCCACATTTGTTAATTTTTAGAAGGCAAAACTGAGTTGCGAGGAAGATCAATAAAAAGATTCCATCAAGTTGTTTGTCACGGAAATGTCAAATCTGCTTTAGATTTGCAAAGTTACAATTTTCAATAATTTTTTCTAGTGTAATAAAATAAAAATATAAATAAAATAAATTATTTTATTGTTTTGACATTTACAAAAGCTTGTATAAACTGTATAAAAAATTAAACATATTTATTGTAATGTTCCTTGCGTGCAAAATGCCGGTCGCTATATATCCATAAGAATCGATAATGTCGTTATATTTACGTCCACATAAAAGATAATTAAATATTTAATAATTTTTAATGTTGGTAAATTGTTGCACGATAAAACTTATGACAAATAGATTAATATTTATTTCAAGGCATTACCAAAATTTTGGTTAAATTTCTCTATTAACTGAAACTACCCATTTATTTTCTGCCAAGAGCAGCTAAATATTAAAATATTTTTTAAATTAGATGCAAAATGTAGACAGGCAATTATTGGAACTCTTAGAGCGCATAAATTGCATAATTGTACTATTGTAGGTACAAAATTTTAAATTAAAAATACATTTTAATACATTATTTAAATACAAAATTCAAAAAATTAAAAACTTTTAGTTCTTTTTATTCTGAAGTTTTTGCATTATGAGGAGCATTAAAAAACTTATTCACATATTTTTCAATTGCAATTAAAATGCAAACTAATAGTATTTTGATTGAATTAGAAATGAAAAAATAATATAAACATTATTAAAAATCTGATTAAATGATATGATTAAACGATATGATTTTTTAAGTATGCCATAGATTTTCAATCGGGTTATGATCAGAGCTCTATCCAGACTGTAGAACCTGAATAAAAACTGGGCAAATTTCAAGACGTACATATCCAAAATTTTGGTTGAACTGAACAACCATTTATTTTCCGCCAGCATATTTTCTGTTTTAGCTGTTTTTGTAGCATATCATAACGAAATCAGCGTTCATCGATATTTTGAAATTTATTAATTTATTAGGTATGGCATGTTTTCATAGTTGGAAAGTCTTTTAAGGTCTAGAAAGTTATTGTCTTATTTATGATCCCTTCTATTTTAGGATCCCTAATTTTACATTACCTCCGCCATGCTTAACTGTGTGAATGAAATATTTACTCACATGGTTCTCTTTTTCTTTTCCAATGCCATTGTCGTCCATCAGGTGAATTATTTTAGTAACCTTCATCTATCAAACATAAATTTTTAGAATTTTTACAATATTTGATTTGATGATTTGTTGTTTTTTTTTAGTTGAAAGTGAACATTATGCTAATTAAATTATCCATTTGTTTACTACTCTTCCCTTAAATATGTGCAGCATTTTTGGCTGAAGAAACTTTATTCAAAAATTTGAAGAAGGAAATCGCTTTTTGTGATTTGGATTTCTCGTTGACTTCTGTACCTAACCTATCCCATTCGTATAAAATATACTTGTTAAATTGCTGCACCAGGTTTTCCGCCACACTGTCTTAGGTCTATTTTAGTTTCAAATGGCAATTGACATTTATCTGATCAAATATCAATTACTAAAACGTCATATACACCTGTAAAGTAATTATTTCATTGCTTATTACTTATTACATACTTCTATTAGTGATATCTTTTTACCAATGTTTTCCTTACAACTCATGTAGAAATCGGCCTGTGGCTTCTTCTTGGTTTTCTTTCTTCGAGTCTTTCAATTATTTTTATTATTTGTTCTTCGAAACCGTGTTAAATAGTAAAAATGTGAAAATGAGGTTATTTTTGTAAACCGCTTTAACATTAATATTATTGATGAACATTTTTTGCGTTAAAATAAAAAGGACCTTCTCTATAAATGAGCTAATTTGAAACAATATTTAAAATTATTACTTTCTTGCGGTTTTAGTGGCCAATTTAATTTTTTTTAAAAAGATTTACTTTTCGTGTTTTATATTTAAAATAAAAATAAAGAGTTTAAGTAATTGTACACTAAACCCTCAAGAAATCAATAGTCGCGATTATGACGCGACAAATAAAATTAATTTTTGTTTTAATTAATATTATAAAAATGTAAGGATATAAAAAAGTTGTAAAAATGACATTGGCCCTTTTAGCATCAAGCTCCAGAATTCTTGTATCCTCGGCTAACTTAATCGTATAAAAAAAATCTTCGAGAAATTAAATTTTTGATAACATTATATTAATATTATATTGTTCGTATGACCACGTATGATAACTAAGTAATAAGCATACTTGAAGTTTTTCTAATTTTTTTTTTCTAAATTGCTAAAAATTGAACCTCATTTACACTTAAAAATTTATAAAATAAATTTAAAATTGATTAAAAATATTAATTCGTGAAAATAAATTAGTGTTTTTAATAAATTACGAAATAAGGAAATATAAACAAAATAAATTTATTTCATCCAGTACAATTAAAAAAAAATAATTTTTAATAATAGACGTTTCGGCTATAATATAGACGTCCTCGAGACATAACAGGGAATATATCAAACACAATCTGTAAAAAAATGTAGGGGTGAGTGTAAACTCACCTAACAATTAAAAATATCAAGGGGGAGAATCCATGAAAGTCAGGAAAACCAATTCTATAACCAGTTTATATTAGGAAGATAAACCAGCTAAACAAATATCGATTCTATCGAAAAAAATCGAAAATTGGAGAGAATGACAACAAATGAACCCATAAATGATAAACAAATAATGGAAAAATTAAAAATTATGAGATAAAAATAGTATATTGTATTTTATATGCCTATAAACTAGATGACTGCCTTAAAGTGCGAAAAAAACTAAGCAAAGCAAACAATGGATGAATGAGCATATAATGGAGATGATGAAGAGCGAAACAAATTAATGAAAGCGAATATAGAGATTACAAAGTTAGATCCCAAGAGAAATTAGGAGGGCAAAAGAGAAATGGCTGAACGGAACGTGAAAAGATACAGAGGAAGTGAAGACGAACCACGACAACTTCAACATGCACAAAAAAGTTAAGAATCGGTGGGTCTGATAAAATCTTCTATACGAAAGACGAACGCTCCGATATTCAAATATGAGAATGCTATACTACTTTTCCCGAATTTACAGAGATAGACATTAATCAAGGGCTTTTCCATTCCTCTCGGAATATTGCCACTTCTATTGAAGTCTTTACAATCCATATCACGAAGTGATATTCTATTCTATTCTTCTTCTATTGCTATACTCTTTTTACTACAACTTTTCACCACAGGGTGTGGATGTTAACGTAACCTAACCAGCGATCACATCACTCCACACTGTGGTCATATCATAGACATCAGTATCACTAATAAAATACGGGAAAACACTAGACATATTATGATACAACGGGGAAATTTTGAAGTTTTGAAAAAAAGGCAGAAAAAAAGAAGAAAAACCACCGGGAAATGGAAGAGTGGGAAGACCGAGGCAGAGATGGGTACCGGAACATGCAACAATGCCTACACAGTGAGCCGAAGAAAAAGAAGAAGTAGTACAATCAACGACCAATGGGAACACGCTTTGGAGACCAGATACAGATTTAAAAAAGTAAGAAATGCGTTTATAACAATGAATAAATTACTAAAGAGCCCTGAATTCTCCATGAACACCAGAATCCGACTCCTCCGATGGTACTTATTTCCAGTGGTGTTTAAGGCGTAGAGACATCATGTAAGAAACTCGAGGCATTTGAGATGTGGCTCATGACCACCATGGACGACAGAAATCATGAATACAGAAGTGGAAATTATGAATGAAGTCCAGAAAACGAAACTTTAATACTTAGGCCACATCATGAGAAACAGCTAGATAAACGATATACGTTGCTTTAACTGTTGCTCCAGAAAAAGGCATATGGAAAAAGAGTACCGGGAAGAAGACGAATTTAGGATGACATCCTAATAACGTGGTTTGCAACAACAGGATTCTTCGTACAGCAATCCGGTAACGGATGAACACATGAAGAAGAAAAAATCAAGAGTGACATAACGGATCAATAAAACGAAGAAGAGAAAGGAAGACTCAATACTTCAGAGTGAAGTGCACAGCTTGATTCCAAAAGCAGTTTATGTATTTTTATCATTAGATAAGCATTCATTTTTTATGCAATTTGGTATTTAAAAAATAGATTTTTTAATAATTAATTTAATGCTACGTACGTTTCGGTACCAGTTAAATATATGGTAGAACAAAAACAAATATTTATCATTAAAAATGGCTATTATTTTTAAAAGTACTCTTCTGAAGATCAATATAGTTTTGCATGCGTTTTGAACCAATTTTGGAAGCACGTATTCCACTTCGATTGATGTACTTCAAAAACATGCATTTTGAACACATTACCGCTCCTTCGGGGGTCGAAAATCGTTGATATCGCTTGACAATAAAAAGTCGTTGTGTGCTAAATCAAGATCGACATTTGAGTGTTCAAAAATTCAATTGTTCGCTCGCTTTGCGATAGTAAGAGAAACTTTGACGGTTGGTTTTCTTTATGTCTCCGAAGATTTCTGCAAACAAATGCTTGTATACCATATTTGATTCTTCTAGTTGTACCAAAGGTACGGTTGTAAGATGTCCAGTTCTTCCGAAAAAACAGGCGACCAATTGCTTTGAAGTGCTTCATACGCGAATAGCTTTTGGTGGATGGCTCATTTTGAAAAACACACACCTTTTAAAAGTGTAAAATTTATTTTAATAACATCAAAAAATTTTGATTTGTAGATTTGCACATAAAAGGTATATTTGTTGTTTGATTCGAATTCAACAACTGTACATAAACACCGATTGTACCAGTTAAAAGTTTGAAGTTAGTTCCATTTTTAAATAAAGTTTTGATACATAATAGAAGTTAAAATCATATTATTGTAAATGTATCATCTAAAACCTTTCAAGTATTTTTTGCCAAGGTTTTAGCTAAAAGCAAATTAGTGGATATAATTTGTACATCTTTGTGCTGCAACATATAGGGAGGGTATGTGAATTGTTCAGAAAATGGAAACAAAAAGTAACAATGGGTGGAATTAATTATTCAGTTATTCATTGAAAGAATTAAATTTGTTTTCTATTACGAAGTAAAGTAATTGAGAGTTCACAATTAATACATTTTTTGAAAGTTAACCAGGATCAGGATTGAAACGTAGATAATTCTGAAATTTCTATTAACTTTATTTTAAGAGATAATTTAGTAACGCGATAGTGTAATTATCCAAAAATGTTGATTATTTTTTTATTTGAAACCAATAAAATTTGAGTTGAAAATAGTAAATAATAAAGGGAAATATTTTTATTGTAATAAAACAGAATGGTATTTTATTAATCATTTGATAATTTTATTTTACAAATAGAATTTTATGTCTAAATTAATACGAAACTATTGTCCTTCGCTGCTATTAGCGTTCAAACCATGTTAACACGACATAAATTATTTTTATATTTCATTTTCATTAAGATAATAATTGGCTATTAAGTTAGTTATATTATATTTATAGGTAAAATTGAATTAAAAAAATGTTTGGTTAATTCAGAAAAATTAGAAAATTTAATATTTTCACATATTATTCATTATTAGTTCTACATAATTTTTTAAAATATTCTAAAACGTCATTTTTACGTAAAAGTATAACTGGTAACGAACCTTTTTCAACGAATGAATATGAAACCGTATAATTTTCTCATTTAATCTTGAATGCAAAAACCTTTAGGTTTTAGTCTGCAAATTATAAGGCAAGTGTATACGTACTACAATACTTACAAGAATAAATAAACTAAACTTTTACATAAAAATAATACATCATTATCTAAGAATTTTGTATGATATTTTCTTTCTTATTAATTTCATTTTCTCTAACCTACTTAAAGACTATCCAAAGTGTATTGCAGGGACCCCGAAATAGGATTCCGTGGAAAAACTTGTGAATTTCGCGAGGCAAGGTAAAAAAGTAGTTATATATAGGATAATTGAATGAGAATTTCATATTCCATTTTACGGCACTTTGCAATATTAGTAATTCATTTGTATTGGTACCAAACTTCGCCTGATTTTTGTTAATACTATTCTGTCTCTACTGTAATTACAAATAATTTTTGAAATTTAATATTATTTTACAATCAAAAATATTTGTTATTTTAATGATGATTATATGATAAGCGATCACCATTAAATAACAATAAAAAAATACATTAAAAATATTTAACGTCACCGTATACATTATAGGTACACCATTATAACATTTCTTATACTTATTATTATTATACATATTTTCAATTTTCATTTTTTCAAATATAAAAAAAATTAATTTATGACATCCTAATATTACGTAACTAGTTACATAAAAGAAATATTATTCCACTAGTTACGTTACAAAATCCATTTGGTAAAATATAATACTAAAACATTCCGAAATTGAATAACATCTTATTTCTCATAGTCATTCATAACTTATTACTTGAATATAAAATTTTGCTTGGAACTCGATTGCATTATTTAAATACATAAATTGTGATTTAACATTTCGTAAAAAGAAATTTCAAGACCCTACATTAATATAATTATAGAAAAACGAACTATATAATTTATATTTATTAAATATAATAAAATATAATAAAATATAAATTAAATAGTTTTGTTTTTCTATAATTATTATATTAATGATTAATACATTATGAAAAATTGTAATGATTAAGACTTTGTACCACTACATTGACCACGGTGTGGAGTGATGTGATCGCTGGTTGAGTTACGGAGCGGAAATTCTGAGTTCAAGTCGCGGACTTCGCAGAATTTCTAAGCCCGGCCTTCGAGTGGACATCCACATGCTGTGGTGAAAAGTTGTAGTAAAAAGAGTATTAGAGTAGCAAAAGAGGATTAATCCACCTCATGAAATGGATTGTAAAAACTTCAATAGAAGTGGCAATATTCCGACAGGAATGGAAAAGTCCTTGACTTGACTTGACCACTACATTGCACAAATTTAATATTTTTAATATAATAAAAGTTCATTGATTTTAGAAGGCTAAAAGAAAGTTTAATTTAAAATAATATTTCAGGCAGGACCGCCGCGTCCTATAAATTGCAAAAATAAAAAATCTTCTGATGTAAGTACAAAAGTAAAGACTTTTTTATGAGATTAAACCATTTTCCATCTTAATTCCTTCTTGAAAATAATAAAATAATGTTTTGATAGGAAACAAATAGTTCAGTCACATATTCGCAGTCTGTTCATGCCGTTTTTTGTACTCCTTATTTGGAAAGTCTCAAAAAAGTGATCAAATTATATGTAAAGATGGAATAAACAATTGGGCGCAGTTGAATTTTTATTGAAAATGCATGAATTATGTCGCAATTACATTTGATCTTTGACTTCAAAGAAAAATTTACACAGTGGTGAGATCGATGGGGATTTTTGACATCTCAATTTTAATCTTGGTGCGAATTTTGCCGATGGAGAATGCCTACTTTGACTGGTTTGATAATTAACTTTGAGACCTTTCTTATCTTCGCTTCGGAAAACCACGTAAAAAATGCTGCAAATACTCAAAAATTCGAGTCCAGTCCAATGAATCCAAGAAATCGCGATATCTCATGGATAATAAAAAAAGGTACCTAAGATTTTAGGTCGTAAAAGGCAAGAAAAGGTACTACTAAAAAAGCTATTTTAGGTTGGTATTTTTTATAGTAGGTATTAATTAGGTAATAGATGGAGACGGTCATTGCCTTGCAGATAACGCAGTTGGATGCGAAGAGTCAAACTTTCTTATGGCCAAGTCTCCGTGCTTCGGAGGGCACGTTAAGCCGGCGGTCCCCCTGAGTTGACGAATTGCCACCGTTAACAAAAAACAGGGCTACAGGCACATCTGTTTGCTAGCCTAGCAAGCTACTACCGGATGTAAAACAACTATAGTCCAAAATTGATCTGCGGACTACTCACCAACCCGTCTGGCCAGATCCTCCATAATATGGAGAGGCTTATGTCCAGCAATTATTCGCTGACACCCGAACTGTAGTGTAACCTTAAAGATTGACCATTTCCTACGTACGAACTACTGTGGAAAATTAAATTTGTAGATATATATAGATAGGCACAGATCATAGCTTTGGACCCACTTCTAAACATTATTGTATATTGCGTCGGCTTAAAATGAAAAATGCATAAGTCCATATTTACCGAATTTGGGATTTTAGCGGAATCTGATGACAGCGGTCAAAGCTTTATAGAAATATTTTCAATTTTTGAAATTTTTGAAAATCGGTAAAAATGTAATTATGACTTTGATTATTGTAATTATGTAATTTAACATTTACATGAATATTGCATAAGTTTAATTGCAAAATTATAAACCTGTGGTATAATTGGTATCATTATCTAAAAACCTCAGTATATACTTTTAATTAAATCAATAAAACCCACCAAATAATTGTATATTTACTAAAATTTCTTTCACTGATAAATCAGTTTATTGCTTCTCCTGTAAAATGGTTGATTTTGGACTTATGCAGTTTTCATTTTAGGCCTACGATGGCAACATTTTTGAATAGAATATCGACTAATTTATTGTAATGGTGCATTTAATCATACAATTCGTAGGGCATTGTGGACCGCACCGATGGTCAAAGCTTTCCAAACTGGCATGCATTGCACATCAAATTATATAATATGTGGACTGCACCATAGAGTAATTTTTAATTAGGTTAGTTATTTCATAAATTTATTGCATTTTCTTTTGTGGGTTTAGTGGGAAATTGAACTCTATATATCCTTTTTTTAATAGATTAACGTTTCGAGGTTTTTTGTTTTTCTTCACTTTTAGTCCCTAGAATGATTAATAGTAAATAAAACCGAAACGAAACTGGATGAGATTTTGTTTCCTATCGTTAAAAATTATTTATATCTAATAGGTTCTTACCTATAGCTTAGTGAAAATAGCAAAAATGCATATCCCATGGTCCCACAGGTCGGTATGTGTTGTGTACAATAAACTGACGTGACTTCTGTTGATTTAAACGTATATTATTTTGGTATATTTTGTGACTAACTAAAATTCAGGAAGTAAGTTAGGTAAAATTTTCATTTATGGTGACACTAGGACTACATAACAAATATGTTATGAATATATTATGCAATTGATTATATAATCAATTTCTCAAAAGCAGCCCAAATCATTAAAGTTTCCTATGATTGAAAAAAATAGAATAGTCTACCTCTCCTCTTCAAATTACATTATTATGGGAAAAGAAAAATTACACCGCTGGGATTACTATCAGTAAAATGTTATCCTTTCATGTTTGTTAAATTGTTTATTAATATTGTATTGAATATTGATCATTTGGGATTAAATTTGAGATCAAATAGTACGGTTGGGACTGTAATTTTGGAACAAGCCTAGTAACATAGTTACATAATTATTAGAATTAAAAATAAGTACTTTTGAAAAAATATGAATTTATACTGTTTTTTATGGTACCTAGTGAAAAACAATAAAATGCGTTGAACATGTTCATAAATGTGATGAACAAAATCATTAGGGCCATCTTCAGGGCCACCAGACTTCCACATCTGGAAGTGATTGTCTTCTCTTCCTCCGGGTAGTTACGCCACTAGTTTTTACAGCTTCCATTCCAGCTTAGTAGATTTTTTATACCTATTGTTTTTTAGTGCACAGTTGAACAGAAACAAGCAAAGATAGAAATAGTCAGCAATGGAACATATTGGTCTTAGAAAGCGGTCTTGAAAACCAAAACTACTTGGCAATGAAATCTAGATAAATCTAAATAAAAATTAGGTGGACTAACGAAAAAACAAAACAAGCCAAGCAGAAATCGTCCATAATTAACTGATAAATGATGATATGGGAGTTGAAAGGGAACGAAAAATCACGAGTATGCATCATCATCAGAAGAAAATCGTCAAATATCTTCAGATAAATGATTATAATTAGTAATCATTTAATTTTTATTTATCCTTAACTTGAATATAAAATAATATAAGTTACAATTTAGTAACTATACTTAATTAAGTAATCATTTAATAATATTAATAATAATAATCTTTTTTGATTTTCTACAAGCGAACACAATTAATTACAGGATCATCTTTACACCATTATTTATCGTATATTGTACACAATCCCAAATATACTAGGGTAGAGTGCTCTAAGACTGCGCACTTAAGGTTTGACCCGGTATATTAAAAAAACTAAAGCAATTAAAAACTCAGAAATTTGTATTAAAACTTATTGGTCTTTCAACAACATTATTACAAACTTAATTAGTAATTATTACATATACTTTATTAATAAAAACAAAAACATCAGAAAAAGTCATTTGCGCAGTCTTACAGACCCCGACATGTAAGACTGCGCACTTGGGTCTGCAAGACTGCGCATTCAGTTTACAAGCATAGATCACATCACATGCTAGTATTATGCAGTTCACTTCTTCTGCCACCACTGAGAGCATGATGTACACTCGATCCAATCTTCAGTTATTGGCATTTACTTTGTTCTATGCATCCTGGACAACCCAACTACTCTTTGCTTCCAATAGTTTTCTTTATTTTTCTTTGGACTTATTTTTTGTGCCGTGAATTGCAGTTTCAGAGATTTCCCTCTCCGTCACACGACTGGCCATAAAATCAACCTAACTTTAGGTAAAAAGAATAAAATTAACCAGCATTACAATGTGAGATTTGTAAAAGTACGCGCGCAGTCTTACAAACCACCACACCGCGCAGTCTTACACGCCACTCCATAAATTTAAAAAGGACACGAATATAGCCATCTCCAATTAAATTGGAAAATAATACCATCATCCACGCTTGGTTAAGAGTATTGTTTACATGATATTGCAATATGCAAGCGATAATCACAAAAATAACGACCGTACACAATTTCCAAAATGTCGAATTATTAGATCAAAACAGCGTAAAATGGTAAAACTTACCTAAAATGTTTATTATCCATTTTTTTACGACAAAAATCGTTAAGGGTAACCACGCTATTGGCAGTGATGTGTGGGAATTAAAATTAGCAAGAAAACAAACACCCATGCCGAAATATAAGGGGTGCGCAGTCTTAGAGACCGCGCAGTCTTAGAGCACTTTACCCTACATAACAAAATAGAAATACGGACGAATAAGGTAAGTAATTATTTCATATTTATTCTACAGGTAGTAAAATATTAACACTTGAGATTCTGCAATTTACAATGGCCATCATCTGTTTATTATGTCTTAACACTGCAATCGGAATTTAAATATATTCATTAGTAACATTTTTTTGTAACGATGGATGTAAAATGCGAGCTTCTTCCAAATTTACAATGGAATGAAAACAAAACTTGTGAAAATGTGCCAAAAAATGAATATAAGATTTGTTCTGCTATCTGTTAATAAAGGAAGCTTGGCCAAAGTCTCAATATGAATCAGTCCATTTAATTTTAAGAAAAGATCTGGGTTTAAATCAGTAAAGTCATAGAAAAAAAGAAAAATTTCACAGAAACAACAAGACAATAATAAATAAATATTATCTTTTCAGATAAAAAGCTTCTTATACTTCAAGAACCAAACAACCCCCAGAATGACCATTTTTATATTGTTAATATGGTTAATTGGTTAATAAAGTGTCGAGAGGTTCCAGAATAAGTCGTTAATGGTTTGGGGGCACGTTTCCAAAATAGCCAATCTTCCACTACGATTAATTGAAAAAGGTGTGAAAATTAATGCTTCTTTTTACTGAACAATTTCTTAATTGACTATCTACTCCCCATACTAGAATATTATTCGGTGTTAACAAATTTTGCTTCCAACAAGATTCGACACCCTCCTTAAGGAAAAAATTACAAAACATAGTGGTGCCAAGAAAATTTATCAGTTGAAGCATAACTCCAGACCTTAATCCTAAAACCTAAGACTTAATCCTAACCTAACACCTTGATTTTTGTTTTTGAGGTTTCTTACTTAGCAAATTGGGCAATCCAAAGAATATAAACCATTTCTTTTAATTAAAACCCGCAATAAAACAATAAGTTTTTTAATTTAGTGTTTTTAGTGCGACAATTATTATTTTACACCCTGTACTTCTAAAAAGAACTTCTATTCTTATGTTGGATAAATTAATATAGTATACAAAATATTATTACCATGGCAATTATGTATTTGTTTGTTAATTAAATATCTATATAAATACATTACTATTCATGTTTATTGACGTAGAGAGTATAGGTATACACACTATCGTATTTTATAATCTCAAGTTAGAATGGCATGCGTACCTACGTATGTACCTATACTAGTACATAATTACACCAATTATAATAAAATCGTTTTAATTAGTACAACTTACACCTTACAACTTACACTTAAAATAATTTTTCTTGATTTTCTTATATTATTTAATTTTGCTAGAATACGAATTTGTATATTTTGCATTTATTCTTTTATGTTGAATGACCAGCTTCAAAAGTTTTTCACTTGTTGAGATTTTCATAACACTGATTGATATAGAATAATTTTATTGTGTCAATTCTGTCCTTCAGTATTTTTTAACGATATTACCTACAGGAATGCACTTCCGTTTTATGGTCTCTTGCATCAGGAAGTGAAGTGATTTTACATGATAATGACAAAATGTCAGTAACTTGAAAGTAAGTATCCAGGATTACATGCCAATTAAATTATTATCATAAGATAAAATACATACCTACATACAAAATACATTTTGGGTTATTAACTTGTGAAATTATTATTACATGAATTACTTATTACAATTCAAATAAATTACCTGTAGAATATAAAGCAATTTTTCACTTTTTACAGATTTTTTAATTATAATTCATTCAGTTTAACATCAAAACTGGCACTACCTTCGGGCTACACTCTCCAAGTTTAATTTTTTCGAATAAAAAATATTATTTTACCTTTGTGGAATACAAAGATATACCGCTTTCGTGAAAAAAAAACCGTTTAATAAAATATCTGATTTATATTACTGATATACCTATTGTACTTGTCTGAAATTATCAAGTATCGATTGACTTTGCATTGTTTTGTATAGCCTGAAGTTGAAATCGCTTGTTATATCAGTTATATCAGTTAAATTTTTCCGTTTTGCCATTTAAAATGAAAAATCTTTCTACTTGAAAGTTGGAAGTTTTATGCCATTTCTTCCGATAGAAATATAGACACTACTCAATCCATTTTCAAGGTAAATCCCCTCCTGCAGCTTTCCCAATTACGATCTTTCTTTCATTTTTGTATTTTTGCTTTCAGTAGGGTACTGCACAAATTATTTTTTGTGTAAGTTATCAAAATTATCTAAAAATTATTCCACTTGTAAATTTAGTTGAAATTCATCTGTTATAACGAATTTTTATTGTAACAAACTTTTGGCAAAAGTAAAAACAAATAAAAAGAAAAAAAGGTTGTTCTAAAATTTATAAGCTGATTGGAAGGAATTATAAAAATAATCAGCCAAGTTTACTGTAAAAGATGAAATCTTATGAAAATTTTGTATTGAGCAAAGGAAATAGATTAGTTACCTAAAAAGTCGACTATGCAGGCTACCTCTGGTTTTCATAAAATAAAATGAGGAAAAAAATGTATCAAAAACTTTAGTTAGTTGATTTTCATCAATTTTCAATAATCAAAATTAAATTAAAGATCAAAATTCTGTCTTTGAAACTTAAGGTAATTTTAAGTATATATTATAATATAATAGTCGTAATATATGAATATTTTAAGTATGGTATAGAAATGTATAATTATGATAAACGTATATTACTATTATAACAAAATTAGACGTATACCAAAAATATACCAATTATATACGTCTATAAGAACAATAAAATTGAATTAAACTTTTTAAAATTATTTGAGTGTTTTTTTTTTCTATTTATAAAATTTTCAATATATTATTTTAATTCAATGTTTTTGTCGTATTTATAGGTTTAATTTAGCCGTTTTTATCAAACCAGTTATCATACAAACACCAACATCAAACAAACAAACAAACGACAATTTATTATACAATTAAAAAAAAATTTATTATGTAGTAGGTACATTGCTTGATTTTATATTGTATATTGCGATGTGCTCTAATATCTTTCGACAGCATACCGCATATTTACCGAAATTTCCCTCAACCTATGTAAGATTTTACTCTTAACCCTACACTACTCGATTTTTTATTTCTACTCAAAAAAAATATGACAGCTGCGTTTTAAGTCATAGAATGATGGAAAAATATTTAAAAAAATATTGTCTGTTTTTTTGAAATTTTGTTAATTTAATTGCCTTACCTAGCATAAAAACACACAGAACCGCAAAACAACTTATAAAAAACTATTTTAAAGAGTTTAAAAACTCAAACATACAATTTTATTATATTTTATTTTAGAAAAAGCACTTTATATTGATAAGACACTCGCGCCATTATGTGATAGCAATCAACTAAATTTGTTGATTATGGTTATAATTCTGATGCCAGTCTAATTATCTTAACATTATAATATAGCTGGTACCTTACAGATACGATACACACCGATTTTAGCATACTATTATTTGAACATTATATTTAATTCATCGATTTCTAATATGTCTCATATATGATACAATGAGCAGTGTAGGGTTAATCTTTTTCTGAACCAAAAGCAAAATAACGTCCCCACGCTCTGAAACAGCCTCAAGAAGGATCACCCAGAAAATTAATTTGTGCACTTTTACCTGAAAACAGCACAAAATTTTAGAAATCTTTGTTTTTTGGCGTTTGAAGCATCCGGGAAGAACGACCGTCGTCATATGCAGCGTGTACTTTGTTCCTCTTGATGTGTCCAATTTTGGACTACTTTGCCTTTTCCAATTGTGATATTTTCTAGAGAGTCTTCAAATATTAGAAGAGTGTGTATTAATGGCGAATTGGTAAAATTATTTGCGTTTTTGTATATGGTGTTGGATCTTGGAAAATCTAGCAGGTAGAATTTTGCAGATCGTGGCAAATATTGAAAATCAAATAGTGTATGAAATATAAAAGCATCATTTCCTACTAGGCGAGCCCATGTTGTTATTCCTATCCAGAAATTGAGTTGGATGATTTAGATTTCAAATTACAGCCAATGTGTTTTTGAAAATTTCGACGTTAAGAAATTTTGATAAGAAAGTTTCAAGTTCATGAAAACCTATTTATTATACGTATACGTTGACATTTCGTCGCAGTTCTTGTATGTGTGCTCGATGAGAAAACAACTACCGGTGTTTTGGTATCGAGGATCGAATGGTTTAATTCGAAGTGCCGTACGCAAACGAAGAACCCAATGATTCTTCTTGTTTTGTTTCTGTAAGTAGCAATATTCATCATAATAATTATTATATATCCGCTTACTGATGCAACAAGGATCTTTGTTGGTTATAAACTGTTTATTTTATTCAAATTATTAAGTAATTTATCCTTTTTAAACATTTTGTTGAACTTAAAGAGTCTTTTGCTGGTGTGAGAAGTTCATCCTCGTGGTTTTTTATTTTCAGATAAGTTAAGTCTTGAGTCTACGAATTTAATACAAGAGCTAACCGAGGTAAAACCAAGACTAACTTTGCTACTTGCGATGGGTTTTTCCCCATCATTTTTATTAATTTTATAATAATGTAGTAGCGGAGTACAATATAATGTAGGGTATTTGGTAGGGTAGGGTAGTTGGGGGCAAATACCCGCATATTGTATACTTTCCTCTATAACTTTTGTAAATAAATTGATTTTGCGAGGAAACTTGGTATAAAGTTAACTTATAGTTTTGCTACAATTGTCTTGAATTTGGAGTCATTTAACTGAACCTACTATTTTTATTGCAATTTGGATCTTTGCTCAACGCAATGCGGCAAAATTCCGTACTGCGGATGCTTCCACAATCTTGCAACACTCTGTCCCATGTTCGGAGATAAAAGCAATGATAAAATTATGTATTTTTGCAAAATTTTATTTTGAAATAGAAAAAGGAAACAAACATAAGATGGACTCGTCAAACCCTTTTACTTTGGAAGCTTGTCGATCTAACAATCCCTTTGTCATTAGGCGCAATTGCCAGTCAATAAATACTTCAAAGACGAAATTCTAATTTGCAATGGTTAAAACCGTTCGATATGACAAATATCACAGTTTTTTTTAGCAAAAGAGTAATTCTGAAATCAATTATTGAAAAATTAACAATTTAAATTTTTATTCTTAACTGTAACAAAAGAAAACTTTTTAAAATGATCTAATAATTTAAAAAATCCTTTCAAATTATTTTGCCAATTTATTCACTCTAAAGATGCTGTTATCCAAACTTTCAAAAAATCTCTTCGCAAATTTTTTGATAATTTAAACCACACATTTCTTGGCTTTTTCACAAATGCCGTGAACCAATAAATCAAAATATCTGTGATAAATGGTGGGGACAATGGAATATTCATTGATGTTTTCTTCATCTTTGAGATCTCTGACCTCGTAAAAGGAATTCCGCAATCTACTATTGAAAAAATGAGAATATAAATTTTTGCCCCCTCCAAATAAGTATTTTTACTTGTCTAATTTCTTAATTTGATTCGTATTGCAGTATTTAACAAACAAAATCGATGCTTGGAGTTTTCAAGTATTAAATTCGCGGCTTCGAGAATTTCATCCTCGTCTGCTATTCAACATCGTTCTATTCTGGTTTATTCACGGATTTAAACGTCTAATTTTTGGTCATTTTTGATCCTGTCGTAGAAAAAATAGTGTGTGATGTGCACATTTGAGCAATCAGTTCGAAGAGGAACATGTCAGACGTGTGGTTGCAAGCTAAATTTTGTCTTACTTATATCAGTGGGTTTCTAATAATGATATATTAAAAAAGAATTGCCTTGAAATATCTATTTTTTACGAATATAAGGGTTCAAAATTATCTTATAATAATCCAACGAGTTTATTGCCCTAATAGAAATCAATCATGTAATAAAATGATATCTATAAATATGTAAATGAATTGGAAAAATCATAATATGGGTTCAAATTATTTTATCAAATGGAATTAATAAACTTCCGTAAAATTTTTCACAAGAATGTAGTAGTCATACGATGACGTAAAAATCATACCACCCAGGATTGATTGTTAAAAGTTTAATTGTTTGTTTATTATCAGACTTTTTCCTTTCCCCCCGTATTGCAGGAATCTAACATATTATACAATTAGTGGCGTGACTCTATGACAAAAACTAGTGCGAATTGGAAATGCCCATACAACTTTCTATTCTTTTTATTTAGTTGTCGGCACCATAGATTAAAAAGAGATGGATTCAAGTGCGTTGAGCGCCAAGTTTCGAAGGTGCGCTCGCGTACAGTGGTTGTAACGTAAAAGTAACCTGGTCGACACTGAACTAAAACGCGCACCAGTAAATGTCAGTCGACGTTTGAATTTGTAGTGGTGTTGTTCTTCGCTCCTTCAGTTATCACAACACGTGCTTTACGTAACTTGAGACGCTATCTTGTTGGCACTTTTCTTCAAAAAAAATTTGCGTTTTCGTCCCAGTTATCCTTAGTATGTATAACGTGGTTAAGCAGATAAAGCGCAGTTTTACTGTATTTACAGCTTTAATTTTTACCGGTAAGCCACTTTTAAAATAAATTAACATATATTTTTACTTATCCTGTAGAATAGATTATTAATTTATGCTGTTTTTTTGTTGACTTTGATATTGATAAACATAAATTGTTAAATTTATACAAGGAGAACAAGAAACTCTATTCAAATTTAACCAACGTTTATTTTGTCACATTTATCTATCCAAAAACTTTTTGCCGAATTTTTCTAGACGAAAATATTTACTCATTACTAACGTATTCAATTATTTGCACAAAACGTTATCATTTTCTCTTGACCATGAACATTTTAAATTTTTTACTTCTGAATTATAATTTATTATCAAATCAAAAATGCAGTTAAATTGAAATTTTGTTTTGTTATGTAAATATAAGAAACTGATTGATAATAATAGAAAATATGACGAGAAAATCTAGTTTTTGTTTTCAGTAACATTGTCGTAGGGTTGGGGAAATTGAAAATGTTTAGATTTTTTGCCCAACGTAGCCGCATATTTTCGTTCAGGTGCATTTTGTTTGAAGAAGTTGAAGGTCAAAGACGTGATAATGATGATAAATGTTTACAAAGCTTAAGTCTACCTTAAATTACTACAACTTTAATTTAAAGTTATTTTATTGGTGATCGATCAACGCTGCTTTTAATTTAAGGAAAAAAAATGAAGAGAAATTTTTAATATCAACATAAACTGGTTTCGGTTTTGTTATTTCCATTTCCGTCAACGATCCAATATTCTTTACACCTTGGATAATGTCCTCTATTTTGCATTTAATTTCTGTTTGTAATAACGAATTGCGCTAACATCGTAAAAATTGGTTCGTTTTTATTATTTACAGATAAATTTTGAAAGTGTTTCAATTTTGTATTTATTTCCCAGCGCATTTCAGGTGCTTCGTATTATGTAATTTCATTTTTCAAGGTATTAAAGTTTATCTAATAATCCAGATATTGGAGGGTTTCGTTTTCGTCTTTATAAAAAGGTGGATTGATGTGGTGGTAGTTAAGTAAAAATTATGATCATAAAATTAAATTGCGTAACGCACGCATTTTGTAAAAAAAATAATATCTGGAATTTAAATTTTGTATAATCCAAAATTATGTTACATAATGGTATGTAAATTGGAAAAATTGTGTTGTTTACCAAAAAATGCTTTTTTGCAAATTTAATAAAACCGAAACTATATCAAAAAGAACATAGATTTGACATTCAAGTAAACTTTTCCAACATTATGACCTGCTTATGCAAAAATTATTAAAATATTTTAGAGAAAAATGCGAAATTTTTTAAACAACAAATAACAAAATGAACATACCATAATCAATTCATTGCTCGATTATTTTTTGCTCCCTGTTTATTTTGATTTGATCAACTTTTATAGAATACCGCAATATTCCAGAATATTTCCTTTCTCATAAAAATTCAGAGAAAAACTGGTTATTGCTTGTACACACGTAGATTGAGTTAATTATAAAAGTAAACAATGAACGGAAACATTTCTTTTTGACATTTAAATATAAAGAAAAATTTGCCTCATTTCAATATTATATATATATATTTTATTTAGAAATTATTCTGCAGGGTTTGATGAACGAAAATTAATTTTGTAGTCAAGCATAAGAATTTTTTAGTTAATCCTTTAAAATATTAACTGCGGTACTTAACACTCGAAAGTGAATGCTTACGTGTTTCTTGCGCTTACGGTCATCGAGAATGCACAGTTCCATAATATAAATTTTATAACAAAACTTTTACGTTAGCAATTAAAAACAAATTTTTTTAATTAAACGAGAAATGTGGCTAAATTGTAATTTCCAGCAAGAAATTTATAAAGTTTAAATAACCCAATACTAAAATTATGGCGTGAGTGTCAATTATATATCAAATTTAACTCAATTAAACGTGAAATGGGTTTCTAAGGATATTAATTAATTAAAGTATTGCAGAATATTGGAATAGGCTAATTTTATTTTAAAACTTAATTTAGAAGGAATGTACAATTGCAAATTTGAATTATTAAGTTTTAATAGGAAGAATTGGGGCTGGTGGGAAGGTTAAACAAATTATCAGCAAGTTATCTTTAACGGGAACTTAATTATTTTTGTAAAAATCTTCAAGTTTTGAAATTAGAATTTTGTATCTTATTACTTTTAAATTATTATTGTGCAAATCACTTTTTGTTTAGTTTTATCGAATTTTTAATTAATTTTAGTGAATGCAAATAAGACAATATGATAGATAACAGATTTAAACACAACACTCCTAATTTTATACTACCTACAATGTTTTTCAGTTAGAATCGAACTATTGATTAAAATTAATAATTTTCTATATTTACTAATCCGAAGGTCGCACAACTTATATTTAAAAATATTCGAATTTGAAAACTTTCCAATTTTAACAACGTTTGAATGATTAATATTTTTCAAAATTTGTTTAGGACGTCAGAAGATACTTGTAGTTTAAATTTCCGACACCAGGAGGAAGAAAATAATTAATCCAATACTGGAATTTATTTTATTCGCTTTATCAAATCAGCAATGTGTTGGAAAGTATTTTATGTTATCAACTTATTCTTTACGGATGTGATTGTAAAACGAACGCTTATTGTCTTTAACAATGTTAATATCAAGGTTGTACATATAGTTGCAAATTGAAAATTTACATTAACCTTTTAGTATGGGAGGCACTGTATTGAATAATATTAATGCAGTTTATTGAATGTAAATTTAAGGAAAATGTAATTTTATCCCAGCTGTATTTATAATTTTTCTTTATTTGGGTGATGAAAAGGTGTATTTAAGAAATGATAATAAAGAAAGTGTTCTTAATGTTGAAACATTGAAGACAAGGTGTCCTTCCGTTTTTTATTACTAAGATATTGCAGGACATTAAAGGATAAGATAAGATTTCTAAAAGGTTCTGTAATTCTTCTGTCACTCGTTTTGTGCCGTATAAATTATGAATGTAGGAAAATGGGAAACTTGGTAATTATTTAAACCTCGTTTTTTTTCGATTAACTAAATTTTTTAATTATTCACATAATAATATTACTGGGAACTAAATGAACGATTGTATATCGTGTGTGATATGGTTACGGAAAATATGATCTGATTACCACACCATGATATACATACATAATATCAAATATTACATTATCCAATGGAAAATCGATTAAATTTATACAATGATCATTTTCTCATTATTAATTTAGAATCGTTTTCCAGTACATTACAAAATAACACGGGAAACTCATTGCTCAAATTACTACACGTACATTCATAAATCGTATATTAGCATAAGAGATTATTTTTTTTTAATGTTAGTACCTTAAAAATTCGCAATTAAAAATTTGATTTCGTTGTGTCAAGTGGTTACAAAGCGCAATCAGTTTCAAAAGCTTGCTCTTTCCCTATAATTAAAATCTACCACTTGAAAGTAACAAAAGCCCGGGTCTAGTTGAAAAGGCAATGGAAATAAAGCTTTTTGCTATATCCTAATGAAGTTGTGCAAATTGAAAAATCTCATTGTTTTTCTATGCTAAATGCACCAGTATTAAGTTGTTTTTATATGAAAAGAGGTGCTTCTTTTACGATAACTTGTTTCTAGAATGTTTTTTTCTCTAATTAACCAATTAAAATTTTTGAACTCCGCTTATTTAACTGTATTTATTTGAATTTAATCCTTAGTGTATGTAGCCACTTGAAATTTAAATAAAAATTGTGAGCTTTCATTTTTGAGCTCCTTTAAACCTTTTCATTTGTAGTTTTTCAAACGTGAGGATGTTGATAGAATACCAAACAATTAATAAATTCTATCATCAAATAATTTGCATACGCTTTCGTCCCTTTTATTAAATTTATAATTGTGTTTTTTTGCATAAATTTCTTACTTCAAAGCTCATCTATTATTTGTAATCGATGACTGCATTGTACGAATTTAATAATTTATTCTTTAGCATTCAAAAAATCAATTAGTTTGAGATTCAAAAAAATTGGTCAACGCAGAAAATTGGATGAAATTTTGTTTAAAATTGCCATTTATTCCTATTCTAAACCAAGTGATTAATCAAAAATTTTCCAGGACGTCAATTCTGAGCTTTCTTTATGAATTATTAAAATGTATTTTTTAAATGTAAACTAAATGCTTTATATTTTGTGTGGTATAAAATTTGCCTACGTAAACGGTTTCTATTTTTGTCGTGAAGGCGATTTATCGAAATTTGTTTTTCTATTATTAAAAATTATTGGTAAATACAGCATTTTACAATATTGATGTAATCAAGTTATAAATATCTTTTAATATAAGAATAATAGTTGACCTCTTGGAGGTCTAAGGGAAAACGTCACGCATTTCATGTCTTCCCCGCCAGCTTTCGTGCTACAAGCCCACCCTAGACGCTATCAATTATTTTAAACTTATCAATAATCGATAATAGTTTTTTCGTTCAAGGTTGACCGACATAGAAATGCATTGTTGACCTCTATTGCAGTGTGCATATTGAAACAACAATAACTTAAAACCAGCCAACTTGACTTATTTGGTTTCAGCAAAATTGCTGTTATAAATTGAACTTTAAGTGGAGTTAATGGTACTCGATGTCTTTTGGACACGATTTTGATTTGTGGTATTTTAGCATGCCCTTATAATTTATTTCTTATTTTTAGATTATTGACCTACTAAAAAGTATCGTATAACCTTCCCCAACATGAGACTATTTATCGATGAAATTAATGCAGTCATTTCAAATTCGATAATAATTTTTTTAATTTTAAAATCAACTTACATAATTTTTCTTTTGCAATTTGTACTTTCAACGAATCTAGTCTGAACCATCATTGCAGTCTCCGAAATACCATAATTTAGGCGTTTCCACACTTGTCAACGAATCATCAGGATTTCTTTATCATTTTGAAATATTGTTTTATTTTATGAATTTATTGACAACATTTTCGCAATTCCGATCCAATGGGAACTTTTATGTGAATTTCATGTTTTCTCGTAGAATACCATTTTTTATATTTTTTAACTGTTAAATATTCTATTATTTTTTTTACCGTATACGAAGTAATTTACCAAATTTTTAATAATTTGTAGTATAGAACACCGCAACCAAACATTAAAATAAATTCCATAGCATTATTATTGTGATAATGTCCTATAATATAATAAATGATTATAGCGACCACTGTAGTTTGCATTATAAATTTAACAAAAAACTTTGATGGAATTACACCAATTTGAATAGCGAACTTGGGGGACAACGAGTTCGTCAACTTTTTATTTTAATACTTATTGATCTCAAAAAATTGCTAGTAAACAATCAGTTTATAATTTACTCGTTTATGACGTCGATCAAGCAGTGACGTTAATAAATTAATCTAATAAGCAGAATATTGTACAATAGGTAGAACAAGATATTTTTAGTTGGTAGTAAATTACGCAGCATAAAATCGAAGCAATTTTGCAAATTATAAACATGTTTATTCAAATTTTGTTACGTCAATGTCAAGCCTCCAAAGCTTATTTTCAGTTTCAGCTGTCTCCGGCTGAAATAAACAAGTGACGTTATAGTTAACGCTTTCTCAATAAATTTCGTATTCTAGTTTTTAGGAACCAACTTATCGTTACTTCTTATTAAAATTCAAAAATTAACAAGTTAAATTCGAAATTAGTAAACTGTTACCGAAAGCTTAGCTTGTTAATTTTAATATTTATTTTAATATTTCGATAATAATTCACGTATCTTAAAAAGTTTTTTAGTTTTATAAATTCAACTCGAGTTTCCTTCCAATCCTTCGGTAACAGCAGTTTTGTTTCGTTTTATCCTGATGAATTGAACTTATAAATAAAGGATATTGTAAATACAATGAGACTACGATGACGATAAACAACTTTTATGATGTTTTAAAAAAATTATTCTTCTAGACAGATAACAAATAATTTTGATACAGTTTTATCTTTTAAAATATCCCAAAAATGATCCTTAAAAAGTGGAATCCGTTTATTATGTAAATTTAGGTGTTATTCTCATTTTATTTTACTTATATATGCAAACACATCCATACAATTTCTCGTCGTATTTTATACACATGTGTGAAAATGCAAGCTATTTTACAATACGTGTCATGTCATTTATCAAGTAAAATTCTTTTCAAAACTGTATGCAACATTTCACTGTTAATATTTAAAATATCTATTTCAATCGAACTTCCTTTCAAGCCTTTTTTCCACAATTCCGATAAAACTGAAAACCCGAATTTCCAACTTGAGGCTTAGTTTACACTTCCTCCGGATTTGGCCCAAGTATTTCAGACTAACAATCGTCAAAATCTCCTTGTATTACTTAGTTATCGCGTATATAAATTACGAACATGCCTTTATTTACTTACTAAAAAGTTTACTTAATTGCAGACAAGAGCTAATTCAGAAAAGTCTCAAGTAGGGACGATTACCTTCTTATCATAAACTAAATTACTTTATTTTCGGAAAACGAACAGTTGAAAACCTACTTAAAAATTTTCCGACGAATTGATTAGGTACTTCTTTGACAAACAATTAAATGAATAATAAACAGAAAGTCGTTGAAATAATAAACACCACAATTAGAAAACAATTACCTATTTGTTATTCTCAAATTTAGGTATGGATACGAATTATCTTTCCTTTTTTTTTATTGGTTTGCAATTTGTAATGAAGAACAACATCGTTTTTTTTTTTTTCCTAATTGACTTAAGTATGTGTACTTAATTGACGAATTAACCTTTCAAAACCTCATGAAATTCTACTCCTACATGGCCGGTGTTTCATTTTTACAAGTACATTAATCTGTATGGAATACGTATGATTGTTTTATTTATTATGTGCCAAGAACGAATGGTGGGGACATTTTTGTCATCATTGAGATTTTTCCGCTATTTTGTAGTGCCAAAACTTTTTCTATCTAATGCTATACATCCAAATCGTGCATTTTGGTTTAATTTCATCGCCCAAGATTAAATTAAAAATTTCAAGGTGCCATACATGTTTTATTTTATCGGGTGATTCAAAGCTCACAATTGGACTATCTCCAATTATTTTTGAATTATAATTTCGCTTCGAAAGACTAGTACTACTAGGTCAGTACAAGATTGGCGACTGATTGAACTACCGAATCGGTTGCTAACTATTATTGAGTTATTGGAGGTAAAGTCGTTTGTCCGGTTACCTTTCAGGTATCAATAATATAGGGAAGTCGGAATAATAAATAACAACAATTCAAGATAAATCTGGATTCTTGGCCACTACCAAAATATTAATTTTTCAAATTGATTCAAACCGGTTATAGGTGATCGTAGATGTGTTTTATATTTATAATTCCAAAATCCAACAATTTTGGAAATTTCATTCAGAACTGCTTTCATTTTTAATTCTAACCTGATTTTCGTCTACTGATAAGGAATGTATAGACATCGACCTTAACCTTATTTGGTCAGATTATCCCGATTTTAATTAAAAATTAAACGTGCTGAATACATTTGGCAGGGGGTTAATTATTACATTTATTATCCGAGTCTGTACAACCAATATTATATTTGGCACGTTTCAACCGTTTTTATTTAATTTTAATCACACCTTATAGAAAACATGTTAATTTGTAGAATGCAATGAACCGAGAAAGCTTTTAATAAAACATTACATTTCTTACGGTGTCTTCATTGGGGCCACCTGAGTACAAAATTTTTGGATTATTTTTTCTAAATCAAATTAAAATTGGTATAGGTTGGTGTACTTTATGCGACATTAAATTACCGTTGGTATGCAACCCACAGGTAAACGTTGACGTCCTTGTGATGACGTAGGCTTGGGGGGCAGAGGGGGCATCAGTTAGCGGTCGAGCCCACGAATACTGCATTTCTATTGGTTAAAATGGATCGTACGATTCTTAAAATAAATGGTAGGGGCCATTTACACATCTGTTAGAGACCGCAAAAATCGTATGACTTCTCTAAAACTGTAGAAGAAAGTTTTGAATTGAATTTTTATAGCTTATCTTGCCGAACATCCGTTTCCACCCAAAATGATATCGTTTGTAATTTTAATTTCCCATTGATAAAAAATCTTTCTCGGTTGTAAATTATTATAATTGCATATTTTGAGTCACGTGTTTGCCGAGGTATTTCAACTTGGCAGCCTGTAATGATAGTCTGAGTGTATCAATTTAAAATTATTCACCTTTACTTTTCCTCTTGGGCTATAATCGTGTTCTATAAATAGATTACTATATTCTGTTCATGCATTTCTTTACCATGAATGAAATTATGAAAGACCGAAGTAGGAAATGAATTTGGAAAGTGATAGGTCGGTAGATGCTCTCGATAAGCAAATACATACTTTTCCAAGAACTATTGTGATTAATCAAGTTTCGTTTTCGGCTGAAAAGAAAACTTTTGGAAACACCAATTAGAAAAGTTGAAAAATTAATTTAAAATATAACGTAATTCAAAATATTTGCTTAATTAAGATCATAACCGTTTGGCGACATTCTCAAATATAGCTTCATTGGTAAAGTTATAAGTCGTAATGATTGTCATCAATTTTGATTTATTCCACTTTAGACGTGACCTCATATTTTGCTTTCAATCATTAATTGTTAAGATTTTATTGTTGCCTCTTTGAGGGAACAACAGATAACTAATTACCAATTTATTATTCGAGAGCTATTCTTATTTTCAATTTTTCACAAAAGCTTCGAGGCTAAAAAAATGTTAACTTCCCAAGTGAATTTCGTAGGTAATTAAATTAATTTTGGTGATAATGAAAATTTACAGTTTAACTTGTTTTATAACTTCTTGTTTTAAAAGCTTTAATGGGTTAAAGGGTTGCATAATTTGAGCAATGATAAAGGCCTATCTCTTGTGTTAAGACCTCTAAATTATTAAATCTTATATAGATCGTGGCGACGCAACTGTGACCTAAAACATAAGGCTAAAAGGTAAATGGAAAATTAACTGCCTGGGTAGATCCGGTACATATCTTCTAAATAATTCAACTTACCTCTATAGCAAATTGGGGATAGAACAAACAGATTGATCATGTGTTTAACCATTATTTCCAGGATGAGCGACGACATCGTGCCTTCTTGATATACGGTTTAGGGTTGGAATTGCGCCCCTAAAAAATTTCAGATATTTACACAACACTTATCACAATATAAAACTTGAAGATTCGCAGCACTTTCCAAAATTGTCCATTACTTACTTTTTTTTAACTATAATTTATTGTTGTCAAGGTAAGGAACAACTTTAAAAATGCCTGATATGTTGGTTGCCTAAATTGTGAGGAATGGAGAAGTCGATGAGTTTAAAATTTTAATAAATAAGAAACCTCAAAAAAACTGTATTATCCTTTAAACTGAAATTTAATTCGCTTACCACCGTTCGTGTTGGGAAATTTTTAATTTTCTAATGATTACATTTTGCTACGCTTGTTTTAATAAATAAAAAGTTAATTTATTTTTCAACATCAAAAATTAAAACAAGAAAAACTTAATTATAATTTTATCGAGTCACGTTGGGGATGTATTTAAATTTTCATTGAATCATTTGTAAATTTTGCGGTAGTTTATTATTTTCTTTATATTAAGTGTACACACTTTGTTTTCTTATATTATTAAGAAATTTTGCAATTCATCGGCATCGATTTATTACCGAGTTTTTGAGCAACACTAAATTTGTAAATTATTAATAGATGTCAATATGCTAATCAATTATTAAAGTACATCGCATTTTTTTTACGCATAATTTTATTTGCTGTAATTATAAATGTTTTTTTATTACATTTAACTTTCAATTTTAACTTAAGATTTTACTATTTTGTTTAATTTACTTCGGTTTTGGAGAGATGATTTTGCAGGAATTAACGAAGCAAGTGTAATCAATTAAACTCTCCTTGTTGAAATAGAAGTAATTGAAGTGAACAAGAACAATTATTATCATTTGTTTCTTTTTTTGACTCGAGGAAATATTTTTTCTTAACGTTTTCCGACTTGCACAAGTAGGTACTAATTTTTCAATAAAAGGTTAACATTTTAATTAATTTCTGGTGTTCTACTTGCAGGTACGATACATAATAATATGTCGGTATTTAATTATATTTAGTACACAGTAAAAATTTGAATTAAAACGTTGTTATCTGAAATATTGACATCCATATTGATGCAATGAAACAACATTTGATAATAAAATGCGATATTAAAAAATTTAATATTGTATTTTATTATGTGTCTAATGGGGTTTAGGCACTATCTACCGAATACTCGATACGAACATACTGTACAATAAAAAATCGTTATTGTAAAATTTATCATCATAAAAATCACAAAAAGTCACAATCAAGAATTTTAACCTACATGTTTCGATCTTTGATTTCTTTTGCGGTTTGTAAAAGTAGATTCCTGAATGTAAAATGAATAAATCAAATTTATTGAATCCTATTGTGACCAGACATCATCTTCAGATCCATCTGACGATAGCCTTGCTCTCAGATTTATCGATGAGCTGTATTTTCGAACCCGGGTGATGTAATATTATTATGACCGTGTCTCCTCGAAAAGCGATGGTAAACCGCCGAGGTAATCGGCTTAAAAACCATAAGAATCTAAAGCACTGACAATGAGACCAACTTTGGTCATACAATTGGCCGATGTGTTTGAAGCCTTAGAAAGAGCGATTGTGGTCAATATCATTTATATAATGATTGATTTATGAATTGATCTAGATTATAGTATTTTCATTTATTCGGGATGAGTATTTTATGCCGCTTTGTATGTACCAATATCATGTATAGACTACAAATGCGTATCTTATTACGTATGTACTTCAGCATCAGAGTTAACACACCTTAATTAAACAACATGAACGGGTAAACAAACAAATTCTGTTTAATAAATTATTTATCAATACTAATGTATGATAACAGATGCTTGCCTTCCTGATCTTCCTTTCTTTGAGATACGAGACTTTATGCTATTTATGCTAATTACAAATTAATTGACAAACGATATTTATTAGCTAGAGGTGGATGAAGATGTTGACTGCGAGGTCTATAGCGTTATTTTTGATAGACATCTTTGGCATGTTTGTACCCTAAGGTGAATTTATTTGCTTCTAACACGCATGGCCTAGACGGTTTTTGATAATTATATTTATTTTTGATTAATATTTAAAAAGATTTTTAGAAATACAGGAAAATGATATTCAGCTTTTTAGTATTGGAAACCTGGGTGCTGCGGGTATGTAAAACGTAATTGCATTCCGAAAAATCAATTAATAATACACATTTACCACCACAAACGATCATTAGTCTTTTACATGTCGAATAGAAACTGAAACTTAACGACTTTTAAATTCAACCAATTTTATCAAATTAGCTTACATAAAATTTTAAAATTAAAGTTAATTACGTTATTAAAAGTTAAGTTTTGAAGGAAATAAAAATTTAAATTTCTAGTTGGTAACTGAATATGGCAGCTTTTTCATTTCCGTTTACTAAAGTTCTGACTCCCTTATTTCCTATTAATTCTTTTCAAAATAATCGAAGTCTATCAAGTAACCAATTTACTTTCATGTCTAATTTAATTTAAGAAAATTACTTTCATTATGCATTTCGCACTAATCTATACGAATTTGTAGTTTGAGCACAAAATCCTGTTATTTCAAGAAGTTGTTGCATTTACAAGTTTAAGGATTGCATCTATCAGTCAGTATCCGTGACAGCGTTGAGCTTATGTAATATATCAAAGCATAGACGACACGAATGTGTCCCTATACTCGACCCATCGTTCACTACACCGCGTATTACTCATTTGGGAGCAATAATAAACAAACATGGGATCCACAAACGAAACAAGTAGTGTATCATAATTTGACATAACAGGACCACGCGCATTGAATTGAAAATCTAATTGAAAATTACTATTTTACTTACAGTTAAATGTGGGGGTGTAAACTCGACTTCAATGCCAAAAATATAATGCCTACGAAAAATCGCGATTTATATTAAATTAAAGGTTACTTGGGAAGAGCGACGTGGGCGATTTTTTCAATATCCAGTAGGTGGGTTTAATAAAAAGAGCAAAGTTTTGGGATTTGCAACTTTAGTAGTAATAAACAGTAACATTGTCTTATTGTTAATAATAGGGGATTTTTTTCAATAATTTACAACAATAAAAGTTTTTTCCTTGTTAAGGTTAAGTACGTATTATTCTTGTTGTCAAAATTTAAATGGAAAATGAATTTACTTGTAATATGGAAGGTAACTTATTGAAAATATAAGCTGCTTGAACTTTTCAAGTTTAATAAGAAATCGATTGTATGTTTTTAGTGGTACAATAATCATTTCTTATTATAAAACAATAGTTGGAGGATGTTCAATAAAGTTTGTTGATATTCTTTTTGAATATAACGGATGGTAAGTACATGTTGCATGATTTCAAAACTTCTAATTAGAATGTATGTAATTCAACATCTAAAACTATAAGTTAATTAACGTTTACTAACTTACGACAATGTAGGTATCTACTACATTTTCTAGATTTCTGAGTTTTAACATTTATCTCTTTGTTCATGATTAACGTTACTAGCATGTACCAGTCGTTTTGCTTACCTAATTAATTGTTTTTTTTATTGTTCGCACTTTTTTTTTATAATTTAATGAATATTAATTTTTAAAGTTTTAATTGGCTTATTTTTGATTAAAAACTGGCAATCTGTTGTTTTGATCATAGTGTGAAAACGAGAAATCATCGCAAAATATTATTAGAATTTTATTTCTCTGTTAAAAAAAAATGTGGATAATGAAATTGTCGTATATGCCTAAGTAAATTTTTAGATTTTGAACATTAAAGATTTCTATGTGTAGAATAATTTAGCAGTGCGTATTATTTTTTCAATCCTTTGTTCTTTTTCTTTAACATAAATTTTACATCCTTAATATTTTTCAAGTGAATGCACATAAAACGTACAACATTTTGTTTGGTTTACATAAAACGTTGAGGTTTACTGAAATCCCGAAACTGTACCCGTATATATTCGCTGCTGCAGTGAACTGCTAAAATCTCCTCCGGGACCAATATATTAATTTAACAACATTTCTTAGCTAAGCTGCTAAAAGCTGCCACCCTCTTAATTGCATAAGCGATGGACATTGTTTAGTATATGGCAACTATAATTTTAGCTTCAATTTATAATATAATTTTATATAGCGCAAAAGTAATTACTAATTAAATCGATAAATTAATATTACGGCTATAAAAATTTTATTAAGAAAATTATGTTGTATAAACCCGTTTTTTCCATTTTTATACTCATATTTAAACAAACTCTTTTCCGCTCTACCGATTTTTATAAAAACTTAATATACCTACTATTTGATAAGTACATTAACTACACAATGGAAGCACTTCTCCGATCAGGTCGTACGAAGGATTATCATTTCGGCAGTATTGGGGAGTTTATCCGATAATGCGACAATCCTTACTTGAGGATTTTTTTGTACGGAGTGTTCTTAAAATACTGCGCCTAATTTTTGCATGTTGTGAATCAACTGTAAGTCAAAAATTTCATATGAATATATCGCACTGTGAATGCAAGATTATCAATACTCAAAAAAGCAAGAACTGAGATAATCGCGTTTGATTGTTAGGTTTGTTGTTGTTGTTGTTGTTGAATTTTAAGTTATGGTGGTCTTGCATTCATAGTGCGATATTACATAAATGATTGGATCCACTTATAAATTTGCTAATACCGCTTCACTTTTTGACTACAGTGCGACCTCGATAATCCGAACCTTCATTATACCGGATTTTGCAGTAATCCAGCCAAGCATTTCAATTGCATTATGTACTTTATAATCCGGATTTGATAGTACTCGGTAATCCGAATCTGTGTTTGTAATATTATGTAGAGCTAGGAAATATATGCACTAACGTTTCAATTCAAGTATGCGGCATAATATATTATGCACGTTAAGAATAGCAATATTTTTATCATTATTTTGATACACGGGCAAATATGCCGCACACCTGAATTGAATCTTTAGTGCATTATTTCCGAGCTATAAGACATAGATGCTACAGACGAACATCATGATAGTGACAATGAAGGTCTAGAGTTAAATAATACAAACCACACTGTTAAGAATGACGAGGCAGTTAAAAGTTTCAATGTGTGCATACAGTGGGCAGAAGAAACTAATATGCCTCTACATGATGTTCTTGTACTTCAAAGATTAAAAGAAACTGCTTTTATAATGAACCAGAAAAAGATCAAGCAAACAAAAATTACAAATTACTTTACATAATGATATAAAATTTAATAAGAATGCTTCTGTTTTAAATAATTTTTGTTTATGTAGGTACTATTTTCTAGTTGTTTTGTATTAAATGTTTCTCTTTTCAATCAAAAAACTGTCGCTTCAGTAATCCGAATTATTTATTAATCCGGTTCACCGCGGTTTTAATTAGTCCGGATTATCCAGGTTGCACTGTAGTATTTTTAGCACTTTGGATTTTCGTAACTTCGAGTTAAAGGTACTATAAGTTGCTTCAGATGCTTTTTGTTCATCGAACTACAAAACAAGATGAAGAAAAGTGTTTAATTATAGTATCAAAAATATATATAAAACTTCCTCAAAATGGGTAAAAGAAATAAATACAATAATTGAATCGCTAAGTGCAGAAAGGATAGTACTGCAAAATTTACATTTTGAGATAATCGATTTAAACTGTATAAATTTTTAACCATAGATTTCAGCTGCACAATTTTTTCACACATTTTAGAAATGGCTCTTAGCTATAGAAAAAGTGAAAAAATAACTTAATTGTATCAATATTGCGCCCCCAAAAAAATATTTAGTTCATTGAAGTACTTTCCTTTCTGCACTTAATGGTTTCAAAGTCAAAATAAACATTGTGTAAAACCAGTACGTCACTTTCAAATTAGGATTTTTGTGATTTTTGAAGAGCTGGTAAATTTTTGTAACACAATCATGCGTCAAGGTATTCAAATTCATTGCCCGGATAATGTGATATTTTCGACGGAAATTACTAATAACTAGAAAGTATTGCATCAGATCTTCCCTTTCCGCACCTAATGCATATTTTAATGACGATTAACTACGTAACGCTTGATGATAGAACTTTTATTCCTGCACCAAACGACCGGGCTATGTCGAAAATATATGACATGATGTATAGCTCAATTTCGACAAATTTGTCAGTACTTCCCTTTCTGCACTTAGCGATTCAATTATAACCTCTTGAAATTGGAAAGATGGCTCAAAATTCTATGTAACAATTATAAATTGTCAATTTTAAACTAATCTGATGAGATGAAAGATCTAAAAAGACTGTATAGACCAAGGCTGGCCAATCCCAGGCCCGCGGGCCACAAAGTAGCCCGCCAAGACATTTGAATTTGCCCGCCCGAACTTCGGTCAGCCAGCTAGCTGGCGCACGATTGCACTGCTTCGGGCCGGGCCTATATAAAACCTTTGTATGAATATGGTATTTGGCCCGGCGCCGCCGCAGTCTATGAAATTTTGCCCACCCGGAAAATCTATTGGCCAGCCTTGGTATAGACGTACCTATTTTATTGAAGAAGAATATCAAATTTTAATACACTACAAAAGATTTTAAATTTAGGTTCAAGTATTGTAATAATTATAATACAGGTAGCAATAATTAGCATTGTAATTTGTAAATTATTAAAAACTAGTTATATTAGTTAATAAACAATAGGGTTGTTGCATGAATTTTGAAGTATTTTTTTTCTTAAAGTTTGGCTATTGTTAAACACCATAGCATAGATCAAAAGTCTATAAGGACTTTAATTTTCTCAAAAACATTTTTTAAAAAATTTTTATTTTGAACCATGATTTTGCCGCGCATGACGTCACACTTACTTTTTTAATGCATCTGACAACCTCGCAGTAATTTTTGCAGTCGGTAATGTAGCTATTTATATTATCAATAGATTTATTTTCGTCTCCTGTTACTATTATAACCAAACATTTTCACTAAATTTAGTTAAAAATTTAAATAAAAAGTGCTTCGTAGAATATTGTGGCAATGACTTGCAGAAGAAATCAAATAAAATATTTGTAAGTGTTCCAAATAAACTCGATGTTAAGAAAACTTGGTTTGACACTGTTCGATTAAAAATCAAACTTTAGTAAAACTTCCTATTTTTGCTGCGAAAATAATTTTGATGTAAGTAGATACAGATTATAACATTTTAAATTATATAATATGATTTTTAGATAAAATATGATATGGAAAATTATATGAACGGTACTCAATAATATTAACCGATGGTGCTCAAATGACACAGGATCCTTTTTCAACGAGGCATCACAGGACTAATTGTGACTGAATAGTCCCATTCCCAGAATGGAGTGATTCCACACAGATTTAAGTTTTTATTGTAGTTGTTACATCTAATAATTTTAAATAATAAATGCTTTAATAATTAATTTTTGATTTATTTAACAAGAACAATGAATTTTTAAAATGTTTTAAATACACCTGTACAAATTCTTGATTGGTTTCAAAATTTGGTTTAGCAACACAAAATAGAGCTTTCTTCTTTTTTGCTAAAAACATCTGCAAATTACTTTTCAATGCCATCCGGAGAAGCACCAAAAATTATCGGGTAAGGTTGGAGTTGTTTTTTTTAAAAATTATTTCACTTCCACATACTTTTAAGAAGTAGATATTGCTGCTTGCTAAACGTGCCTTTTTCAAATAGGAGGTTAATTCGGTAGGTGAAGGTTCTTCACTCCTACGATACAACTATATAAGGAAAGCTAGTGAACCTTCCTAAAATATAAATATTTTATTAAAACACACACAATTAATAAATATTATACTATTTACTTGCATGCTTTGACGCCTTTTATCTCTGCTGCATTAAATCTATCGTCGTTTTTTATAAACGTGGATCTTAAAAATATTCAGTCGGAAGATTATTCGAACTAGCTTGTACAAAACAAGAACTTGAAGAAGCCATTTTTACAATTATTACTTATACTTACTGCCTTTTATTTGAAAATAAATTATTTAATATTATTTATAACACGTATAAAAACTTTAATGTTGATATTTTAGAACTGTCAAACTGTCATTCAAATGCAGTGTTGCCACATTTGCCATAAAAACCTTCGGCAAGACGCGTTTGACGTCACAGCGCCCGTCGGCTGCACGACGAATTTTTGAATTTCAAAATCGATTTTCGACATCAGAACGATATTTAAAAAAATTTTTCTTTTGAAGATAATCATCTTTTAACATTATCTTCAAGAAATAACAAGAATTATTCAAAATTACGATTCATGCAACAACCCTATTGAATTATATTTATAACAACCTGTCTGATTTAGATAGAGATCCTGTGTATTATCTTGCAAGGTCAACTGGTCTGACGAATCAGTGTCACCAGTAAATTCATGAATAAGGGTGAAGCAACGTTGAATTTTATGAATTTATACTAATTTTGAATAAGGACCTGACTATTTCTAGGTTTTGTGATGGTGATTTGGAAGGTCACTCGAATGTTAAAATTCAAGAATAAAAAAATGACTGGTTAACATAACAAATCAGAATGATGGAAAGCATCATAAAATCCACCGAATTGAATTAAAAAAGCGATAACGAATAATCAAAATGTCGACTGACTCGATGCACAGTGGTTGATGTAATTCAGCAACGCGGTAAATCTTGACCCAAAAACTAAAAGAAATTCTTTTATTTCAGAATATGAACTGATGTCAAAAAATAAATCAAATATTTTTTAAACAATTTAAATAAACTTTAAACAAATATTCAAATTGATTAAATGAAATAATATGTTTCAAAGCGCAACAACTATAATATGTTAAAAATTACAAACTATTCAAATTCACATTTGGAACATTGCACATTGACAAAACGTAACTCGATTTGGTCCATCATGAGGTTACAGATGGTGAATCCGTTGAAACGGATGAAATTCGTTTTACGAAGGAAATTGCTGAATTTATACTCATTTTCAAAGCATTTTTGAACATGATCATATGAATATTTTTGACTTGCTTACAAAAATTTGGACCCATATTTAGGAATTGGTTCCTTTCTATACGTCACTGTAGAGATCTAATAAGGTCGAAACAGGTGTGATGCACATTATTGGAATTTCTACATATCGAGGTAGCATCTCAAGTAACTGCATGCTGTGTTACTTTTTGAGAATTTTGTGTAAATCGAAAGAAGAAGTTGTGTATTTACTAGTTTAACTAATTAAGGATGTGGGTAGTGTACAATAGTCGATATTCTTATGAAGAAGGCGTAACTAATTTATTCTCTCGAATTATCATCACAGTTTCTTGTTAAACTGAAAGTTCGATGTAATTAATTAAAACTTGCCTAGTTTGTTGGTAATGTAAGTCTACCTAGACTAACATTTGAATGCATAGCACATCGTGAGTACTAAAATTATGCAAAATTAAATTCTGCATACGATTTTTTTAAATTATTCTACTTTGTTAAAATGTACTTACTTTATTAGTTACTCGGCATTTCCACAGTTTTTTAATATTTTAATTATGCTGAAATAATAAATAAGATTCATTAAATGTATTTTAATTTTTATTCAAGTTTGTTACTTTTAAAGTTTGTAATTGTAAAAGTTTTTTCCTGCTTAAGCCAATTTAAAGTAATTTTACAAAGCAATGTTAACATTTTTTGGAATCATTTTATTACTTTTACTCGAGTTACTTAAAATTAACTACGTACTCCGCTTCAATTTGAATCAAAAGCAAAAAGATCGGAAAATTTCTTTTTCAAAATTTTAAGTTTTTTGCACAAGTTTTTTAAATATTAATTAATTGCAATAGTGAGTGCTATTTTAGTGATAAGAAAGTAAATGTCGAGTAAGTAAAAAGCCCTAATCTCTCCCGTATTAATGAAGATTGATTATTTAATATTTTTGACCTAAAAAACTATCGATTTGTTGTCAAAAAGCACCACCGTGAATTCGTAATATTTTAGCGCAAGAAGCCGGTAAGACGATTTTCTTCCGCAAAATGAATTTATAGAAATTTATATGTATGTTTTAATTAACATTGAAGTACAAGCTTGTGTAAGCAATTAGTTGAAGAGAGTGTCACTCTTTATCATTCATTTCGCACCTCTTAAAGCTTCCAAAGCTGCTGAATTACATTTTGATAAAATCATAAACATCTACGTATATAATGTAACTTCCTGTATTCAGTTAACCAAGCTTCCGTTCAAGTAGTGTGTGGTTAGGCGTTACTTAGACGCCTCTCGAGATTTTCGTGCAAAAGTTATTAGATCCAGTGGAAATTCCATGCAAACCGGAAACTTCCTAGTTTATCTTCTTTAATAAATTAGTACTACTTATATGCAACAGTTATTTCAATAAAGAATACATTTTTAAAAAAATTAAATTTTTTTTGGTACCAGCAATTTATTACTGAACGCGGGTACTTAGTGAAATTGTCTTTTAAGCTCCATTTTTTCTATGTACAGCTTTTAGTAAGTCATACTTAATCTGTAATGTAAGTAACTTCGAGCAGGGCAACAAATAGGCCTTGGGTAATTAAAATACATGTTAATTAAGGAAACATTAGGACCTCTATTAATTTGCAAAACATGAAGAACATCCATATACCTGGTTGCTCCCTTATTTATCATCACAAAACATTTAATATTTGCCCAATTCTCAGGACAAACTTTCAAAGCACACATCAACTATTTAGAATGGATGATGCAAGATCCAAAATAGGTTTCCACCGTTTTATACCGCACCGAGAGAAATTTATACCTATATTTTGGAGAATGGTTCAATCACCGAAACATTGTTACCTGTCAAAATTATTTAAAAGGAACAATTTTTCATTATTTGATCATTTAATTACAATTTGCACACCAACGATTTTGTGTTTATTTAAATTAAATTACATGTTTTGTTTACGAATAAACAATGTTTTAATAATTTTATAATGAAAAATATTTAATTACAACGGTTTATAAATTATTTATAAAACTTCATATAAAAACTTTTAAAAATGAATTCATTGAGTTATAAGAAAGAAATTGTGAAATATATATTGTGTAGAGAGAGTAGCCCTACTGTACGTGATTTTGTATTTGGATGCCAAAGGCAACTAGTCAATTCCATACGTCGATAGGGGGGTTTATCCGAAAATTCGGAGCATCGTCCCAAGCAGCTCGTATTATTGACTCTAAACCGCGGCACTTGATTTGTTTTTTGATTTGGCTTGGATGTGATAGGAATGAATTTGTGATGTAGTTGACATTTTAGCATTCGTATGATTTCTCCGCCGTTATTGGATATCGGAGTTTCAATTTATTACAAGATTTGATATTAGGCACAACTTTTCATTATTATTTTTCACTTTATTCAATTTTAATTTTTACACATCATAGTGTATTGATTCGATGAGTATCAAAATATTACATAAATTAATTATTTATGGGTCTTTTGAACGATGTCTTGATGTGTATAAATAATTTTTATTGTGTGAAAGCTTTTCAGACACAATTAAATTAATATTTTATTACATAAAACGTTAAACTGGTTTTTGACATAAATTATAATCGATAAAGTATTCTATATACATATTCACGTACACAATCCGTTTTTGAATTCAACTTTTGCGTTATGCAATCAAAGTGCAATTTTGCTTTTTATGCATTTTGAGGAAAACCGTAATAGTACAAAATTTTAAAATGAATACAAAATAATTACACTATGTAACAATTTTGTTGTGGGTTTAGGCCAATGATGAAGATTTACGAGCACTGTGGGCTTAATAGTCCATATGAACATATTAGCAGTTTACATTTGCGTCAATTTTTGCAAAAGGTTTTGGATTTTTGATTCCAATCGTTTGATTAAGCTCGAAGTAGTACTTAAAGGTGTTAAATAACTGAAGATTGCCATTTTTACTTCTTTTATTTTTCTACTGAAAGCAATAATATAAGTTTACCCCAATTTAGAAGTTGTGTCTAATTAACTTGGTTGTAGTTTTGATAATTTAGTTTTTAAAAGTTAGTCGAGACGTGGTTGTACCATATTTTTTTTGAACATTTTCAAATAGGTATCTTTGTACAATTCCATTGCAGGAGACATTCAACCTTATTGTAAAAGGTTTATTATCGATTTATAGATAAAATTTGCATACAAAATGATAGCGAAAATCTAGGAACTAATTTATTTTATTGGATGATGGTACTGATTGTAATAATAATTAAATACTCCTGCTGTCTGTTTTCCGTAACTTGTATAACGTGGTTATGACATTATCTTTTATGTTTATATCTTCTCATTTACGCTAAGTAAGCTGTAGCTTTATGTTATATAATATATTCGCACCGCAATTTTGAATTAGGCTGCCTAAAAACGTTGACGCACTTCTTAGCTGACACTTCATGAACATGTGTCATAATATAGGACGGTATGATTATGTTACGAAGCGAAAGCTTTTAATGATCTTCTCTTCGTTGCAGCTTTCTTTGAGGCGCGGTTTCTATAGCAAACCCATAAAAAAACTAATAATTTTCCAGTTCTCAATTGAAATACTAATTTAAATGGAATTAAATTTTTTAATCGTGCGTACGTACCTACGTATAATTGAAACTTAATGGAAGTTGTCTTACAAATTATTAGTTAGTCATATTTTAAGGTAGGAATTTGTTTTAGACCTAAAACTGAAAGTAACCACCCCATTTCTAAACGTCACTCAAGATGTTTTTGTAACCTCTAAACCTCTCGAGAAATTTGCAATTTCTCTTAAACTGACATTGTAAAATCTTGTTTCGAATTCTACTTACAAAAAGTTAACTTACAAAAAGCTTCCCACACGGAACTTAACACGTTTAAAAAATTAAATTAATGTGCCGTTTAAATGCAAAACTAAAATTATCACATTTTAGCTTTAAATTTTAATTTAAATCCATGTTGTTTACAACAATTTGTTTTATATTTTTTTTTATAATATTTAAATTGCGAAAGATTAATTAAGTCGGACGTATACCTGCAGTGGACGAGACCAAAACTATAAAACATACATAAGCTTGTAAATGAGTACTAAATCCTGTACGTGATGCCATTGATCGCTGTCGATTTTCATTTGAAAACTCTCTGATTGCTGGGTTGCTTCTTTGTATAACTCCAAGGAATTTCGAGTACTTTGGAAAACTTGTGAAGAGGACTTGATTCACATTGTTAGTTCTTTACAAATTTTAGTACTAAGGCGTAATGTGTTCACTTTTGAAAGTTGTTTTACCTTTGCGCACGAGAATTTATATTATTGGTAAAAATTTTCTACTGGACTGTATTTTCGGACTATGTTTATACTTCGCTTTTATTTTTATCTCAAAAATTATGAAAACATTCTATATTATGGGGAAATTCGCCTACGTTTACAAAACATTTTATCTTACAGCAACTATTATTTTATTTCGTTTAGTTCAGTTGTAAATTTTCTTTTTCTACAACAATAATTATATAAAATAATAAAAAATATAAAATTTAAACATCTCACAAAAGCTCTTATAGATGAAAGCTCGTGAGAATATTATATAATTGATTTTTATTGCGTAAAATTGACATGGTAACAAAGGCGAATAAATCTAGAATTTAATTATATTCATAAAAAAATTTCAAGAACGTGCAATGTTCTTTATCGTGCTTTCAATACTTATTGTTTTCGTGCAAAGTTTTTGACGGATTTTGACGGAAATATATGAAATAACTATTTGTTGTGTGCTCAATGTTGCCAATTATATTTAGAGAGATGAAAATCTAATTAGACAGACCTGGAAATGTAAAACTCAATTTTTCAAATAAGACAGTATTCGGAATGATTTTTCCATGCGATATAATTTTTAGTAGGTATCTAACTTAAATTAGATGTTGTGTGAAAATCATCACAGCCATCAATCACCTTTGCTTTCTAACTACGTTCCACTACAAAATTTGTCAATATCGAACATTTGCTATTGATTATTTTTGCTATTAGGTTATTAAAGTAATTATTCGTATTACTTTTCTATATGAAAGCAAAAATAACGTCATAATTTTACATTCCCTTATAGCATTTGCAAAATTTAAGTTTTCTTTCAAAGAAAACAAAATAAGATTTTTCTATCTCTTATTTGCTCTGAAACTTTTCCTTTACGTCATGAGCTTTCAGTTAAACTATAGTCAGTATACTTAAATAGTCGATGAGATTTGTGTAAATTGAATTAGAAAGAAAACCTATAATATCACTTTTACTTTAAATAAATATTCTATTTCGTAATAAATATTCTCGATTTGATTGACAAAGTGAAAGAATTGATTGTTTTCTTGAGTAAAATTTTAATATTTTTTATATTTTATCAAGAGTTGCTTTCTTTTGGGAATTTTAAAACTGGAAAATGTTTTTCAATCGTTTAGTTGAATCTGATTTTTATAAATATTTTCTCCTATCTCGCAGGCAAATGCGGTTTTTGATAAATTTCGCACTTTAAGAGTGAAAATGTAGCTTAGTTAAAAACTCCCTTTAGGGCACACATACATGTTTGCTTTATGAATTTTCTTATAGCATGTCTAATAAGTAATACAGAAAGTTAATGTAAATCCGAATACATAATTTTCAATTTTATTTACATTTATCTCGTGAACATACATTACTTCTTTGATATTTAAACATCAATGTTAGGTAAATATCAACTCGGGATTTCGTTTTTGAAGTAAAGCATTATGAAAAACGACTTGCATTAAATTACTTATTTGCTTATCAAAAGTTGATTTTTAAACTGTACGAATAATTTGGATGCTAAAACTGTAGAACTATTGAAAATAATATGAAAGGATACTTTTCAATTTTTAGATGGAAACTGTATAATAGTGACAGATGTTACTCAAGTTATAGTGTATAATTTTTATTGTTTGTTTGTAACAGCTCATATATAGTATAGTAAGTATATATTGCAATATTTTATATATTTTTGAATATTATGTTAGTAGTAAAATACAGAATCAATCTCAATTTGCTCAGCTATATAAAAGCTTTTATATTATAAAACTGAAAATGCGACGATTTTTTCTAAGACGTGCTCTTATAAAATTTGTATTATAAATTTAAAAATTTAACAGCTTTTCATATCAATTTACTGTATAGTAGTACATTTTATATGCGAAATTAAATTAACTAAAATGTGCTTTTTTTACATAAAAGATAGGTACAAATTTTTAATTAAATTATAACAAAGTAAATGTGCATCGAAATATAAAAAACTTCATTAATATTTGTTCTTAAAGTTTACATTTTCAGCAATACAAATAACTTTTCCATCAAGCGCATTTTAAAATTGAATAGTGAATCCAACTCGAAAATTAATTTTCCAATTTTGTCGATAAATTAAATTATATTTCACGTATTGCTAAGTACCTAGCCATGATATAAAAAAGAAAATTTGCGATAAAAATAAAAGTGAAATAATTTTGGTAACTAATCTCTTAAAAGTATTGGAGATCTCGGGCTTTGGCTCGTAATTGAAAGGACATAAGGCCAAAGTTACTGTTTTGTTCAAGGTAGTACGTGATATCTGTGTGAAGCTAATCAAAGTTGGAGGATGGCAAATATATCTAACCTTAAAGTTTCCTGATAAAAATCAAACCGTTATTAAACTTGGCCTGGATCTAGATAGGCTTGCTATTGCTACTCAAACTCTAATTTCGAATTCTCTAATTTTCAAGCAAATAATGTACCAAACTTTGAATTTTACTAAATGAGATTCCTCGTTCAAGAAAATTTCCATTTGCTTATTTCAAATTAATAGTGTCATATTATTTGAAATATTTAATAGAGTTTTGCAAGTAATTTACCTACCCACTTAAAGCATTTTTATCCATTTATAAACCTAAAAATTAAAGTCAAGCAAATTTATTTATTTTCTGAGCTTGGTGACTGCGTATTCCCAGTTTACCACCTTCGTTAGAGTTTTTTAATCTAAAAAATAAATTCTTATTATTATTATCCTTCCACCACTCGCATTTTTAATTACCATAACTTGGGTTAACTTAAGGAATACAGTGTATTTTCATTATCAAGCAGGTAGTCAAGTCGCACTTCGAAAATAGTAAGATCGAAACATGTAAGATATTTTTTAATCGTAAAAGCCATTTTATTCAAACAGAAATTCCTATAATATTTTTCGTACCTTTTTGCAATCGATGTTGCTTCAACACGTAACAGCGTTGATCACCTATAGAACATTTTGTATTTTCTTTCTTTTCTACAACAGAAAGAAATGTTGTCTGCGTGGTGTGTATAAACCAGGATTTGCGTATTATTTGTCGCGAAAATTTGGTATGAGGTTGATTGTTATTTTACATCTGCTATTTTATTCTAGAGCGTAGTGTTAATAAAATGTTACAAATATTTCATGTATGCAAATATAAATCGAGTGGCATCTTGTTGTCACAGGCGTGTTTGTCTATTTTGTGTTGAGCTGAATATTAAAGTTGTGTTGATTTAAGCATCCTTGTGTCGACGCAGTATTTCCCTACAGCTTTCTATATCAATTTTTATCATGTTATGTATAAACTTTTGGCATACGTCAATAAAGTGATATGATGAAACATTGATGATTGAATTATTAAGTATCCGAATAATTTGATTTCATTGTTTCATCTAACTGATGTCATCACCATGAAAAAGTGATGGAAGAACTTTTAACTCATTGTTCATTAACACTCGTCAATTTGTGATTTATTGCTCAGTTAGTAAATTTTGTTACATGTTATGGAAAAGCTAAAGCAAGTTTGCTTTCTGCTTTCGATATCATTTATTACCTGCTTGTAAGCCTCACCGTGTGGTTTTATTATAAATCGAAATGTAAATAAATTGTTTATTTTAAACTTTTCAAATTCTAAATGCATTCAAAAATTGTTACGTAATATAATTGAAAAAAAGGCAAGTCAATAACGCAACTGATTTCTTCTATTATAGGAGCTTTTAAGATCATTCAAGAAAGCTTTTATATAGTGAAAACGAATTCGTATACGATTTGAGAGTAAATAATAAAAGAAAATCTAAATCTGTCGATCACCACAAGGGAATTGATATAAGTAGCTTTTTTGGCTATATATAAATTTTAAATTAAATATTAATTACACGTAATAATTTTATTATCTTATATTCATCTATTTTCATCACTGTGATAATAGTAGGTATCAAATATTGGGTTTATTAGTTCATAAAATCTTCATTATAAATTTTACTTGGACTTTGAATTAAATTAAAATTAATGAGTACAAGGAAGCAATATTGTCATCCCTAGTTAATTATTGCAAGTAATTAATTTTTTGTTTGTTAAATTACGACTTGGAATTTTTTTGTTTTATTTTTAGATTATTAGAAAAATAACGTAATTAGGTGCGTTATTGTTTTTATCATGAATTTTGAAAATTAACGTGGGCAAAGTTTTCAAAATAATTTTGCTTACACTGTACGTTACATTTCGTAACAATGGATAATCCTATAATAGCTAATTTGTATGATTAATCAGGAAATTAAAACATTGGTAATCACACTTCGATTGTTATAAGTGTAAAATTGGTTTGCAATCACAATCCCCTCTAATAAATTACAACTTTCAGTTAAATTCCGTACGAATTCCAAATATTTTGTAAAAATTGTTTCATTTACGAATTATGTGGTTTACATAGTACCTGCGTATTATAGGATTTGGGTAAAATTAATGTGGTGGATATTAGACAATTGATTTTCCACTGAAATTGCATTGGAGCACTATAACGTGAAATTCACACCGAATATACTCCAATATGTCTGCGAAGAGATAAGAGATAAGCAGTTACAGTTACCACATGATGGACTTGCTGTATTCAGATTTCGTCGCACGACTATTACTGGTTTGTTAATCAATTAATTATATTGTCAATTGTGTGTATTCAGAGGGAAACTTGAACCGGCAATTTGTTTTTGGATAACATATTGTCGGTTAAGAGGCCTTACACAAAATTGATCCATTAATATTCCAAAGAGGAAGCGATTTAATTGTATGAATTTAAAAAGTTAACCGTTTCCGAAATCTACTAGCTTCCATTTCTAAATTAACATCAACCTATAAGATCTATCTACATAAAAATGACTCTGGAATGATGTTCTACAATTATTACTTTTACCTTTTATAAATGAACTGCTTAATAGCATGTAAGTACTATTAAATAAAGGTAATAGATATTTAATTTTACTTTTCATTAATTATAATGATAGAATGAATAAAGAAAATTGATTTTTATTTAAACGGTTACATTTATAACAATAGCGGATAATTGTATAAAAACCTACATTTAATTTTATTATTGTAGGTATGTACTAATATATTGATTGTTAAATCAATTTTTATTTTATTTTAGTTAAAAATTTAATTTTGTCTAAAATATTAGTATTCAATTTATTAAAATATCAGCTGGATTTGTTACTGGATCTTCGGCCACATTAATCTTATTATAAGCTTTTTGTATGCCTGAATTGAAGAACATTAATTCTGCAAAAATGGGTTCATCTGGCATATTAGCTAAAAAACAAAACCTGGAAACAAATTAGCAAAGAACAATTCAGAAAGCTAAAAAGATGACTGACCTAGAAAAACCCAAAATGACGTAGATAGATGATCTATCTGCTAGTTTCTAGATGGTCATAAAATAAAATCAAAGCTGCATAAATTAATAATTTCGTTTTAAGTTTTCAAACTGGCGTATATACAGTGGTGCACAACAAACTAGCAATCCGCTTACTATTCAGCATTTTTAACACTATCAGAATTTTCACCATTCTCCGGGGCGACCAACACGATGAAGATTTGTTGTTCAACAAATGTTCAAATTTCTGAACGTAAGTTTAATTAAATTTGCGCTTGAATGTGCTCGAAACTGATGTTTAAGTTTATGTATAACTTATTGTTTTCTTGTAACTGAACTTATTCCATTTCAACAACTCTCTTACCGTCTGCAACTACTTTCGTTCCCCTCTTCCGGAAAAAATTATGGTATAACCTATAAACTGATGCCAAAATTTGACGTGCTTGAAGTGATCTCCTTCGGTCTGAATTGGAACTTTGCTTACAATAGTTTTTTGGTGTTCCCCTAGGATGATATGAAATCAGACATGAACCTCAAATTATTGAGACTTCCTCTAAGGTCAACAACTGTTTGATGGTTAGTTATTCAGTTAGACCCTGTATATATAAATTAACGATACAAGTTTGTATTATTTAACTTGATCCCAAAGAAAGGTTGATTAAAAAAGTTATTATTTGTAATGACTACAAATGTTGTTATAATACAATAATTTGCTTGTATGCTGATCGTTCGTTTTAACTTTGGGCAATAAAATAATTATTATTGCAATTTAAATTTAAAACAAAAAGTATTGCAACTAAAATTAAGAATCATTTCTTTCAGGAAACTCATGAAGGAAAATTTGTTCTCAACTTGAGTTATATAATAAAAAAGTTAGATACGGCAATTGAGTCACGCATACTGTAACTTCGTTAATTACTTCAGAAGTTGTAATATAATTGAAAGTGGTCAAAATAATAATTAAGTTATTGAACGCTAAACTTGATGCTGATAATTTTTTTAGTTTTGTTTCTTTTCAAACATCTTACTTTAACTCGTCAAGAATGTAAAATATGAATTTCATCAGTTTATAGTTTTAGTAAACTTTAGTTATTGAATTAAGTTATACATAATATTACGAAAGTTTTATATACATAGTTGAATTTTTCGTCTAGTACTTGATTTTCATCTTCTTAATAAATTACATAGTTTTCTTTGTTTTTCACTTCTGTAATTTTTTTATGTAATCAAAAATCAACAAGCTAAGCTTGCAACCAAATTCACAAACTTTCTGATGTTTTTATTTGCAAATAATAGGTCATTTACTTATTTTTGTGTACCCACCATAATTGATTTGTCTTCTGTAGAATCCGAAAGAAATAATTTTTTTCTTAGAGAACAAATTTTACTATTTTTTTAAGTGTGAAAATAATAAATATTTCTTTCTGATGTTATAAAATACGTGATTTTTCTTGAAAAATGATAGGAAGAGCAAACCACAATGAGCGATACCAACAAACATCGGAAAGACAACGGAAATCAGCTGTCAGAAACTACAGAGATGAACTTATGACGTGTGAAATAGAGTTCACATTTATTTACCAAAAACCGAATTCACAGCATTACTTAACAAACGAACAAGCAAAAAATTTAATTTAAAAAGAATTAAGGACAAACTGAAGTATTAGTTAAAAAAATGGGATGTATTTGTATGTTGTTACGACAAAACTATAATCAAAAACTAATAAGAGTTTAATTGAAAATTTACAAAAATAACAAATTGGTATTTTAAATGCTGAATGATACATGCAAATACAAAATCAAAATTTGAATTTAATAACTTATTTTACATGGTAAATTCGATTATAATTGAATGTAGAGGGTGCCCGAATAAATGGATTTTATGATACCTGATATAAAATGTAGAATATCAACATTCTACATTGAAAGCTTATTTGTAAAACTCTAATCAAGATTTAAAAAATATTCTTTTTCCATTTTCAAATGTTTGTAACTGGTAAAATAAACCCATTATACTTGATGATTATTTGAATTTAAAACGGCAAATGGGGTTTACTTTAATTTATAGGTCACAGTGGAGAGGTGTTTAGAAATAATTTTTACGCAAGCACTTAAAAAATTTGTTTTTAAAAATATGAAATACGATTTTACCCAAATTGAATCAGTTTTTTTTTTTGCTGTTTTCGTATTAAAACAGGACTATTTTCTATTTCATTTTATTAACAAAAATAGCAATAAAAGTTGGTAATATTTCTTCCCTTACAAATTTGGGCCAACAGTTATTCGAGTCGATAAAGCATATACAAGAAAACATCAAAACGAAGTAAAGAGTATAAAACTATCAACAAAATTTTCCTCTGGGGAATCGTTATAGAAAATGAATATCTTATGTTGTAGACTAGTTAAACATTACGTAGTATACTTTCCATAAAGCACTATCTTTAAAATGAACCTTTAGGTTTTCCTTCATAATATTCAATATTTAATATTACAATCAACCAAACACTTTTAAAGTTTAAAACCCCAGCTGCCATCATTAGTTTTGTTTAACTAATTTTTTAGCTTAAAATTCAAGCGATTAACCCATTGTCGTAGAATCATTTATTATAAATTATTGTTTATTTTTATTGATTATTTGAAAATTGACATTAACCGGGTGACTTTGCAGTGTATAAAGTACATTTCACTGCATACTAATGCATTTATCGGTCGATTTTTCAATTTGCGTTATTTTTATGATCATTTTATTCCTACCTACTTCCATTTTATGGGATGATTAATTGGGTGTATAATTTTTTTTACAGTTATTACCACACGTGTTCGTGCTGGAAATTATAAGACTTGTGGCCCGGAAGAATTATCCCAGTGCGCTAAGTCATTATCAATTTTGACCGATTCAGGTTTATCGTTTGTACGGAACAAGGAACAACTCGATATTGTTTGCCCGTAAGTATAATTTTAGATTATTTACTGAATATTTGTACAATATTGGTAGATGCACCGAAAGCCATTCATGCACGTTATTTGTTTGACCAAAATAAATTAATTTAATATACATACCAATAAATATATTAATTAATCGACTAATATTTAACATTAAACATTTGATATTGCAATTTTGTATTTAATTATATCTGCGTATATGTTATAATTGAGAATCGGTAATGAAATATCCTAAGGCATTACACGTGAACTGTCAATATTGTATCAAATATTATACAGATATACTAGGTGTCTCAGTATTCCTGTTTCAATGGAATATCTCTGGTAATTGAAGCTAGCAATTCGAAATTTAATTTAGCATATCTAAGACTTTTTTTAAATTACTGATGTATTATCCATGTGCCACTTACTTTCGATTACAACAATTAAACTCTTTTTGGAATATAACACCTAGATTCTTATGTTCGTCCGTACGAATGATTTTCAATTTAGTTACTTCAAAATTAATTTGACATTGCAGTTTCATATCGGTTAAAAAATAATTATCGTTTTTATTTACTTGAATAAGGTTACAAATAAAAATAGATTAATAAAAATTCGTAAATCGAGAATGGATGGAAAGAAAATTTCGGGAAAATTCATGAAATTTCCTTCCAATAAGTACTTACTTATAAAAAATAAAAAATCACAAAATACGAGAGAGCTGGACGTTTACCATGGAATGTTCCATATACAGGGTGTTATTAAAAAAATAAGTAATTAGCCTGAATGAAGTACCATCCATGCAGTAGTATGAATATGTAGCATGTACCACATTGCATAGTAGGTACTACCCATGGGTACCCATGGGTTCAACAAAAGTATTAGTAGTAGTGTTGGATTTGTTTTAAAATTACAGTTTTAGATTAAAACTTGAATATTGAATATACAATTCATAAAAAGTCTTGAATCAAAACAATTTTTTTTTAATTAAAGAATTCTTTTTCTCAGTGTACCTACTTGAAGTATTTGCATGTACTTTGCTTTACGCATACCACCTATTGCAACTTTTGGGGTAACCAATAAGAGTAATATCATTTTATAGGAAATTTTAACGATTTTTGGGTATAAACGTATGAATTTCATTAGAATAAGATTACGGAGATGTGGATACTTTATGTATCAACAAATCACTTGTATTATGTATTATTTTGTGCACAAATGATATAAACTTACAGGTAAAAGTTCTGATGCAGTACAACTCTGAAAATGACACAATAGCAAAGGTTACCTCGAGGCAAGTGTTTATTTAGATTAATTACACTATTTTACAGATCAGTGATCGCAAAATTTCAAAAGACCGATTAAAACGAATATATCTATAAATTATTAGCGAGTTAAAAACACCAATGCGAATTCGATTAATTAATCAATAAATTTACATGCGTTTTACTTTTTATCAAAGTTTAGTGTTAGACTTGTTTATTTTTATTGAACGCAATTAAGGTCTATAAATAGCACAATTTTGTTTTAAGTAGTACGTAAATTATTAATTTCTATTATTTATTAAATTGTCTGAAGCACATAAATATTATGATCCGTTGTTAAATTTTTTTAATAATATAGATGAATATCAAGGACGTGTAGAACGAAAACGATCCAGGATAAACGATCGAAACAAGAATCCCAGTTTCAGTAAACTAATCACCAAACACCGTAGAGAGAAGAGCAAAGTAAAATGTAATGCAAAATATATACTAATTGCTTCGAAAATATTGATGTGCTGGACCTCGTTAATGATTTCAAGTCACGAAGTGCATTATTATTATTAAGTGAAAATTACTAATTTATAAATTCAGTTGATTTGCTTGAAATTTCCACAAAAAGTCGAAAAGTAAATCTTGCATGAATTTAACATTTTAATTACTTAATTAAAAATCAAATTTTGATTCTATATTGATTTTGATAAAATTATGCAATATTTATGACATTTATTGAATTAGCCGGCTCCGGTAAATGAAATAGAAAAGCACAAACGTCTTGAAAATTTGAAATTGAAACACGTATCTGTTTAATATCCTTATGCAAGAAAATTGGATTAGTTTTGATTTTCAAAAGATTAGCTTTAAATCTATTTACAAATTTTAAAATTATTTTTGATTTCCGTTTATAACATTAAAATTGCAGCTACGTCATTCTATCTTAATCAGCTATTAATATTTATGAATTTATAAAACTGAGCAGGATATTTCATGTTACTTTACTGTTTTAGAATTTATAGCAAACGTTTTAAGTAAATTCAAAGTTTTGCACGTATATTTATGATGGAAGCTTTATTAGTAGAAGTCATATTATGATTAATAAGAAATACAAAAGTTACGTGAGAACGCGGCATATAAAAAACAACTTAATAGCACTAAAATTGTCAAAATGATTTTTACTTTCTTGACGCTTTAATCTACTAAACGCTTTTCATATGTCACGATAGAAACGTAACAAAATTTTATGGTTTATAAATTTTATTTTATTTTAATCTTTAATACAGGAAGTAGAAACATTGGCCGAAGAGGGTGAGAATTTTCTGCATAAAAAATTGCATTGGGAGTTCTGATAAATTGAGTTTGGGCACCCAAATTAACTGCACACGACGACCACTAACTTTATTAGAATTTGTTCTTTGCGGTTAGACTAGGAGATTATTCGATAACAATGAACTTTTATTGTGTTTACTTAAGGTGGGTAACCGATAGATGCATACATCTAAAAGTTGGCATGCTTTAAGGAAATAATATTCTACTTGGTCCGGAAACGATAGCAATGTTCCGCTTTTATCGGAATCTAGAAACGTAGTAAAGTTGGCAATAGTTCTCTAATTTATATGCTGCGAATTATAGACTACGTTACATGAATTTGTAACTGAGATGATATTTTACCGTTTAACCATATGCATATGGATGCATTTTATCTGCATTGTCAGTAGAACCAGCTATTTTTTGGATACTGCAATAACTGCCTGTCGGTTTATTTTAAAGCCTTTTCATTAAACGTCACGCGATGCGATACTTAAATTTACATAAATTGCAAGTTTTATTTATTTGTTTGTAATTACACGTACAAATTACAAATTAAAATTAGATTTACTTAGAATTGATTGAATCATGGATTGTAATTGCTGCAATCAGCGTTTGTAAATTTTACTACATCAAAATTTGTACCGCAACGATTAATTTTTCTCTCGAATAAATCCACAACGTGTCATATCAGTATAACACTTCCAAGTTTCAAAACAAATTTTCTTTTCGAAATAAATTAAATTTTTGAAAGTAAAATTTTTCTATTACAACTGCAATTGAGAGTCTATTTATTTGTGTTTTAAAATTTTTGTTCTGGAAAATCTGACGGATTAAAAGTTTTTGATGAAGTTGTTTATATGTATGGGAAAGTTAAGCATTTTTGTAACCTGAAGGCACTATAAAAGTTTTTCCTTACAAATTCTTTGCATTATAACGCTGTCTGAAAATATCTTCCATAATAATTTGTGTTCTTTATAGTCATTTTCTGTTGAATTTTTTAACAATCGCCTATGGACAAGGTCTTTTCACTACAGGTCCGGTAAATCCCTAATATTCAAATTTATTATAAGTATTCCATAATGATGAGTTTTTCTGTGGGAAGTAATCAAAATAATATAAAATTAAGGGGGTGGGTTATTTAAATTAAATTTTTTATTGAATAATGCAGAAATCACGTCGTGAAAAATTGAAAAAGATAACTAACTAAATTTTTACGAGTTGAGTTATATTCGTCGAGGACTTTACACGCTAGTCCACTTTTAATAATTTATTAAACTGTCATTTATTTGAAATAATAAAAGCAAGAAGAAAGTAAATAAAAGATTTAGAAGTTAATTTAATTTTCAAATAACTGTCGGGATCATTAGAGCATTAAAAATTTTTGAACGTTTTTATTGTTCGTTATATTATATAGTAGGTAGCTAAATATAAGCTCGGAACTAGTATTTGCTCGCTAAGTCAGCGCCAACTTATCTCTCAGCTAATGAGCTCTTTTTATGCATTTACCGCTTTCATTGCAATTCAGTAAACGCTATTTTTCGTATAGTTTGCAAAATAAAAGAATGAAAGAGTTATCTCGTTAGGCGTTTCTTACGAACACTTTTATACTTTATTATTTTCAACAAATTTTGATATCTCCATTCATCCTACGTTTGTTGTTTCAGAGATTTGTTCAAGTCCCTTTCCTGCATTCATGGTTACAGTCGACTTTGTATGAACTTCAACCAAAGAAAACACTTCAGAAAACTTTTTGATGGTACCGAAAACATGGTTAGCGACCTTTGCAGAAACGAAACATATCAAGAAGGTATATTATTTATTAATTTTCTTGAGCATTAGAGTAACTAATTTTAACTAATTCTTTTTCAGAATTCTTATCTTACGCGCCGTGTATGCAAAAAGTGTCTGGCGAAACGGAAGTTTGCTTCAAGAAATATTCACTTGCGATGACGGAAATCCAAGAAAATACTAATCGACAACAAGAAATGGAAGAAGCTGCACGAAGAAACCAGCACCAGCATCACCACCACCATCGTCATCAAAATAAAACTGACGAGCACATTTACAAATATCAAAAATCAAAGAGAGCAGCTGCCGATGAGAGTCTTAAGAGCGTTTGTTGGTAAGTTGGACATTTTTTGTTTTATTAATGCATCGCGCATTTGAAATCAAAGTTCCACTGCTAACAGAAACCCTTAGTAATATTGTATGGGCATTAGTCAACTTGAAGGGCATCACATGGAAAAGAACAAAACCATCAGGATACATCCTAGAATTAATCACTTTTCAGTCTACCGGAAGTTGTAATAGGATCATAAAGGAGATATATACGTATTCAGTATTATAACTTTAGCTTTATAACATAGTGAATATTATTAAAGTTCATCTACAGAGTTCGTAAAAATGCTATTACAATTTACATATTAGGCATGAGTTTTAAATGGAATTGTGGGCATAAAATTTGAGATCTTCTATCCTTTAATATTGTTCATTACTTTTTAGTATACGGGGTGGAACAAAAGAATGTATATCGAAATTGAAGCGAAAGGTCGACAGTTCGTCCCAAATTCGCTCGGCGATTTTTATGGGTCCCATAATAAAAGGAACTTTGGTAAAAGCTCAAAGTTGGAACTTAAAACTTGTAACAGATTACGGTAGGATTACTATCGTATCTGTACAATTTCACATTATCCATGTACATATAATACATTATTTAGTTTAATCGCAACTTACACTGCTTTACACCTAATAGTTCCGATATCGCACGTTAACAGCTGCCAATTTTCAATACTCTTAAAAATAAAAATGCAAAGAAATGATATCACATCATTTCCAAGTTAATATAATTTTCATGAAATGGAAAAGTTTTCGGAGACAACTGGAAATCTTTTTGGGTGTAAATTGATGTTAATCAAAAATTGAAAAATTTAATAGTTTTCGACAGCTGAATTAATATCTTTACTCGCGGATATTCAACAAAATTTAAAATTCAAATAATTTATTGACGTTTTAAATTAATAACACGCAAAAAATTCATTTCAAGTGCAAAAAAGCAAATTCTTTTCTTTTACTTGGCAATTTCTAGAATTTCTCATTTTCCTTTTCTAAACCATAAGTAACCGAAATATTAATCGAGATAAGAATATTAAAACCGACAATTATTGTAGTTCCGTCCTTTGTTCCACGATTTATTTCCTAACAAGGATCAAGCTTAATTGCATTTACATTTTTGTTTAATTGAAAATCCTATTTTACATTTTATTTTGTATATAAACAAAATTTTTAGAACAACTTATTTATTTCATTAAAGCCACTTTGGGATAAAAAAAATCCGTTGTTTTATTTACCATAGTATTTTTATTTAACGTAAAGACAGAAACTTAAATGGAGCTTAAATTCTTTAAGATCTTAAGCCATAATGAGTTATTTTATTGTCGCTTTTTATTATTTTAATTAAGTTTACTAAAACTTGAACCTTCTGTGATCGCGATATCTTATTACAATAATAATTTATTGTTAAATGTTAATACATTATGCTTAACAACACAGAGGAACTAATTAGAAAGTCTGACAGAAATTCAAACAAGTAATGTAATAAAAAATATGCAAACCCGTAATTAATTTGCTTCGAATTCAGATATTTATATTTAAAATGATTGTCGAAGAATATAAATTACGAAAATATTAACAACAGAGCTTAATAATTTTTTTTACAATAGAAAGTAATGAATGGAACTGAAATAAGTCATTTTTTTGGTTAAATTGCGTAATTTTTTATCCTTTAGTTATGCAAATGTACTCGATTATTCTTAATTATGTACAATACTAACTAATATTAAGAGTAGTTATAAATATTATTCATGCCGAGCATAAACATTGGTACGTACAAAATGTGCTAATGTATCCGGACATCTCCAATATGGAATGACACGAAAATCCTTTCTGTATATGGTTATACAAATAGAAGCAACCTAATATAATATTAATGTGAATTTTTCTAAAATTTATTTTTGTATCGATTTCCGTATATTTTAGATTATATGGTGCCTACTAAGTCATGTATATATAATTTTCGTATCAAAGAGAATCTACAAATGGAACAATATGAATTTCAGATTAAACGAAAGTGAAAATAATTTAGTTGTGATCACGCGATTTTAACAAATCTATAATATAATAATAAAATGAATTTTTTCAATTTCATCCTTAAATTCTCTATTATTATTTTTTGCAGCTCTTTTCAAGAATACGTCGACTGCTCGATAAATACAATCAGGAAAACTTGTGGTGAAGATGCTGCTTACTTTAGTCGAGGCTTTTTAGATAAGATGGCATCGTCGTTAATTAAGGTAAAAATTATTTCTTAAATTGATATTTTTCCTAATGGATATTCACACACCTCCATTTTAGTAAATTGTGTTATTTTTCGGTATAATGATGCAAATGAAAGAAAAAATAACATTTATTTGTAGTGATTGTGTGCTTTTGTACAGGACACTGAACATTAGGTATAAATTGGATCAAACACACACCGATAGATACAATTAAATTTATTTGATTATTCGATCAAATCAAATACTTAGAATAATTTTCTATTTATGGGATATAATGATACATTTTTTATTTTATTTATTCTAAAACCATACCAAAATTTGAAAAGTATCTTCAGAAATTATATGTACCTGCCTAACATGTTTAACTTGTGAAATTAATAATAATATCCAGATGATAAATTCAAGTAGCAGGTGCCATTGGGCGTTCGATCGGTGGGATAAATTTAAATTTTTGCAATATTAATTGATGTTAGGTCCTCTTACCAAATTGGTTAAACGAGCGTTTCATCACATTTTTGTTGCGTGTTAATAACATTATAACGAGCACCCTTTAATTAATTTGTAATATCGTGCGTTGGTATGTCGATTCGAATCTCGATATAAAACCATAAAACTTAATTCATGTAAGTCGTTCGCGTTTTGTAATGACCTTTAAAAGTCAATAATGTGACGGTAGACTTTTAAATTGTTGAAAGGAATTTTAATGTTAATACGTTGAATTAACGTTAAAAATCGATTTTTATTAGCACTTGTAATTATAATATATTCAGTTGGCATGTCATATTATAGCTTTTTCAAATTTTCTATTTTAACTTGACATAATTTTAATTGGGGTTTAAGTGAAGTTTTTGTCACATTCGTTGCGTGCAAGTAATTTTTTCGTTTTCAAATTTACATACATACATTTGAAATACTTGCCATCCTTAATGTTAATCGTAAACACGTCATTTTGATTATTACCTTGTTGTTTAATATTCATTAATAAATAATACAAATTAAACTGAAAGTTATTCATTCTTTCATTTTATCGGTTTGAAGGTTCCAAAACATGATAAATTATTTAGAAAAATTTGGATTATGAATAAATTTTAGTTTTTATTTAATTTTAAATGCATGGCCATGTTAGTTTTAACGTGGTTATGTGGAAAGGAAATGGAAAAACTGATAAATAAATCCTAGCTGTTATAAAATGCAAAGTGCATGCACTTTTAAAGTTATAGCCATTTCGTGACTGAAAAGACGAATCGGTCAAGTTTTATATCATTTACTCTATATTTTTGGATAACGTTGTGTGCAACAAAGTGCAAATGAAAGCTTTGATTTTTAAACCTTTATTTTTTAAGTTTTATATGTGAGTGTTGTTGGAATTGCTTTAAAGAGGTCTTTCTGTTGCAGATGCATTGTATGGATTATAGTGCACAAGATTGCAAAGAAAAGGGTTTTAATATAGCTGGTTTTCATCCAGAAGGTTATTTTTATTCAACAGCATCATCGCCATCATTCGGTTCGAACCAAATAACTTGGTTAAGTATTTTAACGTTACTAGCTCACTTTCTGAGATGAATAGTATGAAAATTTTACGTAGAATAGTAACAATTTGTGATTGAAAATATGATTGTATTTTTGAATGAATGTTTTGTAAATAATTAATGTAGATTGTAATGAAACTGTGCTTCAGTACGTGTATCACGTACTGTATAGAATTTGTAATATACCAGTTAGGTTAAAACAAAAGTGATGACACTTACACCTCGAGAACCTCTTATTTCTTAATTATTTCTTTAATAAAAATAGGATTACTTGTAAAATTGTGTTTTCGTTGTTCGTACTCGTTTCATTTATTTAAATTCATAAAAGCTCAATTAACGTTTCAAAATTGGTAAAAACTAAACGTGTGCGTTTTCGAGTTATAAGTTGTCATTTTTAACTACCCTCGTAATCTCAGATTGCAAAGAAAAGATTTATACGTTATATAAGATATTTAAAGTTTATATTGTTATAAAAATTGGTCTAGAAATTGTTAAAAGACTGAATTGTTGTGTTACCTAAAAAATTCTATTGTGATATAGATTTAAACTTTTCTTTATAATCTGAGTTAAGTACTCTATTTTGTAGTTAGTCTCAAACAGCACTAAAAGTATTTTAGATGTATAAGTAGTAAAAACATGCACTTGATGTATGTTTAATCAACTCAATAACCATGACAAATTGAAATAATTTTAATTTGATTAATTTAGTAGTAACTAAACAAAAAATTTGTGTAAAATTGCTAAAACCAAATTTTTTTTAAATTCGATATTGTTATTGGTCAATATAAAAATAAAAAAAAAAACTATTTATTTGTTACGTTTAAATTATATTAAATAGAATTTTTAGGTACAATTTTTATTGTATAGAAATCTAGTCTATGGTTTCCTTATAGTTCGTTTTAATTTTAGTGTTCATCTTTAACATTGATGATTTTTAAATTAATTTTTAATATACCGTCCAGGTTGCTCATAAATTATATAAAGTCTCGAAATCTTCTTTATTACGCCATTATAATTTAAAATGTTTATTAGTTCATGTAAATAATAGAGAAATTTGTACATAAAAGAAGTAATATAATTATTAAAAGTTCTACAATAAATGTTTTTTAATTTGGTTTTTCTTTATTGAATTTGTTAAAATCCACAGATTTTCTTACAGCTTAACACAACTATTTCTATTATAACTGAGATCTCTCGCTTCTATAGTAATCAACACGTAAATTTTAAAATAAAAACTATTTTTTGACTTGATTAAACAACGATTATTTTTCCATTTTTTCCCATTCGATAGAAAACGTTTTTTAAAACATTAAACAAACGGTAGGTAGCTACATGAAAATTCAGCCTAAAAAATAGGCAAACATACCTACTATAAATCACTACGAATAACTAAATATCATATTATAAATAATTTTGTTCACAAATGCTATACAACTCGAATTTGGGCCAATATACAAGAAAAAATTAAAATGGTATACAGAAAAATTAACTTTCCAACAAAAAATCTCCACTGAAGAAAGCAAGAGCAAATAAAACATTATTCTCTAATTGATGAGTAAATTAATTAAATTGAAAATTGAAGTTATAAATTAAACTTTTAACACCACTACTATATAAAAGTTTAAAGTTGTTATCAAATTAAAAAATTATTTTTTTAATTAATAGTAGGAACGAAGCTTAATTTTCATGCAACTTTTGTTGAATTAGACAGAGAAATAATATCGAATAATTCAGTGGGCTGATAACGCAGGTTCTCCTGTATAATAATCTGATAATTTGAAAAAGAATTGTTTTTCAATCAAAAGGAAATAAATTCGCACAAAACATCGACAATTAGCCAGAGTGTGCACATTTATGGGAAGACATGAGAATCAGATCAGGATAAAAAGGGATGACAAGTTTAAAAATTGATAAAGATGCAGTGCATCGATTAACGGTTCAAATATTTGTCAGGGGGTCGGAGGGTGGCATCGTAAACAAATAAAGTTTCTAAACCCTTTATAGGAAAATTATATTAGCCTGATACATCCTGATAAAGGAGCATCTCAAAACTTTGTTTTTGGGAAAATTACAAAAATTTAGAAAAACGATCGGTAACTTTTACCGATTTATACAAAGGTATGCGAGGTTACAGATCCTGTGAAGATTTTAATACGGTTTTAGTACAAATTAATGGTTTACCTTAACTCTCGTTCCCTATGTCCTTTATCTCCTGCATAACAGTGTTAATCTTCAGGGCATTTTATAATTAATAAAAATAAATGAACCCATTAGAACCGATGATAAAAACTGGGCTCGGAATGGTGCGGAAAATGCGTACCTTTTCCGAACATTTGCCAAATTTTTCCAACCTCGGAAAAGAATATCCTGTCCACCAGGATCTACCAACTGTAAAATTCAATATAAACTAAATCAAAAATATAATCTTCAAAAAGGTTAATCCAAGAAAAGCTTCCGTGTATGACCTAATTAACAGTAAAAATTGTGCAAACCCTTCCAGAAATTGAATTTAAATTCCTTTGAAAAACTATTCCTGGAAAGATTAAAACTGCTCCTTCAGGAGGAAAGCAAATACAATCCCACACATTCAATTTGATTTTCGGTAGGGACGTGGAACTGTCGAATAAAAAACAGAACAGGCCGAATACAAGTTAGCAGTTTTTACTTTTGCTAGCTAAAGATAATAATAGTAGGTGATAGATATAGTAGATTAAAAAGTGTACTGATTAACATGCAATTTAGCAAATTATTTTAAAACAGTTGTATGAAGAGCCTGGTTAAGCATTTGTCGGAATTCCTACCAAACTACCAAATGACAGATAAGTATTAGTGCACAATGGATGACGCGCGTCAATTTAGATAGAATGAAATTTCTGTAAAACCAAAAAGTAAGTTGAGTAATTTTTCTCCCGGTGTCACCTTTAAGTGACTTTTGGCTTTATTGGAAAACCCTTTGCTCGAATTAGACCGCTACATCGAGGTTTTACTGTAATCACATTAGTAACCTTTCCTACAGAATAGAAAGAAATTTGATATATTTAAATAATGGTGTCACAGTACAAATTACTTAATTTGAATAAAGTAAATACAGGTGAGGAGGTCCTGTACCTTCGATTTAAGTACATAGAGTGCAGAGTACAGAAGTGCTTTAGCGTTGTAGTGGAAATTTTATTAATAAATATGTACTACAAATAATTTGTTTAGAAGGGATCTTCCGAAGACTTGCTAATGCAGCCTGCATTAAGATTGCAAATTAAGATTTAATTTATCTACTAGCGCAGGGGTGTCAAACTGGCGCGGCGGCCCGCAACGTTTTATTTTCGGCTCGAATCAACTTCAGTGATTATTTGTTTATAATAAAAAACCATATTTCTGTGAATATTGTATATTTTAGGATGTATATATCGTTCAAAAATGGATATAAGTTAACAAAAATGTTAAAAACGGCCCGTGATTGGAATGAGTTTGACACCCCTGTACAAGACCCGCATCAAGCTAGCGCCGCCACTTTCTCAATACCTAAAAAAAATATGTTGAGAATTTGTTGCTAATTTGATGCTAATTAGTTGCGGCAATCGCGAATTTGTTGCTCTTGCCGTTCGCGAATTACAGCCAATTAAGTGGTGGCGGCGCTAGGTTGATATCAACCTAGCGTCGCCACCACTCAAATATTTACCAAAATAAAAAAATAAGTATATGGGAATTTGTTGCTAATTTGTTGCTAATTAGTTGCGGCAATCGCGAATTTGTTGCTCTTACCGTTCGATAGTTACAGCCATTTAAGTGGTGGCTCACATGACGCGCATGAATGGATTAACGTGATTCCATCTGGATTAACGAGATTCCATCTGGATTAACGAATGGATTAACGAGATTCCAATTTGTTGCTAATTAGTTGGGGCATAGCTGCGGCATGCATAGCATAAAACATAGCACGCCCCATCTACGGAATGGCAAAAAGGATGCCCTCAGGAATACAAGTTTTTGAAATTTTTCAACTTTTCAATAAATTGGAGATAATTGATAAAAAAAACACAGGGCTGCATAGAAATTAAAGTAAACAGTCATTTATAGAGAGCGGATTTATAGGCACAACAGACCGGTCTTGAGGTAACACCCCCATAAACTATTGGATAAGAAACATTTGTTACCAATAGCTGCCAACAGAAAACATTATTAGCGCTAATAAATTTTTCTAAACCAATTGTTTATGGGTTGTTACCTCCAGACCGGTCTGTTGTGCCTATAAATCCGCTCTCTATAAATGACTGTTTACTTTAATTTCTGTGCAGCCCCTTTTTTTTTTTATTGACATCCAAAGAATTTTTACAATCTGTTTGTTTACAAAACATTTTTTTCGCTGTGGGCTTGAATATCTTCTTTGACTGTTTTCATCTTGAGGTTTTTGTGGATGACGTCGTTTGGTATGTACCATGGAGCGTTCACAATAGTTCGAAGCGTTTTCGACTGGAATCTTTGGATGATCTCGAGATTAGAGTTGCTGGCCGTTCCCCATAACTGGATTCCGTATGTCCAGATAGGTTTTATAATAGTTTTGTAGGGAAGTAATTTATTCTCTAGTTTAGTCCAGATTTGCATCCCAGTAGCCATAACATTTCTCTGTATTTGAGGCCAAGTTGCTTCCGTTTTGCCCAAATATGGTTTTTGTATGTTAACCTTCTGTCTAAGTGTAAGCCAAGATACTTTACCACTTCTGACTGTGATAATTCCCTATTATTTAGTGTTACGGGGGGACAGTTTCCTTTACGCACCGTGAAAGTTACATGTACCGACTTTGATTCGTTTGCCCTTGTTCTCCATATTTTCAGCCATTTTTGAATATCGTTCAAATCCTCTTGTAAGTCATATGATGCAAGTGATGCGTTTGTTTGCGTAGCCATAATTACGGTATCGTCTGCGAAAGTTGCGGTGGTAGTGAACCTTTTTGTGGGAAAATCTGCAGTATATCGTCGCGTGAGGATCGAACTATTCTATGTCCATTTTTAAAAATTTTACTGGAGAGCGTTTTTAAAGTTTGGAAGTTTGTAGAGTCTACAACTAATAAACTTTTTGTGTTTTAATATTTTTGTTGAGTGTTGGTGTTAATTCACTATTGGAAAGCAACATCATATTTATTTTTTAAAACTCCTTTCTTAGCATAAAAAATTATTTATAATTTTGTGCTTGGACAAATAAATAAATTTTTTTATTAGAAAAATAAAGATGATAATTTTAATTTTTTCAAAATTTTTATTTGAAATGTATAAACAAGAAAACATACAGGGTGCGGCAAGAAAACTTTTTTATTTGAAATGTAAAGCGATAGTTATTCCGAGAAGGGTGAGGTGGCGCTCATTTGAAAGCATGGGACTTAACGTTTTCTGTCCTGTTGAATGGACAAAGAATAAAATTGCCTCTCTGTATCTACGAAACTAAGTGAGACATGTGAATATGGAATAAAATGTATAATAAAGTTCGGAACACACATAAGATCGGTGCAAAAATGTTATTTTGAAAAATAAATGGACATAGAATAGTTCGATCCTCACGCGACGATATATCAGGTAAAGAATTGGACCCAGGATGCTACCCTGGGGCACTCCAGATTTTATGAGGTAAAGGTCTGAATAAGTTTCCCTATTCTGGATTTGGAACATTCTCTCTTCAAGGTAAGACTTAAAAAGCGGATAGTATTTTGGTAGTGTTCTTCTAATCTTCACTAGTAACCCTATGTGCCAGACCTTATCAAACGCCTGGGAAATATCTATAAATGCCGCGAAGCAGTATCGCCCCTCCTCCAAGCTCTTGGAAATAACGTCTACTATCCGATGCACTTGTTCTATTGTAGCGTGCTGTTTTCTATATCCAAATTGGTGTTGGGGTATTATGTTTCTTTCATTCAGTGTAGGTTGAATTCTATATAGCAGTAATCTTTCGAATACCTTAGATAGTATCGGCAGCAAGCTGATTGGTCTGTAGGATGCGACGTCCTGGGGTGGTTTTCCAGGCTTTGGGATGAGGATAATTTGGGATATTTTCCATTGGGCTGGAAAGATGTTTAGTCGAAGTACGGCGTTGAATAATACATAAGTAATAAATCTTAATCCCGGGTCAGGTAGTTCCTTCAATAATTTTCCCGTGATGAGATCGTAGCCTGGAGCTTTTTTAGGATTCAAGTTTGAAAGTATTATCTTCCTCACTTCCTTGACTTTGAAAGGAATTGAAAATGACAAATGAAAATGACTTGAAAAGGAATTTGGAAGGAATTGGTAATGGTTGCTCTATAGGCTCTTCTAAGATTTTCAATAACTGTTTCTCTTCATTTTCGGTGATTTCTGAGGGGAAGAGTTGGAACACTTCTGCAAAGTGTTTCGCGAAGGTAACTGCTTTCTCCTCATCACTTCTCGCCCAATTTCCATCAGGTTTTTTGATTGGTGGCAGGAAAGAAACTGTTTTCTTAAGCCTTTCGGTGGCCTTCCATAATGAATAATTTGTTGCTTCTGTTGGTGTTAAGTTTTCCAAGTAGTTTTGAATGGATTTATTTTTGAGTTCATTCAATTGTTTCTTGAGTTCAGTTGTGGCGCGATTTAGGTTAGTTTTATCATACGGATGTCTTGTATTCTGCCATATTCTTCTAAGTTTGCGCTTTTGGGAAATCGCCTTTGCTATGTGCATGACTATGGGCATGACTCATTGACGACCACATCAACCTCAGGAGTGGATCTCCATGAAGCCCTCCGGATCACTCTCACCAGATGTTCCACTGCCATGAAAAGATCATATTCGGACCTCAGTGGTAAGTTTAGGTTTATATCTTCTTTTATTAATGATTTGAAGAGTTCCCAGTCTGTATGTTTGTTATGCAAAGATGGAGGTTTATCACATGTTAAAATTTTGGAACTGTAAGTGACAACTACCGGAGAATGGTCGGATGATAGGTCCAAGCAGGAGTCCACCTGCAAATAATTTTGGGAAACACCTCTTGTTACACAGAAATCTAGTAGATCCGGGATCTTTTCTCGGTCTGTGGGCCAGTATGTTGGTTGGCCCGTTGAGATATAACCCAGGCTCGAGTCATCTATTGCCTTCATTAATTCCCTGCCTCGAGGGTTTGTTAGTCTTGATCCCCAGTGTTGGTGTTTGGCATTATAGTCACCACCCACAATGAATCGATGTCCAAGAGTATTAAAAAGGTCCAAAAAATCTTCTTTTTTCATTTTATGTTTGGGTGGGCAGTAGATCGACGATAGCGCTATTGGACCATTTAAGTCTTCTATCACCACTCCTGATGATTGGATGTGCTCTTTCTGAAATTTGGGCAACTCATAGTGTTTCAGTTTGTTATTGACGATAATGGCTGTTCCTCCATGAGCTGTGCCGTCCGGATGGGAAGTATGATAGATGGAGAAGTTTGGTATTTTAAGATAGCTCCGTTCTGTGAAATGGGTTTCTGAGATCATCATGATGTCTATTTTTTTTAATTGAATAAATTTAATTTACTCTTGTCTATGGTTGGACAAGCCATTGGCATTCCATAATGATAATTTTAAAAGATAAAGCATTATGGTAATTTTGTTATCATTTGTAGTAGGATAGACAGCAACTGGTCTATTCTATCCATTAGTTTTATCATCATACTTTCCATTCGGGTTGTGTTATTGTTTGGTGTATAGTACGGTTGTTGTTGATTATTATCTACTGTTATACTTTGGCTTTGTCCATTTGTGGCAGCAGCGTATGTTTTACTTTGATGGAAAACTCTTGTTAGGTTGTTAGCTTGTTAGGTCAAAACTCTGTGCAGCCCTGTGTTTTTTTTTATCAACTATCTCCAATTTATTGAAAAGTTGAAAAATTTCAAAAACTTGTATTCCTGAGGGCATCCTTTTTGCCATTCCGTAGATGGGGCGTGCTATGTTTTATGCTATGCATGCCGCAGCTATGCCGCAACTAATTAGCAACAAATTGGAATCTCGTTAATCCATTCGTTAAACTAGATGGAATCTCGTTAATCAATTCATGCGCGTCATGTGCGCCACCACTTAAATGGCTGTAACTATCGAACGGTAAGAGCAACAAATTCGCGATTGCCGCAACTAATTAGCAACAAATTCCCATATACTTATTTTTTGATTTTGGTAAATTTTTGAGTGGTGGCGACGCTAGGTTGATATCAACCTAGCGCCGCCACCACTTAATTGGCTGTAATTCGCGAACGGCAAGAGCAACAAATTCGCGATTGCCGCAACTAATTAGCAACAAATTCTCAACATATTTTTTTTAGGTTTTGAGAAAGTGGCGGCGCTAGCTTGATGCGGGTCTGTACTAGGGATTTATCAGAGCTACGCAAACCCGACGAATTTCGCATGGAACCTGAATTTTGAGAAATTAAAATTTTTTTTTAATTGACCTCTTCGAGTCGTCGAGAAAGCCTTTTCCCTCTCCGAAAATGTTACTTTGCTCCATTATGTATAACCGTGTATAACCTACTGTTATTATGGTGATGGGGGACCGTTTACATCAAAATAATAAAATTTAGTTTGTAATTTGTGAGTTGCTTGTGAGTGCTTTTGCAAAGAGCGCTTATTTAATAAATTACAGGTTGCCAAATGTTCAGAATCAGCTGATAATATAAAGCGTAATGATCAAATAAATAATCAAAATAAATATCTTATAAATCTTATAAATCTTATAAATCCGACCTCCAAATTCTAAAAACTAAAATAAAATTTTTCCAAAAATTATTGTTCTTCTAACTTTTCGAATCGCCGTCGCCTTTATTGTTATTTATTTATTGACCCATATACCCGCACCAGCTCATCAGTCTTATCGTACTCTCCCCATTGTAAAACTTTTCCTAACTTCTTTTTCCAATTAATTTAATTTTTAAAAATAGTAAAGAAAATCTTTCTTCAAGATCTTTCTGGTCAAATTTATTTTTTTCTATTTCCAAAATAACTAAAATTGACCAAACTTTGTCGCAATTCAAAATTTTGCGACCTCCGAGTCGCATGCAAGATTCCCTTATCAAATTTATTCGTCCACCTACCTGTTCCATTCCATTCGCATACAATTTCTAAACTTCACAATACATTTTCAAATTTACGCAAAAATCTTACATTTCTAAAAATTAATTCCTAAGACAAAAACATCTTCATTCCAAAGAAATAACACTAATTACCAGGGTGCAGGTCCATACAGCCTGGGACGCAGGCGGGATCCGCGCCTGACGGGCGTTGAGTGGTCTAAACGTTACCACAATCCACTACGTCGCGGAATATCAGTTCTGTAGTATAATTATTTAACATTTATTTACTCAAATAACCAGTTTTACAACTAATTACACATTACAAGATTATATCAAAATTCCATGATAAATTACGAAGATACATCTTCTATATCGACCAATTTGATCAAGCTTGAGCGTCTTGACATCTGACATTCTTAGTAATTATTAAGGAATTTTGATTTTTCGTTTCACAAAAAGTGTCACGATCAATTTTATCAAATACAAATTAGCAATTCAAATCTTTGATGATTTTTCGTCACAAACGCGACATCCAACGACAAATTCTCCGAATAAACGCAACCATCTAATCAGTGCCGGATTAGCGCAGTAACAAATTCTAAGAACCCTGCGTTTCTGGGGTCCGGTCCTCGCGCCCAACATTATTATATTATTATAGATTGGCAAAGTGATGACGTCTAAAAATAGGTAAAAACATTGGATTGCACTGGAAATTTAAGATTGTTTCATTTAGACCTATATCCTATTAATATAAATTGATTTATTATTGCGGCTTAAAACTTAAAATTAATTTCTATTATTTACAGAGACGTTCTTGTAAAAATAATCTATGAAAACTTATACATTGTCAGAATTTTTTCAAATATACTAAAAATTTTTGAAATCTCCGATGACTTTTACCTCATTTACACATTTTTTGTGCAATAAAGTTGTTATCTAAAAAAATTTTTTATATTTGTAAAATAATAAAGTAATATTGAAAATATATAATAATATATTTTAGGTTATTAAATTGTTACTAATAATTATGAAAAATTTACAATTATTTTTTCAAGTTATAAGGAATTAGAATCTAAGTATTTAAAGACATTATATCCATCTGAGGAGCTTAATTAAATAAAGGCGAAACAAATTTGTCATGGTTTATAGTTTTTTCTTTATAGATTCTGATTCCTTATAATTTGAAAAAAATAATTGTTACATTTATGTAACTTTATCATAAAATTTTAGAGCGGGCCCGCTGTGGGTATTGCACCAGGGCCCGGTCTTGACTTGCTACGTTACTGTCTAAAAGAATCGTAATATGTGAAGACGATGTTCAAATTTTTAAAATGTTGTTAGATTGAGAACTACAACAGCTTTGACAAAATTGCATTTTTCTGCGTTCCAAAAACTTCTAAGTAAAAATGTTTTGAGAAAAACTCAAAAATCAGTTCGTTTACCAAAAATTATTGTTCAGTAACTAATAGAGCACAAATTCTTTACATTAGCACAATTTAAATACAAATTATACAAAACTTTACAAAATTGCAGTAGCCTAATGAATCTATAAAAATTTTGGTCTATAAAGATACACACATGAAAATATTTTATAGAAATTAAATAAAAATTAAAAACATTTCAAAATTGAGACTCGGAATATTATACATACGATTATATCCAATAGGATATAATCGTATTTATATCGTATATAATCGTAAATACGATTATTATAAATATACAAGTTTATACCTTATACATGATAATATAACTTTTCAAAATTCCCAATATTTGCAAATGGGTCAAGTCCTAATGTGAACAAAACTATCTGTTTAATTATTGGTTCGGATAGTAATATAAAAAACTGCCATTCTGTAATTTTAATAAATATTCAAGAATGATCCACAACAAAAGTGCTACATTAGAAAGAATATATTACTATTAATATTTACTCACGGCATATTGTGACAAACTCACCAACCGCTATCTTTTTGCCCGGTTCTATTGATCAAAAAGCTTGTGTGTCATTTAAAGAATCACCTGCGTCACTAATATGAACAAGTATATCCAATACTTCCTATTGTAATGGATAGAATAAAAATTATATTTTGGCTTCTTGATATAAATTTGCTTCAGCGCAAGCTTGAAATCTGGAAACAAAATTTGGGGTGGTTAACCCCGTTTAAATTCTGACTAGGCCACTAACTCAGATATAGAAACCCACGATGGTATAATATTCAATCGCAATTTGTTGGTTAAAGAGGGTAATGAATCTGGAGAGGCATTATACGGGAGGGGAGGTTAGAACTAAAGTTTATTTCTTCATCTTGCCCAAGTTTGATTTATGCCGCACTGCTGATGAACAATTCTAATGTTTATTGTTAACAACTAGTGTGGAAAAATAATATAAAGGTGAATTAAATTAAATCGTTTACCCGCTTACGACATTACGTGATCATTGTTTTAACTTTTTTTTTTTTTTGAAAATAATTTCTTATGTGTTCTAATATAAATATAGTGAATGCTAATAACCATCCTACAATTAAAATATTAAAATACATCATAACACTTGCCAATTCTAAAGTATGGTTAATTCTAATTTTAAGTGGTTTGTGGAAGGCTTTTTGTTTAAAGTAATTTATTAGATCATAATAACGTGAAATAATGCCAATATCATTCAAACGCATTATTAATTTATTGATATCATCAAATATTGGAAATCCTTTTGCAAATGCAGCAGATATATACGCATTACGTACATGTTTTTTAATTATGTACAACAACGGTAATCCATTTTCATCTTTATAATGGTCATTAGTACTGATTAAAAATTCCAAGAATTGTTTCAATTTAATGGTTGCAAAATCGTGTTGATATGCTACCCTTCTGGTACAATTGGAATCCCAAGTACACAATTGGTAATTCTTATAAATGTACTTATCAAATTCGTTTTCTGTACGAGAAAACATGTAAGCACCGTCAGAATAGAACCCAAACTTGATTTTTGATTCCATTATTTGTTTCGCTGTCGTAATTTGTTTACCATACGATTCAAATTTAAATCCAACTATAGTCTTGCTTTGAAAATAAGAAGATATGATGTAGCAACCACCTACCCAAAAAATAAATAACAACCTATTATACCAAAATTTTGGTTGGCGATTAACCGCTTGCCCAAGAAGACTTTGAAACGATATAATAAAATATTTCGAAATTTCTTGCTTTCCATGTTTGTGTAAGTTAATAAAGTAGCTACATAAAGATATTATACAATACGATATTCCAATAGCAATCCATACCATGTATGCATATACTGCAGATATCGAGTTACCAAGTGGTTCCACTTTAGCAGCAGGTACAACCCAATGCAAGGAATCTGCTAAGTAAGGAAAAGTTAAATCAAAATCCCAACTTTGCGAAGAGTTTGGAAGATATGCACCGATGGCAACATCAAATTCGCTGTGTACCAAACCGGAGGAACCATGTATATATGAATTATTTTCCTTTAACTTGTAACCCCAATTTGAATAATTATGTTCAATATATGAGAGTTGAAATCCCAATATTTTTTGAATCTAAAAACTTAAGTCAAAATTAACAGAAACTGCAGAATACTCACTCACCGTTTCAAAAATGTCCACTTCAACTCCGCATAAGGGTATGTCGAAACCACAAAAGTCTATTACATACGGAGGATACACAATGTATCCCAATCTAACTGTAAAATTATGATACGAAGAAGGCAATTTGTTTGGAAATAAATTGGTACCATTCTGAAAACCATTTTTCATAAAGGTGTCTATTAAAACTTTACCTTCTCCATGTTGTCGTTCGTAATCGTAAGGAAAATATGTGAAAATTTTTATTTCGTTTTCCAAATTTAACAAAAAGATTACATTCGCAACGTGAAGAGTTTTTAACAGTGGTAATAACATTTCGTCTATCTTTTCAATTATAATAACAAATTTTGCTTTCGGATTCCATTCCCAACTTCTTGCTAAGTGCTTAAACACCGACGATGTATTTTTTAAAGAAACTTCCATTAAATAAACATCAGCTCTCAATAAAAGAAACGAAGTTAGTTTCTTGCTATCACTTGTTTGAATTATTATCGGATTTGATCGTAACTTTAAATTTTCAAATTTATGTTCAAAATTTAAGTAAATTATATAATCTGCCGGTTTAAAATACATTTTTTGAATTTTATCAACACAATTCTGTAATAACTCTCTTTTGTTGACCTTTTCCGTAGTTAAGGAACATTGAAAGATGTTGCAAATGTAAAATAATAGAATAATAATTGTCATAAAATGCATGCTAGACGATAGTATATAAATTGAAATACAACATAGAATACATATAACATCGATTATATTATTACAAATCAATTTATTACGTTGTAATAGAAATAAAAAATTTAAAAGCTAATCCATTACAATAGTTTAACTTAACAGGAAAGTTTTTCTTTGTAGAAATATGAAAAAATAATTTTAATAATGCTTAGCATAGCACAAATATTATCATATGCAAAGAAGCGAGACGACAATGACAACGACAAACAAACAATATTTTTTTAACTGCATGAATATACATTGCTTTTAATATGGATTTATCTAAATACCGATAAATAGATAATTCACTTTACTAGACATCCCTCATATTGTGGGGACGAGGACGAATCTTTAATTTATTAGATACGAATGACTCAAAAGAATGAAACTCCACTCGTCTTTGAGAATAATTAACGAATGACTAAATCTACTTATTATTTTATTAAAATGTATAAGTATTTTATACACTTCAGAACCTTAATTTGCAATTTTAGTCCCTGTTGTCAAAGTCTTAAGTGTAATTTTAAATCTCAAGCGACTTAAAATGATAATACGGGACTTAAGTAATAAAGTGCAATTCCTAGGGATTTAAGTAAAATAAAAGAACGTGTTCCAAAGTTTGTACAAAGCGCTAGCAAGGCCACTAATTTTGAGATAACATTTGAATAATATTTTTCAATTAACTTGAGAAACGAAGTACAATTCCATTTTCCACCTATTTCAAAATATTCGATTTATGCAAATTTTGAACAAAAAAATTGATTTTTTGTTTAGAATATCTTGTAAAATAAAATTTACAGTTTGGGAATCCCCAACTCTTAGTTTTCTGTTTACGTAATAGATAAATAACAAAATTTACAAATTTAAATTTTTAAAATGTTCTGGAAATAAAAGAAAAATTACTCGTTATAAATAATACCTATATTTTGGTTGTTGATACATGTACTCAAATAATAATATTACTGATTATTTAGTATTGAAAGGCATAATGGAATCTAGTTAAATTTAATTTATTAAAAAAATAAAAGTAGTAATATAAATATAAGTAGGTAGACAAATAAATATATAATTTATAAATCTATTAAATTATTTAGATAACTTGTTTGAGAGTTAAACTAAAATGTCTAATTTATTCCAGCAGCCATTGCTAGATCTTCAATGTGATAAGAAAACTGTCTTGCTAAAATGGGATGATATGGCAATAATTGTGCGTCGCACATTACTCCTAAAGTAATATTTTCACCATATTGATTAAAGCACAAAGAAATGCCTAAAAAAATATAAAAATCACAATTAATTATACACGATCATATTTTTGTTATTTTAAAAATTCAAAAATAAAATATTACTCACTCATGTTTGCTTGCGGTGGTCTCCAATAAATGGAACTGATCACATCTTCTCCCCAAGAAGTTTGCTGCGTATTAAAAGCATTCTTGCTTGCTATTTCGGTTACAGATATTGTATACTTCCTAGATAAATATTTAAGAAGAATTTCAATAATGGAAGCAGGTAAGAAATTCGTTAGAGTTCCATATTTGGTTTGTAAGGTAGTCAACAGATAACTTATCGATTGTGACTCGATAGCTTTCTCAAAATTTGTTTTAACAATACTCAAGTTTTCTAAAATTGCTTCATCTGATTCTGAAGTCAAAATTGGAAGCCTTAAACCAATTAATCCACTCACGGAATCTTGCGGCTTGACGTTTGATCCACTCAAAAATATGTAGTTAGGGTTAACGTTCCGTATAGTTACCGGAATCTTGGTCGGGATTACAATACCAGCTTCATTGCAATAACGTGCTATTGTAACACTGATGGTGGCTAGCAAAATTTCGGTTTCACTGGCCGCTGTAGATTTTGCAATCTTTTGAATTACTTCTCGTTTGACTGGTCTCGACCAAGCTATCACTTTTCTTCCACACGGTGGTATTGTTTGCACAGTTTCGGGTTCCAAAAGAAACTGTTCCAAAATCGTTCTTGGTGCTCTAACTATTAAATTGATATAAAACAGCACTTCTTTTCCAGAGTTGTACAATAGAGGGAAATAATTATATGATAATCCAATAATTGTGTTTGGATATTTGCAATATTGGAGAGTCAAGCAGGAATATAATGCCATTAATTCTTGATAAAACCAATAAGGCACTTTGAAGATAAATATATATCCACCCCAACAATTTATAATTATTCTCTTTATGATATTTATAGGATTTAAAGTTACAAAATAAGAATTAACGAAATTTGAAAATGAAACTCCTCGTTTATCACTTTCTCGTGCAGCAGTGTTAATTATAAATTTTAATTTAGAGAAATGATCATTCACTACCATTTTGTATCCCTTTCTGACTTCTTTAATTGTTGATGCAATCGTTATTAAGCCAATCGCTAAAAATTGAAATAAGCCAGGAGGTGTTTTTAGGAGTTGCGTTTGTTCTAAGGGATCATAGTTCGATATGAATTCATTCCAAAGATTTGTAAAATCTTCCTGTAGGCGTTCTCTCAAATACGGCACATATTTTGGTTTTTGAACAACGTCAACGAGAGGGCTTTTGATATCGTTGGTAGAACTACAAATTAAAAAATTTATATTGACGATTCCACTGTTCTAAAAGTTATAACTTACTCTACATTTTGACGTGGTTGAGGTGCCAAAGGTAGCAAATCTGCTATATTTAATCCTTCGTTTACTAAAGCGTGATGTATGCGTAACAAAAGGTAATGATGAACGTCGGTGCCAGGAATAACTACTATCTGCCATGGTGAAACTCCTGCTGGAAGATGTTTGGAAACAATGTCGCTTACATAATCCTATGAAATTATTTTAAGACTTCGATTTAAATTGATAATTTTAAAATACCTGTATGTTTATTTCTGCTACTGGACGTCCACGATAAGTAGATGAAGCTAGAATTAAGTTTTGATCCAAATCAAAAGTTTCATTACTCCACGCATGTTTTCCCCACCGAATTACTAAACACTGCTTAAGCCTCGGAAAGACTGATTTTCCAAATTTATCTTGTCTGTTTACGACTTTCTAATATGAAATAACTTGATTATGTATTTTACATCGGAGGAAACCTGTATAGATGAGATGAGATCTATTTTAAATGTACCTGCAGATGTCTTCGCACCAGATCCGGTTGAGCAGATCCTTTTATCGTCAATAGTAATGTAAATATACCTTTATTTCTAGGAGTGTCAACCAAAGATCGTATGGTTGAACTTTTGATAAAGTCCACATCCGGATTTGAAATCGATATGCATTTCAACCAAACTTTTCGGTATATTTGTAAAACTAAAATATTTATTATATTCTTTTGCCGAAAAAAAATTCAGTATGAAAAATCACCTGAGTAACACGAACACAATATTGGACTTAATGTAAATGTCACTAAGAATAAAATTAACGTCCCACATAAATCTACAATCTTTTCACTCACACCTGCCATCTTATTTTAATAGTAAAATTAACTTATAATTTGTCACATTAAAACTAACACTTAATTAATTGCAATGTACCTAATGACAAATAATACCTTTTATCGTAGAATATATAGGTATCTACTTAAAATTTCAATTTACAAAGAATCTCATAAATAAAATTAATAAGTACTACTTGAAATCCTTATCAGGAGAGACCTATGGCCTATGGTTTAAATAATATTATGATCTATTCAAATAATCTATATATCATTATTTTTTGCACAATTTATTGATTATACACAATAAAATGAAGAGCATAGAGTATATGCATGCCATTGGGTAGAGTGGTAGTTTCGTATTTAGCACAGAAAATTAATTAATTAATAATTCCGATAAAGATAAAAAGAAACATAAAAACGAATGAAATAAAATTACTAAAGTAGTAATAATGATAATTTACGATATGCCTTTGACATTTTATGTTATACACTATATTCAAACCGACTATATTTCTATAATTTTTATTGTTCGTAATATCACGCAATATTCAACAAAGTTTTGCACTTTCAAATAGCTACCGAAGTAACCGCATGTTTTTCATTTTTTGAGTAAGTAGTTTGATTGTAATTTAGATTTTGAAAATTTGGAAAAAGCGTTAAAAATTGTCTGTAGATATGCAACTTTTATTTATAGATAAGTCACTTCAAACTTCTTCACCTCAAACGTGTTTTTATTTTTAATCCCAATTTTTAAAAAATAAATAAATAAAAAAGCTTTCTTGATAACCAATCTCTTACCAAAATTACAAAAACCTTAAGCGCAATCCATTTATTCCATCGATATTCTAACTTCATGATGCCCTCTTTGAAGAAGACGGATTTGTATAGGTGGTCTGTAAAAAATTTTTGCCCTGCCAAGTACTTTTTCATGTTTAGAAACAGCTGTGGCTGAACTAAGGAGTGTCCGCATTAACGCATGTCCGGATTACCGATGAAGCTGTAAGTATTCTATAACATATTACAGTTGATTAAAGGAAAAAAAATAAATTCTTCAATCAACGATATTACCATGTTGGCCGGTCACAGATTTTCCATACTCTTTCTTTCAGCCTCGTTACAAAATTTCTTTTACTTTGCAAAACAAATAATATTAAATTTTAATTCTTTTTTCTCCCAATTTTAATTACTTATCATTAGAATATAAAAACTATTACACTTTTCAATTCTCAAATTTTATTATAAACTTAAATTTATTTACAATTTTTAAATTTCGACAACCTCCATTTCCAGAAAATGTCTGTCTCTAAATTTTGTGTCTCTACTACCGCCCAAAATAATGAGAATTTTACAAAACAAATTTCATATTTAATACTTTATATCGATATTTAGAGTTGATTAGATCTTACAAGGGGTCACTACAGTGAGGTACCAACCAATTGAGATCCCAATTTTTTTGGTGATTCTAGGTGCCAAAAAAATTATCACTTTCTCGGCGTTTCGTCCATTTGGCCTTAGTTTTTGAGTTACGAATTTTTGAATATTAACAGTTTTAACCATAGGTTTGCCCTATGCTTAGTTCTAATGCGGAGGTCCTGAGTTCAAAGCTCACACCGGCTAAGTTTTTGCGCTTCTTTAATTTAATTTAAATTAATTAATTATTTTTTTTTTTAGGAAATAATAATTCAATTAAACTAACTATATCTATCTACTATTATTAGAATGAAATATTAATTTATTTACAAATTTTAGTTACAAACACATTTATTTACATTTATTTACTTATTTAATACATTTACCGGGTGCATCGTAAAAGCATTTAAAACAAATAAATCGCCGACAATTGGCGCAATGAATGAACTTCACCACCATGTACATTTATGTGTCCTTACTTGTGCTGGAAAACACACCTGATTAACTTTTGCAAAAATGTTTCTAGTTGGAATTAATTTCAACGCAAACCACGCGTACTCGAACATGTCGTTAATTTGTTTTGAGTCACTCTAGTTTTGAGCATAGTTGGGAGTGAATTAATGAATGTATTTTAATACAGTCTTCGCGCGAAGAGAGCTGCCTGTTATTTTGTAAAACTTCCACTTACTTACTTATAACAAAATATATTGGTTGATATTATAAGATTAGCAGAAAAATATAATTTTAATTTAAATATTTAATTAACTTATATAATTAAAAAAAAAATTTGGCTGATGTGGGAAGCGAACCACGAACCTACTCATTACAACGCTCCACGCTTTACCTCTACACTATCAGATCTTCTTGTCGTAAGAGTCATTATTATTAACAGTTAAAAACCTGGATTATTTGAAAAATTCGTAACTCAAAAACTAAGGCCAAATGGACGAAACGCCGGGAAAGTGATAATTTTTTTAGCACATAGAATCACCAAAAAAATTGGGATCTCGATTGGTTGGTACCTCACTGTAGTGGCCCCTTGTTAGTTCATAGAAACTTCAACGCGTATGAATGGATTAATAAGATTGATTGATTTTTGTAATATAACTTCTATTTAAACGTAACAAATTTAGCTCATTAAATAGAAAAAAAAGTTGATATTCAGGCAACGAATATGGTATATTCTCCCTATTCATCAGGTAAATGAAATAAACAATCATTAATTTTACAATAAATTTTGTAACTTTATCTTCACATAAATTAAATTATTTTATGTATAATATTGACTTATTAGTATGGGTGTGAGGGGGCATTTATTAGTATGCGGGTGAGGCATAGGTGATGTTAGTACAATAAGATTAATGTATGGTAAAATCATTATGATGGTTAGGTATATCCGATTTTTAATTTAATTAATTACGCATAAATGAGTTGCACCAAAAAATCTAACCATATCGCATGATAAATAATACATCTAATAAGTAAGATTCAAATATTTGCACATGTAACACAAAAATATTCCATTGTGGATGCGGGTTTCTTGACCAAAATTACTTGCTTTTATAATGATGCGAAGTTTGTAGGTTTATTTAAATACAATCAATATCTAAAACCAACAATTTCTTTTTAATTAGTTGAAGCAACATCATTTTTAATTTTAATTGAATATTTCTGTATTTTTCCAAAATTTTCAATAATAATGTTTCCAAAATTTTAGTTAAAATTTGTATGTCCATATATAGGGTGTTTTTTTAGCTGCATGAGAACTTCAAAATGAAATAAAACATTAAAAACCTGACGGAATGTTTTGGTTATAATTTTTTTATGAAAGTACAGTTAAAGGCATTTATGATTTGAACATGACTTCCGGCATGTGATCACCACGACTAATGGTTACGAAGCGCATCCGTTCAGTCCAATTTTTGACCACTTTTTCCAATATTTCTGGCTTTATTTCATAAATGGCTTGCTGAATATTAGCCTCCAATGCTTCTAGAGTTGTTGGTTTGTTAGCATAAACCATGGATTTAACATACCCCCACAGAAAATAATCTGGAGGTGTCAAATCACACGATCTTGGAGGCCAATTGATAGGACCACGTTTTGAAATAATGTTGTCACCAAATTGTCCTTTCAATAAATTGATGGTTTCGTTGGCTGTGTGGCACGTAGCACCATCCTGTTGGAACCATAAGTTGTCAATGTTTAGCTCTTGAAGTTTTGGAAAAAAAAAATGTATTGAGCATGTGTCGATATCTCACACCATTCACCGTAACGGTAGCTCCTTCCTCATTTCGAAAGACATATGGACCAATGATGCCGTTGGCGTGTATTCCACACCAAATAGTCAATTTTAATGGATGCAATGGAGTCTCAAGATAATGTCCCGGATTGGTCTCACTCCATATACGGCAATTTTGTTTGTTCACATACCCATTTAACCAGAAATGTGCCTCGTCACTGAACAAAATTTTACGGTAAAAAAATGGATCCACTTCCAATTGGTTGTGAGCCCAATCTGCGAACTCACGACGCAATCGATGATCATCAGGCTTCAGTTCTTGAACCAACTGGATTTTATAAGGTAGTAAATGAAGATCTTTCCGTAAAATTTTCCATGTAGTGGACGGACAAAGCCCAAGTTGTTGAGCACGATGGCGAATTGAAATGTTTGGGTCCTGTTGCACACTTTCACTCACAGAACTGATAGCTTCTTCGGTACGCACATAATTTCGTCTTGCTGGTGTTTTTATATCACGCAACGAAGAAGTGGTACGAAATTTGTCTACCACCGCACGAATAGCTTGCTCAGAAGGTCGAAAATGTCTAACATAAAATGGGCGAAGGGCTCTATATGCTTTGATTTTTAAAATATATTTCTATAATTTGGTAGCGTTGTTCAATGGTCAATCTATGCATTATCAAATGCCAAACCTTGCTAAACACAAATGTCAAAAAACTGTTTCCATAGCAATCTTGATTCAATTGTTATCCCTATTGAAAGTTCTCATGCAGCTAAAAAAACACCCTATAGTAAACATTCGTATAAATTTTCTCGTTAGGAAGAATTATTTTAGATTTTAAATTTCCAGAGGGTGGCTTTGAAAATGGAAAACAGCAACATAAAAAGTATAGATAAGTTTATTTTAGCGAACAATTAATAATAATTATAATTCAGGTTTAGAATTTTTTATACACTTATATTTTCTACATCTTCAGCACCAATGTCAATTAATATATTTTCACCGTCTGGTAGAATAGCGGTGTGCGTTTCCCCACTTTCAACATTTGGATAATTAACAGATGAATCTAGAATGGAAGTTTCAACTGCCATACGTGACTGAGCTTCTGGTTCGTCTGCATGTTGTTCTTTAATATGATCACGTAGTGCAAACGACCTAGCATATGATGCACCACACAGAAAACATTGATATTTCAAATTATTCTGACGTTCATGAGTTTCCATGTGAGCTCGCACTGAATACAGGGAAGCAAAAGGTCTCTGGCATTTAGTACAGGTGAACGGTTTAGTGTGTGTATTTTTATGGCCAGCTAATTGAACACCTGTCTTGAAAGTTTTTGGACAGTAAGGGCACTTGTATTTACGATCTTCAGAATGAGTCAACAAGTGATGATTGTACACACTATGAGCTTTAAATCTCTTGCCACAAAAATCACATTTATAAGGTCTTGTACCAGAATGGGTACGCATATGAAGTGTCAAACAATAACTAACGCGAAATGCTTTTCCGCAAATTTCGCAAATATGTGGTTTTTCTCCAGTATGTATTCGTTCGTGTTTAACTTTTTCGTGTGGCCTAGAAAAACGTCTTCCACAATATTGGCATGCATATTGTCGATCTTGACACTTTGTAGATAAATGATCATCTAATTTTTCTTGAGTTAAAAATTTCTTTTTACAGTAAGAACATCCAAATTTCTTCGAATCTACGTGAGCGCGCATATGCATGTCTAGATTTTCTTTTGAGAAAAATTTACGATTGCATGTTTCACAATTATAATCTATTTCTTTACTATGAAACTTTTTGTGAGCTTCTTCGTATTCCTTATCATATGGTTTATTGCAAATCTGAAAAACAAAACAAAAGAAAATTTCAAATATTTTTAATATTCATAAGGGGATTAATTAATTTATACCATAGGGAGGTACTCAATTTTAGTTTCAGACAACCATAAGGTTGCAATTCCTCTCACTCTTGAAAAACTTAAAGGATATATAATTTGGTGAAATAAAAAAGTTCATGCTCAAAAAATTACCCCCCCCCCCGCGCTTTAAGTGTTCTGGGAATCACTTTACGGAACCAATGAGGGAGAGTGAGAGTGCATTAAAACTCCTTTTCAAAAGTATCGAGTCCAAGGTAAGTTAGCGACTAATAAGAAATAATTCATACTAAAAAGAAACATAAAAACAACAAATTCATCAGGCTAAAGCTACAATGTAGTTTGGTCATATTATTTATTATTTTTTTACGACAAAATGGCATTTTATTTAATTTCTGTCTGTACGGCAATGATAAGGGAATAGTGAAGATTTTGTGGTTTTATCTCGAGAGCTCGTACAAAGTGCGCTATATTTTTACAATCATTATCAGCCGGAAAAATTGTTAGATTTACACCTTCCTATCTTTCATCCCTTGCAGTAGTTCTATACTTGGTCGATTTATCATCTTTGATTGGGACATCACACACTCAATACTTAAAAGAGTTTGAAATCGTATAGAAGAATTTGAAAGCCCGCGCCGCAGGTGATTTAATATTTGTAAAACTACTTTGGTACAGGCTTAAAATTTTGAAATTAAGAGGGCTGTATACCTAACTTTTAACGAATATCCATATAGCTCTTTTATTAATGTATGGAATTTAATGCGGTTTGAAGTAAATGATTAGAAAATAAATCTAGTTTCACGGAAAGTCATTAAAAACTTAAAAAAAAAAGATTTTCATTTTTATTATAATAATTTATCACTCCAGTGACCTGCAAGTGACTTTCCATGAATATACAAATTATTTAAATTATACTATTTTTAAAATATCTATGTATTTAAGACAAAAACCCTTATATATTTGCTTTTTAAGAAAGTGCATTTAAATCGTAAAATTTGGTTTACACCCATAACATTGCCGGATTAACGGATGTATTTAATTCAATTATGAGTGTAAACCAAACTTTATATTAGGTATAAAGTCCTCTTAAAATAAATTTCGAAGCAATAATATCTTCCAATATGACCATCAATATGAGTGTTGAAAGTTGGTCATATTGAAGACATTATTGCTTCGAAATTAGTTTTAATTTCAAAATTTTAAGCCTGTACCAAAAGAGTTTTTTGTTTTACCTAATTAACTCTTTTTGAATCATTTCAAAATATTTATTATTAACAGCACAGTCTTGTTAGAGAGCTTAAATGTTATTTTATCCCCAAAAATAGAGCGCAAATATTTTCTTATTTTCGCTCTAAGTGAGCTTATAAATATTGAGCAAGGTGTAAGGACTCCATGAAAGTTTGCAAAATATGTACAAACTATTTTGTAGTCTTATTCTATCTGATTTTTATTGTAACCTACTGTTAACTGTTACTTAACAGAGTTGATATTCTGTAAAACTTGAAAAGTCAATTTCTTTAATAGTACAATTATTACGACCAAGTGAGTTACAAAAAAATTATTCTTTTAATGACAAACCCATTAAAAAGTTGTTAGAATTTAATCCCGCTTTGTTATAAATTGTTTATTACATTTTTGCTTTTAGATTACTATATTGAAAAACAAAACATTAAATTTTAAAGTACCTTGATATACTTGATCTAACAATAGCTTTAGTAACAATACCTAATTAATTTGTTTAAAAGAATTTAATGAGACTAATTATAATTCTTCAGAGCAATGACTACTTAGTGCTAAATTGAATAATTCGTGTTTTATGTCGTTTATTTTAAGAACGTTACAAATCTTTCAACATTTCTTTATGTAAACACGCAAAAAGAAATTGATTTGTACGTTTAAATATCGCGGAACTCCAAAACTAATATTCGGGAATTGCTAAATTCTAATTTTCACATAAGAAATTTTCATAAAATAATGGAAATAAATGACAAAACACAAACGATTCAATAAGAATTAAAATAATAAATATATTATTGAAAAATCAAGCCTTTTTGGAAATAATCTCTAGATGACGTGCAAAGGAATACCAGGTTACTGAACATTGAAGTAGCATTTATAAATTTCTGATTAATTTGATATCATTCAATCATAATGAAATACTTCACATAACAATGAATAGATTAAAAAGAATGAAATCGTTAAGCTCTTAAATTTACGAGGACCCACTTTAAAAATATTACCAGCTTACCTCACATAAAAACATTTCTCTAAGGCCATCCTCGGTAGAAACTTCTTCGCCTAACATGTCGTAATTAACGGGAGGTTCGATGTCTTTTGCCTTAATTGGTTCATGCATTCTTTTGTGCAAACGTAATGATTTATATGCCGGAAACTCGGTATTACAAATTTCACAAATAAACGGTGGATGAGGATCGATATCTGATTTAGTCGTAACTGTCTCTGTTTTGTGGGTTTTCATATGAACCGACAGAAAATATGAATTAACAAAACAAGCACTACATATTCGACACCTCCTGTATTTTTGTTTGTTATTTTCGCTCTTAACTAACTGTGTAACGCAGGTATGTTTACAATATATTTCAGGCGTTTGAAACTTGACTTTACATTTTGAACATTGCAAAAGTTGTACAATACTTTGTTCTATTGTGGATTCCCTTTCATCCCAAAACTTTTCAATTTTAACAATTTTACGTGTAAACAATCGTCCATCTTTGTCAAAACAATCTTCCTCTTGCACGGTATTTAATATTTCTTCGGGAGTCATAAGTTCTACAGGATCCTCTTCTAAATTTACTTCTTCTTTTGCTATTAAAGCAGTATTAGTGGATGCTTCTTCTTCGTCCACTTGCTCGTCGGTTTCTGACTAATAAACAAAACAATTAAAATATATTTATATAAATACTTCAAAACTACCTCCAAGAGCACTTCGTGACCTTGATGAAAATCAAAAATATGCTTTTCGATGGAAGTGAAGTTGGTGTCACAACTGGAGCAATAATACAAGTCTTTAGTACTTTCATCATCTTCGTCAGCTGCAACTACTTCATTTTCCTCCATATTTTCATCTGCTAAAATTATTCTAGCTTCTGTTATAATGTTATCCGATGAATTATTATCGGTACAATTATTAATGCTCGATTCTTTTAAAATTGTGTCGGTTTCAGAAATAACTTGGTCGTTATCACCTTCGAGACATTTTCTGCCAATATGTATTGCAAGTTCGAAAACCTGCTCAAATTTTTTATTACAAATGGGACAATTCAAGTTATCATTAATACTAAGCAAGTGATATTTTAAAGAATTATGGCATGGAAAAGTTTCACTACAGCACAAAGGGCAGGCCAATTGTAATGATCCCATTTTTGTTGACCTTGTAGTAATAAATCGATTGGAATATTATTCGACTTCAATTTTGTTATTTAAAATTCATCTTAAATTTCAAATCGAATATTTTAATTGTTGCTAAATTCCTTTAGAAGTTTATACAAATAACTTCACTCGACAAATTCACCTAAACTAGCCGATACGACATGAAGTTGGTTTAACAATTCAAAATGGCGTGACATAACTGATGAGTCATGCGCAACTTTTAGAAATATGATTTACAAAATTTATTATTAATTACACAAATTAGAGAAACCGGGGTTATTTGGCACACTTCAATTAAAATTTTATTTTCTTTTTTTTCAAATTTTGATTTCGTAGTTAGAAGCAGTGGCGTTCGGCTCGACAGATCACTAAATTAATTTATTTAGTTCATAAATTTTTATTAGCGGATGTTAGCATTATAAATAAAATTATCAAATTATTGCTCAACGTTGATAGTTCCAAGACGCAATCCTATAAAAACTGCCCAACAATTCAACGCGTTGGCAGACGTCCGGGATTACCCGGACAAGTCCTCTTTTTAAGGTATTGTGGAACGTGTGGGGGTGGGGATTTGAGTCTTTCAGGAATTTTTAATAATATAAAATTTTTTAAGTTTATTTAAAAATTAAATTCAATTTAAAAATCATCTGTAAGTAATTGAATAAAAGAAGGGTCATAAAATGTGTACCTACCTACACCCAGCGGCGGCTCTAGGGCGGTGCGATCTTACCGGGCGCCGCGCCGTCCTAAGGGGTCTCAAAACAAAAAAAATTAACTTATTTAATTATTAAAAAAAAGAGACATAGGGAAATAACATTAAAAATTAGCTAATATAGAATGACTAAAAGAACGACCTTCAAAGACCATGAGGAATTTCTAATTAAATGAAAAGTTATACAGACCTATTAGATTGGGTATTAAAACGAGGTCTCAGGTGCAATATTCCTATATAAAATAGGTAGTATTTTCTTTAAAAAATCGCCTGCGGCGCTAATGAACGGAATCTCTCCCCCGTGTGCCGGAAGTTAAAAACCATTACTGTAGGGGTGGTGAAAATATTGAGAGGGGGGCCTCAAGATTTAATTACACCTGGGGCCTCAGAAATGCTATATTTTCATTAGTCTCTACAGGGAGGGGGGACAAAATGAAAGAATGTGGGGGCATTCATGTGGTCTGGGGAGCAGTGGCTCTGCAGAAAAAATTATTCGACTGGTTCTGTTTTGGTCTGATTTCTTCAAAATAGAACTATCTCTATAAAAAATAAAGTAAAAATACGAATGACCCTTTTTTTGTACTTTACTCTTTTTTAGTAAATTATACAAAGCAAAATAGATAAAATTGGGGGGCGTTATAAAAATGTATGCTCAAGAAAGTGGGCGATGGTTTGAACGTTTTTGGAAACCTATGCTGTAATTAATTAAAACTTTTAAATTTTGTCTTATTTCAAAAAGTAGGTCACATTTTTGTTTACATTTATCATCTAAACGAAGTATTTACGTTACAAAAACCACATTTAAATTTAAAAAACAAACTTTAATAGAATTCAACAAAAAATAAATTATAAATAAAATTTAATCTCCATGCTGGTGTTGTGCCTGAGCTTCAGACTCTCTCCACGTATTTTGTACAGTTTCAACAATCCAAACCCAAAACCTGGACTTGCCGAAGTAATAAAGTATACAAAGAATAAGGAAAACCCAGGATATTATTAAAAATATGTCATCATCTTTCGAAGGTACACTAACAACAGGTCCACTAAAGTCAGCAGAAGTGACGAAAGATTTTTCTTCTGCCGGAATGCCAGTATGTTGGCTGACAAATCTTGAAAACAATTCCAAAGTGTAATCAGAATCATTAAATTTGGCTACCGGTTTTCCATTGTGAAACAATAAAATCGCCGGTACTCCAATAACTCCATTCTGTGCATTAAATATGTGATACCACATAGCATTAATGGCTACCATTTTCATGGTAGGAAATGCTCGAGGTAATGCATTGAAGTGAGGTGCAGCCATGCTCGAAAATGGGCAATACTTGGAATAAAACATGATAACCATACAATTTCCAGGCGTTTCTTTATTCGTGACATTAGGATCAGATGATAATAACTTAATCAATTCGGTGCCATTAACTAATTCGATTTTAGGGTCACCGTAAGTAGGTATACATGCTGCAAACCTTTCGGTTGCATTCTTGATGTCAGTTTTATTCAAATCACTTACGTTTGCAGTGATTGTTTCATTTAAATCTACATAATTCGGTAAATTGTTTACCTCATCATCATTGTTTTCCAATGGTATATCAACATTTGGTGAATTTACAGAAATTTCTTCGATAGGTGGTAAAGGTGGTTCTTGTAAACTTTCTGTGTTTGACGAAACGAATTTTATAAATACAATTAGGACTAGAAAAAATTTATAATATTTAAAGAGAATTTTGAATTATACTTAAAACTTACATGAGACTAAAATCAACGATGTTTGTTTTAAAAATATCATTTTAATTACAACATCGATTATTTTTTATTTGTTAACCTCAAATTTGTGTGGACTTTATATTATACCAGTGGCGGTACCAGACTTTTTGGTGCGGGTTGGCCAGGGGTGGGCCATATTTATCTGTTCTTCTTGTAAGCCAAGGCATGTTATTTCCCAACATCTGCGTCGTTTCCTTGGCAGTGTTAGAAACTTTGAGCATATAAATATTTTACATTAGGTAGCCTGCTAGACTTGCCCTCAGATGTGCTTGTGTCCTGGTTTTTTTTTATGTTAATAATGGCATTTCACCAACGCAAGGGACCACCGGCTTAACTGTTGAGAATAATGTACTAGGTCTTATGCTTGACGTCATATGTACTCATATATGCGCTTTATTAAAAGTATAGTTCTGCACAAACTACGCCAAAGTAACGACGTGTTTTATTTAATCCTTAATCATAATCCATTGCCTACTTCCAAAATCTTAACAGGTTATGGGCCCAGGTATACACCTAGGTGCGGGATTAATTAAGAATAAATAAAAGTGAATTTGTTGCTTGTGGAAGTTTAAACAATAATTAAACTACGTACATGTTGTGGAAAGTTTTTGCTAACGGTTGGTGCCGGGCAAAAAGCGCATGTTCAGTTGTAGCTGAATAATAAAAAACAACAAGTGCGAACTCACAACTGAAAACGGTTTTCGTGTTAAAAGTGATTCATAAAAACTAATAATGTCGGGGAATGATGTAATTTCTGCGGTCGAGAAATTAAAGGGAGCTGAAAATTATCACACTTGGGTATTTGCTATAGAAAATGCGTTAGAGTTTTTGGGTCTTGAAAAATGCATACAACCATCACCAGGTACGGAAAGCGACGCTGGAAAACTAAAAAAGGCCAAAGCTAGGATAGCATTAAGTGTAGATTCGTCGATTGTTCCACACATTCAAACGTGTAAGACGGCATTAGAAATGTGGACTGAACTAAAAGCTTTGTTTGAAGACAAAGGTGTGACACGAAAAATCGGGTTATTGCGAAAATTATTGGGAATTCGGTTAGATAAATGCGATTCAATGAACCAGTATGTTAAGGAGATTATTGATACTTCTAACAAACTATCGGGAGTCGGTTTTTCGGTTTCGGATGAATGGGTCGGGGCTATTCTATTAGCAGGACTAACGGACGAATTCAAGCCAATGATTATGGCTATAGAAAATAGTGGTGTTGCAATTTCCGGACATGACATAAAGTCAAATTTAATTGATTACGCGTACAAAAAACCAAGCGAAGATGGTCCAAGCGGGGCAAGCGCTTTTGCAGGAAAAGTTAAAAAGCCTAACAAGAAAACTAAAACGATGGAATGTTTTGTTTGTGGAAAAAAGGGCCACTTTGCGAGGAAGTGCAAAGATCGTGTAAACAAAGCTGATAAAAAGGAAGCGGAAAAGGTTGAAGCCAAAATAGCGCTATCAGCAACAAGAAAAGAATCAAGTAACGACGAGTGGGTACTTGACAGCGGTGCATCACATCATATGACACCATATGAAGAATTACTTGTAAACAAAAAGGTTTGTGAAATAAACGAGATCAGTGCTGCTAACAACGCAAAAATGACTACTTCATTGGCGGGAAATAGTTTGTTGTCGGTAAACGATCGCGAATTTGAAATAAAAGACGTTTTGTGCGTGCCTGACTTGGCGGCAAATTTGCTTTCCGTGAAGCAAATAGTTAACAAAGGTAACACTGTTGTTTTTAATCGCGACGGCGGAGCGGTATATGACTCACAACAAAAATGTATTTTACGAGCGCGACATAATGAAGGTGTTTACAAAGTTAATGGACAAGCTAAATTTAGCATGCTTGTAAATTCTTCAGAAGTGAATGCGATGACGTGGCATCGGCGATTAGGTCACATAAATTACAAGGACATGTGTAAAATGCGGAATGGAATTGTGGATGGGATCAATTTTATTGGTGGTGACGAAGACATCAACAAATGCGAGACTTGTTTAATGGGTAAGCAATCGAGAAAACCATTTACGCATAAAAGTTCAAGGACGGAGGAATTATTGAATTTAATACATTCGGATTTGTGTGGGCCAATGGAAGAGACATCGATCGGAGGAGCGAAGTATTTCTTAACTTTCATCGATGATCATTCTCGAATGGTTTTTGTGTATTTCCTAAAAACCAAAAATGAAACTTTTGAGAGCTTTAAAGATTTCAAGGTGAACATGGAAAATAAAACCGGGAAAAAGATAAAAATCTTCAGAACGGACAATGGTAGTGAATTCTGCAGTAAAGAATTTGAGGATTATTTACGAAAGAACGGGATTCAACACCAAACATCAAACGTGTACACTCCCCAGCAAAATGGAATTTCAGAAAGGATGAACAGAACTCTTGTCGAAAGGGCAAGATGTATGATATTTGATGCTAAACTTAAAAAAACGTTTTGGGCGGAAGCTGTAAATACGGCAGCTTTTGTCATAAACCGTTCTGTGTGTTCTGTGTTGAATAACGCAACTCTTTATGAAATTTGGACTGGAAAAAGGCCGGATAATCGAGAACTAAAAATATTCGGGTCGCGCGCGATTGTTCACGTTCCAAAAGAACGACGACGGAAATGGGATAAAAAGTCTCAAGAAATGATTTTTATCGGGTACAGCGATACAACAAAAGGATATCGGTGTTACGAAATAGAGACAAAGAAAGTGGTGACTAGTCGTGATGTAAAATTCATCGAAGAAGACGCTAGCAAGAAAATCTCTATTCAAGAAGAAATTGGTTTAGATTCAGTGAGGGATCTTGACTCGGTAAGTCAACATCTAGAAGAGAATCATCAAGAAAACGATGATTATGATTCTGAAGAGAGTGTTGAAGAGATTGTAATTGAGGAAAACGATGATTCATTAGAAGACGAAACGTACGTTCCTGATGAAGAAATTCCAAAAGAAAATCAAGCCGAATCAAGCAGACCAAAAAGAGAAAGGGTCAAACCAAGAAAGTTCGACGAATTTGTGACATACAAAGTAAAAGGTCAAGAAAATATGGATCCATCAACTTTGGATGAAGCTTTATCAAATATTAACCGTGAGAAATGGATAACAGCAATGAAAGACGAAATGAAGTCGTTGAAACAAAATGGTACATGGGAACTTAAAGCGATAAAATCAAAATGGGTGTTTAAAACCAAGCGAGATCAAAATGGTAATCTGATTAAACACAAAGCGAGATTGGTAGCGAAGGGTTGTTCGCAGAAGCCAGGAGTCGACTACAATGAGACTTACTCACCTGTGGTAAGATATAGTTCAATTCGTTTTTTAATTGCTTTGTCTGTTAAGGTGGGGTTAAAAATCGACCAAATGGATGCGGTGACTGCGTTTCTACATGGTGACCTCGAAGAAACCATTTATATGGAACAACCCGAGGGTCATGGTGACGGGACGACAAAAGTCTGCAAGCTGAAGAAGGCCATATATGGATTAAAGCAAAGCGGGAAGTTGTGGAACGAGAAATTGGACGAAACATTACAAAGTTTTGGGCTAAAAAAATCCAAAATGGACCCGTGTGTGTATTTTGCAGAAAATTTGATCGTGTCAATCTACGTGGATGACATCCTAATTTTTTGGAAAGAAAGGGACATACGAGATAGGCTCAAGACAACGCTTAACCAAGCGTTCAAAATGAAAGATATGGGAGAAGCCAGCGAAATTGTAGGTTTAAAAATTACTCGCAATCGAAACAATGGAGATATTTATTTGGATCAGTCGAAGTACACTGATGAAATATTAGCGCGTTTCAATATGAGTGACTGCAAACCAATGAAAACTCCGAGCGATGTGAATCAAAAGCTATCGACAAACATGTGTTCAAAAGACGGGGAAGAAAACGACCTAAAGAACATTTCATACCAGGAAGCTGTAGGAAGTTTGCTATACTTAGCACAAGGAACTCGCCCGGATATAGCGTTTGCCGTAAGCGACGTGAGCAGATTCAACAATAAATTTGGTAAGGCTCATTGGAATGCAGTAAAGAGAATTTTTAGATACCTAAAGGCAACTCCACATACTGGAATATGTTACAAGAAGAACAGCGATTCAAAAATACAAGGGTATTCTGATTCGGACTGGGCATCTGATGTTGATAAAAGAAGATCATGTACTGGATATGTATTTACAATGTCTTCGGGTGCAATCACATGGGCAAGTAAACGGCAACAAACAGTAGCTTTATCAAGTACTGAAGCCGAATACATGGCACTTTCAGCATCGTGCCAAGAAGCTCTATGGTTAAAACAACTAGCAGAAGAACTCGACCAAAATCAGCGAGAAAAGGTTTTGGAAATAAAATCGGATAATCAAAGTGCGATTAGTTTGGTTCAATCGGATGGATACAGAGCACGTTCGAAACATATTGATGTTCGACACCATTACATCCGTGAAAAAGTTAAACACGGAATCGTTGAAATAAATTACATTCCAACTGAAGAGATGGCAGCAGATCATTTAACGAAAGCAGTAAGTGGCTTGAAAATTGATATGTGTAATAAAACGATTGGTGTTGTGGACATTGAAAAATTAAAAGAAAAGTTTTGTGAGTAAAACTAATAAGTGAAATTAGTTTATAAAGCTTGCATAGTATAGTTTTTAAAGTTAAGAATTTTTTGTTTGTTTGCATTATTGAAGTAATGTTCATTATAAAAATGTACTTTGTTAATTATATATTTTTTTTTTATTGTTAAATGAGTTGTTGTGAATATGTAAATGATATGTAATGTAAATGAGTGTTGAGAATATGTACTAGGTCTTATGCTTGACGTCATATGTACTCATATATGCGCTTTATTAAAAGTATAGTTCTGCACAAACTACGCCAAAGTAACGACGTGTTTTATTTAATCCTTAATCATAATCCATTGCCTACTTCCAAAATCTTAACATTAACGTGCCTTCCGAAGCACGGAACATAAGAAAGTTAACTGCGTTAGCTGCAAGGCAATGGACCCTCTCTTAGGGCCAGTTGTATAAAAGAGGGTTAACTCGGGGATCAGCTGATCCTGGTTCAAGAGCTGACCCAGGATAGCCTCAAGGTAGATAGATTACAAATAAACCTATCAAGTAAATCTATCTACTTGCGTTGATCCTTGGTCAGCTCTTGAACCAGGAACAGCTGATCCCCGAGTTAACCCTCTTTTATACAACTGGCCCTTTAGGGTTAAATTTATAGTTTTGTATATAGGGGGATTTTATGAAAATGCCTGATTAGATTATTTCTTAGCTATCTCTTGAGTTACACTGTTAATTGGTTCACTGCTGATATACAAACACACATACCTACAGACATTTTCTGATATTGGGTCTCTGGTTTCTTTCTCAGGTGACACCTGCCCTTTCTCAAAAAATGTAAATCTGTAAAAATCTTTAAGTAAACTTTTTTTCGATTACCATACTTTTCCATCTAGGTACTACATCTATTTCTATCTAAACTAGCAGGCGCATATGAGCAAGAGGGCCATTGGCCTCCTAAAATCTTTAGATTCTGCAGGCAAATTAATCACAGTATAGTAAGAATTCTTTGATTTGACTACAGTATTTTGAGTCGGCTAGTAGGAACACAAAAAACTGTACGGCTCCAAACTATTTTTTTCTTTAAATCTGCAAAACTGCATTTTCATAATGTATCTTGTTTAAAATTCTGTTGTACTACTATTGGATCAGTTATTGCAGATCTAATTCAAGTCTAAACTTCTACTCGAATATAACGAATCATATTATTATAAAAATGAGGTAATTTACAAAAAATTAGTCATTTAACATTTAAATTCTTATTTAAAAATTAACTATGAAAATATTAACATTTTAATATAGAATTACAATAAAAAATTATTGAGATATATAGCCCCTGTCGAAAGGACTTACTGAAGTAAATGGCCTTAAAGTTTGATCGGGATTGGGTAAAGATCCACCAGTAGTCATTCTATTTTCATCTAATAACATTACTTCTTCGCCAAAGTTGCTATGCCTTAAAAGAAAAAAGAACTAAATATATAAAGGGAAACTATTTATTTAGCTTGTTAATTTGTAAATTTGAATTTAATAATAATTTTCATGCACAAGCTAATAATATTTTTATAGTCATTTTAAAAGAAAAAACTGAATAATTTTAGTCTGTTCATGCAGAATATTATAATACTGACCTTATATACGCATCAGTTTCTCTTTCGAAACACCGTTTCTCATCAGTAAGAGTAATAGTTTGTTCGTTTCGTACGCTTTTCCTATTTGAAAATATTTGTAAAACTCCATTGTAAACTAACAAGTCGTCCACTAATATCTAAATTCATCTCGATTATTAGTTTAACTATAATTAACATAATTATTTAAAATTTACCGCAAATTCTTTAACGCCTCTTGATGGTGTTTTTGAATAGTTCCACAACTTAACTGAAGAAATTGTTACCGGTTGATCCATTACAACATATATTCGATTTAAACATTTTGGAATTATAGGCGATAACCAAGAATGCTCTCCTTGAATATCATTACAAATTCCATCGATTAATTTATCAGGAGTTCTTATATCGCCACTTACTTCAGGGAGTACGTTAATACTCTCCGGATAAGCACAAATATCTACAGAATAATTTTGTTTTTATTTTATTGTGTCAAATCCGTGGTTAATTTAAAAAACTTACTTTGATCGTCTAAGATGATTTTATTGCCAAATTCATTGTATAATTCAATTTCAGTTAATCCACAGTAATATTGGTCACCCCACGTAGAAAAAATTATAAGTTGAACAACGAAACCTTGAGGCATGTCATCTTTATAAATATTTAATAAATTAAAAGCAGAATTTATATCATTTACGTTTCCAATTGTCTGGGTGGTAAAATATACATTTTGAACAAAATCATAATGCATGTTTCCGGGTGCACGTCGCACTAAGAATGTTTCATTTTTTGATAAGGGATTTATTAAAGGTTCTCCATTTAACGATACACTTATGGTTCTAACTCCAGCATACGATAATTCAAGACTCTCGTTATAATTCCATATACGCAAACCTATTCAAAAAATAAATAAACGGTTGTGGTAAACCACCCTGTATATTTTTTGTAACTCACCAGAAAGATAAACATAACTTTCAAACTGTATTGTAATAATAATTTTTTCTTCGCGTTCGAAAGGAATTAAACACATATTTTTTGTTTCTGTTGTAATATTTTTGCTATTTAATAACCCAGGTAAATTGAGAACTTTCCTGCCTAAATTACAACTCAAGTTATCTGGAGATATTCCAATAATTTCATCGGACATTCCAATGACTTCTAATCCGGTTAATCCTATTATGTCTTTACATCCCCAATTTGATAACAACACAATTTCTATTTCATTGGCTCCAAGAAGAATTTGATCTGTTAATTTCGATTCATTTATAGCGTGGATCTGCGGTGCTCCAGTATATGGGCGACTCTAAAATAGACAATTATTAATGAGATAACACAAATATTTATTATTTATAAATTTGTTACCGTTAATGTAGCTGCAGTAGGGGGTCTCTCCAATGTAACTGATGTTTCTTCCAATTCTAAATTTGTAGTTAGAGTGGAATACGAATTGTCATTTTTCGATATTAGCTCTAATATGTCATCATCTGTTGTAAATAGTATTGTCTAAAACATATTGAAATTATGCTGGGAATGGACTATCACATTTTGCTGTGTTTATGCACAAAAGCTATCACTCTATAACGGGTGACAACTAGAAAATTGCACAAACTTTGATGGTTAACAAAATATTTAGTTTTTATTCAAAACAATTCAATCATGGCTCAAATTATTCCACCTAATATCCTTTTTTAGAAAATATTAATGTACTTGGTCAAATGGACCCTTATCAGCCACACTGCGTAACGAAGTCGAGATGCGTTCACATGCCCTCTGTACACGTGATTTGTCCTAATTTCTAATGCATAATCGGATTTTATTGATGAGTTCATTGGTATTTTTCGCTTTCCAGTTGTTCTTATATACTTCGGCATTTAGAGCTCCAAAAAAATCCTCAATAGGACGGCACTGTGATAAGTTTGTGGGATTGTGCAGTTTGGGTACAAATTTTATCGAATTCAGTTGGAGAAACTCCAATGTCTTTTTTGCATAGTGGGACGATGCTTTGTCTGGCCAAAATACATAATTATCATCCCCATGATGTGCCTTTAAAAATGGAATCAAAATTTTCTTCAAGCACTCGTTTTGATACACTGCTTGATTGATTGCAATCCCACTTGGCTTGAACCAAGGCTTTGAAATACCCTTCGCTGATATTGCAATATATAACATTACCTTCGGCTCAAATTTTGCCTTAAATTTATATCTAACATCGGTATTAGATGTATTCGCGATATTGTCTGTATAAAAAATATCATTTCCAGGTACTTGACTGCGGCTTAATCCAAAATAACTTTCATCTTCCAAAACATAATGATTTCCTTGATAATTTCGGGTTATCCAACGGCATTGTTTTTTCACGGTTAGAATTTGCTCCTCTGTATATTTTGGCGATCTCTGCTTATGCCTTACTTTGATTTCACACCTTTTCAATACTTTTGAAACATATTGCTGTGTGCAATTATATTTTCGGGCGGCATCTCGTTGACTAATATTGTCTTTGTTGTTAAAAAGCGTTTTCAAGCTTACAATGTTCCTATTGGTCATAATTTTAGCTTTACGGCCGGTGCAACCTTCGCGTTTCACTTTCATGTTTTGTAAAATATAGTAAATTGTTCTTTGGGAAATTGATTCCGCTTTAAAATGACTTACAGTAAACTTTTTCCCGAATTTAATATTTGTTTTATAGAACCGTACAATGCGTTCGCGCAGGACTTCTTGTTTCGACGCCATTATTATTACTAATAAAAATTAAAAAAAAAAATTGCTATGCAAAGTCAATAAAGCATATCCAGGGTAATAATTTGTGTTACATAGTCGACTTTGATTTCTCAGTATTTTAAAAGATATGGACCTTTAAAGTTTGTGCAATTTTCTAGTTGTCACCCGTTATTATGCATTGTATACTCTACAATTTTTAAAAATACGGAAATCAGGGATATCTTACATCTCCAAATGCATCGACTCCTCCTTGAATTCCACCACAGGCTTTGGCAATCTCTCCTGTAAATATTAGTTGTCCATCTAGTATCATATTAATATTACGAACACCGCGAAACGAATGTATTCTTGATTTATTGTAATTCTAAAAATATTTTTCAAAAATATCTGATCGTTAATTTATGCGAGTAAATAAACTAACCCAAATTCTGATCATTGCTATTATTGAATCCATTGCAAAGTTAATTGTTATCGTGTGTTTTTCTCCTTCATTAAATGGTGCAAGCCATAGATGTACATCATCCTGAGTACGATTCACACCATCTAAAAGGTTTGTAACAACTCTTGGATCACTGTTATTTTCTGGCAAAACATTAACGTCTGCTGGAGATGCAGAAATCTACAAAAATAAAAATTAAGGTAATAAACTAAATAATAAATTTTATACTTAGGTACATTGCGTATTTCAACTATTTTTCCATTATTTCCAAATATTTCGATCCCATTTAAACCGACGTAGTGTCTATCACCCCAAGTACTAAAAATGTCAATCCTTAACACTTTACCGTTTGGCAATTGTGGAATTATCACAGAAGATTGTACTTCTTCAAAAATATTCTGTTCTTTTTTCAAATTATTAATTTGAAAATCAAATCGAGGATAAACTACATCGTGATCAAGATGGTCATCATCGACATTTAAAATTCTAGGAGTAGATTTTGTGTAACTATGCTTCAAATTTTCCGAAATCCTTTCATTTTCAGTTAACAATTCGTTAATTATTTTTTCTCTGAGGCGATTTTCTTCTTTCACTTTCATTTTGTAACCATTTAGATGATTTTCAAAACTGTAACTACTATTAAAATCTACATCTTCCTGTTCTTTGCTGTATATTATTGGTAGAGATGACAAGTGATTATCATTGCTTGGGAATCTCTCCTTAGGTACAAAGTATTCATAAATATTTTCAATTGAATTAGCTTTATTTATGTGCAAACTATCGCCTCTTTCTAAACTATTATTTGGAAATTCGGTGGCTTTTCTAATATGGGAATACACATAAAAAGGCACAAAGTTTGACATTTCGCTTTTGCATCTTAATTTGGGCGATTCTCTATTTGAGAAAGATGGAATGTAGGAGCTACCAGCGTCTAAACTTGAAGTTGAAGGAAATACATTGGTATTCCAGCTTTCTGTAAGTAAAGTTACTTTTAAATGATTTGGACCACATCTTGTAATCTTACAGTCAGGGGCGGATTCAGAAAACTCTTTAAAAGTGGGGTACAATTTTTTCGTTTGATTAACTAAAAAAGGATTAAATGAATCCCAAAGATACCCTTGTATCCGCCCTTGCTTGAAGAAACACATTGGTAAAAACAAACATAATAATACAATTTAAAAATACAAAAAAAGAACAAAGAAGAAAGAAAATCTCAAAAAAAAGTTTAAACTGGAACGTAATCGTTTATTTAATAGCAGTATCTACATTTTATATTGAAAAATTTGAATTAAAAAATATCCGAAAGTATTCTTCAAGCTACATACCAAATTTGTTGTTGGCCAATCCACTTTTAGCACTATCTAATCTACCTTTATGCGTTTGCTGAAAAGTATTTAAACTTTTCCATGATTTTTCTAATTTTAATTCGCGAGTATCTTCATTTGCAATATCTAAATCGACGGTAGCATCCAATTTTGGCACTAAATAATCAGATTTTGAAAGCATTGTATGTTTCGGTCGATTGCGACTATAAATATGTGCAGCTAAAGATGTTCTTCTACCAAATTTGGTGATTTTGTTAGGTTTGCTAAAATTAGTATTTAAGAAAATTTTATAATCGAAATAATAATTTCTTACAGATTGTTCTTCTCGAAATTTTTGCAATCAGCAAATAATATTTTTGATGGAATATCCGCACCTTCTCTTAGGTTACTTATATCTGTAAATTCGTACGATATATCATCGTTGGAATTTTCCTGTTGAACTGGTTGAGCTTTTATGATATTGCTAAAATTATAACGTAGTAGTGCATATTTAAGTAGTAAATTATCGAACGGAAAGAAAATAAGCTACTCACTTTGATAAGTCTTCCAGCCATTTTGGAATAATGCCATGTGTTGGTAAATTTATCGAATTGTATTGTCTATTATTAATGTCACATTCGTCCTTCGTTGACATACCTCAGTAAATAATTAAGATAGTTCTTTAAAAAACGATCGATTTATTCAAATATATAAATGCGAGACAATTTTCGATGCTCTTGACAATTTACTTTATAATTTACTTTAGACAAAAAAAATGTGTATAAAATCCCACTGATTTTAAGATCTACGTCATTTTCGAATACAATTTAAAAATTTTCTACCCTTAATTTTTTAATTTGTTTTGGTTGTTGTTACCGTAGCAACCTGCCATTGAGAAAAGAGAAAGTGAAGCAAGCATTGGCGCATTTGGCACATGTCTACAAAGTAACGTCGTTATTGACCTTTCCTCCTTTATTTTCTTGCAAATTTTTAGCGTCCATCAGTGGTTCGATCAAACTAGGGAGAGTTCATTAATTATGACTTTTAAAATTTTCAACCTTTTCCCACTTCTTTAAGGATTCGTAAAATTTTGTAGATCCCTTTCCTACTATCGTATGTAAGGATAATTTTGAAGATTTTTGAAACTCCCAAAGATGATTTTGGAAATTTTCGAACATACTTCATAGCTAAGGTTACCATATTTTATAATCATAAAATTGGGACATTGTCCAGGCCCGTAGTCAGATCAAAAATAAAGGTAGGGCAAACGGTTTGTATGGCCGTGCAAATTTTAGTGTTGTGGATGCGAGATGGGTTCGTGGGATTTTTTTAAAGCGCCGCAGGCGAAATCAAGGTCAACGCGGTTTAAGAAAAGTTGTATTATATGGTATTATCGCACAGCCACACACCAGGAGCGAATGGGCTATCAAAATTTATGGTCGGTCAGTGGGCCAAAAATGCAATGGTCACGGGGGGAAAATGAGAGAAAAAGAGGAGAAGCTACTTTCGCTACCAAACATTTATTTTCTTCCTTCTTTCAAGCTTCGAGACGCTTCCAAACGCTTTGGCTCCGCCCTTTTCAGTCGTTACAAACATTTTGGTGGGGAGCCAAAGCGTTTGGAAGCGACTGGAAGCTTGAAAGAAGGAAAAAAAATTTTTGGTAGCGAAAGTAGCTTCTCCCCGAACGCAGGGGTACTGTGATGAATATCCAATTCTGCGAATTGTATTTGAAAGCATATACCGAACTAAAAATAAAATAATTCTTGTACAAAAAGGACCAATGTAGAATGGGAAAATTTTCTGTTAATCTATTGTTACATATTTTTATTTTAAAAGGTCGGGCATTGCCCGACCTTGCCACCCCCTGGCTACGGGCCTGCATTGACACAGTATTGTCAGAAGCTCAGTAAGGTCACGATACATACAGTAAGGTAAAGCGCTACCGCGTGATAAGAAAATAGCGTAAAAGCGCCAAGCGGCAACTGAGCACCTAACCGGGGCCCGGGGGGGATTATGGAATACTCCCAGCCCAAGGGGGTTCGGATCTGCAAAAAAAAAAGAGATTTTCTAACTAAAAACTTTCTTTTAAAAAGTGTACTAAATTTGATAATGTACCTACCTGACATTTGAAAACCCATTTTGAGTCATATAGATGCAAAAGTGCTAGCATATTTAGTAAATTAATTAGTAGGATTAATAATATTTTTACTTTTTAGGAATTCTGAAAATCGGGACATTTTTGCGTCCGACTTAGGTTAAAAAAAAATCGGGACACCAGTGTAAAAGAAAGGACTGTCCCGACCAAATCGGGACGTCTGGTAACCTTATTCATAGCATTTTGGAGATGTAGGTACTACTTTTTTTTTTTATTAAAATAATGTATGTTTTGGCCCCCTTCACACCAACGTAAGAATTTGTAAGATTGTCGAGACCCCTTCCTTCCTCTTTCTTTTACATTTTTACAGCTAAAACCGCAAAGCACAATAATAAGACATTATAATAATTACTTTATTTTGTGTGAACCGGAAAGTGACGAATGCGAAAATTAAATCCTTTTGAATTTTGGTCTTTGGAACCCTAAAGAAGATTCCCACAAAGTTTGAGCAAAATCTGAAATAGTAGTAACAATTTTTATATTTTTTTTCGATGATTTCATAATATGGAATGACAATGTCTCTTGGGGACATTATCTCTTTAAGATAGAAAATAAATCATCATCATCATCACGTGATAGACTTATAGTCCGTTACGCCACTCAATTGATTTGGTCCGCCCATCTCTTCTTCGGTCGTCCCACGTTTCTCTTTCCCCGGGGCTTGTACCAGAAGATCTGTTTTGGTATACGGGTATCATCATAGAAAATAAATAATAAAGTTAATTCTGGTCGATTGTATTTATTTCTAAGAAAAGTGGTAGGTGTACTACATCATAATTATTATACAACAATAATAACTTTAAAATATCTTCTAAAAATTTATTTATCTATCTACCTACACATTAATAAATAAGTGCGCACGTAAAGGTTGGAATAAATTCATCACAAAAATGATAATGTAAATTACTAAATTTAATTTGTTGATGGATATCTTTCCAAGGTATCTCATATTTTTTATAAGCGAATTGAAAAGCAAATTATCACGTATTGGGTATGCATCCTCAAATACGGAAAAAATCTCTTTCAATTGGTACCAATTTTAAATGAGAAGCCTTATTAATTTAATTCTTATAAAAAAATTGAGCGTTTTCAATCAAAATCTAATCAGGTCTTTCTTTAAACAATTATTTCAATCTACTAGACTTGACAATCTTTGGTCACGAAGAATTGAAAACGAAGAATTTCTATATTAGAATTGAAAATTTGTTGTTAGTTCTGGCATATCAGTTGCAAATTTTGAATTTTTATGGATTGTTATCATGGCCGTGTTGTTAGCAAAAATGGCAGTGGTGGTAGCCTTTCAACTAGATAAATCTGCCATGCACATCATAATATGCACTCACTTTGCAATGATTTTATCGAATTTATTCCAACATTCACATGCGCACAGTACCTACTAAACTTACTTAAATTTTTTACCAAAATTAAATTATTAAATAAATAAAAAATTTCCTATGATAATTTAATATCAATATCCCTAAGTATACATATCTACAAAATAGGTAATAAATACTAAGGTACTATAGATTTGCTAAATTGGAAAAGAAACAGGATAACAATAACTTCTACTTGGCTTTATCAACCTCTGCTTATTGAAATCCTGAATCAGTGTGGAAGAACTATTAAAATTCAGACTTTTACAAATACTATACATTATTAAAGAGCAATATCGAAAAATTTTATTTCATAAATCAAAATATTGAATTGTTTTAAATTTTGGTACATTTTAATATGTAGTGTAATCACATTACTAATTTTATTTGGGCACATTGTAACATCTTTTGGTTCAGGAACAATAAATACGTATCTTCTAAAATGATCTACATCACAAGAATGAGATCTGCATTTTTAATGTCTTAAAATAAATATTTCGTTAGTACTATAATAATAGTTTTTGTCCTGATAATAATTTTTGTTCTTTAGTTAACTAGTAAATTACAAGTTAATTTAGTATATACGTTTCGTAATTACTATAACGCAATTTTAAGTCTTTTCTAAATTATTACTAAAAGCTACATCTAAAAAATAATAAACCCAATATATAAAAATTTAACTACGTTTAACGCTAAAGAACACCTACGATTGTACTATTTCAATAAAACCGCCTGTAAATCATTTTTCTTTCATTGCTTGTTTAAAGATTATTTAAATAATAAATTTCATATTTAGTCATGCGAGCAGCTTAGATAAGATTATGTTTACGTGTCTTTCAAGAACTATTAATGTGTACAAAAGCTAAATTCCTAGTTAACACTTTGGCCTTTGATTATTATATTACTTCATTATTTAAAATTGATAAGTATATAGTAACAGGTCAAAGTTTTCTTTCAAAAACGTTTGTAAAACAACTTTTAATCTTTTACAAAAAAGGTTCCATCGTACAAGTCTATATCGACTTTAGAATTAATTTATATAATATATTACCATTGAAGATTCAATATTTAAATAATCTTTTAATTATAATTTCATTCGTTAACAAAATTTGAACACTGATCAATTTTTCTAAATTTTTCAAATTTGAATCGATTGAAATAAATTTTTCTAATATTTTTGTTACATGAGCATTTCAAAATTCTATTGGCTGATTGCTAAAACATCGCAATCAAAAATCAACCAAATAAAAAAATACTTGTCTATAGCATCACAGAAAATAGTAACAGAGAGCACTATAAATTCCTTTTACACTTTACAACAATCTAATTTATTTAAAAATTTATTAAAATTCGTACTTTATACTACTACATAGTAATTTCAATTTTGTGATTGTATCTGAAGAATTAATACTGTACTTAAAACGTTGGTCAGATATAACTCTGGTTTTAGTGAACACACTATTGGGTTAAATTCTACTATCATTGATTCTAATTTAGAGCAAGTTGGCATAATTCTTTACTCTGGGTTCACTAAATGTAGGTAAACTAAATCTAAAAATTGCATAAATTTAAGAAAATCTCTAATTTAGATTTTCAACTTTTGATGTGTGATGCTTTACAATAAATTGCTAGGGTACAGGAGATCAATTCTTAATTTCTATTTATTTATAGTGATCTAACTTAAACCCAAAATTAATAAAGCAAATATCAAGGTTGGGTTATCTTCAAATGCGGAAAAAGAATCTTCTCAGATTGATATCATTTTCGCCAGGTTTAAGATAGGTCACTCAAATAGTCAATTCTGCAATAGCATTACGTTTTCGTTATACATGTGAAATTAATCAACTGGAATCATTTAATCAAAATAAACATATTTAAAAAAAATAGTTCTGAAGAGGAATAAATATTTAAAATGGAATATCCTACATTCTAATATTTTATTATGGAATTATATGGAGTAACTTGTCATTTCTATTTAGGTGGAAATAAAACCTTTTGGATACTTACAATTTCTTAATACTTGGTTCAACTGTCGTAAAATTGAGCAATCATAAAAACCTAAAACTAGAGTCTCTTATAACATAATCATTTTGGCTAGTAATTACAAGTCATTTTTAAGAATTTGAATAAAGCAAGCCTCAAAATTAACTTTACATAAATTTTGAGTTCATTTTATCCAATAATATTTACTTGCCACATATCAATGCAATTTAAATTTTAAATTACACAATTAAATTTCAACATAAAATTTCCTATCACTTGTTTAAAATAAATGTATAAAATTAAACATTAAAAATAAAATTGTTTAGGTCACATTAGCTACCGTTTAAGGAATTAGAAGCTTCAGTCAGAGGTAATTCAGGGTATAAATAATTGAGTATGGCAAAGTAGTGTATTCCTGCAGCTAAAACAACAAATAAATGCCATATCGCATGAGCCAGTGGTATTGAGCCATCCAATTTAAAAAATATAACGCCCACACCATATACCAAACCACCAATCTTCAATTCCGTTTTGCCATTAAAATCATGCTGCAACATAATATAAAAATTACTGTTATAATGTACCTACTTATAAAATAACAATTTGTTTTAATGTCATTCATAATAAATTATTTTATTTAACAACTATTTAAGATACGGTATACATTACAAAATAATAATACACTTTATTTTATTTTGATTTTTGACCTTCATCAGTGCAAATAATTTATTTATATTTTTATTAATCCAGAGATTTAGATTAAGAGTTCGAGTAAATGTAGAAAACTTATCAAGTATACCCCCCCCCAAATAGGGGGGGGGGTGCAACAACATTAAGATGCAAAAAGTCCTCATCGGTGACCCTAATAGCTAATTGAACAGATAATAAAAATTATCTCACATAAAATTGTAAATAAAAAAGACGGCAAAAAATTAATATTTTTAAGATATAATTATGTATATTTAATATTTCGTAAACTTTTTAAATTGGAAATCTCATTCAAGAAACTTAGAAATAATAACCGTCCAATACTTAAGAAAATGTTTGGAAAAATATCCCTTGAGCTCTGATAAAATATCTCTTAATTTTATCAAAACTTTCTCAGGCACGTGTCATTTAGGTAATACTCCTCACTTCTGAGTTCTGATACCATTTTGTTGCCAAACAATGTGGTTTTGGTAACTGTGATAAAATTATAATTATAACGTATATTTTTATCAATACTTTGGGACTATGGACCAAGTTAATAATGCAGTTATCACTTGGGTATTAAAATCAAGTTATTCTAAATTTGGACGATATTAATTTTAATATTTGGACGGTATTAATTTGGACGATAACATTTTTACTAATTATTTAAATCATACAAATATCATTTTTATACAATTTAAATTTTTTTAGACAAGACTCGCCAACTCTAAGTATGAAAATAGTTCAAAATGTACATAGATGGCCAACCTCCAATAGATTATTTAAATAATATGTTACGCTTTTGCAGCCAAATTCTTCAACTCATGAGATTACAATTTCGAAAATGTACGACATGAAAGTTTTCATTCAGAAAATTTCATAGATTTACTTAAAAATATTTGAATTATTAAGTTTTTAACTCTTGAAATTCAATAAATAAATATTTAAAAAAATATTATCTAGTTATTATTTCTGACGAAGGTTGCATACGCACGTAAAATCTAAAATATATTTTCCAGTTAATTTAATAATATTGTAAACTTAATAATATTTGTATTAATAAATAAATATTTTTGAAAACATTATCGAGTTATTATTTCTGACGAAGGTTGCATACGCATGTAAAAGCTAAAATATATTTTCCAATCACTTTAATTGTTAACTCAATAATAATTAAAAAAAAATTGTTTCATTTAATGCAAAATCTAAACAAGAATATTGGTTAAAACAAAAGAATTTCGTTGATAGAATTTCATTTTAAACGATATTCACTAAAATTTTGGTTGCTCACTGCTCAGCCTTTGGGCCGCAATAGAGCCTACAAATTTGCTCACCCTCACCCCTAATGTAGTGTAACTTGCGCTAATAATGTGACATAATAAATTAATAATGTGAACAAAACTAAAAAAGTTATATTTTTATTTAAACCATAAAAAGTTTAGCAAAGGCACGCGACGTCCTCAATTAAGAACTGTCTTTATACTGTGACCCAACCATGTAAATGATAATCACGCTCGATTAGTTTTTCGCGCTTCCTTCTTTCATTAAATTACTTTAATACAATTTTTTACTTTAGTACAATAAATTATTAAGCTATTAGTGAAAATAACACACTTCACGTAATGTTAATAATCAATACTTATTATATTCATGTTAAAAACTTAATTTTATATTTTTGATTTTCTACTCAGGTAATAATCATTATTGCTGTTCAGTTCTTACTCTCTGTGAGTTTACAGACACGGTTTTTACAAGGTATCTACATCTCAACAATTTTAAAATACTAACGTAATTGATGAGATAAGTTCTTCTCAAATTTCACCTACAACTTTCAATATAAAAGGATATAAAACAGCCGCGGACTTATCACCGGGTAGTTAGGTGCGGTATCCGGGGAGCCCACAAAATAAACTATTTATCATCAAAATGCTGTGTTTAATTAGTAAATACGGAAAAAATGCTGGCATTATTATAAAAATCTGATGTGGCACAACATATATGACTTTCCCATTTGAAAAAGTAAATAGTAACAAGTTACATTTTTTACCCCCCCCCCTCATTGTCAAATCGTAGGTACGGACCTGTTGCGTTTTCATTAGTTGAAGTGTAAACACCTGTTGAACGATTTTCAAGCACTTTCAGATGAGAAATCGTGTTGAGACATCTTATCCATTTGTATTTTGAATGACCATATAATAATCTGTCATTTTTATAAAGGAATATTTTGAGATGAATGAAATCTCGTTGATCAATTCATGCGAGTTACTAAAAATCAACAAAACCAAAGTAAAAGCGGTTTCAGAGTGAGGAAATTTAATTAATTCTTTAGACATTTTCTTCAATTTAGTATGCGAAATTTTAAGACAATTGGTGCCAGAGTTTGTTCGCAATTGCAGATGAAAAAATTATCCACACACATACAGAGATATAGACATTCACGATCAAAATAATACCATTACCTACCTAATGTGCAACGGCGCAACTAAAGTCAAAAGTTTTGGGGATACAAAAGGCTTCAAAAACTTTTATTTGAAAAATAAAATTTACGTCGTCAAATACGTAAAAACTCGTAAAAGTCGTGCCGTAAAATCTGCAGGAAACTCAAAACCAACTAACTAACATACTTAGAAAGAAATTTATTTATATTTTAAAATATATATCGAGTTATAATTAAAATAATTAAATTATAATTTTATTGAGCTTTCAGACGTGGATACGTCCTTGGTCAGAATAATATGAATAATAATAATGCATATTATTCTGACGAAGGACGTACCTATGTACGTCTGAAAACGCAATAAAATAATTCGTTATATTTTAAAATATCCTATTAACAATTTATTTATATCATAAAATAAATTATATTGTGTAAAGTTACTGAAATGTAACCAGCAGTCTGGCGTAAATCAAACACGGATAGACTAAAGAGCGGGAAACCGCGGTTCTAATCCTGATTGCGTCGGATATGTGCTGTGATCTAAAAAGTCCAAAATCGATCTGTGGACTATGGGGAAGGCAACGGGAAACCACCCCATTAACATTTCCCTAGTAAAGTCTTCTTGGCTTAGCCAGGAGGATCGCTAACATCCGAAATCGGATAGGCACCTGAAGAAGAAGACTGAAATGAACACTTATTTTTTATCAAGTTATAATGAAATAAAATTTATTAATGAGAATAATATTAATTTTTTAAAAGATATTTATTTGTTTTTATATTATAATAATTGGCTGAGAAGCGTAAATAAAAGCGAAACAAAGCATTGGTTTATAATCATATATTCTCATTAATAGATTATATTTCATTAGAACTTGATAAAAAATAAGTGTTACATTTCAATAACTTAACATATTATAAAATAAGTTAATAAAAAAATGGGACAAAAATAGCGAAAACCTGCCCCGAAGACAAAAAATTTAGATTTTCAATAGGCAGAAAACTATTTTTAAAAAAATAAGCTTCTCAAAAGCCCTAATTGGGCTCAATTGCATGTATGTACCTACACATTTTCAATTGAAATCTTTAATGAAAACTGCAAATTGTATAAAAAATAAGATCATTTTATTCTTGATGCTGACCTTATCATTTTTTGCTAATCAATTCAACTGTTTGTTATAAAGTTTATTTCCCCACTAAACTAAAGCATCATAATATACAACAAACAAAATAGTTGCGCCTAATGTCCCTAATATTAAGTTGGTTTTTGACCAGATTACAATATTTTCCTTTACTATGTAAATGGGAAAGTAAAATTCTATTTATTATAATGTACATTTCCATTTTTCTTCGTAAAAACTTCTTTTTAATTCGTATCATCAAATTCATAATTATTATAGAAATATTTAATAAATTCAAAAATCAACATGTTGCAAGTTTTGAAGTATTATTTTATCAAAAATTGAATGATACACGCTTCAAGATAAAGATTCAAGATACATCTCTGGACAAATTTCTGTGCACACGTTTTTATTGATAAAATTTTGTTTATTGATAAAATAATTTGAGTTATTTATTTACATTGTGAGTGATTAGACAAGAAGCTTAGAAGGAGAATAACTTCCTGGGTTTGATCTTATAAAAAATATTTTGATTACTTTAGAGACTGTTTATAAATTATGTTATGCACAGAGGCGGGTTCAAACCCAAATTTTAAGTCAGTTCAGAGTCCAATTACATTTCCATGTGTGTCGTTACATTTTTTAAAACTCTCTCTGTTTTTTTGTGACAAATCATCACTCATGTCAGATCTGTAACCCCCTTCATATCCACTCCCATTTTAAAAATATTTAAAAAAGAAAATCGGTAATTTCAATTATAAAACTCAGCTAAACTAAAAAAAAACAGCTGCAGGTGGTTATTCACATGTGGAATATCATCAAATGAACCATAAAGATTTGAAATAATTGGCAAAATAAAAAATTTAATTATGGTTTAAAATGTCCTGAACATTAATTTGTTAATTTAAAACATTTAAGTCAAAAGTAGTCAAGAGTAGTCAAAAATAAATTTATTTTTTTACAAAGCAAATACTTACAAAAACGTAATATTTTCTTGAGGCATTCCGAATGCTTGGGGAATTTGATCCCCATAGGTCACCGTGTACATTTTTAATTTCTAAAAATTCATGAGGGTAACCACCCCTTACCCCCTTGTATCCACCTTTTACCTATTATGATGAAAAAAATGTCAACTTACTTGAGTAATAAACGGAAATGGAAATAAACTAATAAATAAATAAAATATAGTTTCCAGCATTTTGTATTTTTCATGGAAGGCTTGTTGATAAATAATTCCAAGTACTGCTAATAACCATATATACCATTTCATAGAGGAAGTCCAACTATTGGAAGGTAGAGATTGTATGGTTAACCATGGAAAATATGAACCAGCTATGAAGATATAAATCATAGCTCTATCACAACGATGCAGAACATCTTTCAATTGTCTGAAATAAATGAAACTTAAGTAATTACAAGAAATAAAGTTACATTATTTTTAATTTAAAGCTTGGGAGCAACCATTCACAGTTCAAAAGTCTATTCTTGACCACACGCAGCCTATGTGTATGATCATTATAATCTATTAAGCAATTTAAAGTTATCAATAAATTTATTCAAATAATTATTTATGATTGTCTCAAAGAGTTTCGTATCAAACTTGACATAGAATGGGAGATAAATATAGGATCCATTTATAGAAACATTTCGAAAAGTTAAAACACTTACCCAAGATGATTTCTATAAAATACACAATGAAAACTGGTCGATACACCAAACAGAAATATTAGAGTGGCACCATAAATTACAGCTGAGAGAAATTGAGATGGATTATGAGAACGAGAAAATAATTGTAATGTTGCTAGAACACTCGGAACAATCCACACCCCATGCGTTATCACATTTGCAACATGCTCTGCTGTTGTTGGCCTGTAAGCTTCTTTTGAGGTCGCCTTCTCGTTCATCCATTTTATTCTTAAAAAAGTTAACTTTATTTAGTACACTACGATATCATAAAAAAAATTAAAAACTTACTTGTATATTTCTTCCCATGGTAAAACTTTTTGTAATAATTGGTACTGCCCTTGGTTATTATAATTATTTTTCATACCTAAAGATAAAATGACCGCTTTCAATAAACTCTAATATCGAAATGGCATGTAAGCAAAAGTATAGACCTAATTATAAGATTATTATTTATAACAAGTTAAAATTGTATTTTCAAAAAAAGTAATTACGTTTAATAAAAATTAGAAATTTACCTTTGAACCACTCCAAAACAAACCACATAATTGAAGATCAAATTAATTTCTAATGTTTAACTAACAATTTTGTGGATTAAATTTGAATAATGAACCAAATTAAAAATTCATGCAGTTCTTCATTAATTTTAAAAAAATTCGTTGGTGCTGAGTTTGAAACAACTTAAGAATGTACGGTTGTGTTATTCTTTTCACATGAAATTAAAAATAAAGAATAAAACTGAAAAGCTTACCAAATGTGCGACCCCGTCCTAGCCGCGACCTGTCAATCTGACAGCTGATCTTCTTGCTCTCGCGCCCTAGGCACACACATTACGACATACAACCAATCAAATTTACTCTGTAATTTATGCTATTTTTGGAATAACACAATCGATATTTTCTGTTTGCTCTTCTAATAGGATTATCTAATTAATTCAAGTACTAATTATCGTAAATTATTGATTTATCAGAAAATTAGTTGGTTAAAAATAGAGAAAGACAGACTTGAAAAGTCTTATACCTACAATAACTTTTTAATTATGTAAGAACGAGCGTTTTTGAACTTGATCCTGCCGTCAAAAATTTGCAAAAATGTAAATATAGCTAAGAAAGCGACATTTCATTTTGAAGTAAATTATTTTGAGTCCGTCACTGAAAGAAATATTCTTTTTGAATTTTTAAATTGATTCCGGGATTTAATTTTTAGTGGTTGGCACAGTAAGCAGGGTTTTTACAGTTGGACATCACGGAAGCTCCTCCCACCACATGCGTATTTTGGTCGCATACCCCATCAGCTGTTCTGTCAACAAAATAGATATGGTAGTTTATAGTTTTTATTGTTGAGTGTTGTGATACGAAAATTCAAGGTTAAACTTTGTGTTGAACTAAATAACCAGTTTTACATTATTGTATTTATTGTTAATTATCGAATTGACACCAAAAGTGATTCGTAGATAATTCCCTTTTTCTAAATTATATTTAAAACGAACCCATGAGTCAATCAAGTGCATCGTCTAGCGCTGGAGATTCGAAATTTCTTGTAAATTTCAATCAAGATTACTCGTAAGTACCCATTTCGTAAAATAATTGTTGTTTACAAATTGACTACATATTTATTTGCGTATTTATCAATTAAGCAAGTTGTATGTTTTGTTTCCTGCGACGCAGTTTACGATTAATAAAACAAATTTGTTGTAAAATGTCACACTTATGTGTACGTACAATTTGCACACAAAGAAAATTTTTCTCCAATCATAAAACAAAAAATTCGGAACGATTTGAATGTATTAAAAGAGAAAGGTTTTTCAATGCCATTCTTGCAAAAATTGCGATAAACGTTCTTCTGTATTTAGCTTATTATACAATAACAAAGTAATGTTGTGTAAAATTGTTGATTCTTCCTCATATTCAATTTTAATAACAACAATCAGCTGTTGTTACCCCTACTTTAAACACTTGTATTGTTTACTTAAAATTTTCAAGATCCGTTTCACTGTAATATGAAACTTCGAAATTTTTATTTTAGCTAAAAGCCAATCAATCAATATTATATTGTTAGAAAGATGCTGTAATACTGCTCCCACACATGAAGTTAACAAAATGATTTTAAGTTTTTAAGAAATCTGCAGTCTTTTAGGCTTTTTCATATGTCTGCCTGCTGCCATTTTTGCATTTTTATGGATACGATGCATTTAATTATTTTTTAGCGAAACAAATTAATGATACTCGACAGTAACTGTGAGTCAACAATAAAAGTTTAATTTTACACTAGGTAAATTTAATTTGCTTTGTTTAATTATAAATATCTATGACAGATCATGGATCCAAATTATTTGGAGCCTGAGGCTTCATGAAGTGCATTCATGTTGACTTGACATATTAGGTCCAAATGATCTAAAACAGGAAAACCTTTCCTGGAAAAGTACATTTAGAAATGTACGAATTTGGACTAGACAAATAAATAAAATTAGAAGCAGTAATTTATGCAACTGGTGTGAAAAATGCATCGTTATCGCACACTTGAGTTATTTGCACAACGAGGCGTAATCATTCATGTCAATTTAAACAATTGATTAAAGTACTTGTTTTTGGATAAAAATCTTAAGCGAAAGTGTTGGGAGAAGAAATCGTATTTGTAAAAAGATTAAAATGATCGGTTACATTTTCATTTAAAATTTTGAAAAAAATAACAATTTAAAATTTTCAAACGCAAAATTACTGTACTTTTTTCAGTTTTGCAAATTATTAAAATATTGTTAGTCCTCGGGAGTTCATTGCCATTTGGACATCATTCTGTCATGTTAATTTTGCATTCCTTTTTTCCTACTTACTGCAGGTACCCATTCCCATATTCTCTTTGGCTATCTGTAGTCTTCCATTCTTTGGAGGTGACCGTACCACATCAGTCGTTTCTCGTTTCTTATCTATGGTGTCTATTATTGTTCCATTTACCTCCATTCTCTGCCGTATTTCAACATTTATTATGTGTTCGAGCTTAGATACACCACACGAGCGTCTCCAGTAGTCCATTTCCAGAGTTTAAAGATTATAAAACCTAAATAAAATTATCCTAGGATTTATCCAGGGCCGTAGCTAGACATTGGTCATGGGGGGGTTTTCTCCGAAAAAAAAAAGGTTTTTTCTATGCCATGGGGGGGGGGGGGGGGGTTCGCGGCAAAAAAAATTTTAGACCCTTTTTTAATATCTCGCTCTCCCATGGGGGGTTGACCCCTCCCCGTATATACGGCCCTGGATTTATCGTAGGTTTGTTCCAACCAGCCGAGAAACCGTACAATGTACGGTCGAACGCGTTTAATTTATTGCTCATGATTTTTTACTTACTGCGCATGAGCGTGACCAAACATAGTACGGTTGTTCGACAGGTTGGAACAATCCTCATATTAGCTTTGTTCGCGGGGTAACAGTCTTGGATCCGTGCCCGTGCAGATTTATACTTTTAATCATCTAATTTGAGCTTTAATGACAATTTTATTATAAATCCGCGGGATTGTATTCGGGATTGTTACCACGAACAATCATTACATCTAGCAAAAGAATTGTTAATGAATATTATGTGTTTACTAAAATTAAATAGTATTCTTCGAGATTCCCATCATCAACAACCATCTTTTGTTCAGAAATTCTTTTTGTTTTTAAATCTGATATTTCTCTCATTATTTTCGTTTTTAGACCCAAAGGAGACAAAGACGAAAAGAAAGAAAACGAAGAAAAAGAAAGAAAACTGTAAGCATTTTTGTTTGTTTTATTTTTAGGATTGGAATTACTCGAGCAGAATATAATTTGTTTTGAAAAATCTTCCTAGCGGTTATGGTTATGGGAATAACCCCTACAGATACGCATTTTATTTATCGAATTTATTCCTAGTGTTATATGTGGTAATCAGGGCCGGACTGGCTCCTTTGGGAGCCCTCGGCTAGACATTGAGGAGGGGCCTCCTTACCAAGAGAGAAGATTTTTGAAAAGCACATTTTCCGCTATTTTGAACACTTGGAAAAAGTTCACTTTTACCCCAAGTATAATCTACTATTTTTGATGCCACTTCGGGGCCCCCTTGGGTCCGGGGCCCTCGGCGATCGCCGACTAGCCAGTCCGGACCTGGTGGTAATGTTAACTAAATTTCTCCCGTGATGAATGTTAGTCGGAATTTATGATCATCAGCAAACAGAGTTTCTTTAACTAGAAAGAGTAGCAAATGCATAGTACAGTGAGTATTCAAAGTAATTACTGTACAACCTTGGTCAAATTATCGACGCTTAAGATTTTCGAACATAACTCCCACAAAAACATTATGGTAAACAGTTGTTTTATCATTATCAGTTTACAGTAAACTATAAGAGGCTTCTTAAACATTATGTTTACTTTTAAAAAAATATGTTATTTTTTAAATTTTCGATGCATAGAATGACAAAACAGATAGTGAATTGATTTCAATTTGTTGCTGATGTGTGCTTGTTTACAATGGACGTAAGCGGAAGAAAGATGTAACGCGTCAATTTTATATTATAATTAGATTGAAGTTTAAAGTATTTCAATTTTATGAACAAGCACTTACAAAAATCAACAAAAGGTCCATTGGTATTTCACCTTCTAAGTGAAACACCCTGTATGTTACCAAAAATGTTACCACTTTGCTGTGGAAGACCAGACGAGGCCCACAAGAAATAAAAGTTTCTTTATATGTAATACATATTACAAGAAAGTTACACCATTTACAATAAATTTTAACAATAATAAGATAATAATAATAATAAATAAATTACATTTGTTTGCCATAATAACCTGCATAATACATTATGCAACATGGGAAGCAAGGACACTTTTCAGAGGGAGGACAAAGTTGAAAATTTTAAACGTTCGCCAAAATTTTTTAAGTTTTTTGAAACTCCAAAAATCATTTGAAAGTTTCATCTTGCTTCTTTGTTGGCAGACTCTATAAGAAGTACGAGACCCTGAGGTAACAACCTTGCTTTCTGTTTACTATAAAAAAAAGTTTTTTTTCAACAACTTGGCCACATTCTAGAGAGCAGAAATTTGGTATACAGCTATCTAAATATTTTTTTTATAATACTATGAGTAGGTATATCACATTTTGAAAATGAAATCTTGAAAGAAAATTCTGATTTTAAACGCAAAAGAAACAGAACGTAAAAACTTGTTTATATTATATAAGATAATTGATAACTATGAATGCTATTTTATATAATTTATTGTAAGAATATGTTTTGGTATAAATAGAAAAACAAAACACCAAAAGATGGTGGTATTATTTTTTGATAAAATTGAAATAATTTTATTTACAAAAAAAAAACCGTTTTACATGATTACACACTAGGATACGGTCTCACTGAGATAACATTAACCACCGAACGTCATTAACCAATCAAATAGCGCTTGGCCACCAACCACCAGTGGGAACAGCACCATTTAATTTGTTGATGGCGCTTGATGGTTAATGATGTCTTGGTGCGACCGATCCTTATTTGCATTTTACATTACCGTTGGTGGTGCCACTATTACGTCCAGAATGGACTTTGAAATAATTCCGTGTGGCGGCGTTAATGTAATTTCAATTAAAATACAATAAATCAGAAGCTTTTACTTAACTTCACATCATGTGTTTCAAAATTTAAACTATATTTACACAACATAAAATACCAAATACCCGTAAACACACGGAAATTGTATCTTACTATACGTCCAGAATGGAGTTTGAAATTATTCCGTGTAGTGGCGTTTTGTTAAAACGCGAATACAATCTTCATTTGACAAAAACAAAACGCGAATTTTCGCATTATAGACATTCGCCACTAGACATTGAGATATTATTATGTACACATTTTTAACATGGAGAATTTTGTCGGATTTTGCATTTGACAGTAAGCTACAGTGGTGCTATTTTAAGCGACAAATCTAATGATGCAATTACCTCAATTTCGACTGGAATGTGATATGTCGCGTTTTGAATCTATACCCCTCATATTTTGGTTTTTGTTGCAGCTCCTTATCTGTATGTAGCAAGAATGGATATCGTATATTTATGTTGAGCGGAATGGATAACTTGGACGAAATATATGGTAGCGAAACAATTAACACTTTATTAGTGGAACGGCTATTTAGTAGCAGCTTAGTTGCTGTAGTCACTTTGGATGCACCTAGAACATTGGTATTAAGGCATTTTAAGAAGGGCTCCGAAATATGTAATTACTCCTATTCAAATACAATCCTATCATGTAAATTAAATAGGTACTTAAGTTCTAGATTTTTAATTTGTAACAAAACTATAAAATAATTATCTTTTAGAGCGCGATTGGTTGTTTGCTTAGAGGAAAGTATTTATATTCATAATATTCGGGACATGCGTATGTTACATACAATTAGAGATACTCCACCAAATCCTCATGGGCTTATTGCTCTCAGTAGTACCAACGATAATCACTATTTAGCTTACCCAGGATCTTCAACGTCAGGAGAAGTTCAAATATTTGATGCTGCAAATTTAGTAAGTTACATTATGATATAATCAGTTTAGTATAACTGTATTTTACAAATATTCTTGTTTTTCATTTATTGTTTTTACTTGTTTGTAAGTGCCGATTCTGGTCATTCCTCCAAGATCTCTAAAAGTGTCTCGGATACTTCAAATTTAAATTACTTGAAGACTCTGAGAGAAATGACCAGAATCTACACTTAAATTGGCACGAACTTTACTAGGAGCTCGAGGACCCCGAGACAGAAAATATCTCACAAAATTTTTTACAATAAATTATTTGTTTTTATGTTAGGTTTGCAAAATTTGTCATAATGATGTAGCAAGAAGAAAGAATAACATACAATCGAAGCTTGTTGCTACTGATGATGATTTGTTTACAGGATCTTTCAATTTTAATATGGTAATATTATTTATCTTAAGCACTCTTATTGGATGGAGAGGGTTAAATGTGTGGAATGACTTAGCGTAGATAAGGACATGTTTATATCTTAATTTTAATTAATACATTTTCAGCATTCTAAACGTATGATCTCGGCACATGAAAGTCCTCTAGCTGCGTTAGCTTTTAGTACTTGTGGAACAAGAATAGCTACTGCATCAGAAAAAGGAACTGTAATAAGAGTTTTTTCTGTTACTGATGGTACAACCCTTTATGCATTTAGAAGAGGAGTAAAACGTTGTGTTGCTATTTCTTCTCTTGCCTTTAGTACATGTTCTCAATATCTTGGATGTAGTAGTAATACGGAAACTGTACATGTTTTTAAATTAGTTGAAGTTAATGAAAAGTAATATGAACAATATTGAATTTTATTTTATTTTTTGATTATAAACGTTCTAGTGTGAAGAAAAACGCTGAAAATAGTTTCATGGGATACCTCTCGTCTTTCATACCATCACAAGTAAATGACTTACTTCTTCAAGGAAGAGCCTTTTACACTGCTTTGTTGCCAAAATCTGGATTAAAAAATGTCATTGCAATTACAAAGTAAGAAACCGGAAAAGGACAAAAGTATAATTTTAATATTTTCTGATTTTAGCATCGAGAAAAAATTACGTTTAGTAGTAGCTACGGAAGATGGTTTCTTATATATCTACACTGTGGAGGGTATAGAAGGATCCACCTTGAACGTCTTAAAACAACACAACATGAACTTACCATTTAGTAATCGTGCAGCTAATACTGCCAACCGTTCCAATACTGGTGAACAAGATGAAGCTGATTCTGTGATTACAGGTAAAACCACAAAAAATATTTTAATTTCCTAGTTTGGCTAAAATTGTTTTTAAATTTTTTTCTAATTTTAATTAATTAATAATTTTGAAAATTGTGAATCATGGTAGTTTTTATTTAAATTTGCATTCTAAACTTAACAATAACAAATTACAGATTTTAAGATTGTAAGTATTTGATTTTACTTGTGTCTTGCAATATTAAAAATGGCATAATGAGATGAGTTTATTATAATATTTGATCTACTCGCTTTAATTATGCCAAACAGTTAACCTTATTCAAGATTTCCTAAGTACAAATCACTTTAGTTGCTTCCTTTCCTAATTTAAATAAACGGTAAAGTTGACTTGGGACTTGAAGAAATGGTAACAATCTTTCGTATTATTTGAAAATTTATATCGAAAAGATTGATATTGTTTTCTCTTCAATCCTTACCTTATATTTATGCTTATGACCTGCATCCATTTTGTTTTCTTTGTTTTGTGCAAGGCCCAACAATGCTAGGTAGCTACGCGGGCATCCTGAAAGGCAACCCGCCCGGCCACATGTCAGGTACTGGTCAGTTATGAGTTATTTATATTCATTATTCACTTTTGACATCAACATAAACTTCATAAGCTTTTTATTATTCATGGTTTAATTTAATAAGAAGCTTCTTGTATGTTCAGGTATAGAGATGTGGCAATCAAAGAAATTGATACCCTTTCTGTTATTTTCCATCTTGATTCATAGTTACATAGTTTTAACTATTTTCAAAAGATGCGAGAATACTGACCAGTGCTTTATATTGTGTATATTTTAAATATAATTATTTGTATATTTTAATAATGTCAAAGTTACTCTTTTAACACGTCAAAAACTATGTATCATTTGAATAGAAATTTTCAAATTGATATCATGAAGTTTTGAAATTATTTTGAAACAAACTAACATATTTTTACTGTGTATACAGATGATTTTTTATATGAATATTATTATTCTCTTAATTTTGTGCCAGACTTTGATGTCTTGTTTTAATTTCAGAAATTGGAAATTTAATTTTATTTTATGATGAAAGTAATAGTGCTGAAAAAAAGAGAACTGAAACAGTGGGTACAAAAGGTAATTTTTATTTGTAGACTATTTTTTTAGATTTGATTTTGTTGATTAGTGGTTCTTTATTTGCTATGGTGTGTGGTTCATTTCTGGAATATTCTTAATCAACCCTAAAATCATTCTGAGAACCACTGATTGTAGGATTTTATTTCCATTATTCACTTTGATTTCCATGTGTACAAGGGTGATTCATCTTTAATCAAAATTATTACAACTACTGAATTCTTTTTCCCAAAGAAGAAGTTTATCTTTGCCTTCCAATTACAGTTTTCTCTTGTGTGATTTTCTATATTCCTGAAAATTTTTCAGTCTGTTCCGAAAATTGTGTATAGCAAATGAAAGTAATAAAATTTAGTGGTCTTCTGATTTTATATGCATGTACTTGCATTATAACTGCACTTTACTTGATTGGCAAACTTGGATAGGAATCGAATCACCCTTGAATTTTTACTTTACGGTAACTTTCATTTCTTGTAATCGATTGCTGATTATTATTTAACAACCTGTTTTCTTAGACGATACAGACTCTGATGGAGAAATTGTTGAAATCGAAGCTAGGTGAATGTGATGAATGAAATGAAATAAAATAATGTAAATATTGGAAATAATTTAATAAAAATATTTAAAAGAATTAACCACCTTCATCAAGAATCTAATTTTTTTAAATGTAGTTTTTACATAAGTACATAATTACATCTTATCTCACATAATATAACCATTTTGTGTAAAAGCTAACTATGAACGGTTTTATTTTGTTATGTTTCCACTCAAAAATTTGTTTTTCATAGAAAGGTATCTGTTGGTGCCCTAAAATACTTGAGTATTTTTTTCACTCCAATGCAAGAACCGTTTGTATACTCATCACCATAAGCCAGTGAAATTAGTGATTTGCGATAGTAATTATTCTGGTAGCTTCAATTTTTTAATATATTTGATAAACTGGTCTTCTGATGTAAAATCCAAGTTTTCGACCTTGGCGCGCCTGTACGCGCACCGCCACCTTGAAAAAACCAGCTAAAAACACCACAAAATCTAGTTTTTTCCATATATCTCCTTTACAATGCAAATATCAATTAAAATAATCTTACAAAATTTTGTAGAGCATATTCCTATAACTTTTGTAGTTATAATTTTCTTTTTTATCTAATAGGCACCGTTATTAAAATACGTACTATAAGTTTATAAAATACACGTCTAGGTTTGGTTTTTCATTTGTATCTCGTTTCCTGTACAATTTTGAGAAAAAAATCATCTTAGTGCCATAATATCTTCTTTAGACGTAGGCGATCTTCCTGGCGGAAGACTTTACTAGGGAAATGTTAATGGGGTGGATTCCCTTTGCCTTCCCCATAAAAAACGGATTTGTTTTTTTTCTACCTCAATTAGGTATTGAGATATAAAGTCGTAAAAATGCGTATAAGTTAGCGAAAAGAAGTAAATTGCATGACTATGTTTAGGTTTTTGTAAATATCCCGTTTCCAGTACAATTTCGAAAAAAATTATTACCAGGTTGAACTATGCCAGACTTTGGGAATAAAATTAGAAGCCCAAATGACAGAACAGCTAGAAGATGGCATTTGATATTTTATGATACTTTATTTTCAATTTAGATGATTTGAATTTTTGAAAATGCGACTATTTATCAGATAATATTGTCTTTCACACCTAATTCTTAAATATTTTAAAATAATACACTTATTTTAGAATTTTAAATTAATCAATTATAATTTGCACATGCTGTGTGTATTGTTACTTGTTATTGTTACTCTATGTTATCATTTTATAGTTTATTAATTATTACGTTCTGCTTTATTGTTTTTTTTAACTATTTGTTTATTTTATTTATTATTAAATAAATTGTACCTTGGTCAATTAAATTATGCTTAATTATTGTGTATAACTTACTTTTATATACAAATAATCCAATAAACTTTATTTTTAAAGCACGCAAATCACGTGACACATGTACCTTTTGTATTAATTCGACCTTCTGGTATAAGGTAATCACTGTGTAATCTTTTTTAAGTAATGTTCTCAGTTTTAAAAGTTCAAAACGGACGTCTTATCAAAACTTCACAATACAAATATAATATTTCCAACATTTTGAAACATAGCATATTATCCCCCTTGAAACTTACAAACTTACATATTTTTATATCAATTCCCTACAATTTTTGAAACCAAATCAATCGTTTACTTTTTACTGTATTCATGTCATAAAACTATTAACAACATTTTCTTATCTGATTTGCAAAACTTAAAAGGCAATTACCATTTTGATCAGTGTTCAGTACTCTACAATGTGGGATTATACAGTTACTGGTTAGGTGGCAAAAGGTCATCTAATAAAACGGCATATTTTGTGATCTTTTAAATACTCTACAGATAAAGTAACATCCTTTGGCAAAAATGGGTCAGTTTCCAATCAAAAGCGAACTTATTCAAACCTGTGAGCATTTTGTAATTGGGAAAATCATGGCTAAATGCTAAAATATGCCTCCAGTTATCACTGGAAACGCTGCAAAAAAATTTTAGATATATAAAAAATCTAATGTGGCACTTTATTTAACCCATTTACTAGGTTACATTTTTTAATTCGCCCCCTTCCATTATCAGTTCGTAGGTGTGGGCCTGCTTCATTAACCATGGGTTAAATTCTTACTTGGGAAGACCTATGCGCAGGTCGAAAAGATAAACGATTTTCAAGCACTTTCAGATGTAAAAGATGTAAAAATTCAGTAATCTGTCATTTTTCATAAATGAATTTTTTAAAACGAATGAAATGTCGTTAATCGATTCATGCGCGGCATTAAAAATCGTCGAAACGAAAATAAATGCGGTTTTAGCGGAGGAATTTCAACAAAAATCTAATCAGTTCGTTAGACCGCTTGTTCAAATCAGTAAGTCAATTGGTACACGCGGTTGTTCATAATCGTAGCTGCAAAAAATGTATGATGTGCCCACACAAAGGTTTCCTTTACCTTTAAATGGTAATTAAAAATTATTTACATTAAATGATAAAAGTAACTGATTTATACATCTCCGATAGAAGTAGATGAGAATCTTATGTCTAATTTTTACATATTTTCTTTGATAATTCTAAAATTTTGATAAATTTTAACAATATTGGGCTGTGCAGCTGTTCTTTGTGAGCCTTTCTAAATGCTATGGATGTTTAATTAGTAGAGTTACTAAATTGGTTTTTAGAAATTTTAGAAATCTGGAAATACTTTTTCAGTAAAATTTCATTCCATAGCTTTCAGAAAGGCTCACAAAGAACTACAAGGTGGCCCAAAAACACTCGCCCTATATTGTTTTGCTATGTGTTTAAAATGAAACGACATAAGTTCATAATTTTTTTTTCTCCATTACTTTTTGAAGATGATGTCAGTCAAGTGGGCGCCGCCATTGTTGATGACCATTTGGGCTCTTTTTACCGCATTTTCAATCATTCTGGCAATAAATTCTCGCACTCTTGTCGGATATCTTCTTTGAGAGCTTCCACAGGATGTGGCTTGTTCACATAGACCAGTGACTTCGAAAACGCCCAAAGAGAGAAGTCTGGAGCGGTCAAATCGGCAAAACGAGACATAGGCGACTTGGAAACGAGTTTTTATTTCCACAAATTGATGAATTAGGACTGGAAGACATGTGGTTCCAACAGGACGGTGCAACCTCACACACAGCTCGCGCGACAATGGACATTTTGAAGGATGCGTTTCCGGGTCGCCTAATGTCTCGTTTTCTTTGGTTTTTTTGAAGGCACGGGTCTATGTGAACAAGCCACAGACTCTGGAAGCTCTCAAAAAGAATATCCAATAAGAGTGCAAGAACTTATCGCCAAAACGATTGAAAATGCGGTAAAAAGAGCCCAAATGGTCATCAACAATGGTGATCAACCACTTGACCGATATCATTTTCAAAAAGTAATGGAAAAAACTTAGATCCAAATACATTAAAAATAAAAATATATGAAATTATGTCATTTGATTTTAAAGATATAGCAAAACAACATCGGGTAAGTATTTTTGGGTCACCTCGAATTGTACTGTCCATTAAACATTTTAGAATACGGTTTACACCTACATTTTTACACTTGGTCAAGAGTAATGTAAGAATTTATAGCAATTAAATCGTCCAAAAGAGAATGAAACATATTTTAAAAAATATTTGACTGTTTACGTGTTTCAAGAGTGTTTGACATAATTGGTTTAAAAGAATTGCTTTGTTTTGCCGCATCTTTCAACTTCATGCATTTAGTGAATCATTTGCATTGAAATATTGTTTTTTTTGTAGTTGTAAATACTAGTTATAATTTTTAATAAACCTTTATATTAGATTCAGATAAATACAGAGAAATGGCTGAAGCCACTGAATCTCCTCCAAAAGATGGTCTACCACTTAATAATGACCGCGAGTATCCACCCCTATTTCCAAAAAAAGACTGAGAGATGGATATACCATTTATTCTAGGTAATGTATTTGTGATTGAAGAACCTCAGTTTCGATATCGCCTCATTTTTGGAACAGTTTTTCTTATACACATGATTGTTCGCATTAGTGAAAAAATTATATTTTATTTATTCGATATAGAAGAATAATTTTATAATTGATTAACTTGTAGTTTTACCAAAACAGTACCGATAGTTAATTTTGTTTGTTTCTGTAATACAAGTGAATTTGTTTTGTTGCTCTCGTATACCTACTAAAATAATGGCTTCCTTGTAAACTGAGAGCAACTTTTTTTATTTACACTGTAACGAATAATATTACAGTATTGTTTTTGGAAAAAAAATTCATATCAAATTTTAAAAATTGTAAATGTAGGTAATCAATCATAGATAAATTAAATCATTAGGAATGCTGTATTGATGTTTTATTTTATTATAATACAGAATTATGTACCTACTACCTATTTCTGTTCACTGTAATGGATAATGTGCCCAGGTTTAATAAAATTTGACTAATTTAAATTTTAAAGATAATTTTTGTTTTTGTTAACATGACAACTTTTTATTCAATTAACTTCTTGTTAAGTGATTTATGTAGGTAGAATAATGTATTGTTTTAATTAAAGTTGCGATGTATACCTATGTATCTAGTAAATAGTATTTTGATGATCCGAATCAAAAAGTTGCTTGGCTGAAAATCTGAATTTTTAACAATAAAATCATTATGTGAGACTCTGTGCCTAGATAATTTTTAATACTATGTTTTCTAAAGCTATGCTCAAAAACATTTTTGTCAAGCACTGAATTTTTGTAAATTTGAATAATGTTTGAGGAGTATTTTGGTTTGTATATATCCTATTTATTTTTGTGACATTTTTTATTGTTTAGTGTTTGCGAATGCGTAACATACATGGTTCACTGCTTTACCTCTTATTTTTATACATACATGAAAACGTTAGCGTTTTTATTAACATTTGTATTTATATTTATGCACATTTTGTGCTTGTAAATACATATTAGAATACTTCATAGTGTGTTGAATGAATGTTACTTTAGGTAGGTTACGAGATTACAAGATTATTTTTTAAAATGAAAGTAATTTAGCACTTAAATGTACGTTTTTGAAAAGTATAATAAATTTACATGTTGTATTCTTTCAGCTTATTTTATTTAAGGGAGCCTGTTTCTTCACGGGGAAGGGGGAAATACTTCCACAAAATAAAACCACTAAAACAGTAAACAATTTGTGGAAATCTTGTTAATTCATTCATGCGCGTCATGGCCTACACGCATAGTCTTCTTCTCAGCCTTTTTCCGCCCACTGCTGGACATAAGCCTCTTCCTTTGAAGGTTTTTGGCCATAACTCACCACGCTGGCCACACGGATTAGTGAGTAGCCCACAGATCAATTTTGGACTATAGTTCTACATCCAGTAGCAGCTTCCTAGGCTAGCCTTCAGATGTGCCTGTAGCCCTGGTTTTTGTTAACTGTGGCAAATCTTCAACTCAGGGTTAACACTCGTATGGATAGAAAATAATGCGAGGGTCTAGAGTCAGAAGGATGTAACTACAAATTACCATATTTAATATCGGAAAGTTCTAAGAGCTGATACATTAAGTTGTCATTAACCAATATGTCGTATTTGTAGATACATCTACAACTACAAATCTCTACTTATTTATTCAAACATTTATTTATTCTGACACTAAAATACGAAATTACTAAATTACGAAACCATAATGAAACTGAAAACAGCTATTTTTGTAGTTACACCCTTCTGACTCTAGACCCTCGAATGGGTGATCAAATCAAATCCTCTTGTTAAATAAAATACTACTTGTAAAGTGCTTTTACAAAATCACGCATTACGTAAAGCAAATTTTGAATGCACCTTAGGAATATTTATTGATATCAAAGGTGGCTTTTAACTATGCCATCTATGAAAGTGATTCACTCACAATCAGTGAGGTTGGTATAAGAGACGCCATAATAAAACATATTGCTACCAAAGCTATGTTCAAAAAGGTAGGTTTTTCCCACTCATATGGGACATAACAATGGATATGCAGATGATTTACCATACTACTTACAGGAATGCTAGAAAACATCCAATGCAATTTGATGCAAAGGGCTTAGAATTTTAGAAGAATGTTGTAGTGAATTGGCTCTTTCAGGAAACTCAATCAATCAATATCAATAGATAAATGGGTTGCAGGTAAGTAACCCAGACTCGAAGATATTATATTTATTAAAGAAAACTCAACGAAGTTAGATAGATAACATTAAAATTAAGCGATTTGGATCCAATAATCGATTTTAAACGAAAAGCGACTCTAATGACTGCATTCTATTACCCGTACGTGTAAATTTACTTGGGCGTGGCGTAGATCGCGAGAGCAGCAGTAATAGCGTTAACATTATGCTAAAATCAATTTTGGCTTAAATTTGCCGAAGAAAAAGAAAGATCCATCTCCTTTCCAGTAGCATACTTTGACGAGTTAGACAGCCCAAGGGGTTATTTTTAATTAGTACAGCGTTAGTCAAAACGGTTCGGAGTGGAGGGCGAGGTGGAGTGGAGGGCTAAATCCCATCTCGGATCCATCATCATTAAATAAATTTGCAACATTAACCATGACTTTTACGAACAGAAGCTACTGAATTACAACTTACCTGTGTGCATCCATCATAGCGGAACAATTTCGCTTCCTTCTAGGTCGAGGTGGGTAAAATGTTGCCAATGAAATGTTGTAAATCGTCATATCATGTAAAATTTTGGCTTTTTGGAAAATGTAAGCACCATTTGCAATGGTTCGTAAATTATTTTACGTTTTTAAAAGAGTAGAGGACATCTAAGATGGTATTGGACGACCTCCTCAAACTCTTAATGATCAGGGTTACTACATCCTAGGTTACACGGATGACATTATCATACTGCTTACATAGCCAATGGCTTAATATAGATATCTAAATGGCCACTATTTCTACCAACCATAAGCTTGGGTCATCAAGACTCCTTACAATGTGCGCGTGGACTTATCTTGTTAGTTATAATTAGGGAGCGGATTTCTAAGCACAAAAAATCCGAAAAAAAGCGCTTTAAAAAGCACGAAATTTTGCCCTAAAAAGCATAAACTTCTTCAAAAAAAAGCGCAAACTTTTGAAAAATAAAAATTTAAAACATTAAAATAGTATTGTATTATACACCGAGGGAGTAAAGTGCCACATTTCGTCATGAGGGTAAAGGTTTGCTTACACAAGGCGCAGCCGAGGGGAAAAATTACACGAAGGACGAAAAGTCACTTTAATCCCGAGCGCGAATATACTATTTTTTGACTTTCCGAAAGCCAATTACGAAATTCAAAGCAAATATTTATTGCATTTTGGAATCGACGTAGTAATAAATTTGAATCGCTGCTGCGCAACGTCTATAATTTCAAACGGGTAAACGTTCATTGCGTTTTGTGGTTTTATGTTGGTAAGCTAAAACGTGCAAAAAAATGAGTTCTAAGATTGAAATAGCTGAAGCAGCTAAGTTGGCTTGTGTTGAAGTGATATGAAAAACAATAGGATGATCTTGTGAAGTAGTGTGGCGAAAAAAACCTTGTGGACTGCTACACGGAAGATGTTTTTATGGCTTTCTTCTAGGAAAAAACTAAAATTGTAAAGGCGTCCACCATGTGGTTTAATGATAAAGGCGATGATGAAAGTACAACACGATATTGATATTTTTACTTTTCTTCCCCCTCCTAAGAAAAGTGGAACTTTGCTCCCGCAAAATCACTTTACTCCCGGAAAGACAAAAAATATTATACAAGAGTTTTTGAAACTTATTTAAAACACTCACCGCACTCTTCCCACTCTTTATAAAAAATTAAAATTATAAAAACACAAAAAAGCATAAAAATTGGAAAAAAGCGCAAAATATCGAAAAAAGCTAAATAAGCATAAACAAGTTGGTGTCAAACGATTTATTTTTCTTTGAATCGTGCTCATTTCTTAAAATATTTTGACTGCTTGTAACCGTCGCAATAAGCATAATGCTTAGAAATCCGCTCCCTAGTTATAATATCATGGTCATGAAGCTTGTCCTCTAAGATCACCGTTTAGCTCTATACCGCGTTTTTCAGACCCATGCTATGGTGGTCCAGAACCAAACAGGTAATGACAGCGTCCTCCTTGTATCAGATTCAAAGATCAATCTGTCTGGTTGTAACTAGAGTAATGCGAACTGCAGCACTTGAGGTCTTTCTCTACCTCCCACCATTTGATCATCATATGCAGGAGATAGACGGAAAACCGTGTAACTCGAGGGATATATGTAGTTATTTGGGGTGATCACTTGATTTGATGGGTCATAAATCATAATTTCCTTGACAAACCAGGACCTCTGGTAGAACTGGAATTGCCCTGGTATGTTGGGAGTGATTCATGGAAAAAAGGACTCGTCATTATGTCAAAGCTTGAGATGGTCATATAATTGATGTAATCTTGAGAGTGTGATTCAACAAATTTTGCAGGACCAAATAAAACGTACGGAAGCAATAAAATCATAATCTTTTCAATTACATTACTATGTAAAACACATCGGGGAGGATATTTTGCGCCACTTTATATTACAATTTTATTTTTTATAGCTAATTGTTCTTTAATAATGAGTAATTGCGTATTTTTTAATCAAATTTTTTAATTTCGTTCGCCAAGTATGAGCCAACGTTTTTAATTAACATATCTGTTGCACAAATAAAATTAGCATTATTTTGTGATAAAATTGAAATATTATTTTAAAACACTCTCAATTACCATCTAATTTACCCGAGGCTGTTTTTGCAATCTCTTTTCTTAAATTCGTCCATTAGTCAGTATAAATAATCAACAAAATCTTGAAAGATGTTTATTAAATTTCATCATACCACCATACAGATATAAACCACAATCATGTATGAAATACAGAAATCAAAACTCGGTAGAAATTTGCAAAAAACTCCCAAAACGCAACATTTTAAAAATATTGTGAAAACAAATAGGGCAAGTTATTTACAAATTTATAAACATTTTGTTTGTAATAAATACCAAAACTTACAACTAAATATTTTTCGCAAGTACAGAAATATTTCAAAAAACTTGCATCACAATTTTCTGAGAAAATCGCCGTAACTAATAAACTGCAACCCTATTAAAAAAGTTGGACAAAAACTATTAAACACCTTATTGAGGCACAGAAGATCGTGGCAAAGTACACATTTCGCAAGTATCTATATCGGAAGAATTTAAGAAAGTACAAAATGGACAAGTCCACTGCACTCCACCGGTGGTTGTACTCGTTCCTGCTACACTCGTGGGCCTAAAAATTAACAAATTAGTCTGATCACAATGAAATTAAATGGTACAAACCTCGAATGAGGTGGAGAACTGTTTGTTGCGGCTATTAATTGCACTACCGTTGCCCATTGTTCCGATTTAGACCATTCAACCACTGCCTTAGCATCCATCGTATGAATAGCTTCCAATAAAGGACTCATGTATTCTTTCATTGGTAATGTGTCCATCGCAGCGATGTAAAGTAACAGATGAAAATCGTTCATAGCATTTGGAAATTGGTCCAGTGTTGGAAATTGTCCCATATAACGTGCTAACGCAGAAAAATCCTGTACTTGTCCAACCATTATTCGATTTTCGATTGGGAAACAATCTTTAGAAATATCGCTATTAAAAGTGTAGTGGGGTGTTAACGGTGTGGAAGCCGGAACATCAACCAATAAATATTCCACTGGTAAAGGACGTGCCATTTTGGGAACCTCATTTCCGTAAGAATCTTTATCCTAAAAATTAATGGAGTTTTAATTGTTAAAGTTGGAAAAGGAGCTGAACCAAAATGATTTTAAAAAACAACAGCGAAATTCGTTTAGTTTTTGTTTTAATTAATTATGTAAGTATCGAGAAAAACGCAAAGTCATTTACCTGTATGGTAAATTAGAGCATCGAAAGGAGAAAAAGAATTAAATAATGAATGAAAGCAGTATCAATAAATAATAATTAATATTTTTGTGACGTAAGCGAAGATGAGATGTTTTAAATTTGGCGCAAGTTTGAAATGACGCCACGAGCGATGGCGTCTTCGACCAGTTTTGTGGGTAACTTCAAGCGGATATTCGCAGTCGTCAACATGATGTGGCACATCGCAACGGCGGCCACAATAATTTTAAGTTTCTCGTAAATTCGTTAGCCGATAGTGTCGGCTAGTAATAATTATGTAATATAAATCTTAATTAATTATTTTTTCGTTTACCGTATTATTCGAATCCGTTACATAGTACAAAAACACGAAATCCGTTGCCGAAAATCGAAGTTTTATAACGACCAACGTTACGTATTGTATATCGGATTTATTAAGGCTGTGCTACAACGTAAATAAAACGGTAAGAAGCAGCATTGTAAGGATATCAATTGTGATATTAGATATTTTCTTATACGTTTTTCTATATTTTCCTTCATTTCAATTTTGCAATCTCCCTATTTAGTTCACAACCGCAACACGCAGAAGTGGACCCACTTGTCGAATTCTGTAGCATGCATTTAAATGCCCCTCGGCGGGAAAATATTTTCAAAATTATCTATTACATTAATTTTCTCGTCAATGACCACTTTTTCAAATTTGCAGTATAGGTTACCGTCACCATAACCGTACCTCAGTAAATTGGGTGTTTTACAAGTAATTGAGGTTTGCATTTTTAAATTAGGATCCACTAATGTACCTAACCGTTACATAATTACGCATAATATTTTGATGATAAAAAGAAGTAGTCTACGAAAGTAGGTAATTTGCGGGTTCCCCCGTCTCCTCGATTCAATTTGACATTAATAACGTCAGCTTTGTCAACAAATTAATACTTTTTGTCATAAATAATAAAAAAGTTGCCAATTTCCAAAGGTAATTTAATGATTAATTTATTGTACAACCATTAATACTGTAAACGTGTAGGTATAATAACATATTTCCCGTATAAGAAAAACAAAAATCAACAACATAGAATCTTCTCTACATGACACGATTCTTGTGTTACAGAAATGGAATCAGCAGTGCCCGATTTCGAAGAATTAACATTATGTGGCTACTGTAAACAGAAATTTAACGACACGGACCAAAGCCCAAAGATGTTATCCTGCAAGCATTATTTCTGTTTGCAATGCATGCGTACTACATTAGTAAAAGGTCAAGGTGAGCTCTATTGCGTCCATTGTTGGAAAAGAACGGAACTAGGAGAGATGGGTCCGGAAGCGTTACCCACTTATGCTCCAGTGTTGCACCTAACCAAAAATTTTGCCCAACTCAAATTGGGTGCTAAACCACCCGACAAACCCCCAAAAGTAATTTCGGAAAATTGCCACACTCATGCTATGCCGTTAGCTCTGTGGTGCCACACGTGTTGCTCGTCCTTGTGTCGCGCATGTGCATCGACAAGCGACCATACAAACCATCAAATAAAATCCCAAAACGAAGCGAAAGACCAATTGGTTACGGAAGTACAAATGGATCTTGTGTCGATGAACAAGATCCTGTCGGAAATTCAACGTCTCACTATGCAACAACGAGAATTTTTGGTTAAGATACTAGAAGCTTGCGTAACATTAAAAACGCACGTAGAAGCCGAATTGACCAACAGCAATTCTCATGTAGAGTTGACCGAATCGCGCGATTTTCTAGCCAAGGCCAGAATGAATCTTTCGGTCGCGGATAATTTAACAGACGTTCAAAATTTGTATTCTTCATTAAACATTGAAAAGCAAAGGCTCCAATCGCGTTATCAGGAAATGTATTTGCAGTGTCAACTCGATGATTTAATACGCAATTCAACGGTGGTTCTCGATTTTCAACTGCTAAAACAAGCAGTTGGAAACATTCACAGTGGCGAAGTTTCATTTCCTGGTAACTCTCGAGGAGTGTTACCTTTAAATCAACAAAATCCAATATTATTTCTCGCCAATTACTGTTTATCGCAGTTATATTCGCGTCACGTATCTGCTAAACAGCCGTTGAATAATGGAAACGTGGATTACCACAATCACAATACCATGGCGCCGCTACAACCGACGTATCTACCGTCACACGCGCCACCTCATTTGGTACTCACATCTCCAAAGAACATGTACCCTGATAACAATTTAATCGTTCAAAACATGATCCACTCGCCACAAATGATTAAAAATCCTTCGAATTTGTGTCCGTTGTATTACTTCAACATAGAAGTAAACGGAACTCCCATCGGTCGGATCGTGATAGAAGTGAGGGCAGATGTGGCGCCAAAAATGGCGAAGAATTTTGGCGTGCTCACTACCGGCGAAGCGGGTATGGGTTACAAGGGCTGCTCGATATTTCAATGTTGGGAGGGCGAAAGCGTGATAACGGGCGATTTTGAATTAAATAATGGACGCGGCGGACGTTCCATATTTGAGGATTCTTTCTTCTTGCCAGACGAAACGAAACTTTTGGCAGTGAGAGGTACGGTCGGAATGAGACGCACACAAAAACGTCACGATAACTTGGGAATGGTCGGTTCTCAATTCCGTATAATTTTACAAGAGATGAGGGGGTTTACGGGCATTTTTGGGCATGTGGTTGAAGGTTTAGATTTAGTAGAAAAAATTAGTACGTACGGGGATAACGCAGGGAAACCTACGAAAAGTATACAGATAGCGAAGTGCGGAAAGCTGTAAATGGTTAGGTATAGCGATGATTTAGTTGTATTTCATATAATGATTAGATTTTTTTAGAATAATTTTAGCTTTTTAGTTGTTTAATTGGCATGGCATTTGTGTTATTTTTATTATCAATTATGTACGATTCCACTAAAATATTAAACAAGTCGTGATTCTAAATCACGAAAGATTATTTTCTAATGGTTTATACTTTTTACCACGGGAAAATTTCTTTCTAATAATGCCAAATAATGAGTTTTATATACTTAAAGCGCGAAAACATGTCCAGTTCGGTTCTTGAACGAAATCATTACTATACCGGCTGCAATTTGTTTATTTTTATATTAAAAATTTACATAATAATTTTCCTCTTTTAATCGAAAACGGTTACGAATTACAAAAAGAACGCGGATATTTTTAGATTTTTCAAATTTCGGTGATGCACAACGTAAATAAATCGATGGCCCAACGATTGATAAATACACCGAACAAATTCGTATTTTATAAAATTTATAAATTAGGACGAATAAATTGCAATAACGATTTCAAAAAAACAAACCAAAAACGGCGTGTTCAGGAACCGAAATTTTTTAAAAAGATTAATACGACTGTTATATTTTTATTAGTTTAATCTCTATAGCACAAAGTGAATTAATTTTAACATAAATTAATATATAGGGTACTACGGAATATTTGATACTTTCGAAATAGACTCTTCCGTTTTATTATTAATTTTGTTTATTATAACTACGAAAATTTTGATTAATTTGTATGAAATCATATCGAAACGCCTTATAAACGAAGCAAGTATAAATTATAAATATCATTATCACAAATTAATTTCGAATTAGAAATGGAAGTGGAAATTTTTGTACAAAAAATCAAGTCTTAGATTTAATTACCTAATAGAAATTTTCCTACTGTTCTACTTGATAGAAAAAAAAATGAAGGAACAAAAAGTGGTTTGCTTGGAAAAGATGATAATCGTACAACCATTATCTACTAATACTATTATTAAAAAAAAAATAAATATATTATAGATGTTTTCATGTAGCTTGCGCATTATCGTATAGGTTTAAATAAAAACACGATCGTCTTAGCTTTCTATCAATTTCCGAAATACTATATTTTCGTATCGTAAAGATAGCGTAAACGCAGATGGATCAATATTTTTAAATGGCGAACGTTGACGTTGAATGTTATTAGCTTTATAAGAATTCGTAGCTTAAATAGCAATCGTTTATATTGTTACAACGTTGAGTGTACTAGTGCGTGTTAATACTTCAAATTTTAATTATGTAACGATCAAGAAGTTTGAAAGTGTGTTGCAAAACAAGCAAACTAAACCATCCTCTACTCAGGAATTTCGAAAATTTTCAAACTGAAAACGTTTTCACAAACGTGACTTGAACCGGCAACTCGTACGAATACACGAGGATAAACAAAAGGCAAAAGTCCATAGTAAGGAACGCGTTTTCCCTTTTCAGTTCCGCTTAAAGCGCAATCAATCACGAATAATAAACAAAGCGAGAAGTTGTAAAAATAATCCCGAATCGGGTGGGGATGGTTTACGGTTAAATTTTAAAAGTCGGATTTTTCAATTTATGTTTTCCAATTCTTTCTAACTAGTAAATAAGTCGAAAAAGGAAAAGTTAACGGTCGATTTTTAGTCATTTCAATTTAATACGTACAATTTACGAATTATTAACGGAACGAAGTTTTGAAATCATGCGAAATATAACGATAAATATTGGCCTAATTTTGAAAACGGAATGTAAAATTTGTACAGAAAAAAAATCGATCTTAAAATTAATGAAACAAACAAACACGAAGATGTTCGTATTGAGCTTATCATGTTAATTTTTTTGTTAGTGATTTTTTGTTTTTTTTGTAAGGACGAATTTTTTCGTCCTCTTGTTTTAAATTGTAGTCCATTGTAATCTTTGTGAATCAGAGTTGGGTCTTTTGAACGAAATAACTTCTGATTTGCAAATAAAAATTTTAAACTGTACCAAAGTAGTATGTTCATTTGGTTTTTATTTTTTTGATTATAATTATGAAGCTTTTTATTTTTTTATGTTTTTATTTAAAGATTAGAAAAGAGGAAGGTGTGTAATGAACGATTGTTTTCATGAAATGAACATAATATCGTGTAAGTCGGTTGTAACAGTAATATTGTTAAACTTATTTTAAAATTTTATTTAGAAGTTAGTTGCATTATTAAATAATCGGGTATATATTTATGTGGTAACAACATGCTCTCAAAGCAGATTATATTGAATGTTGCGAATAAAACATTATTTTTAAAAATACATTTTTTTGTTGTTCCCGTTTACCTTTTTTTATTTTTTTCCCTACAACTTATCTTTTGCTTTATGGTTAAAAGTTCGAAATAAATGCAGTATTAAATAATTAACAAAATTATTTAAATTGATCAACAAAACTTTTAAGATTTGGGCAGTGCCACTGACAAATTTATCTGCAGATAGGAGCAGACCTCGTTGCTTAATTTATCTCTACTATAATTAATTAATAACCTTTGTTATGATCATTAAAAATTCGATATTATGTCCAAAACAAAAGGAAACATTGAACGAGTTTCGAAATTAAAAATTTTCCACGATTAATTTTTCGGTGTTTTCAAAATTGATTTTGTTCATAGCTCAGGAACTTTTCAATATTTTAGTACACCCTAAACGAATTACCAGAATCATCAGTCTAATGAGTCATCATAATTACCGAAACGAACTTGAAATGCTTAATATGTAATAATTAAAGTACTTGCCCACTTAATTATTTTTTGAAAACGATTTCGAACAAAACCATAAAGCAAACTTTTTATTACTAATTGAACCATCCTTATTTTGTGCCTTATTTAAATTTACTTTCATATAGGAATATGGAAGAGGTAAATTAATAATAATAATTTAATACGAGGTAGTTGCAACAAGTAGGTAATTAATTGGTTAAATATTAGAAATTTATAAATCGATTGAATTGTTTGTAAGAAATAGAAGTGTGTTATAGGAAAGCTGGAGCTTTTCGATTTTTATAAATAGAAGTGACAAAAAAAGTTATTTCATTATTTTAATAAAATAAAAGTACAAATCGTGTAGATGAATGTGATGCTAGTTGTTGTTATATAAAAATAAAAATTTCTTTCTTTTACTACTGCTACCTACTTCCAATAGAAAATTGAGTACAATATAGCATCGTTGCAAAGTGTAACCTAAATGTTAGCCTTTAATGTGTATTGAGGACCTTTCAAGTACCTGTTTCTATATCTCGATGTATGTTTATCACTTCTTGCATGAAAATAATCTTAAAAATATTTTTTATTGCAAGTCTACTTTTCAACTTTTAATTGTGATTTGTCAAGTTTGGTTAGTTAAAAAATACAACGAAGGTAAATCAGACTTTTCAGTTTTATCGAGACAACTAAAAGTTGAAAACATAAAACATATTTTTAGATAATTTCAGATTTCTCTCCTTTTAAGTGTTTAATGTAAAGTTTTTGCAAACTAATGTTTCTAATGTAAAAGAATCGTTAAAAAACAAAAATTAACAAAAAAAATATTATGTCCAGCATCATGTGCAACCGTTTAGATTAGAAAAATCGATGTATATTTCTAGTACAATCCTAAAACTGCATTTAATAAAAATTGTAACAGACAGGATTTCAAGTAAAACATTTTGATATGTAAGTAGGGTTTAAAAAGAAATTAAGCGAATGACCAAATTAACATATCGTATTTTAGAATTAGTTTAATATTTCCCAGAAAACTACCAAACAAAATTTTGAAATTAGCACTCAAAAATCATACTGATTAAATTAAAGTAAATCAAAACGGTAATTTAATTTTAAAAATATATATTTATTTATTATTGTTGTTGTTGTTTAAAATGGAAGTGATATGAAAAGCGAAATTTGTTTTGTTGAAGTCGTGTCTGAAATATTAAAATATTCCCTCAAGCGATTTCAGTGTAGCAGCCAGTGTCTGTGCCTTGGACCCATACTAATATTTGTGATAATTAAGTACCTACCACCTCACGAGATAGAAGATTTCAAATAAATAACTTTCCGCATCTAAATTGCACTTTTATTTTGTTAATTCCCTCCTTCCTATATAATAAACCCTTCCCCACACCTTTTTATTCAATACTAAAAAAATTTAGATTGTTTCTAAGCAAGCACATTTCCGTAACAATATGCAGCATGGTTGGCACTTCAATGGGTGACCCACCAGGGAATACGCATTGTTGTTGCTGTGGTTTGGATCTCGCATTAAACTGGAGTCTTACAATATTCCTTATCGTGATCTCACAAATTACGGCGATAACCTGGGAACTTAACGCTACGATTAAGACAATCAATTCCCTGTCCTATATTCCTTCCTAAGGAAGTCAAAAATCGTAACACTGAAAGTCGAATGACTAAATTTTCTTAAATTTCAGAAGAATTTCTAAGTGGAAACCCAGCTAGAGTTAAAAAAAAAACTTTACCCAGACTATGTACATGAGGAAGTAACTGCTATTTTTGCTGAGAATATCACATTGCTAGGCGCCGATGCCTACAAAATTCAACATTTTAATTGCTGGATTATAAGAGAGATTTACTGTCTCATAAAATTTAATGTAAAATGTCATAACTAGGGCCAGACTTAAAATGCTCTTAAAAATTTCAAATTGTTTTATAAAAGTTAAAAATAATCTATTAGGTGAAATGCAGATCATCAACTCCATTTCGAATCTTTTGAAACTAAATTATATTTGGTTCGAAATGAACTGTTAATTTATTATGATTGTGTAAGATTGGAAAAAAATTAGTAAACAAACAATAACACCATAAAATCAAAAATTTCACAAAAATATGCAAAACAGCTATTCTAGAAGAGGCAGAATTTATTGATCATCGATTCCATTTAGAATCTTTTGAAACTAACATAAAATAAGACTAATGACAAGAAACTGATTTTATATCTGCAAACTGTTATTAAACAGATTGTTCCAGGTTTCTGCGAATAATACAGCCAGTTGATGGTGGAAACAAATAGACTCCCCCACGGAACTGTTCTGTCGCTAATACTTATGTGAACAACCAACCCATTCACCCAAAATATAGAAGCAACGCCAAACTAGCCCACAATTTAAAAAATTTACTATAATCTGTGATATAATCGGTTTTGAAACGCATTACAACGTTATCCGAGTCCAACTACCAACCTTGCGAATTGGTGTTTGGTTTGTTAGCATTTTACCTTTTTTACCTAGACGAGGAGCAAGCCCGACGTAGAACCCCCAACCTGGAGGACCAGAGAGACGGCCAGAATAAAGTTCTTACTTCACCCGGATTCGAACCGGGCATTTAGTGTTTATAGTCAACTTATTCGACCACTATGCTCCGACCATCTCAATTTACTTTTAATTTATTTATTTAATTTACTATAATAATTATTGTAATTTAGGGTCCAAATAGCAAGTGTAAATCGAAAATTGTATGGATCCTGGGGGCTAAAAAAGACAAAATATAAACTTGAGGCTATGCCCGTGGTGCGTTTATTTTAGAAACCATTATTTTGAAGAGAAGAAGGTTTTCATTTATTACAGTTTTACAACAAAAGTAAAATTTTGTTGAGAATAGAAAGTCACCGTTAGAAGTGATAACTGATAAGGATACAGCTGGCTAGTCATGGCGTGTGCATGTGGTAGACCCATCCGATGAAATTTGAAAATTACAGCTACGAAAGCGTAATTAATTTGAGTATTTAACATTTAAAAGGAGGTTTATTACATTGCAATATATTCTTAGGAGCTTTTCTTATTAAATAAATAACATGAACTAACACTAACCTAAGCACAAAACCGGAATCACTGTAAAAATGTGTTTTTTTTATCAGGTTTTTTTTAAATGAACAAAAAACATGTTATTTTAAGAGAAAAGCCAAAAATGCTTTATTAAAAGTATTTTTCATCGCTAGCTATAGGTACATTTTTCCCATCTATCTGGCAAATCTGGAAGAAAACCATTCAGGTACTCAATTTTTCACTTCCTCGACAAATGGTAATCAGAAAGAGCCAAGTCTGGCGAATAAAGCGGGTGGGGTAACAAATCCCAGTTAGGTGATTTCAACGTATCCTGAATTGGTGCGTTGTCATGGAGCAAAATTACCTTGCCGTGTCCTCTAGCCCATTTTGGTCGTTTTTCGATCAAAGCATTGTTCAAATTGATCATTTGTTGTCGGTAGCGATCAACATTTACGGTTTCACCAGGTTTTGGGAGCTTATGGTGAAGCAAACCTTTCTGATCCCACTAAATACATTATTACTAAGATGGGGAACATGGTTAACAGCGGCTATGTATTATGCAGAACATATACAACAATTTAAAAAAATTCGTGTGCAATTTGTCCGATTCAGCTGGAGTAGCAATTAAAGATTGTCAAGAAGTTCTAAAACTTTGACGAATTATGGCAAAATTTGGAATTTCTGAAAGCTAATTACGTAGGTGAATGTATTAAAAATCTTGAAGGAAAAAATCCTCTACTGCTGGATTCTGTAGAACTTGTTTGTAAAAATGAAGGTTTTCAGGTGCTTGCTAACACAGCAAAATTATTAACAGGAGAAACGATCCGACAATATTACTATCTCAGCAATCCCAGCAAATATATTTAAATACGCACCGATATATTAATATTTCTTATGTAGCCTTTTTGACTGCTTAAGATTTTATTGCGCTGATTTTCTAAAAATAATTGCATATTAATCCGCGCTCTAGTAATGACGAATATTCAGCTATTTTCTATAAACACAATTTGTAGAATTATAAGCGATTATTTTAAATTTTGAATATCTGTTTATGTAGCATGAAAAAAATGGATCGCAAAGTTCCCGAATTAAATTTGAATAAATCAAATGCAAGAAATATTATTTTTATAAATGTAAAAACTTTAATAATTTACATGGCATATAATTAGGCACCTTAATCTGAATATAAGTTAAAACAGAATACCAATGGGACTCAAAGGGTTAAAATAATACAATGAGAGAATAACTGCTGAATACTAATGGTAAAGATCCCATCTGCCAACATGAACTAAAATTGATAAATGTGGCTGATAACAGTGAACAGAGCAATTTAATGACAATGACGTGAATCAAAATATTTTAAAATATTTTGTTCCACTGAAAACACGAAAAATTCGTATTAATATTTTTCTGAAAGGTGCTTAGTACTCTAACGACATTATTTATAGAATAAAAACTTTTAATTAAAGCCAATTAACACCTCTATACACTCTGCTTTTCAAATTCTATTGAAACCTTCTTACAAGTAAAAAATTCAAATCATTTAAGATAAAAAAAAAGCTAAATAAGCGCTTTTACTTGCGAAAGCAAATAAAGGAAAAATTTCCATGAAAACCTAAAGAAATTATCCTAACAAGTAGGGTTCATTTAAATCAATAGATCGAGATCAGGATTTATATTGTGTATACATAAGTTGCGAAAATTACACAGTGGTGTGCTGTGAATATTTTATTAGCGGGCTCGCCTTATTTTTAGAACTACGAAAATCTAACAAATGCAAATTATATTCTTGGAAATCAATTTTAATTATTATTGTGTAAGGTTTGAAAACTATGAGCAAAGAAATAATATAATACCATACAATCAAAATAAAAAATTTCACGAAAATTTAGAACAGGCAGAATTTATTGATGAGATTATTATAAAAATTTAAGAAAGGTCTCACGCAAACCTTTATGATCTTGCTGAAACACACCGCTACTAACTTAAGACCCTATTTTATAAAAGTAGAAGTGTCCAAGTAAGTTTCTTCTTAGTTAAGTGTAAGTGACATAAAGGTAAGAAATAAGTATGTCCAGAAAAAGATATTTTTGATATTTTATAGTTTTAACATTATAATAGGAGTCGATAGCACAAAGGGACACTTAAAGGGTATCTATATGTGCCAAACTTTTGTTAATAAAGTTTACCTACCTAAGAAGGGATTTAAAATAATTTAAATAAGTATTTCTTTAATTTTCGTAATTATTTTACTCGAATGTTTTTAACTCAACCTAACTTTTATAATAATTTTGTTATAAAATCTTCTAAAATCAAAGACATTTTAAAGAAATATTTAAATTATTTTAAATCCCTCTGTAGGTAGGTAAGCCTTTTTAACAAAAGGTTGGCATGTATGGCCCCCTTTGAGTGTGCCTTTGTGTTATCGAATCATATTATAAGTTAAAACCATAAAATACCAAATATCTTTTGCCAGACTCTCATCAAAAAAATCTAAAACTATGACAGGTCCAACAGCTCTTGTTAAAAGAAAAAATACACCTTTCGCTGGACAACTAAGGTCCTTGCAACCCCATGATGATGGGGCATGGTTTGACATAACTTTGAATTAAACAGAAATTCTACAATAAGCTTCTAAAAAATCTCTTTTGACTTCTTATAGAATGATTATTTTGGAAATCCGAAAAAAAAAAATTACCAAAGCAAAAATAACTTGGATGAGGTCTTTGAGTTCGGAGAGTTGGGTTTCAAAAGCTCAATAAGTAAAGAAAAAGAAGTAGTAATAATAATAACAATAAAATGAAACCGTACTTAAAAGTGAAAAGAGTAAAAATTTTCTAATACAAAATTCAAGGAACTTACCTTATAGAAAACATCAGGAACATATTGCCTGTCTGATGATTCACGTACATAACCTAATTCGGAAGCATCTTTAGTTGGAACAAGACAATCATCTCGCACAAGAGCCATGCATTGATTAGACACCTGATAACCTTCCATGTGTACTTGATTAAGCTTATCGCCTAAAATAACACAGGGATCAGTATTATTAATTTCTTTCCTAAAAATGTGTTACCTGTCAGACAGACTGTAACAAATTTTGAACCATAATATCCATTTGACGATAATTTTGTTGGATTTGGGTACATATTTTGGTATTTTCCACTTGTTATGCATTCTTGCGCAGTAAGAAAGTATGTATTAGCATTTCTAGTATGTTTCACCGTGCCCTTATTTAAATCTAATGCTTCCAAATCTGTGAAAATATAACCTACTCTTCTTAGTCCTAAACCAGCAGCTATTTCATCCACTAATTCCTCTTTGTCATCTTTTAACAAGCGAATACAATTTGGCTCATTTTCCTGAGGAGGTTCGTATATTGCTGCTACTGTTGCTTTGATTCCTAAAATGTTACCATAAAATAAATTTGTAATCAAAACTCTTTAAATTTTTACCTAAAGGCACGTCTGGGTGTATTTCATAGTTTCCATACAAAAATCCAAATCTTTGGAAACCGGTGGTACGCCAAAAATTTAAAAAACGTTCTACAATTTGTGTATTATCAAATTGTATATTATCTACGTGTCGGTAAATCTGTACAGAATAATTACAATTAGGTACATTAAGAAAGCTTAATTAAGACTTTCTTATACCTGCCGGTTGAGTGTGACTGCATTAGGTTGACACTTGGAGCAAATACCTTTTGGCCATGGTAGGTGGTCTTTACAACCAATTTTAATTCTACAGGAAGTGTCTTCCATTGCTGCGAATTTACCGCCACTTATATCGGAAGTGAGTTTGCGCAAATATGAATTAAATGACATGTGTTTAATTTTGTGTTCACGCAGGTAAGATTCGTCGGAAGGTTCCAAAGGACAACAGTGAATACACAGTGCGTTTTTAACATGATGACACCTATAAAATAAAAATATGGGTAAAATATAAAACAAATTTAATTACAGAAATTGTCACATACAATTTTTCGTCCCTACGTCTTTCAATTTTACCATCCAGTTTGGAAAGTTGCACATCAACATCATCTTCTTTCACTACTTTGATATGTTTTTTAGCACTAACCACGACAGCACCTAGGGAACTATCAGCACTACTACTAGTAGAAGGTAGCGATTCAAATTTACCCGGATCACCTGATGGCGTATTATTCTGAAAAACAGATTATTTTTGTATACTAACGGAAGTATATTTCACATGTACCGCAGATATCATAATTGTTAATTAAGTTACAAAACAATTAATAAAATTTGATAATACACACCGTCGCAGTTGAGACTTGTGGAAATATGACTGCTCCATTAATGGGTGTCATGTATAACTTATCTCCGTGTTGCAACCCAACATCCGCAACGCTTCTGGATTTGCTGCACAGAATTTCATCTATCTGACTTCTTTGTTTAAATAAGGCAAAGGAATAACTAAGCAATTCAAATTCTGCATGTACTTTTTCAAATAAATTGTAAATGGTTTCAGAAGGATGTATTTGAATCCGACGTGTCCCTACCGAGGCCTCGATTCGTAAAATCTAAAAATTTACAATTATCAGCTTTGAACAGAACAACCCAAAAAATAAACAGATAGAAAAGGCAATTTACTTTATTATCTTTTAAAAATTGATATGATAATTAAATTGAAAGCAAAGGTGGAATTTTGTAAACACAAAATTTTAAAGTACTTACAATGTTTTTTGACATTTTGAATTATGATTCACATAAAGAACGAAATAATTATTACAGGTAATTCCTGCTTTTTCTATTTTCTAAATTAATGACTGGCAATCTGGACACTTTATGCAGGTTATATACAGAATGACAACACTAACATTTAATTCTGTCTCTTTCATTCTACCAACACAGTTCATAATTTATGTACAGTACATTTCGAAAGTATTGTTATTCTTATTGGTAGTAATAATAATAAATTATTTGATACCGGCAATTTCTTGGTATGAAAATTGCCGAACAAAAGAATTCTTATCATACTTGATCGGGACTTTCCTGGGTTAAAAATTTGATTACAAAATAAGCATAAAAGTTATAAAAGGAATCAATATATCTCGATCCACTAGGTATTGTTTAAAGCCAAAGCCCACTATATTATCTCAAGGAATAGATACTAACAAGGGGAACGTAGCAAAATGTAACCGATTTGATCTATTATTATCACCACGAATTATCACTAACTTTACGTGTGGCCATTTGATACAGCCAATTTTGAGAAAATCAGCTTTAAAATTATTATAAATATTTTCATACACTTTATGTAAGGTGTAATTTTTATGTAACTTAATCGATTGGTGCAGAAACTCAATATGTCCAAAAATAAAATTTGCCCCTGCATTCGTTTCCTTCTTGGAACCGTGACTTTGGGCTCATCAAAAGAGTTCTGCGAAAAGAAAACCGAATCTATATACCCGAAGATTATAAGAGCTTCATACACAATTCAAAATAAGTTCATAACTAAAATGGTGGAAACGAGTGATATTTTTGATTACATAGGATCATGGACGAAAAAATGGAAGAAGATGGTTACTTCAAAACAAACGAGTGGAAAAAATAATTTCAGACAAGAGAAGCAAAAGATGAAGTATATAGTTAAGAAATGTCTTAAAGCGGAGGGCCAACTTTGGTCATCACCGACTTGCACATTACCATATTATACGTGTAGATCATAATTAAAACTTCATCGGGTGAAATTTAAAATATTAATATGTATACCTATAATGTGTATGTCTTCTTTCTCGGTCCTTTTACCATAAATAGGGCTTGGTGAGCCTTTTTAACAAAGGCTTCTCATGGCAGATTACACCATTTTTAGATTTTTTTTTAGATTTAAATATTTTCAATAAATATGAATTAAAATATTTTCAGTATTTCCAATCCAGGTTTAAAATAAAAATGTAAATAAACAACTTGTTTTTGATTGGCATTTTTGAATTCTTGCCAACAATTTTGTACTATAATTTTTTTAATTTTAATCCAAGTTGTTTTCTTTTTTATGTAGGTAAATATGTTTACACCAAATTAAGCGTTGTTCATATTCAATCCAGCCTTTCTAAACTTTTGCAAACATGGACAGGGCTATTGCAGATATATTACTATATCCACGGGCTCATGGATCACACTTTGGGTAAAAATTGCTAACAAAATTTTCCTCAACTTATAGTAATGCTCTAAAAAAAATTAAAAAACAAATTCATTCACTAAAGATTTACTCCTGATTTCATAAAACTTTTATCAAGCCGTTAAATCTAAAGAATGATTTCTATTGGATAGTTATAAATTTAACGCTTTATTAAAAGTTTTATGAAACCGGGTATAAACCATCTTCTTCCGATAAACATCATTTCATGGAGTAAGATACCTGCGGGTAATAAGGCCTATGCTAAGGGAGATTTAAAATAAAATGAAAAATATCCAATACAATCAACTGGTTTTAATAATAAATAAATCATTATTTAAATACTTCTTTTCTTTTTTCTCTGGGGTTGAGATCTTTTTAATTTTTTTCTTTTCTTCACTATTTTTGTCTAATACATCGTTCGTGACTGAAGTTCCTCTTTAATGGTTTTCCTTCTAATTGTTGGTGTATTTTTGTAGTTTTAACCCTTTAACCATCGTGTGCGTTAACTGGGACGTTAAAAGCTTCCAGTAGGTCTGATTGGGGTCTGCTCAATTCTTTCTGCTGATGTTGAATGTTGACGAAACTTCAACTGGCGATTTATTACAGGGGTCTAGAGTCGTTCGCCTGGGGGAATCAGGAGGTGGTAAATTTTCTTTGTCGACATTAGATATCAAATGCAAGACACGCTGGAGCTTCTGTCAATATAGATGGAGCAAGATCTGTTTCTGGAATAGCCTGGGGATTCAAGGAATATAACCAGTTGCTTTAAAGCCGCTTGTAATATTACTATGAGTCATGCATTTGGACCAGACGTTCGAAAGAATAACATTGAATCGTGCTTTAATGAGTTTCTTGTCTGGATTTTGTCCCAAAAATGATAAAACTTCAGCACGTGTGAGAAAGCAAAAATGTAAAATAATAATAATAAATAATAGTTACGATTTATTTAGACCAATTTTTTACGATGGAAGATGCAACACTGTTGGCGGGGAGCGGGGTATTGCGCCGCCACAAACTTGTAGCAACATCTTCGTGCCATAGGCGTCTGTTAAGGGGGGGTTATTTTAAATACGATTTTTGGTACTTAGGCTTATAACCCCAGGCACCTTACTAATTACATTTTACTTATTGTCCATTTTAGTTGGCATTTGGCAATGGTAAGCGCTGTGACATCATTACTGATGAGTCAATTATACACAAAATTTTTCATTATATTATATCCTTCTCGTCGCTATAAGGCTCAGCCCGGTGCCTCATACGCCTGTTCTTAAGTAGAGTAAATTTTTTCCTTAGTGGTTGGCACGTGATTGCTGGGCAAATCTGGAGGAAGAACCCGTGACACCCAATTCCACCAATCGTCACACCATAGAACCGAAATGACAAATATTCGTTTCTGCACATTAGCCACTCCCAACCACTAAGGAAAAAATTCACTCTACGACTCTGGATTCTGGCATACATTATGAACGTCTAAACATAATCGTCTTGTATTTTTGTACTTTCTTCATTAGTTATACGTAGAAAAATTTCAAGTATTTTGCTGTTTAAAATAAATGCAATAATATATTTTCTGGGCTACAAGGTTACCTGAACATTTTGAGTATACTAATATAAAAATTGATTGGATTACATAAGTTTCCTTGTTCCTTGAATGAATTTCGTTTTGCGACCTAAATTCAGCTTTATTTGCGTTTTGACTTCTTCGAACCGAAGGTGTGTGTTTGTGTTGTCGATATTTTGTGTGCAATGCGGATCTAATAAACATTTTTGATATTTGGTTGCATACGATCAAAACAAAAGTTCAAAAATAGTAACTCAAACGTGGGCGAACTATTTCAATTATTTTTAATTAACGTTACAATAAATTGAAATTTGAGGAAAATATTTTTGAAATATTTATGGCATTAGACCAACTGCGAATTTAATCAGTTGCGTCGTCAAACGACGTTTGCAGGTAATGCTGTCAGAATTGACGAGTAAATCAAATTTTTTTTATTCCTCCCTCTTTTTCTGTCCAGAGAATGACTTACGTTTTTAATAACTGATTCTCATTGATCATCAATTTTTAAAAATATATTATCGCGCAAGTTTTCGTTTTGTTTTAAATAAAAAAAAAAAAATAGATTAGATTACTGGTTTATTGTTGTAGAAGATACTATAAATTTGTGAAAATTTCAGTGTTCCTTAGTTATTTCAAGTTGTTGGTGAAATTTAACGAAGATGTCTTACAAAGTCGAATTGTTCATTTATGATCTTTCACAAGGAATGGCTATGATGATATCTCCATTGATAATAGGTAATTTTTAATTGTTTTAGGTTACATGACATTACAAATTTTTGTTTGCTAGGTAAACGAATTGAGGGTGTCTGGCACACCTCTATTGTTATATACGAAAGAGAATACTTCTTTAGTTCAACGGGGGTTGAGAGTTGTACTCCGGTAAGTTACGGTGTAAATTTGTAGTTCGAAAACGTATTTAGTATTTATATAAGCAATTTCCTTATTAGTATATTTTGATGAATTTTAATGCTATCAAGTTAGATAAGTTCCTATTGTTTGTGGTTATGTTTCTCGTATGGAGTATGTAACAGAAGGTCCTTTCATACAAATATGACACGATACCCCTGCTCTACACTTTTATGGAATACGTTACATATTTTGTACTTATTTACTAGTTCGACCTACTTGTAGTACTTAGATTTGTAATATATTCAAATTTTGTATTGTTTCTTAAACATGTAAACAATTCAGTTCCAAATTTATGTAAATTGTGCATCAATTATTAATTTTCAATGACGAATCTCATATTTAAAAATTTAAACAATGTATTTTTGTATTTATTTTGTGATTTACATACAAGCCAAACCTTGAATGCATTTAAATTACAGAAAACTCTCATCTCGATAGAGGTCATTCATAAATTACGTCACTTAATATGTTTTACGCACTATAATATGGTCAAATTTCATTACACAAACGTAGACTCCCTTAAAATATTTCGTCACATATCTTTTCATCCTCCTCCCTGCTCCTAAAACAAGAGATTTTTAATATCAGTGACAAGTAGTGTGCCCATGGGGAGTTAGGAGCCTCAAGTTAGGAAACAATATACATTACACTCAGGTTTGGCGCTTCACTGTAGGTGACTTATCCCAAATAACAGAAAAACGGCAACTTTATTGTCTAGCTCTATGACGCTGCTGGCTTAGCTATATTTGCCCTATAGGTTCCTAACTTTTTTAGGTTGCTAACTAAATAATTAATCAATCAGAGGTAGCACACAGTGGATTGGATCTGGAATCCGGACTCGAAAATCCATTATACAACTATGATAAGTTTTAATAGTCCGGATTATCGAGTCATTAGGTTTGTTCCAACCAGCCGAGAAACCGTACAATGTAAGGTCATGGTCATGCGCAATAGGTAAAAATTATGCGCACACTGTACTTGGCAGAAGTGTTTGTTACTCAAAAAAAAATATATTTTTTTCCTAAAAACCACTCTTTAGAGCTTAGAATTTTTTTTCCGTTTTTTAACAAATATTTGGAGCTGATTTAGAGATTCTTAGAAGTTACTAATTTCTTTGATTTTATGATAGTGTTTTTTTAAATTACCTGGTTGCCCAATACATATTATGTGACATCACACATATGGAATCTGTATTCCTTCATTTATTCCTGACATTCAATCATTATAATATCATGGATGATGTATAGTATAACTTAAAGATACAAATGCCTGATTCTAATCATTTTATGACAATAGATTATGGAGCTTTTGTTAATAGGAAGTGGAATTTCCTTCTTCAGAGTTCTGGTATGCCCGGTAATACCTAATGCAATCAAAGGTGTACTTTTTAACACATTGTCTTGTAAAGGCAAGTCTAGCCAAAATTCATGGGGGAGGAGCAATTAAAATTTTTACGATAAAATCGAGGGGACCTCTCTCATTTTTTATTAATAGGTCTTATAAAGTAATAATTAGTCTTAAATTGATAATGGTCTAAAACTGTAAAGATTAACTGTTTTAAAAGTGTCTTAAAAGTACCAAATTTACCTGTGTAAGGGTAAATTATATTGTCTTATTTTTAATTGTTTAACAATTTTAGTCCATTTAGCCGTTTTTCTTAAATTTTTGAACATTTATGGGTGGGGGGTTGTCAACCTCTGTACACCCCTTATCTCCTCTTTTAAAGTCTTCATTTTTCATAATAAAATGCTAACTTTTGATTAGCTGTAGAAATTGTTCCTACTTGAAAATAATATTCTCAATTTGTATACAATGTTTACTCCACTAAAATTATTTTACTTCCATGCTGCATCAAATTTTAAAGTAAATTTTTATTTGATTATCAATCAAAGCTGTGTAAGAGTTTCACAAACAAGAAAAGTTGCACCACTCACAAATTTCACACGTTTGAACAAAGGTGTTATGTATCGGAGTTTTTAACTTTTTTGTTGGTTTATTTTTGGAAAAATTCCAAACCTTTTTGGTTTAATAGATTTTAGTTAGATGTCATTTTCATGTTGTTTTAAATCTGATCACAGCATTTCACTTGTAAATTCTATATTTGGGATGCTTCTATAAATATACTCACTCCTACTGGAGCAGTCATGGTTTAATTTCAGACCGGCTTTCATTTTCCATTACTTGTGTTTCTTTGTGTGGCGTCGATATAATATAATTTAAAGTAAGTTTTAATAATTTATCTTGTTTTGCCACTAATTGCGAGAATGTGCGATGTTTGTCGTTGAGGAAAAGCTTAAAATGAATTTATTTAAAAGAATTTCCTGTTCTAGTTTCAAAATTGCTAAATGTATTTTCAATGTTTTTAGTTGAAATTCCTAGTGCCTAATAAATTTGATTTTATAATTATCAATTTGAAACTGAATTACACAGCAGTCGTTCAACTTTTCGAAATAGAAATTTATTTATAGTCGAGATTTATATTTAGATGCAAATATTGCAAGTACAAAATTTACATTATCACAGTTATGCCATGCAAAATTTCATAAAACTTTCTAAATTGTTCTGAATTTGTATGTTCTTTACTTTTACAGCAATGAAAGTAATTTTCTTCTGAAAGCTTTATTTTTAAATTTTAGGGCAGAACTGCTCTCGGACCTCCACTACAAAAGTTGGAATTAGGTATAACAGAAATTCCTTATTCTGTGTTCATAGATTACTTAAACGAACTTAGTCGTACCAGTTTTGAGTAAGTAATTTTTAAGTTATTACTTCATCAAGTTCAAGTGTTGCTTTCACAGGAGTACAAAATACGAATTATTAAAACACAATTGCAATACTTTTTCGGAAGAATTAGCTCAATTTCTGTGTGGTGCTCACATACCTAAACACATTCTGGATTTGCCCAACGAAGTTTTACAAACAAAATTGGGACCGGCCCTAGAAAAGCTTGTCAGTCAATTAGAACAGAGTGCAAGACCACTTGCAGACGAACGAGATCAAAGTTTTCCAAAGTGTATTTCAAGTTCTAGTTCTGCACAACAAAACAAACAAGAAGGATCAAGGTCAGCAGATATATCTAAGAATGATGGCAAAAACGCCAAGTGATATAAATCTTCCATTTTGCTTTTGTTGCTTTATAATTTAGGACACAATTGTTAATAAATAAATATTGTTATATTAGAAAATTTTGCTTGTAGTTCATTCCATAAAGTAATAATTTTGATCTATAGGAATAGGATCTCTTCATAACATTCTTTTTTGTCTGATCAACTAATTTGAAATCAATTTGGCTTTTATTCATGTTTATAATAAAATTTCCAACAACAAAAATCATTTCATTGTCCATGAATTAAATAGGCTTCCATTTGTCTAGCATTGTTAAATGTTGCTTTCAGAGACTTTTACAGTTGATATAAATTTTTTGTTTATATCAATTTTAAACATTTACTTCTTTGAGAAGTGGTTGTTGATGTATATATTTCTGTTGTTATGTATTGTATACACAGTGCTTTTTTTAATGTACCACCTATAGTACAATTAACATGGTAAACTTTAATGCATGCATTTTCGTAGTGGTTAAACAACTTCATTGTGAGTTGGCCATGCTTTCTTCACTATGCACGACCATGTTTTTTGTATTATGGTCATCATTACTGCTAACAATAACTTCATATAACCAATTCTGAATTGAAAATGTAGTTAAAAACTAACAAAAAATAAAAACATTAATAACCAATTTGAATATTTTTAATGTCCACTTTGGTTTATTTCTTTTACTAACAATAATTGTAAGTATTCATGCATATTTAAATAAATGTGACTTTCTGAATTAAACTGTGAACATATTTTTACAGAAATAATAAAGAAGAGAAGAGGAAGAAAAAATCTAGCGCAGATAAATTAGCTCGTAGGGAACATAGACACGAGAAGAAAAGAAAGAAGTTAAGCAAAGAAGGCAAGAGGATTTCCTTTAACTTTGATGTAAGAATTACTTTTTTTTTACAATTTTAAGCACCAATAACACAAAGTTTTTAGTCAATAGGCATGGCAGACACAGAAACATTAAACGGTACCGATGTCGAAATTCAGACTCCTTCGCAGCAGGCACTGCAATTTGAAGAGGATGAACGACAAGAAGAAGAGCAGAGAAAGAAATTAAGAGACCCTCCAATTGTTTTCAGGGACACAATCGATGTGAGTTTTGTTGAAGTTGTTGAAATATTTTGATTGATTTTATTTTTTAGGTGCAAGCTGAGTACGAAATTTTATCAAATTTATTAGAAAATCAATTATCGGTTGATGAAGCAAGAGCTTTAGATGAACTGCGTCAGTATATGTTGTGTAATGAAGGTAGCTGGGTTGTGGGTGATGGATTTTTAAATTTTATTGGTATGTTGAAATACTTTAAATGTAAACCACCTCTAACTAATATTTTTGTTTAGGACGATTGTTAAATGACACCAATGTACAACATGAAGTAAGAATACATTTACTAAACATTTTAGCAGCTGCCGCTCTAAAAGATGACGTCATATTAGTTTTACACCAAGACAGAAAAGATCACGTTCTTATGAATTATGCATTTGAAATCGATAGGATTGGAGTTGATGAACAACAATCTCTGGCACTATTTGTAAGTAAAAAGCAATTTCTAATGCTAGATTGAGTAATTCATATCATAGCAATGACGTAAAACATGGGTTACTCAGTATTGCACTGCACAACGTTCTTTACGTTTTAAAGTTATTAATACCTTTTCCTTTTTTTTATTTTATAGATTGCAAATATGTTTGAAAATTTAAGCTCTTCGGAATGGTTATTGTATATTTCAGAATGGACTTACAACAACCAACAAATTAGCAATATTAGAGTGACTACCAAAGTTGCTGTTCATTCTTTATTGTCTGACCTTCCCGAATTGCAAGATCGAGGTTCCGCCATAATTTACAACATGGCCTGCAAGGAGGTAAAAACTGTGGTCTGTATCTCTCTTTACTAATATTGATAGAATAAATAAAAGTTGTGCAGGCTTTTCTGCTTAATTTTATATGAAATAACAATCATAGTACATATTAAGCCTTATTTGCTCTTCGCATTTGGTCTGATTGATATTATTTACAAATAGAAAACTATCAGCCAATCACTTTTAGTTGTTTCTATATTTCAGCTTTTTAATTCGCCACAATCAGCTTTTTCTTTGAATTGTGTTAAATAGAGAGATAATTTCCAAAATTATTGGGTACTTTAGACATTTTGTGGTTTCAGAAAATGTTCAAAAACTTTCGGATTCGACAGCTTTTACCCAGTGGCACATTATCGAAGGTAGTTATTTGTCGAAATAATCGATGTGTCATCAAGTTAACAAAAGCTTTTGCTTTATTTCATATACAGGAAGAACCAATTTCACTATATTTGCAGGATTGCTTGATTATTATTGAACTTTCTTCGGTAAAAGATTTTATTTATATTAAAACGTGATTCAAAACCAATTAAAATATGATATTTGAAACTGAAAAACCGTAACAGGCACTACAAAATTTTAGGCACTTAACCACAGTGTTGTAGAAATTATATTTTTTACAAAAAAGTTCATGACAGCGTATGTTTATTTTCAATAGTTTAGATATGGAAGAATAGAAGGTATTTAAAGTTGCAGATATTGAATTTAACAACTAAAAAGTCAACATTGGCAATTTGGAATATCTTCTGCTTCTAAATTTTTGAAGATGTTATGTATGTTGCTAGGGACTCCTTTGTAGGAAACTTAAATCCTTACCATAAACTAATAATTATAGTTAATGAATTAGTAATAATCTACAAAGTTTCTACAATTTTGAAATTTATTTGATTCGCCTCCAAGCAGCTTACCTATTTAATTTGACAAAATTAATGCCGTAAATCTTGATAACAAAATTGAGCGCAAAATTTTTTACGCAGTATATTCAGAAAGTTTTATAATAGCCGTTTATTTTAAATAATAACCGAGCTAACCTGTAAAAATAATTAAATTTATTCACCCAGTAGATTTCGTTATAATTTTGTCCTTGTTTAAAAATGCCACTAATTTTGTAGCATATTATGTAGAAATGTGATAAGGGAAAATTGTGAATGCTTTTGCATTGTCACCACATCACGATTAGTTTGCAAATAACTCATTTTATGCTAGCTCAGAGAAGGATTTCATTATTAACAAATTAATAACATTCATTGAAAACAAAATTTCAATTAATGGAAAAAATATGAGTTAATTTATTGTGTAATCCAAAAGAGCAGATTGATTTAAAATAATTGTTCAGAATCCAAGTACAGTGAAATATTTATACTATTAGTTTAATGAAACATTGAGAAAATAAAATTTTTTGACTGGTTTTTAAATTTTAGGTATTTGATGATGTAGCTGTAGAACTTGCAATGGCTCTTTTACAATATTTTAATAACACACCATCCGAAGAAAAATTGTGGAGATGTATGAAATCGTTGGTTAAATTCACTCAAATATCAGGACAAGAAGTTCCACAGTTAATACAAATGATAGGCCCACATCCAAATACTTTTAAAGGTGTAAGCGAAAGAGTTGACGAACAAATTCAGTTAGTGTGCGCAAAATTGCGTTAATGTTTTTGTTTTGATAATAATTTCAGTCGTAGATATTTTTTTGGTACCTTCATGTGTGTAATTTATAATTTTTATTATTCCAAGAAATATGCAATTTTATTAAATGGTGCATTTTTTTTTATTAGAATACTTTTCATTGTTGGGTTTTTGTTTTGTAAATAATGGAGAACTTTATTTGTTTTATATTATTTTTATTTATTAGCACAACTGTGTTATGCAGGTATTTACCAGGTGTAGAATTATTTATTGTTAAATTTCTAATCTGTTCTTTTTATTTATTACTCTTTTACTTTATTTTGTAACATTCTAAGTTTTCAGTAAAGTGTATTAATTAATGAATAAAATTGATTTTTGTTTATAAAATTTGTCATAAGTTTTAATTATTTTATGTATTCATCTCAAGTTATCACAAAATTCTACTAACATAAAATAAATATTAGTCATGAAGTCTTAAAATAATCCTAAAGGGTAAAATTTAAAAAAAATGGTCTGATGCCATTTTTCAAAAAAACTACAGGTAGTAGCACTATAACTGGGCTCAGAAGATATTCTATTTTTCATCCGTATGCTTGTAAATTTGGTCGTAAGACTGCGGCAACAGTAGTTTTGTCTACACTTCTATAGAGTTAACATCAAGCTAATATGACGGTTTAGGGTTTTTTGTGGCTTAAATTAGCTGATTTTGTTGGACTGCCTCAAAGATCTACATTTTCTAACATCTTGGTTGAGGCGGTTGTCGGGTTTCAGGAATATTTTTAATGAGTGGACAGTAGTTTTCACATTTAGGTTATTTGTTGGCCCTGGGGTATATTTTTAATTAGTTGAACTTGGACTGTCTCAGAGATTCTGGATAATTAATTTATGATCTATAAAATTTGTTTTATAATTGATTTTTGGAGCCTTTAGCATCATCTTTTAAAAATATATATAAAAATAAATAATCATATTTAAAACTTCTGATAAAGATGTCTATGGAACAATAATCTTGATTGATTATTTCTATCACTTTCGTGTTCTGGGCCCATTCAGCTGCTACTTCTATGTCCGCCTCCAAATTTACTACCTCTATCTCTTCTTGGTAGACCAGAATGTCCACCACCAATTGACCTGCCAAAATGGTCTCCTCGAAATTCATCGTATCTTCCACCACCACCTTATCTATCAGGACCGCCAATAGATGAAATTCCACCTCTAACACCATCTCTGCTTCCTCGATCGCTACGTCTTCCTGTGGTGCTTTCTGACTTCGGTGCACTACATCTGTTACATTGATTTCTTCAAGCAAAGTTTGTGTTTTCACAATCTTGATTTGAACATCTGCAATCATCGTCACTGTTTTCTTGTTCTTAAAAAAATTACCAGCTTCACCACCTCCGCCTCTTCTACCTCCTCTAGCTCTTCCTGGAGCGCCTTCTGGCTTTGGTATACTGGATCCAAGGAAAGCTTGCGTTTTCACAGTTTTGATTCGAAGATCTCCAATCATTGTCACGGTTTTCTCAGCTTTTAAAAGAACCACCAGCGCCACCCCAACCCCACAATTACTTCTGTCGCTGCCGTTGCGTGAATCACTTTTGTATTCATATTTTGTTTTGAAAATCTATTATGTATATTTCTAGAAAATAAACCTTTTTGTGCATTATGTAGGATCAAAGATGCAAAAATTTACAGAGCTAGTTTGAAAGTAGTACATCAAATCAAATTTCCAAACGAATTAAAAGTTGTAGGGGTAATTTTGATTAGCGTCTGGGGAACATTTATTTCATAATAATTTCGTATAATAAAATTGTATTGGTAGTGTAATACCCCTTGGATTTTATTGAGGAAGGAAATAAAACTAAATTTTGTTTAATTAATTATTATAATTCTGAATTTTTGTAGAAAAGCTAATGTTACATTTGTGAATAAGGTAAAAATAATGTGTTGTAAAGACAGGAGAAACAGGTTGCTGGTTTTAAATTATTGGTACCGACAATTTCACTTTGCACGTAGTAACAAATGGAAGTGCTTACAGTGAAATCAAGTATATAAGCGCCGAGTGTGATGTCGGCGCTGGGATTTATCGAAATTTAGTGTTCACAGTGCAAGCAGGTTTTGGCAAGACCGCCTATCAAGTTGGAATTGTTAGCATCAAATAATTTTCAATGTGCTGAAAATTATTCATGGTCTTTCGTCCTTCGAGCTGAATTCGAACCAGCAACCTATGGATCTAAAAATCTAATCGCTAAAGGGGTGGTTTTTGAGTGAGTATGAAATGAAAATGTTGTTCTGAAACCATGTATACCTTCCTGTTAGATATATGTAGCTAAGATGAAAAATATAATGTAACGATTTTAGTTAATTGTAGTGTTAACAAAAAGAAAGTTATTCAATTTTGAAGTTTAGAAAGGGGTAAAAATATTTCTATGTTGCGCTACTATCAAGGTACGAATACAAAAAAATAGAGCAGGTTTTATGTAGCAGTAAATCAGTGCCGATTGTTGTATTTGAATATCTGTTCGATTAACTGGTTCCTTTCTATGTGGTTATATTATTTATTAACATGTGGAGATTTTTGGCACTTTGAAGTAGAAACAAGTAACCTGCTTTCTTTGTGTTCATACCGTAACTTTACCTTAAATTAGCGCCATTTTAACCTTATATCAAGACGTTTTGAAATGATACGATACGATAAACATAAATAATTATGTTTTTATTGTGTTGAATTTATGAATTTAAATTGGAGAGCTTTGTGACATCTTAAAACTCGATAGACGTTATCCTTTAAATGCTTTTTTAGATTTTAAAATAATTGTATAAAGGACAAAGGAGTTGGCAAGTTCACATAAACTTTTAATTTCGTTAAGTAATTACTTTACCTTCGTCAGTTTTATATGGAATTTTTATCAGTAAACACCCAAAAATAAATTATTTTATATAAAATAAGTAATTGCAATTTATTTAAAAGAAACTGGCTTATTTTCAAAGATTTGGTGGTTGTGGTACATGATGGTTTAATTTCGATGATTCTTACGGGGAACTCTGTAGCTATAGGAAATAGGAGATATGGAAGAATGGATGGCGCATCCTCGATCTCTTATTTTGAGAAAAACTCAATAGCAAAACCGGAATTCTCTGTCTTTTTGTTTGTTTTCGAGTTATAGGCAAAAGTTCGATTAATTGACTTTTCGATAAATGTCGATATCTCGGTTGTTTTCGAAGTTACCGAAAAAGTGTTGACACTTTCTTCAGGCACTTTTTTAAGGGCAGTAAAATGGGCTAAAGAGATTTTAAATATCTATGTTTATTTCTGAGTTATAATATAAAGTTGTGTTTTATTAAATATGACCAAATACTTTACTTTACAATGGGTGCCACCTATTGGCTTAAGACGTGTACTAACGAAACTGTCGAGATTTGGTTGGTGATAATTAGTAATTTACTATAATTTACAGTACGATTTTAACCGTATTGGTTATAATTAGAGTTTTTATTTAAATTATTATTTAAACAAAGCCCTATACCCTTAATAAATCAACATAACCTTCGTCAAGTAGCGTTAATTCACGGTTCCAGCCGCTAGTGGCGCTGCGATTTTGTGTCGACGAAAATGTGCATGAGTTTCCCGTATTGTAAAGTAAAGTATTTGATATAACATTTTCCTGTAAATTTGAATTTAAAATTTTAGTTGGTATCTTAATCTGACAACTAATTTTATTGTGTTTATGTTGAGCCACTGGAGGTCCCTATAGGCCGTATGGCCCCTATTATATTGGAGAGTGGAAATTTCAGTTTCATTATCCTTTTATGTTTTGAGGAAAAAGTAAGAGGTTGTATTGTTCAACCTAATTTAAAAAATGTTTTTTTAAATTACAAAGAGATCTGCTGACGTTGACTTTTAAAGAAAATTTCCGTAACTTTGCTATTTTATTTAGTTCAAAAATAGGGAAAAGTAAAATTTTTGGTTTCGTAAATTTCTGAGTTTAACTTAATGCAAACAATCGTTTATTGTTTTATTAGCATTAAAGACTATTTAAAATTGTAATCACTTTTTTCATATTTTTCAAAGCTAATGTTTTTTTCGAAAGAATTGGCTCAAACAATCTCTTTTATTATTATCAATAATTAATATTTAAACATTTTTAGTAGGTACGTCTGCACATAAAAAATGCATACCAACAAATTAGAGATTATAATTAAATAATTACATCTATTATTATTACTGTACCCAGGTAACATTTTGTGACGAAAAAGCGACTGAAAATGTGACGTTTTTATATGTCGCGAGTTTAACGTGATCCCGAATTCGTGACAAAATTTAAGACTAATACGTGATAAAACCGCTCTAATTTTAACCCCCAAATTCGTCACGCTAAAGATACTCTTAACCTTCAAAAATTCGTGACTTCTACCTGTTAAAAAGTCGTGAAGAGATCGTGACAAAGGCGTGTAACTAAACCATGGTGATATCGTAGTAAAAATCGTGAAGTTATCGTGGTAAAAAACGTGAAGTTATCGTAGTGAAAATCGTGAAGTTATCGTGGTAAAAATCTTGAAGTTATCGTGGTAAAAATCGTGAAGTTATCGTGGTAAAAAACGTGAAGTTATCGTGGTAAAAATCGTGAATATATCGTGGTAAAAATCGTGAAGTTATCCTGTTAAAAATCGTGAAGTTATCGTGGTAAAAAACGTGAAGTTATCGTGTTAAAAAGGCTCTTTATTTATTGAGCCTCTTTGCTCAATTTAAGAGGAATCCACGCTTTTGTAATTCGCTGTTATTTTGCTTATTACTCAAAAAAATTGCACAAAAGTATATATTTTTTAAAAGAGGACACTTGGACGCAAACCGTATTGTTTTTAATTTTTTTGAACTCCAAGTTTTTGAAATAAAAGTTGAAATAAATTCGAATTTAACAAATTCTGTGTCCAAGTGTCCTCTTTTAAAAATATATACTTTGGTGCATTTTTTTTTTGAGTAATAACAGCGAATTACGAAAGTGTGTTCTCCAACTTCGATGATTCCTCTTAAACCTTTATTCTGTTACGGAAGGTTCCCATAGTGCACCAGCACCGTATTAATTTAAAACATAATATTACCTATCGAGTTTCCTATCAGTAATTTATTGACAGCCTCTCTATTTCTGATACCACTGTAGAAAATGAAATTGCAAAGAAATATGAATAAAGAAATTGCTTTTTAGAATATCAAATAGTTTTATTATTAAATAAAGAATATTAATAATAAATATAAAATACAGTTTATATTACTTAGAATTAATTAGAATTAGAATATCAAATAATAAATAAAGAATATTAATAATAAATATAAAATACAGTTTAAATTACTTGAAATTAAGTAAATATAATAAATAATGTATTTGAGTTGCAAAGCTTCGCAGTTGAAAGCTCAAATACAATATTTATTTTCGTCAGTAGACGATTTGAAAGTTTTACATGAAACTTTATTAGAAGAAGAGAAATGCACCTTTTTTGTAAGTTGTTACTCCTATTAGTTGTTACTATAAGAAATTAGAGTTAATATTTTGTAGATCAACAGGTTAAAACGAATAGGAGGGAAAGACTCGAAAGCATTTCTGTCAAATATTATTAAAAATGTGTTCACAATTGAATCGTTTATTTGCAAAACGACACATATCCAACGCAAATCGTATGGAGATGTGTTGTTTTGCAAATAAACGATTCAATGAAACTCAGAAGCAATGCAATTGGACGGGCGCAAATGGCAAACACAGACTAAAGGACAGCAAACTGGTACAAGTAATTTTTGAAACTGTATTACAAGACCATCGAAGCACAAAAGCAGAAATTGAGACATATCTGAAATATAATTTCTTATAGTAACAACTAATAGGAGTAACAACTTACAAAACAGGTGCATTTCTCTTCTTCTAATAAAGTTTCATGTAAAACTTTCAAATAGTCTACTGACGATAAAGGGATTAACTCCTGAAAGTATCGCTCCAATTCCTGGTTTATTGTCTGCTGATCATTTTGGTACGTAATGGACAATTTCATTGTCTCCCACTGTCTCTTATTTTGAATTATAAATTGCTCTGGAAAAGAAATACGTATAATTAATTAAGTTTATCTAAATCTAATTTTAGTAGATTTTTTACCCATTAAATTTGAGTTTCCTTTTAAGTCTTCTTTAACCTCGTTTATTAAACTTTTCAGTTCTAAAAACTCTAATTTTAATTTTCCGATTTCGGTATTTAATAGTTCCTTTATTTCTAAAATCACATCAATTAATTATTATCAGTTATCACTAAAGAAAACAAACTTATCTTACCATTACATTTACATATTGGTTCTAAGACGAGGTCTGATAGATTGTTTATACTTGGGTTAATATCAGTAGTTGTTAAATTTGACAAATGGAGAAAACTAGTGCCAGTTTCTCTGGGTGGACAGCTAACAGTAACCTTCGGTATTTGAATATTTTGATCTTGTATCAGCGTTTTATCACTTTCACTGCTGGATGGTGAAAGTGGGAGATCATCAAGATCTTCGTCATTATAAAACTCGAAATCTGACTGTTGATTATCAATCCTTTTTCGATTTTGAGTTTCTGAGACTTGTTCATTTTGATCAGAGGAATCACTTTGGTAAAAGTAATAGGTCACATTTTTTTAGAAGCATCTTCATATGTTTCTGGAATACAAATAATTTATTTTAGTTACGTACATAAAACATAATTATTTTTGAAACAATTTTGATAAACAAATAAACAGAAAACTTACCGAAAATAATATCCTTAAATCGTGTTTTACATTTATACATCTTCCATGAAGATTTTGGTTCTAATTTTTTCTTTGCGTAAGCCTTGGCAATATTTGCCCAAGGAACCTAGAAAAAAATGTATGTAGAGGAGAACAATAAAATATTGTTATTACCTTATCATTTTTAATCCAAAACTCTGGCACCACTTCGACCTCTCCACTCTCAAATTCGATGACTTTATATACATACTCGTAGTTCTAAAATATTTGTTATTAACTAAACCAAATTGCTTTTCTAAACCACTGATATGCAAATCTAAAATACGTAAATAAGGTGAGGCATGTACCTACAGCAATTAAAACGTATATTATGAACATAACCTTAAACTCACGCACGTGCATTTAAAAATCAAAACATGCAACAAACTTCAAATTACTTAGCGATAGGTACTTACGTTTAGGTAAAAACTTCGTATACGCTCTTCTACAATCACAATAACGAACGGGAAATATTAATCAAACAATGGATGAGTAATGAACACAAAACCACAAAACTTAATGGATGACCTGACCACACCCTAACCGTTCCTTGACGCTACAGCGCTCTGCGCGTACTTGAATAAGAAAGTGAACTTCCAAATACGTCATGGATCTTTTGAATTAAAAACGCACCGTTTTTGTCCCGTTTTAACTAACTTAATTTATTTCATCAACGAAGTTTTTCGTGACACATTTGATGTGAAGCATATTTTATTTTAAATTATATTAAAATTTATTTCTTTTAAAACAATAAATTACCCAACCGAAATGTTTTGACGAAGTTTTACTTAAAATCTCCACGATTCTTTATAAAAAATTACTCAACCAAAATGTTCTCGATTATAAGTGACAAATTTGTCACGTTTTAACGTTACCTATTTTCTGACGAAATTTTACTTAAAATCTTCACCGATTCTTTACAAATAATACCCAATCCAAAATGATCTCGATTATAAGTGACAAATTTGTCACGTTTTAACGTTATATTTTCCGACGAAATTTTACTTAAAATCTTCACCGATTCTTTACAAATAATACCCAATCCAAAATGTTCTCGATTATAAGTGACAAATTTGTCACGTTTTAACGTTATCTATTTTCCGACGAAAATTTACTTAAAATCTTCACCGATTCTTTACAAATAACTGCCAATACAAAATGTTCTCGATTATAAGTGACAAATATGTCACGTTTTAACGTTATCTATTTTCTGAAGAAGTTTTATTTAAAATCTAAATCGTATTTCGATACCACTATTTTTGACGATTTATTTTCACCGTTTTTCTGAAGAATTTAAATAAAAAATAGTTATATCGACAGTTCGTCACGATTTCGTGAAGTCTAAAATTTTGTCGTCACGTAATGTTACCTGGGTATAATATACGTAGGTATGTTATAGTAGAACATACACATAACGTGGAATCCGATCCATAACACAAATAATTTGAAAATAACTGGGATAATAATTTATGTATTACCTCGTCAAACTACGTCTCCTAAATACCTAATTTATTGTATTCTTCAAAATGGAATGTTTTGTATATTACCAGTAATACTTAGATACTTAATTTATTTTTTAATACTTTTTTGTTAAATTTATGATTTGATTTTAAATCTTCTTTATATTTTTATTTATTTTAGGCGCAATTTTCTCAAGCGCCGCGTTTTAAGGTTTCTTTTAAATTGAAACCTAGAAACTTAAGTGTTTAATATCTCAAAATACGGTTTAATATAAAAATTTCATTACAATACGGTTCTCACTAATATAGCGCATAAACGGGTCTAGGGTAACTTAATCACAATGATTACATATCCCCGTTCCAAGTGGTTTCCGCCTACCCCACGGGACTCTGAACAACTTCGCCGTCCTAACAACGTTCCCTACCAGGGTGTACACTGTCCCAGCTCATAAACCACTCGCTGCAAAAAGCTGAAAGCAAAAAATGTGAATTTTCTTTAATATTTTTATCACCGGAACTGCAGTTGGTGATACTTTTATTAAAAGTTACAGGGAACAAACTGGTATGACAGATTTAAATTTGTTTTTGTATTTTACAATTTCCAATTTAAGAATAATATGAATTTAGAAACTCTTTTATATAAATCAAAGTAAATCCCCAGAGAATTTTCAGTTATTTCATCAAGTATTGTAATTTTGTATTCCAAAAAGATAATGCGGCAATAGAATATATTTTAGATATGATATTATACACCTTTGTCATGTATTCTGTAGGGTGTAGGACATGTCCTTGTTGGAAATTAAATTTGATGCAAGTGACATGACGCGGTAATGATTCTTAGCTGCAGGAAAATATATAAAACTCAGTTTTCTCAATGACTCTCTTGCGGTAGCTAAGCTCGTCGAAGCTTCAAAACTTTAAAAAGAAAGCTTTTATGACAAAGGTCATAGCAAGTGATGAAAGAAATAAGAATGCGAGAAGGGTGTAAGACCAGTGCTCTTATCTTCAGTTAAGATTTCACATTTACGGCGGTTCTTGTCGCGAGTTTATGTTTGGTTTTATGAGGCAGGAGAGTAGGCTAACGGAAAATTGCCTTTCTTTTGCGCACTTCCGCTTAAAATTGGAAGTTTCGTAACCTGAATTTGTATTATGGTATTTTTATAAGGTTTAAATTACCTAATTGTAAGATCTAATACTTGCCTCCGCAACTAATTAAAATTCTGCGCTGTAAATCCGCTTCAACGATCGTATTATTCCTTGAATTTAGAATATGAATTAATTTTATTAGCAAATTTACTTTAGTTAATTTTTATTTTGCACATAAATCTGCTTTTTTTTTATTAAACGGTCGAGTATTTATAAAAGCGAGTATTTATATTACGGAGAACGGCTTCATTTAGAGCCTTTTAGAGCGGAACGTACTAAAGAACACATCGATTCTTCTAAAATCGGAGTCTATAAAAGTGTCTCCAACGCAGAATAGCTACTGTTTCAGTCTTGCTATGATTTACACCTAAGGGTAACGTAGTGCTGACGACATAAAAACTTCCAATAAAGTCCTAAACCATAAAATTCTACGACTCATGGTAGAGGTAACTTCAAAAAGCGTGTTATGCAGCATTTTTCTGATTTACACGTATAATTTATAATAAATACATACTATTATTATGTCATCCCATTTTTTATTTGAAACTTTGTTTTTCACTTATATACCTACATTTTTTTCAATAATCCACGTAAGAGAAAATTCTTCTCTTAATTTTATTGTTAAACGGGTGATCAATTAAAATAATCGTTAGTGTGAAGACAAAATTAGAAACATTCATTCGGCATAAATAAGACGTGACCAAAAATCAGATGAAAAGAAATTTAGAAAATGAATGCTTTTCTTTTTATCTTAATTAAAAAGAATTTCATAACACACATTTTTATCGCACGCGTCCAAGTTACTTTACTTATTCTTTTTCCTATTTTACATGTTTAAGTTTTTAAACGTATTATAGTCGATTTACGACGTATTCCTGATCTTCCTCAAAAAGGAAACGTGGCCGCTGTTAAACCCAAGGTAGCAGATCTGAAAATCCACCAAATTTATTTATTTTTAACCAATTGATAATCCGGTCAGGTGTGCAATAGTGGTATGCGAAAGGTCACGGGTTGATGATAATTAGAAATCAAATACACAAGAATCTATAACAATTTAATCACAAAAAATTATTCTCAAGTGATTTTGGAGTAACATATTGTGTCAGTGTATAGCTTCAAATAGCTTAAAAAATAACAGTACCTAGTCAAAGAGCAATCTTTGGCTAAATTGATTCCACTCCAGGCTACAAGAAGTTACATTAAATTTTATATTAACTTTCAGAAATTTTCCTACATAAAAAGTATATTACTTACCGAGTTTCAGAAAGGTTTGACAAAAATGACAGTAAAAAATATGAAAAGCACGATAGTAATACAATTTAGCCCATATGGGAACCAATTAGCATCAGATGCCCCACTCTTCAAAAATGTGTAACTAGGGCATCAATTTGTTACATTCGCATCTTCAAAGGACATTGTTTCAAACCTAAAATTGACACCAGGATGAAATTATAGGTTGAAAAGTACTGTAGCCTTTGCTTCTTACCTGTGTTTTTTTTAAATATATTTTTGATTATCTTTTTTGTCACCAGAAAATGAACAATAAATTAGCTTATCCTAAAGGGAAATAACAAGCTTGCTTTATAAAACACATTGGTAAATATCATCCCATTCCAAATCGACAACAGACATTCTTCAAAAATAATGATTAAAATAATAATTTGATGTAACCTTCCCCCCCCCCCAAAAGTTCATTATTATTATAATAATTATAAGTTTATTGGTATTTATAAATACAATATTTTTCACAGGTAAGTCATAATCCCTATTTTAGTTCACAAACCCAACTAAACAAAAACAAAGAACCAAAAGAGCACACACAAAACTCACAAACAAGTAGCAAAAACCTGAAACCGGTCAATCCGCCGTACGAGTTTCTTTCAATACGACCAAACCCCGAAATATCCTTCGTTTTCGGATTTGGGCCGTTTACACATGGAATTGTGCAAATGCTTCAGCATTTCATTCTTTTGTCCTTGTAAGGATACGTTAGATACTTCACATGCATCAATTAGCTTTCCTCCATTTCTTCGATGATTGGGTGACGACCATGTGAAGATGAAACTTTCTCATTTGTTATTTTTTCAAATCAGTGGAGTTAGCAGACTCTAAAATGAGCCCATTGCGTAGAGGAATTCAAAGATAATTTGTGAGGAAATATCTTTTCTTCAAGTTCATCTGCCTAAGATATGGTGTTATTATTGGTCACCCATAAAACTAAAATATGCAGGACGTCCCACCACAATTTGGCTTCAATTTTTGCTATATTATATAGTAGATGCTATAACTTCCCTTCCAATATAATTGTAAAGAATATAATGCAGAAAATGGCCAAGAGAAAGAACAAAGTTGGTTTAGTACGGTAATTTAATATGAATTTACTCGTACTTGTCCGATTGATTGATTAAAAAAATTAATCGCATGCAGTGTTCTTTATTTTACTTTATATTAGACTCATAATTCATGAAACAACCAGTGTGTTTTTTTTACCATTTTGCACTTGTACAATCCTAGATTTGGTAGTTTGCGAATCGTCCAAGTCCAAAGACGAAGGATAACTTATTTGGAAATGTAAGATATTTCCAGAAATCAGATGAAGGAAAGTGATTTTTGAGTATTTTAAGAAAACTTGTGCATTTGTAAGTTTTTTATTAACTAATATAACTAAATGAGTATTTTTTCTAACAACCTGATTAATTTTTTAATAAAAGTATAAAATATATTAAAAACATATTAAACAATAAAATTAGAGTAGTTTGTACAAATGAGCATTTGAGTAAGCTGTATTAAAGAGGCAAGTTTTGTAATATATACATAAATAATAACAAATAAAATAAAAAAGCTGTTAGAGCTATTCCCACAAATAAAAAAATATTAATTAAATAATAAATAAATTTGTGAAATCAAGAGAAAAACACACCAAAACCAAGAGCAACTAGCAAGCTATTACTTACCAAATTTTTTTAAAATAATGCAGTTTTTATACAAACAAAATAACGAGATTATTGCAAAAATATAATTTTAATTAGGCACAAGAAAATATTAGGTATCTTCGGCTCTTGGAATGACTTTCTGCTCCCACGTTATTACATAATTAGTATTATTTAAAATTTTATTGGAGTTAACCACAAGCGTAATAGTTATTAACAGGCAAGACAGTTATATTAATAATACATGTTTAAATTACATTATTAACTCTGGATATCACAAATTTTAGGAAAACCCAGAATAGCCCTGTAACAGAATTTTTATTTATTTTACAGCCGTACGTTAAATGTGTCTTTCAAGAAATTTGTACCTATAGTTTTCAATGTACCCGTAATTTTATCCAAAATTCCTTCTTGTCCTGATGGTTTATTCTGCTGGCCGTAATAATTTCCTGGATTATTATTACCTCTTACTGTTTGACCACGCTGAGTGGGATAACTCGGGTATCCTTGGTTTGGATAGGCCCCACCTTGAATTGGATACCCGTTACTTTGTCTCGGATACCCACCTTGCAAGGCGTATCCGCCTTGAGGATAACCTTGTTGTTGATAACCACCTGGATAGTAATAATTACCTTGTTGGGGATAACCATTCTGTTGAGGATAGCCACCTTGTTGAGGATAACCACCTTGCTGAGGATAACCATTCTGTTGAGGAGGATATCTGCCTTGTTGTCCAGGATAGCCGGAACCGACTGCGCCACCTTGGTAACCTCCTCCAGAATTTACATGCTGCCCTGCTTGATAAACATTCGGACGAGGAGTTGTTTGGCCATTATTTATTCCTGATGGAATATTTGGATATAAGCGAGAATTTGGAGTAGATGGATATTGCTGAGGATTTTGAGGATATTGCGGGTATTGAGGATACTGTGGTTGTTGAGGATACTGAGGTTGTTGATAATGGGGATTATAAGGTGATTGCGGAGTAGGGGGATAATTTTGCTGTGGATATTGTCCTGGAGAGCCACCGCTATTAGTTTCTCCTAAAGGTGCTCCTGGATTATAGCTTTGAACAATTTGTTTATTTTGTTTTGATCCAGTTGCAGCTGAAATTACAACTCTTTTTATTTCAAAATATTCAAAATATTGAGTAAGTTATTTTACCTGGATCATCGAAGCATTTGGGTTCTCCATTATCTATCCTACAAAGTTGTGAAGGAGGGCAGACATAAGTGGCACAAGTTTGAGCAGCACTGCTAACTCTTTTACAAGTAGGAAATCTTCCACATTCGTTTCGTCCATGTATTCCACAAGGGTCTTCTTCCATTACACATACTTCATTACTGGTACAACCTATATCTTTACAACTTCTGCCGTATTCTGAAAATAAAATATTAATTATACTGCAATGTCGAGGATTTTGGTGTATTTAAGGGTTACAAAATTACAATCAAGAGCGCAATTTAATTACTTCATTCTGTACTCTACCGTGATTTAATTTAGCGATTTAATTTAATCAAACCTTTGAGTTTGAAGAATCCCAATTCAAATATGGTTTGATTACTTCAAGGTTTTTTATTCTTTATAATTCAATACAAATGTAAATTTAAAGGTCATCTTGTACAAAATTTATGTAAAGAAAGAAACTTACTTGAATACGCATCTCCCAGAGAAATGGACGTAAATGCTATCACGAATAGAAAGGCATACAACATTTTGATTTCTGAAACAATTAATTATATTAATTAAGTTAGGTGTTAAAACTAAATCATTTTGAACCTGAACTGAGCAATCTTTATACGAAAAGCCGGATTACGATTATTAGACTGAATTTGCGTGTCATCAATATAATTTTTAAATCTACTGCTATGTTAAGCAATTTAAAATTATGCTAATTTCATTTAAACGATCGTTTACAAGCTAAGTAATTGCATCTAATTACAAAAGCATTAGATTACAAGAAAAGGGATTAAGAACGTCATAAATTAACAGCTAAAATGAATGCAATTATTTTCTGATAATATAACTTTCGTAATACATCAATGACCAATCAAATGTGTCATAGAAAATTTCCCACCTTAAATATAATGATAAATTCCTAAACCCTTAATTAATAAAACGTAGAATTTGCATCCTGTAATTGAATCAAGTTTAAAGTATAATTGCTATTTATCGGCAAATTGCTTCAAAGAAATTACGCGCCAAAAATTAATTAAGGCATACACCACTTCTAATGAGTTCTATTTTAGAATTTTATTTAAAGTAACTTTTATTTTTAAGCTTAATAAATTCGAATATGTTACGTAGGTAACATTATAGTACTTATATAGGTATTTTTAAATTTAAATGTTTTCCTAATATTGAGTGCGCATGAATTTAAAATTACCGATTCAGCAAATATAAGTACTCAATTTTAATAATAATATAATAATTTTTAATTTGTTCATACCCAAAAATAAATTAAACCAGTCTTATTGTTCAATCACTAACAACATCAAAAACGAGAGTGCTAAGTCAACTAGAAATACACATTGTTGCCAAAGCTAAAATTAAATCAATTTCAATTTCAACTTCAATATTATTTTTATAGCATACGCGGCCATTTATACATTTTTAACTTGATCAAGTTTTTGAATAAAGATATAATTATTATTCAATAGTTGTTTTTTCTCTAATTTGAAATTGGAAAATTTTTTGAAAGGTTTTTGAAAAGGTTGTTGCTGGAATAATAAAGAAATATTAAGATTCTTCTATAATAAAAAGTTAACAAAAGGTTAACTTGACTTGACTTTTCTTTTTTAAATACTTTTAACGTATCGAAGGACAAAATTTAAAATTTTCGCCAAAATTTTGGACTAAATATTTTCTTGTATCTAACTTGAAATATAAAATCTTTTAACACTGTTAAACTGTTAAATGGCACGATTAAAATATCAAGGCAAGGACAAAAAACAAGGTTATCTTTGAAGTTAAAACTTACATTTCTAGATAGCGCAAGTGTAAATACAGTTTTCTTAGAAGTTATCGATTTGAAATGTTGCCTAAGAATTCTCTTTTGGATATAGTAGATACGCATTTAATTTTGTTCTTAACAAATATCTACCCATCAATAAACTATCAAGTCATTGAACGAATGAGTTAAAAGTGCTACACTAAAAATTTTGTATTTTTTAATTGAAACAGGCAACAAATTGCTTGGCAGAAAAAAAAAGAGATGTCATCAAAATCCCAGGCATTGGTGTAGATAGTATTAATCGATGTTCAGCAATATGATGTGCTGTCTTGACTTTGATTCAAGCTCTGTCACACTTTCTGTAATTCGGGATGTTTTATGGGGGTCACCAATTCAATGACATAATTTGGAATAAAACATCCTTTTTCTCGGTCTGGATTCAAACTCTGACTTATTGTCTGCGAATATACTCTACCTGTTCATATTGCGTGGATCTACTAGATTTCGAGACGAAGAAACAAAATTGCCAAAAAAACTGTTTATTTCCATACTTCACAATGGGAATTTTATTAACATCAAAATTATAATAGGGTTAACAGGAAGCACTTTAATTAAAAAAAACTTTAACAAAAGTTACCAATTTATACAAACTTAAGGCTGCCGTCTTACCTATGTTAATTATATGGGACAAATCGCTCATTTGTATGTACTAGAAGTCGAACAATTTTAACTTTTAGGGAATTATTTTGCAATCATTTTAAAGATAAAACTTGGCTCTTGGACGTGATCTAATTTTTATTACAATCGGATGATTAGAAATATTGAAAATTTTGCTGCAAAGTTACTCAATTTTTGAGATAGCAAAAATAGCCATATTATAATTTTTATACTCGTTACCGTTAATAATAGAAGTACTTGAACTAGATCACATCCAGGACAATTATTTAATCTTACTTGTGAAAAAAAATGGTTGAATTATATCCATTTTTACAAAAGTTCTAGTACATACAAAGTGATGGTACAATTTTTCTTGTTTTGATAAAATAATTTGAAATGGCAAGTAGGGTTCTATCACTTTCTTATGATTATCTTGCCCCCTTTGCATAAAATAGTTCAACTATTATGTACACTACGGCGCTAATTTGCAAATGGTTGCTGTGGTTTCGTACTTTGCTTGATAGTATTGTAAATGCGTGATTCAGCGAAACGTAAGATGCGATAAAAATAATAGTATGCACATTTTTGTCTTTGATATCTTGTAGATACATTTTTATACTATGCAAATATAACATTTAAATTCAATCTACAAATTTAACATTTTTAGTTTTATTTCAAAATTTTCTTTGCTAATTTTTTTTTATTTCTAGATAAATTCTTAAATTTGTTGCAGTTGACGTCGTTAAAACTTTTAAATTTTAAAATTCTTTAAAATTTAGGTTTACAAGAAGCCACATTGAAAGGCACTAAATGTAGTAAATTTAATGTTGCTGAGCCCGTAATTTTTTGATTTTTATGATAAGATATCAAAGTGTAAAATTAGATTTTTTGCCAACAAAAGTCTTCAGGGCAGGTATGCTTTGGGTAGAGTGAATTTTTTCCTTAGTGGTTGGGAGTGGCTAATGTGCAGAAACGAATATTTGTTATTTCGGTTCTATGTTTGTGTCAATTGGTGGAATTGAGTGCCAAGGGGAATTTTCTACATTTGGCGCGCAAGCCCCAGTCACGTGCTAAACCACTAAGGAAAAATTTACTCTACACTGATTAAATAGGATTAAATAGGGGAGACTGGAGAGACTTGAGACAAAAATTGGATATACATAATTTTTTAGCTCATTGATTGAATTACTGTTTTATTAATTTTATTTTGAAAGACAGTACAGTCTCGATATAGTGAACTAATTGAGGAACGCCTTTGTTACTCCACCGAAGTTGTTCACTATTTAGAGTGCAGAAAAAATACACAACAATGATACTTACAGTGCGTTTATTACATTAATAACCTAATATTTCAAATAAAATAAGGAAACACAAATTCTTAAAAAGATACAGTATCCGACAAAAAGAAAGCGACGCATTCATAATTGTTAATTTTAGCAATGTTATTAACACTAAAATGTAGGGGACAGGGATGTAAGTTGACCACCCTGCCTTATAGAAAAAACTTTGAGGTGTAACACCGCTATTTCAAATGTCATCGTGCTTATTAACACAACCCTCACTTTTTATGTGGTTTTAAAGTGAATAGACGCGTTGCTGTAGTTTCTACAAACTTTGTATAAAAAGATTTTTCTTTTTATAAAAACTCAAATTTTTCGTGTGCTGATAAACTAAACAATTTTCGTTGATATCGCAAGGTAAATACTATATGTGTTGAACTCTTATTTCATTGAATTTTACTAATCCAAAGTGAATTTCAAACATATCCTGTATACAACAATTTTTTTGCGAGTGTTTCAAAATAGTGTCCAGAATGTAAGTTGACCACCCCTATTGTTTCCATTGCGAAACAATTTGTTATTACATTTTTATGATTGAACTTTACATCAAATCAACTTCAAACAACTTTAACTAGTCTTCTTTGAATTGTTCTTTCTAATACTGCAGACTCTCCTAATTCTGCCAAAATTTGATTTGCTGATAAAAAAGGATTCGCCGATGATAATCTTTTTACTCTTCTATCAAATTGAGGGGTAGTTTTTGTTGGCCTTCCTGTGGATTTTAAGTTTACTACAACTCCCCGATGTTTGTAGTTTATTTATAGTTTTTGACACAAAAGGTTAAATGTGGCTATAGCTTTGTTATCCCAATCCTTTAAATTGAATAGGGGAAGGTTGCCACAAATGGACCGATTTTTGCTTTTTATTTTTTTCTTGCTGAACAAAAAGATTTTACAGAACCATTAAAAAATTTTAGTTAATGCAAGTCGGGCAAGAATAAAATTTTCGCAGAGGGCTTATATTCCTTCAATATTTGTTTGGCAGCAAGTTCGTCCTTACATGGACTACTTGTAATTTCACAAGCTTATGACCGGTTCATTCGAGGAAACCGAGCATGGTCCATTGGAGGAAACTGACTGTATTGGGAAATAAAAAGGCGCAAACAATTTAAACATAACTTTAGCTGTTAGGTGAGAGAGAGGTTTGATGTATTGTTACCGCTTATGTATGACCTGTTTATTTCCTCTTACAGTCCCGAGGATGGCATTTAGTTAATAAAGCCGAAACGTCGACCGACAGCTTACTTGTTTTTGTTTTGCGTATCCAATATCCCGAAAAGTTTTCGTATACTTAAAAATTATAACGTGAATTCAAAACTGCGCATGCGTCTGTCAGTTTGCAAGCGGTTTCAAACTGCTGAACGAACAGATCTAATGACTTGCTTGTTTTTAGTTGATTACGCATATTATGACACGTACTTTCAAGGTGCTTACTGATAATCTTGATAAGATATAGTAACTTTCTTACCAAATTATAAATTATTTATGTATTAGTATAAATACATAATTTTAAATATTTGTAGTATTTGATAAAATGTGGTTCTCATTTTTTATTAATTAATAATTAATTCGATAAAGTTAATCGTAACACTTTTTGGGTAGAGCATGGCAAATTAAAATCAAAAATTTGTTGATATTGAATATTTTTGATTTTAATTGATAAATAATTAAGGCAATCAATCCTCTAAAATTGACTTTTAGATAGAGGTTGAATTCTAAATAATTTTTGATATAATAAAGTTAGATAGTTTTTGCATTATGTAGCAATTTGTTCATAAACGCTGATACTTATAAAAAATTATTATCTTGTTTGTAGGTGGGTCGGTTAAATGCATTGGTTAAATGTATATATATAGTATAAACGTCGTGTTGCATTTAATTATCAAACGATGTAAAATATCATAGTAGCTGAGGATTAATAGTTTTACTTCTACTCACTACGTACCGCTACTTTATAAATGAATTATTAAAAAGATATTCGCCCACGCCGAATCCGGCCACCTTAACGGATTACAAAAAAAACTGACTGAACTACATTACTAATTTTTTGATTATTCAATATAAATTTCAATGTTTTTAAAATATTTAATAATTGGGTCTGTGATTATAATTTCCTCCTTGATAACCAGGTTGAATAGGATATGTTTGCCCATGAATTCCTTGGTTTGTGCCTGTATTTGGATAAGTACCAGTATTTGGATAAGTACCGGTATTTGCATGACCTCCTTGAGAAACGTAAAAATCATTACCAGGATTATTGTTACCGGGAATTGGGTAAGTTGGATGTCCACCAATATTTCCCGTATTTGGATGATAAACGGGAAGATTATGACCTTGATTTTGTCCTTGATACTGTCCTTGATTTTGTCCTGGATATTGTCCTTGATTTTGTCCTGGATATGGCCCTGGATTTTGTCCTGGATATGGTCCTGGATATGAAAGTGGATTGCCTGGATTTATGTTTGGGTACGTTCCTGGTCTACTATTATTATAATTTACATGTGGTTGGTTCAAATGGTTTTGGTTGTAATTAGGTTGTTGATTTGGATTATAATAAGGTTGTTGATTTGGATTATAATTAGGTTGTTGATTTGGGTTATAAACTGGAAGAATATTAGGATTGTGGGTTGAACCAGAATTATAATAAGGTTGTTGATTTGGATTATAATTAGGTTGTTGATTTGAGTTATAAACTTGACGTCTGTGCTTTTTAGATCCGGAAGAAACTGAAAGTATTTCAATTATAAAATGATTAATAACACAAAAATATTCAATTTAAAACTATTTTAATTTGGTAACAATTTTTGTTTATAATAATTATTGTAGCAGCAACAAATTCATTAAGGGCCGTTCAGACGATCAATATATTGTTGTGGTATTTTGATCAATTAAGAGTGACAGCAAGCAAATAAGAGAGTAATTCAATTTTATTTAATTTTTAAGTCAATAATCAGTTAATTTGGCTGATATAAAAACTTTTGCATCAAATTAACAACAAACCACCACATGTAACAATTTACACATAAAATAATACAAATTTGAAGTTGATTATGTAATACAAATATTTTGCAACATCCTGTGAATGTTATTAAACTTTTAAAGCGACGACAGTTTCTTGTAAAATAAAAATGTAAAATAAAAATTAGTGCGCACACGATTAACAGCTTTATGGTACCTGGAAATAGTGCGATTTTAGTAAACAGAAATATCGATTCCCACCATAAAAATCCAAATTTCGAACTTTGAACACACAAAAGGCGAGCGAGCCAGAATGAAGCGAGTCTCTTGGTGAAACTCAAAGAGGGAACACGCGAGTTCCTAAGTGACCTCCAAGCGGAGAGGAGTTCTTTCGTGATCCTGAAAGAAGGAAGAACTCGCGAGACTTCTTGTTGATCTAAAGATCAGGGAAGTGCAATTTTGTGAATTCACTAAAAAGGTGAATAATTAGCGAAAATCAAATCTTCGCGTAATTGCTAATTACGATTTATAATTAGTGTGCGGTTGTGTATTTCTGACGAATTAAGTTGTTGGAGATTGACTTCAAAGTTGGAACATTGGATGAAGTTTGGGACATATGGCGTTCTCAAGGCAAAAGAACAGGTGATGATTGGTGTCGACTCAACTTACAGTGGCACAAGTGAAATCTACGAAGTTTACCATTTGTAAGGTAGAAAATTATTATTTAAATTTTAGTAAATTCAAATTGGAACGGCGATTTGTGTCGTTGATGAATTTCCTAAAAAACTTTGTTTTATTGATGGTTATTTCCACACGATACATGAATAACCAGACATCCAAGTTTAGCTTCTGAATTTGACAAATTAAATGTCGCTTGGATCTCTGAATTATTGCACCATACACATTTGGTTAAGACAAGTTTATTGTCCATTGGAATTTGATGCAAATTTGTTTATGATTAATTTTACGTTCAATTAATAAATTATGCTTGTTACGAATTTACACCCTTTTATTTCGTTTATCGAACTCATCGACTCTGAGGAAGAGAAAAACTCTACTACGGCATAACGTTAGTTTTTGGGGCTTTTTTGGGGTGATTATTCATTTAAGGGTGAATATCATTACAATATATTGTCAATAAAATATTGTCAATACTGTCAATCAATATTGACACAGTGCATTTGACTCAGACGATAAATATTTATTGACCCTCACACGTTCAATAATATTGACAATATCAATATATTGACAATATCAATATATTGACAATATATTGACAATAATATTGACCGTCTGAAGGGGCCTTTAGAAAGCAAATTAAAATATTAAATATTTTCCTTCGGGAATTTGGATCCTCGTTCTATCAACTTTGCCGAAAATGATTTTAATTTGGGTGGTCGTTTGTCACATTTTGCATATAATAATTTCATTTAGCCGAAAACAACGCTTAAATGATTCTTGTGCTGCTTACAATTATTATTAAAAGAAAATTACTTTAGAAAAGTACAACAAAATTATTAATTTGAAAATAAGTATTCCAAAATATTTCTTCAAAAAACAAAATTTACCTTGGGCAACGCATCTTGGTATACTATTTTTAATTTCACATTCTTGTGTAGGTGGACAAACAAAAGATGAACAAGTTTGAGGTTGAGTGCTAACTCGTTCACATGCGGGATACCTAATTAGTGTAAAATTAAACAAAATTTCTACTTTTAGACAATTCAAAAAATACATACGTTCCACAATTATTCTGTCTTGTAGTCCTAGAACATTGGTCTTCTTTCAGAACGCATTCTTCGTTATGGGCACAACCAATATCTTTGCATGTTCGACCATACTCTGTGGTAAAATAGATTTTAAAAAAATATGTTTAAAAAAAATGTTGCAAATTTGCCGCATTAAATAGTTTGAATGTTTTCGAATGGATGAATTTTCTTATTATATATTCTTCGAAAACTAAAGTTTAGTTATGAATGATTTTGTATGTCCACACTATGCAGAATATTTTATAAAGATGGAAGGATTGATGGTGAATTGATTGACTGTTGAATACATTTCGGAAAGTGGTTGAAATCGCAAAGACGAAGTAATTTCGACTAGAGTTAGTCTATGAATGAAGAATCGGATGCCTGATTAAAATTTGAAGAAGACCTGGTGAATAAAAGAGTGGTCGAAAATTGTTTGGAGTGACGAGAGCAATTTTAATTTATTTTCCTCCAATGATATACCATACTTGGTATAATTGAATATACTTTAGTACATTCGACGTCCAGTAAACCAAAGACATGACTTAAAATAACAAGTTTCCACATATAAAGCATGGTGGCGGAAATGTTATGTTGTGGGGATGCCTTTCCGATGATGGCGTTAGACCCCTGAATAATTGATGGAATTATGGATCGGTACATATATGCGTGGCAGTAAACATAACTTACAGCCTTAAAAAGATATCCAGAAAATGTCCGATTGTGCAAATAAAATTATAAATATGAACTTGATTATTCCCAAATTTCTTTTCTAGAGCTTTTCTAAGATCGGGGCTAATGAAAGTGAGTGTTTTTGTTCACCAACTCACTGGACTGGATTATTAAAATTTTCTACTTAAAAATTAATTTTCAACTGTACGAACAGCGTTTAATACTGCATCGACTTATTAATTAATCTTGCTAATTATTTACATATAATCAAAATTTGAAATACATTCACTGAATTTTATTTCTTGCCGTTATATCATTGTAAAAATATGTCATGAAATTAAAATTGCAGTAACATAATTGCTGAAAATTTTTAAATAATATAATATAGTAATTCCAAGCTTTTGACAAGCATTTGTAAGCAAAACCTGGCACAGTGTCCAATAATGTAAATTATTTTCTAGTAAGCTATTGTTTGTTCTCTGTGGACAGCGGAATATGTAGTTCATGCAACATTAATATTTATTTCAGAATAGGTGCATAAAGCATTTTTAACGCTATTATTAACGCATTATTAACGGTAGCTGAACCTATCATAATATTTTAATTTCTAAAATTAAACAAAGTCTACTTACTTGAATATCCATTTCCTAAGTCAAAAGCCCCGATAATTACAGCAAGTAAAATAATTAGCTTCATTATATTTTATTAATTAACTCTCTGAAACAAAACAAACAATTTAATTGGTTGTGCAGAATTAAAATTGCAAAAGCAACATAAGTATAATTGGTGCTTCAAATAAAAGTTTGAGATATAGCTTTTTGAGAAATACACTCTCCAGTTATTGTGATTATCGTTTAATTTATATCAACAATTTTAATATAAAAAAAACACAGTGATATTATACTCGTAGATACAGAAGCACAGTACGCACTTTTTGTCTTTGATGTTCAAGGCAGAGACACCCAAACTTTATGGATCGTATAAAATCTACCTTAGTATAAAATGGCGGTAGCCCTAGTGGCCATTACCGATTTTCCAACAGTCATCACATGCCCATACTTTTTAAAATTGGACTACAGATATACGAGTAGCTTGATTTATCGACCTCTCGAGTCTCGACAACAATGGAACTTCAAAAAGGTCTACTGGGTAGTTCTGTGAATCTTGGTAAGTCCATCCAGAGGATACCATCAACTAACTATTTAGTAGCAATTAAAATTTGTGGGTGTAGTGACAAAAGATATATTCTAAGAGGTTATGGACGCAAATACATTTCCAATTAGAAATTCATCCAGAAATCTCTATTATCAGTTAATCTGACAACAGCTACAAATATTAGCTAAAATCTCATACTTTTATTTTTAATAAATAATAAATGAACCTTTATACGGTTAATACGAATCAGGGAAGAAGCATTTGTTTCATTTTTTTAATGTTACTTGGGCAGCAGGTAGACATGTGGTGTGTAGACCAAGCTACTATAATATAATATATTATGGTACCTACTCTATGGGAGTGAAACTCGTGAAACTTGACACGAAAAGCTAACACGCCAACCAAGCCTACATCCACTTTTTCTAACTTTAATAATAAATAAAACTTTTGTTGCGATATAGTTTAATATAATATAACATGTGCATAACATTTCTCCTTTGAGAATAAATTATAAGACATGCTACTTGATATTTTTCTCTAAAAATTGCCTTCGTGCATGTAACTATTCTAGATGAAGTAAACCTTCGAGCTTCGTAATTTGATTTTATTTTATCATATAGCATGCTCTCATGCAATTTTTGAACAAATGCAATAACAAATTTTGTTGAATTTTGTTTTCAAAATCTTATGTCATGCTTAAAACATTTTAAAATATATTATTGTACTCTACTAATCGTTTTTTAAATTAATGAATTGGATAATCGGACAATTTTTAAAAATAATGATCAGCAAAGACACTCTATAAATGCACCGACTAGCTATGACTCTTTTAATCCTGTGAATAACTACAGTGAATATGCTGAAGGACGACTTTTTTAATTTAATCAACGACAACGAGGAAATAAGCAAGAACACACGTTACATACATATAAGGGTAAAATGACATATTCATTTAATTTGTGATTTTTTTAAGTGATATCTGCAATTTTGCGTTTTCGAACAAAATATATTATGTTATATACTGAGAAAATTATACAAATTTTGGAACTTTAAATTCGTATTTCTTTAGACAAGTAGAAGGTAGGAATAAGGTACGAGGGTAAAATGACATACCTTTATAATTTTTAGTGTGCCATTTTATCACGATTTACAAGTACTTAATTTAAAGAAATAACAAAATTTTTGTTTCCACAGGAATCATTTTTTAGTATTTCATAAAAACTACATGAATTATGTTTTAAACTGTTGATTCATAGTGGTCCAAAAAACCTAACTAATCGGATTCATTGGACTATATCCAACTTTTCAAATTAAACTTTTAAACTTGTATTTATTACACGAGACATTTTAAATACTACCCTATGTAATTAATTACACAAAAACTTAAGGTTTTATAGAAAAAATTGATTTTAACACATTGTGTTGTCTGATATTTCGAAGTTTGTAGTGCATATAAATCCGGTTTGTGTTTATTAAAAGTAACTGCTATATTACTTGATGTATGAATGTACCTACATGTGTTACATCGAAATTTTGGGTTTTATTATTTTTTTTATTTGTATTCTACACATGATATTATACGTTTCATACTAATAGAGGTAATATGACACGCTAAAAATACGACCACAAAAGTTACAATAATATTATACCTACAGCATAGATGAAAGAAATAAATTGTACATAATATTATGACATGCCATTAGCATTGATGTTGAATTAAAAATTGGCCATATTAAATACTATAGTAAGTACTACAATAGGTACAAGATAATGGTAACAATAACCTGGCACCAATGATATTAGTTATTTTTTACAAAAATTCTACGGAATCTTGTAGATAGCACAAAAGTGAAGCGCTGAACGTGAGGATAAAAAATGTTAAATGTAAAAGAAATAATCGATTGTAAAGTTTAGGGTTTTCACGTAAGAACCGCCCAGTTGCCGCATTGTGTTGACGGTACGTGTGCTTGATGTAAATACTGTGAGTGAGGGCCATTAATGGGCGGAGCATACCGTAGTTCTGCAACTGACAACATCAAACTAAAAAGTTGAGTGAGGTTCAGGATATTTTTTCCAAGTGAGCTGACTCAAACATCCCGGTTTTGAATTGCATCGGCTTTAGGGATATTTTTCCAAGTTAGCGGGCTTAGATATCCCGGTTGTATGTACATTATGTAACGTTACAGGTAGGCAGAGCTAAATTTATTCAAACAGCCAATACAATACTCACATAATCACTTTTACGGTTTTTCGCAAATTTTTATGTTTATATTTGATATCTACATTCACAACTGCCATAATTTAATTAGAAAATTTCTTAAATCCGTTGCCAGGACTCACGTTTGCTTTGTAAATTCCAAAAACATTTGTATCCATAAATTAAACAAGTTTGTTGCAATTCATATAGAACAAAACTTTATATTATGAAGACTTGCGCTTTCGTTTTGTTATTACTTTGTACATAGTAAATAATTTTCCTGTATCCCCAAGATGATACATTATTCAACTTTGCAAATATATAGAGGTTGGCCTAAGCATTATTTAACATGCGTCACCGTACCTTCCTTATACTTAATTAATTCCCCATGCAGGTGATCAACATAGCAATACACGAGGAGGTAGGTACACGTATAATATTTACTGGAATGAAATTTACAGTATAATTCGAAATTGAAGAATCAATGTTTCTAGTTAATCAAACTTAAAAGATTCGCGGCAATAAATTAGAACAAAGCCGAAAAGAAAATTTTAAAATGGAGGGAAAAAATTATATACTTATTTTTTATTTACTAAGGTAATGACGAGAATAAACTTGTTCCTATTAAAATTGAAAGGAAAATCGTGTAGCTGAAATGAACAAACAATAATCGTAGGTTTCTCAAAACTTGTTGATGGGATGTCGAGAAATTTGTGACAGTTTTTAAAAGTAAACCCACGAAGGAAGCCCATTTTATTTAATGCATGTTTTTTTATTATCCTGATATATAATTTATTGTAAAACGCTACAGAACAAGATGTAAAATTTATTTTGAAAGTATTTTTGATATAAACATACAAATATATTTCGAATTTAAATTAATATATGAACTTGCAATAAAGTCTTATTTAAAATGAAATTTCTAATACAAAAAAGGAATATATCGTTTTTATACGTTCAATATTAAATAAAAATTTTAAATTTGATAAAACGTAAAGCAATCTATATGACACTTGCTTTGAAATGTAAATTGATAGCCTTTGACTTCAAAAGCAACGCATTGCCACTAAAATACAGAAAAACAAAGTTTAAAAAGTAATATACGCATTTTAAATTCATATACTCCTATCATTCTTTTCAATGCTTAGTTAGATTTTGCCCCAAAAATAAAAAATCCTTTGATTAAAAATGTATCTAGGTACTTACCAAATTTTTAATTTTTTAAATTAATTAATGTTCTTACACGTCATTCAAAGTGGAGTTGCTACATATAAAATTTAAATTAAATGACATTAAGTAATTTACAGAAATTGTTAAACTTTGCAATACAGAATTATAAGAAAATAATAAGGATCTTCGACCTAAGATTATCTTGAAAAATGATTACCAAATATTAATAGTAATAATAAGACATGTTTCAAAATTATGCAATCAGTTATTGACATACAATAATTATAAATATTATAAATAAAATTGAAATTTGTGGTAATATAATCACCAGAACCGGGAATTTTTGTTTGTTACAGCTATAAAGTAAAATATCTCTAATATAATGTGGCCATACAAGAATTCAATTATTATTATTAAAATATTTAATACATTATGTTTTATTCTGATGAAGAGTGCGTAAGCGCTTGATAAAAATTTAATTAATTGAAGGCTAAGCAGTGTTCGATTATTTTACAAAATTATCGTAGCAATATAGCGTAACCTTACAATTTTCTTTTGGTAACTTAGCTGTTAGTTTCATAGAAGTCGCTTAAAACTTAACACAAGCTTAATTTAAAAAATTTTTGGTGAGTTAAATTTATGCCTGTATTAAATTTTTGGCGACTTTTATGAAAACCACCATAAGTCACTTATATCAAGAGGTTATCAAAAAACAAATATTTTTCACCGACAACTGGTCGGTGGAATGCAAAATGATATGGCATGAATATAAGTTTCCGGTTTCCGAGTTGTCACAGATACATTTTTTTCACATTTTTATAATTTCACTGATGAAAACTTAGTTTTTCCAATGTATTATTATTAAAATTTAAATCTCTTTAAATATTTTATTATATTCTATTTTATAGTTAAAACCATAAAATTATAATGTATTATAGTTAATTCGTAATTCTAGTTTTACGCAGTTTTCTTTATAAATTAATGGTTCTCCAAAAAATGTCTTCCGTCTTTCAATTCGGACTTCTTTTGGTGTCTCAAGAGGGCCAGCCTTGCTGATTGAAACTCAAGTCACAATATACTTTTTCTGGAATACACTAACGGAGTTTTTCATAATAATTCTTGTTGTAATGTATGATTGAATTTCAAGGAAGAGATACTTTTTAGGGGAAATAAAATAAAATTTTAATTAATAGTTTAGAAACTTCATGAACAAATACTAATATTAAAACCGGTGCATACTCCAAAAGGTATAAACAAATTCTAATTGCAAGGATATGAGTTTTGAAGTACATACGATATCGAAACCTTGTGATTAACTTCGGTTATTAACTTGTGAAAATATACAATGAATGACTTTAATTACACAAATAGAAAAATAAAACTTAGCTAAGTTTTATATAATTAAAGTAATTTATTGTATAGTAATTTTGCTTTATGAATTAGTTTTAGTCAAAATATTTTTATTCAATATAAAAATCTTGCTTAAAGTTTTGTGCAACTATGTAAATTATAGATCAGACTTGTCTAATTTCGCAGTTGAAAATATTAACCTAGAATTTAATATTTGTGTATCTCTGGCTGTGTATCTATAAATTCGTAAAAATGCAGTTTCAATTCAATTTCAATGGTGGGGTTGGGATTGGGCAGCCAAGAGGCTAATTAGGAAAGAAAAGTTATTAAGAAAATCCAATAAAATGTATTTTTTTATTTTGAAATCCCAGACTTTGTTTTTAATTATGCAGCGTAGGTATATTAAATTACATATTATTATAATGCATAAGTAACAAAATGTGTAAAATTTTACTTCAATTTAGACTGGATAGACACTTTGAATGGAGAGACTCAATAACTCTGCGTTTCTATTGGACCCCTTCGTTTCTCCCCCCTCAATTACAGTTTAACATTGTAGTTAAATTTGATCTCAGAATTTTAGTTTGGAAGTTTCAGAATAGAAAGCAAAAATGGGTATTTTGACACATTAGAAAATATTACTTTCTCAACATCTCCACAATAGATTACTCAGGGCGGGTTGTACCAACGTCGGTTAAACCTCGTTCAACTTTGAACCCAGTTGAACCAATCAGCATAGTTAAAAACCTCGTATTTCGCCATGTTGATTGGTTGAACCGTTCTTGAACTGAGTTCAAAGTTGAACGAGGTTTAACCGACGGTGGTACAACCCACCCTTAATGATTATTTTCAATAATAAGTTAACTAGGTGAAAGTTAACTAGATGAAATAATAAAATCAATGCACTTACATTGAAGTTGACTTTAACATAATAATATTAACATCAATTTGCTGTGGCAATATCCTGCTGTGGATCTATTTTAATTTTCTCGAGTAGAGCAATTATAAAATAAGTAACAAAAAATAAATAGTAGTATATTATAGCAAAGTTTGAAAGTATTAAATTTGTTTATATAATCACGGATTTGAGCTTTACTATACAAATATGCATTCTCATAAAAATGATTACTTTCAGTAAAACTTTCAACAGGAAAGTTTAATCACTCCAGTTAGAAAATTAACTTGTACATTAAATATTAGGTATTAAATTCAGCTCGAAATCTCTTGGGTTTAAACTTTACAATTAACAAAATATTGATAATTGATTGATGTTTTAAAAGTTTCCGGATTTTGTGTTTATTAGTTTTTGAAACAAAACTTTTAATATTCAAAAATGTACAATATATTTTTAACTGATTAATAACTAAAAGTAAAAAATGAATAAGTTTTATCACCAATTTTTTTTTATTTTATGCGTTATAAAATAAATAATTTTTAAATTCTGTAATTTTACGCGTTTCTAAGCTAAAACAATTTATGGAATTACTATTTTGTAAACATTCTGGATGAAAATTTTAGATTATGGAAAATCAGTTAAAAATGTTCATTTTGTTTGCAGTGCAATAAATTAAGGTTAAAATTTAGTTATTATTCGAGTAAAAAGATGTATGCTGAAAAGCTGGAGAAGACTAATGCAAACATAATAAAAATCGTAAATTTAAAATTTAAGTTTTTTTTAAGAATAGAAGAGGAATCCGTGCGAACAGTCTAAATTACTCTGGTAATCTGGCTAGGAACAAGATTTGCGGGTGGCAGAAAACTGGAAACGTGGGATAGTAATATTGAACGAGGGACGCACGTATTCACCCTGTGACGGAAGGTGCTACTGGAAGAAATAGGATTTGTCTCATGCGTCAGGCCGAATCCTTACTATGTCACCTTATTGAGTCTATCTGGCAACTGAATTTTAATATTTATTCGACTTGGAATTTTCCCATAGATGACAAATATTCAGATTTTTTGCTTTCAAGCTTTAACTCATAATCATTGTAAATTTTGTGTTTTATTACCTTCATATTGCAAGTTTTATATTCCATGAATTTAATATTATAACATATTTTGCACTTTACATTATTTTCACTGTTAAATTCAGTAATCAATAAGAGAAAATTTTAAATTAATCAAATCAAGTCTAGAAACTAAAAATATAATGTTAGATAAAATTTCAATACATAATTTCATAAAGGTTTTACGGTAAATTGCATCTTGCTAAAGGATTTTCCGAATAACGTTTTCATTACAACAATTTTGGTTATTTATCATGCTAGTGCGAAAAGTAAGCCGATCTTGAGGTTCGGAGGAAAATATGATTTAAATAAAATATAGCTAATGTAAAATGCATTCGTTTTGAAAACTTCGTTTCTAACAACAAAAGTCCGAAGGTTACAAAATGTCAAAGCTGCCCTTTTAAATTAAATTTAATATTGTGTTATCGCATTGTCCATAATATACTATATAATATGTACATGTAGTATGTGTGTTCTAGTTATCGGACAGTTAAGCAAATTTTATTTTATAAAATTCATATCTCTCCTACTTCTTGTTATTTCTTCACCAAATTTATTTTTACATAAGTTCAATCTTGCATGTTAACGTTGCGTATTTACATTTTTTTGTTCTGACAAACCGATTTAAAAAAAAATGATAGTGAAAGTATGCAAATAGTCAATTTGACAAAAAGTCAATTTAAATAGTTCTTAGTAGGTTATAGGTAGGACAGGGGACAGGGTTAAAGATGACCAGAAACATTTCCTCTCAATGAAAATATATTTATATAAAATACAATCTTATTTTTAAGGTTTATGTGTGTAATGTCCAATAACTATAATGTGCCAGTAACTATATGGTTTACCTTAATACTACGAAATGTATTTCAATACAATTAGTACTTAATTGAATTGTAATCATCACATAAGTTGTTATCGCGAATATTATTACATTAAATTTGCATAGCTTAAAACTGATTGAATAATTATGATTGATAGTTTGGCAAAACTAGGTCTGAATGAGCAGGTACATGCTCAAAATGAACTTTCGATTTTTGTTTCTGTTCTTACATATCAAAAAATTGTACAAAATTACAGAAATGCAACCTTTTTGTGAGTTTACATTCATATACTTTAACCAACTTTTACCCTTTTTACAATGCATGTAACTTTAAATGTACATGAGATGTATTTTTCACGTCCATAAGTAAAAGAAGCATAAATTTGTTGAAACTTGATATTATTGTATAACTTGTGTGAAATTGTGTAAATTTGTATGAGGAAAATATAAACAGTATACCGGATATGTAAAAGATAACTTAAGACACGAGGTATTTTTTTAGGTGTAAATTTACACAAATATATTAAATTTAGACAGTAAAATAATTATTTTCATTACCTAAATTTCGTAATATTGATAAATAACGTAAAATGGTATCGTACAAGTAATATTATGCAAAATCTTATTTATTATTTTAACAAGATCTGAAATTTTTATTAAAATTAATCGATGTTGCAAAAATTAATACGTACATACCGACCTACTAAAATTAAAATTTTAGTAGTAATTAATTAAAAAATAACAAAATTTATGATAGACGAAGGTCCTGTACTGTATACAATGTTCAATTTTTTCTTGCCTGTAAAATTAATTCTCACTGTAATTTAAAGTCTTAGCTTGACGTTAAATTTAATATACTTAAATTGCTTAGTTTTTAATTCGTGATAATAAGTTAGTAGGAATATTTTAATAATTTACGAATTAATGGAATTTAATTAATATTATATTTTTAAGCTTTCAAGTGCGAAACACTCTTCATCAGAAACTACATAATAATGAGTAAAAATGGAAACGTATACAATGTATTGTTATTTGAACGGCAACTGGATCCAATCCAATAACCATGAGTTAGGAAAAACCTAAGTTGTGTTCCAGCAAACACAAGCTTGAAAGCTTAAAAATATAATATTAATTTAATTCCATTAATTCGTAAATTATTAAAATATACCTAGATATAGTCAGTCATTATAGCATCAAAGGGATGTTTGTTGCAAAAGGTGCAAATTTGTTTGTTGCAAATATAAACATTAATTTTTCGAATGCTAATGTGTACGGATCGGGTTTAGAGGCATTTATACATACAAATTTTTTTTCATATTTAAGCGCTTTATTTATTTTTGCTTCAAATTACGATCAAACTAAACATTGAAAATTATGTGAAAAAAACTAATTTCAGTGCGAAATTACCAATACCAAAATATGTATAAAGTCTATAAATCCTATCCCCAATGGTGATGACTGATGAGAATTTAACTTTAAATTAATATCTATTTTTGATAATCATTTTGACCGATTACTCAATTTTTAAAAACAACTTTGCTTATTTTATTCATATGGTTAATTTGAGTTTCCGATTAGTGAACTTTTATAAGAACAGCTGTTCTTGTTCTACTATCAAAATTTCTGAATATATACAATAAATTATATGGATTAATGAAATTAATGGATTAGTGGTTATTTTATGAAACACAGAGTTTGTAAATATTATGTTATAACTTATAAATCGTATACAATTTACGTATATAATTTATGGTTTATTAATAAATGAAGCATAAGTGCGTGAACAATGTAACTGTTTTAAATACTATTTTGCAATTTATGGAAATTTCGACTTTTTAGTTGTCTTTTTACACTATCACATCACACTATCAATGTAAAGTGTCATATTTTGCTATTATAACTTTTAAATGTATATAATTAATTTCATATTTTCTTATTATCTTGATAAAGCGTTCAATAAAGATTCGCGAAACGTCGACTTTAAAAAAAAGTAGAGTTAAATTGAATTGTTCAAATTCCCAAAATTAATTAAAAGGTACTAATCATCTGTTCAATCAAATATTTACAAATTATAAAATTAAAAATCTCAGTTTCTAATTTTCAAGAAACAAAAATTTTAGGTGCAGGTTAGGGGTTAATTTTGAAATACGACCATATACGTTTCCTTGTTCTTTCTTGTCGAAAATGGGAGTTGTACTATAAAGGAATGCTGAAACGGTTATTGAAAATTTGTTATTTTGTTTTCTGTTAAAAATTATAGTAACGTTTCCAATTTTACTTTCGATCTCACAAAAATTTCCCTTAATTTCGTTATTCGCTTTCTGTTCTTATTGCGATTTCTGTCTCTCACGATGACTTTCTTTTATTTAATATAGGAAGGAATGTCATATTAACAAAAATTTTATAATAACAAATTATTTTCCAGCATTTCTATTTAATAAAATGGCAAAAAATTGCTTATCGTATTTGTCAATATATTGCTCTCTATTTGCTTTTTACAACAAACTGCACATTGACTACAATGTTATCTTTATCTAGTATCTCGCGCTGCACGACTTTCACAATAAAGCTTTTGCAGCACCGCATGCGCTTAGTGTTGTGTGCCGTCCTGCTGGGTGTCGTCGCGACGACATCGTCAGTTCCAAGAGTGGCGTGAAAGGCAATAACCACCTGCATATTATAAACGTCGTAATGCACGGGAAATTGTTGCATAAACACCCACCTATAACTATAAAACATTAGAAATAAGTATAATCCAATGAAAAACTGATTAACATTGTAACGTAATTATCAACTTAAATGTAATATAAGTGAAACAAAGCTTTTATTGTGAAAATAAATTTGAAAATATGTAAATTTTGATCTGTGTAAGCCGTACTTTTTCCAACTAATTTTTAGTGTCACAGCAGTGTAATGGATAATTGAAGCTTTCCCATCGGTAAGTCGTGTAAAAAATCCCAACAAAAAAATTAAATAACAAAAATAAAATTATAAGTTTTGTATTTTTAAATTTATTTTTGAAATATAAAAAGTTTGTAAAATATTTTACGTTTAAAATACATAAAAGTTGAGAAAGTTTTTGATGTATAAAACCTTACGTTATCCATTGGTCGTGGTATGCAATATTAAAAAAGTATCTTCTTTTTGCGATTATCAAATAAAGATCTCAAAGATGTGTAAAATGTAAAAAAAAAACTTTTCCAAGTTTAATACCTATCTGAGAAAACTTTTAAAATGGAAATAATAATTTTTGTAAAAAGTTTAGATTTAATTTTCCATACAAAAAGTGGGAACAAAACTAGCCAAATTTTTTATGGTTATAAATTGGATGGACACAAATGTGAGTAAATTACTGTGTTTTAGCCAGAATGAAGTAAACGCCATATGTTAAATGTTATAGTATATTCATAAAATGGTTTACTGGTTTATACATTTTCACAGAATAATTCAAAAATAGAGTTCTTTCACAAAAATGTCATTATTTTGATAAAATGCAGAAAAATCTGACCCTTACGCTGTTGTGCATAACTTATTTTCGATATTTTGCATTTATGATGTTCTGCCTGAAACGCTTCAGGATAACATTGAGAGAGCCTATTTAATAAAATTGAATTCTCTCAATCTCCAGGGAATACCTACCAGCAATATACACTGTCATCAAAATTAGATTCAGTTAATAGTAAAAGCATAGATCGTGAAATATCTGAGAGTCAAAATCCTTTGAGGAGTAAAATGTTATATAGTAACTGTGAGTTATGTGACTACAAATTTATTTTCTGATAATATAGGTGACCTTGAATTTGAATAAATTTCAATCAGTAATTGATTAGTGGTTTATGGAGTGAAACTTCGTAAATATATTTGAAATGGTTTTTACTTCTGAAATTTTGTGCAACTGCTTTGGACAAAGATTCTGTAAATGCCCTAATTTTCTTGTGAACTTACAAATAATAATATGATAAGAAAAATATAAAAAATAAGATTCCACTCTTTCAGGAATATACTGAAGACAAGTGTTTTTGACTTGCAGTCCTTCAAAATAAAATTAATTACTACGGCTACATAGCTATTTTAATGAAAGGATCGTGTTGGAATCACTACTCACAAACAAAATGCCGACATGTCTTTTGGGACCACAAATAAATGTGAAAAAGTACAAACATTAAATTGAAAATCATATTTCCAGATATAACGAAATATAATCCTGCAAAGATAATATTAATTATAAAAAAAATAATTTTGGTTTATCTCTAGTAACACTAAAAGGTAAGGTTATTCAACAAAGCAGTTTGCTTAGCAAGATTAGACTTTATAGCTAAGATTTTAATACACTAACTTTGTTAAAAGTTATTAAATTCTCTTGTATTTTATGTTGTTTGTGATAACTGGTTTAATAATCTACTTTATAAAGTCTTAGTTTTATATATTGTCATAGTTCCATAGCAAAATGGCATAAATCATATTAATCTAATAGCGCTTTTCTGAATTTTATTTTGGACATTTGAAAATTTGAAAGCCATTTCAAATTTTATAATCATGTGCAGGTTTTAGACCAGTGCAGTGGTACCGTTATGTCACTCGAATTGGTCGCTCCATCTTTTTCTGGGATGGCCCACATTTCTTCTTCCTCTCGGTCTGTATTGGAGCATTTTCTTTGGTAGTCCAAATCCAATTTATTCGACTAAAAAACAAAATTTTCAAAAACAAAATTTGTGGCATCAATAATAATTATTGAACACAACCAGCAGTGTGGTATTAAGCATGTGCTGATAGGCTAGGAAGCGGAAAACCGCTGTTCTATACCTAGTTGCGCCACATATACTGCTGGGAAATCGGAGGTAGTATAAGGGGCTCGATTTAGAGGCCTAAGTGCATATGCGAGCTTATCTGATGTTGCCCTACACACTAAAATCCAATCCAATTATTGAACACAATTAGGAAAATGGAATTTTTGAACGCTTTTTGAAAATATCAATAATAAATTCTCAAGAATAATAACGACTGCAATGTAAAAATAATCTAATCATCATCATCTACTTCATGGATTAAGCCTGTTGGACGAATAATAATTTATTTAAATTGGTTAGTTCTTAATTCGTGATAGTAAATTAATTGTTATATTTTAATAATTTTGCAAAAAATTAACACTTTATTGTCTTCCATTTTCTTTTAAAATTCCTTCAGTAAATTCTTTTGTACATACATGCATTCATGTGTTGCGGTTATAGTTCTCCTTTTAACGATCAGAAATCGCTTTAGGCACTTGACGCTTAATTTAATTTTCGGGTTTATACGTTTTATTCTGTTTGAACAGTTGCTTTTTCTTTTAATTTAAGTTGCACATACTAATAAAATATCAACTTTAATGTTCTTTTGGCCTAGAATATCGCTCTTTTACTTCAAAATCATTCCTTCTCTTGGCATATTTATATCTAGTAAAAATGTCCAGTTATTATAATTTATTATCTTTGGTGCTTTGTATAATATGCGAAACAAACTTTCTAGAAAGATTTGGTGTAATACTTTTTGAAATATCTATCGATTTTTCATTTTAAATCGCATCTTAATAGCAGTGAACCACGTAACGTTTTGATTGGGTTTACATGGTTTTTAATAACATCTTCATTCTGATCATCGTTCAAATATCAGTGTTTACATGGATACAAATTGTCCCCCTAGATGGGGGACGTTTAACGTTTGACCGCCGGTTATTTAGCCGTATGAATTGCACATTAATTTTAAAATTTTATTGGAAAAAAAAAATTAACAAGTTAAATAAACAACCTAAGTTTTAATGTTCCAAATACCTATCCGTATGGTTGCATATTGATCACTTTATGATCTTCTGGTTTAGAATTAAAAAAAAAATTGCGAAAAATCTGTTTCCGTTTTTTGTTTGGTAGGGGATATAACGACATTCTTACTAATTAAGAATCTTTTTTCAAATTTTGTTTCAGATGACCAGAAAGGTTACAATCGTGTCAACCAGCATACCCCCTTTTTGTTTTTACCCCAAACTAAGTATACCAGCTTATAACTATTATTTTATTTTAATTTTTTTTTAAAATTTTTTTATATATTTTCAATATATCTAAAAATATTATATTGTAAAAAATAAATGGTAAAAAAATTTTGTTTTTATTGAGCTCCATAAATCGCCCATAATGTATGCCTCTAAACCAGAAGACTGCTTTAAATTCTATTCTAGAAGTAACAATTAAAAAAATTAAAAATAAAATTTAATTTTTGTTCTATTTCATTCACTTTTAACCTTTATCATTTTATCATAAACACAGCACGAATAAGAGATGCTTGCTCGTAGATTTTGACTCAGTAGTATTAAAAATAAGCGAAAAATTATTTTATTTTTTAAATTAAGTACCTATCTACATTATTTATGTAAATTTTCAGATGCGTAATTACTTTTAGTTTTTAAGATACTATGCTATTGATATATTTTTAATTTATTGTTTTATTTTGTTATTTAAACCTTGTTAAAACCGTACTTTTTTCTTTAAGTAATTAGGAAAATTAACTTTTTGTTGAAATTGTATTTTAATTTGTGTTTATTGTACTATAGGGTGTTTTTTTAGCTGCATGAGAACTTTCAATAGGGATAACAATTGAATCAAGATTGTTATGGAAACAGTTTTTTGACATTTGTGTTTAGCAAGGTTTGGCATTTGATAATGCATAGATTGACCATTGAACAACGCTACCAAATTGGGCTCACAACCAATTGGAAGTGGATCCATTTTTTTACCGTAAAATTTTGTTCAGTGACGAGGCACATTTCTGGTTAAATGGGTATGTGAACAAACAAAATTGCCGTATATGGAGTGAGACCAATCCGGGACAATATCTTGAGACTCCATTGCATCCATTAAAATTGACTGTTTGGTGTGGAATACACGCCAACGGCATCATTGGTCCATATGTCTTTCGAAATGAGGAAGGAGCTACCGTTACGGTGAATGGTGTGAGATATCGACACATGCTCAATACATTTTTGTTTCCAAAACTTCAAGAGCTAAACATTGACAACTTATGGTTCCAACAGGATGGTGCTACGTGCCACACAGCCAACGAAACCATCAATTTATTGAAAGGACAATTTGGTGACAACATTATTTCAAAACGTGGTCCTATCAATTGGCCTCCAAGATCATGTGATTTGACACCTCCAGATTATTTTCTGTGGGGGTATGTTAAATCCATGGTTTATGCTAACAAACCAACAACTCTAGAAGCATTGGAGGCTAATATTCAGCAAGCCATTTATGAAATAAAGCCAGAAATATTGGAAAAAGTGGTCAAAAATTGGACTGAACGGATGCGCTTCGTAACCATTAGTCGTGGTGGTCACATGCCGGAAGTCATGTTCAAATCATAAATGCCTTCAACTGTACTTTCATGAAAAAATTATAACCAAAACATTCCGTCAGGTTTTTAATGTTTTATTTCATTTTGAAGTTCTCATGCAGCTAAAAAAACACCCTATATATAACGAAAACATTTGTGAATAAATTATACGTTTTTATCTTATATCCTAACCTCATAATTACAATAAACACTAACATTTTTAAAAAAGCACAATAAAAGCTTACATAAGCCGTCAAAAAGCTACATAAAAAATATTAATTTTTATTTATAAAAATATTTGTATAAAAAATTCTGAAGCACATCAAGAAAAATCAAAAACATTCAAATAGCGTACTTAATCTTTAGCAAAAATTAAGAAGAATAGAACCATCAAAACCGCTTTCCACGGCTATTCTTTTATTTATTAGTTTTAAAATTCTCTTAAGAACAAATTGAGAATAATCGAGAGCAGTAAAAAAAATTAGAATTAAAAAATGGGGGACTGGCGCGAAATCTTTATTTTGAGTCTATCGTGGTTGTTTTTTCTTCAAAATGAAAAATTATTTTTAAAAATATTAAGAACACATCAATACAAAAAATTACAATTTTAAAAGCGGGGAGGACAACTTTACGCATGTGGAAATTTAATATTAAGTAATATAACTACATGCAGCTCAATAAGCATGAAGATGCGTTTTTAGCTAAATATTGAGAAAAGAGCATTATCAACTTTAGGTCATATCACCGCAATTTTTATAAACGTAAAGATCAAAAAAGGAAATCTTCTGCTAATAATTTAAAGTAGGTACCTAATAAGCTTGAAATCTCCGCTATAATTTTGTTAGCTCCAAACATATTTTAGTGCATTTTAGTTAGTCTAAAGTAGTGATTTTTATTTTATTACTAATATATCATTAATAATGAAAACTCAACAATTTTTTTGGGACCTAATTATTAAATGAGTCCTATTATGGACTTTAATGTTACAAATGTTTTGAAAACTGAAATGGAACTTTTGGAGGTTCTATTATATATTTAATATAGGTACTAATGTATCTACCTACTGAAGGAAAATATTAGCCTCGAAGGAGTAGGTAAATTGTGATGTATAATATAATAATAATATCATTATAATAACAACATAGAAAAAACTTACGTCACGAAAATGAGCAAATACATGCAGTGGCGGATTAAGGCCTAGGCTACCTAGGCAACTGCCTAGGGCCCGTAATTTTTGGGGCCCGAAATTAGGTTTTTAATTTATTTTTGAGTTGGCAATCAACCCACTTAGTTGATTTCTTAAGAAATATTAAGAACTGCCCCTTTATTTTTCTATGCTTAAAACTGATTTTTGAAGTAATAGTGTGGTAATTTTTGAAAATAAATAAATATTAATAAATTTTAATTACTGAATATGCCTATATGCCCCTGAAATCCCACAAATTAGCACGAAAACATCTTTTTATAATTTCTAACTTCAAATCTAAGCTCGTTGACCTTGAAAATCTAAAAAATTTTGCCTGCGGGGCAATTTTACGTTATTTTTACCCCTCCCGTTAACAAAATGTTAAAATATTTTTTTAGCCCCCCAAACTTTTGACCCTAGTTGCGCCTATGTATGCGTCATGACTGAAAAATAGGCCCGGAATTACAATGTTGCCTAGGGCCCGCTTTAGCCTTAATCCGCCACTGAATACATGGAATTTAGAATGAAATGACGAAAATGGGGAAAGCCACACGGACCTTTATAATCCCCCATAATAGTTTCGGCAACCGGATTGACACCAAAATCTCTTACAATCAATCTGAAACAATTATTAGCGCTAATAAATTTTTCTTAACCAATTGTTTATGACCGGTCAAGACCGGTCTGTTGTGCTTAAAATCCGGTCTCTACCAATAATAATCATTATGGAACGTCAACCTTTTCAAATGAAAAAAATGGACGTTGGGGATCAATGGTCCGGGGATCAATCGTCTGGGGATCAATTGTCCGCTGGATCAATCATCTGGTGATCAATCGTCGGCTGGATCAATCGTCCGGGGATCAAACGTCCTAGAATCAGAAAAACTAATAAGAAAAATTTAAAAATCGGTAATTTTAGATACTTGCCACCGACTTGCCACATAACGACACGACTTTTAGGCGGTACAGGACAACTCGGCACCGGTCAGCTCGGCACCGGACAACTCGGCACCGGGAAAACTCGGCACCGGCGACTGGGCACCTCGGATTTTTAAGACCATTTCCGTCTCAAAGTCACGTATGATAACTTCGGTAGCGTTTGTTCCGGAAGATGACATTGAAAACGCGCTTAAGGTTCTCGAAGATTATCTGCAACCAGAATTAGAACCAATCATGAGTTGGTTTACTAATACTTATGTTGGTAGAATAAGAAATAACGGTGCAAGGGCCCCACCTATGTTTCCCTACGATGTGCGGTCGGTACATCATCGTACTTTGGTTGGGTCTGATAGAAGGAATAACTTCGCCGAAGCTTGTCATAAATAGCTGCAACAGGGATATGGGGTCGCACATCCACATCTATTGAAATTTCTTAGTAATCTAATAAAGATACAAAGGACATTTGATGCCGATTACGAGCGTTTTGTCGCAGGTTATGAAGGACCGCAAAAACGCAAACGCTACGAGGATGCAGATGACCGTATCCTTTTTAAAGTAACACATTATGAGCAAGTGAATATGTTAGAGTCAGGGCTGTTCCTAGGGGGTATTGCGCCTGCATGCAAGAAATTTTTTCCGCCCTATATGCTAGATGGGCTATGAAAAATCAACCGGGAAATTGTCTGATGAGCAAAAAAAAAAATCTATCTATCTAAAAAAATCAACGAATTTATTCGTGACACGTTTGATGTGAAGCATATTGATTACAATTTAAACAATATTCGGCAAATAATTGCTTCCACTAATTAAATTATTAGTAATTAATTAATTAGTGAAAGCAATTATTTGCCGAATATTTTGTTTAAATTGTATCTAAAAAAAATTCTTATCTCTCTCCAAAATGCCGCCCCTTATGTATGCATGCACTGCATACCCGGTAGGAACGGCCCTGGTTAGAGTATTTGCGCGGTTTATCTCATAATTATGTAATGGACTAATATGTACAAAAAGATATATAATTTCTTTAATATAATAAATTTTTTTATATTTTAATTTTTTTAAAGTTTTTCAACTGGTGCCGAGTTGTGATGGTGCCGAGTCCGCTTCAGAGCCATTTTTGCAACACTAAACTCATTAAAAACATCCCCTTAGGGCCTTCCAACTCGGCAAATTGTGCTACTGGGAATGGGGTGAATCTCGCTTTTTTTTTTCGGTACCGGACCATATATTATTATGTCACACATTCAAATATTTTTAAGTAGTAATTAATCTACCTTTTAATGACCATCTCTTAAAAAAAAAAGTCGTTTCCTAACACTAACCTAGTCTCGACCGGGATCTAACTTTTAATAATGATCCTCATAAATTTTTTTATATTTTAATTTTTTTAAAGTTTATCAACTGGTGCCAAGTTTCCCCGGTGCCGAGTTGTCCGGTACCGAGTTGTCCGGTGCCGAGTTGTCCGGTGCCGAGCTGTCCGGTGCCGAGTTGTCCGTGTCCCCTTTTCGGATATACGGAATAAAGAAAAAATATTACAAAATATTTTATTAAAATAAAATTAACATGCTTGGTTTATGCCCGCATCTTTTAATTTAATGCATAACCAGTAAAATACTGAGAAAAAGGACAAATAAATGAATAATAATACATTTATTAACTAATTTAACCTTTTTTTAACACTTAACTTATACTATAATAATATAACACTGGAAGGCTGAAGAGTTTGAATAAATGTTTTGTTATTTTAATGTTGTTTTCCACATATAATACTGAAAAATTTACTTTAATTATATTTTTCAATAAAATTATAAAAACCTAGTGTTTGTAAAAGTTATTTCTGTTTTATATAATTCAGCTTTTCAGTCGCCACCCTGTACAAGAGGTCCAAAATTCATCACCCCATTTGTTTTTATTGCAATATTAAAAAACTAGAAACTGTTAACGACAAAATTCACTGACAATTTGTTATGGCATTATATTATTTTTGTCAATGTGACACAAATAAATTCAATGTAGCGGAGTTTCCCCACAATACCCACCTCAGGATTAGTGGCAGTGCTCCTCTGATAAGTTGGGAGATCGTTTCAGATGGAAATTAACAGAGAGCAGTATGACTATAATTTTATCTGGGTGTTGCGTAATATCCATATCCCTCAGAACAAAAGCATTGTTACCGAGATTACCAAAATGTAGCTCAGGTTTTAGGTCGAAACTCTGACAGCGTCAGAGAATCAACAGTGTACTTGGAATTTTTCATTCTGAACTATAGCGGCGCATAAACTTCGGAAGTCCGACTCACCCATTTTCACTCTAGGATGTAAGTCATAGTTATGACTTCAATAGGTCCAAATTATGAGATGAACATTTCAGTAATGAGAAAATGTATTAAATTTATGTATCAATATCCGTAATCAAGCTCTGATCGGTTCCTGAATTTTTTTCCAACCGTGATTCAATTATTAGTAAAGTATTCTTAATATTAGATAAAGTATTTATATAATTATAATAACAATGATAAACTTTATTACGGCAATTTGCCATTAACAGTGTTACACAGAATAATTTGCTTACATTCGCAATTACATCAATTAAATTTTGTTTTCTAAACAGCACAAACAAGGTCAGTAAAGCTGAGCATTACATCAGGTGAATCGCCCCGAGACAAACCCATGTTGATTACTAATTGCAATATTCATGGTATGATAGACTAAAGAATCGGTTATTATAGATTCGAAGGTTTTAGAGAATGCAGAGACGATACAAATAGCACGGTAATTACTAATGTCACCTCAAATACCTCACTTAAAACAGGAATCACTTTAATAATCTTACATTTCAAAGGAAAGTAGCCAGCAGCCAAAGACCCACGGAAAATAATGACTAACGGACAGGTGAACCAGACAGAGGTAGTTTCTGACAAAAACAGAAGATAGTTAATGAGAGATCTGATGTTATTCAACATTACAAACATGATAATATAATGTATTTATAATAAATATGGTTACTCACGAAAATATTGGATGATTAATCTTAAGATCAGCAAACTACAATCGGTAGCATTATTGAAGCAGCTTTTAATTCCAATGAAATTCGGAATGGAGTAAGTAAAATCAAATTTCAATTCAATTAGTAATCCAATTAATTCATACACCAAGATATTAAAATTTATCTGTGTTCAATAATTGAAAAATGTGATCTGTATCTATTTATTAAATTAGTAATCGTATCCAGGTTCCCAACTTAACATGGAAATTTCCAAAAAGGTAGTGGCCTGCTTACCAAGGGAAAAAGGAGTTTTTCGGAAATAACACTGGCAATTTATTATTGTATATTGCGGCATAAAGAAATTATTTCAATTGAAACATGGAACAAAATCAATACATAAGGAAATAAGTTGTATTGCAGACATGCCAAATAAGTCAATTTCCATAAACCATTTCAAAAAATATATATATTTTTTCTGGTTCCCTACCGTTTGTACGGCTTCCAGATTTTCCCTGTTAGTATCCATTGCATGAAGGATGCAGAAGACATACAGCTTGATGTAGATTCGGAACCATGGAATAGACGATTTTTATGTCAACTCCAAATTCCAATTAAATATTTGGTGAGTGAAATATCTATTTTCGAGATATTTATTATTATTATAAATAATAATAAACTCTATTTTAAGGATACTGCAGGTATAAATAATTTGAATTTATAATCATATTCTCGTACTCGCGTGATATTTGATAGTAATAATGACTTATTGACAATGTACTACCTTGGTATTCTTTGTAGCTTTTTGTAAAAAAGGGTTTACTACCCAGTAATAACTATATAAAGAAAAAAATAATAAAGAGAAGTCTAATAAAAATTTTGATTAAGGTAAATAAAAAATTACATACGTTAATCTGTCTATATCGATCCCTTCGTCTTTGTATTCATATTGATACTACTCTATTAAACCTTGTCTAGAAAATCAACATTTTCTATGTAAATTTATACATTGACGCCAATTTATGGGTTTTTGTGAGGTTTGTTGTAAACACAGCGCATAGAATGTACCCCATGCAAAGTTTAAAACTTACTATAAACCTAGTTTAGATTATAATTTAATACTACTAATTAATAACAGTAGTAGCATTGTTACTACTAATTGTTAATAGCAGTAGAATTAGAAGTAGTTGTTAACGCCCGATTTATCGATCGATGGTTAAATTGTTAACTTTCAGGTTAACTAAAGTTAGAATTTAAATTAATTTTCTCACTTAAGTTGTAGTTAACCTACAATTAAAAAACATAATTTTTGATATTTACAACTTTACTATACAAATTGTAGCTAAATCGGATTATTAGAATTACTAAGTGAAAAATTCGATTTACTTATTAAAGTATGTTGGTTTGAAATTTCTGGATTAGCCTGAAGTTTTTAATAAAGGTAGCTTTCTATATTAAAGTTTAATAAATTTAAATTTTCATTTGAGATCAAAGCGAAAAATTTCTGAAGATTTTATGTCAAGAGTTTACATGTGATAATTTTTGTATCAAATAAGGAACAAATTATTATATTATGCAAATCGTTTTTAAAAATAAATTCGAATTACTAGAAATCTAGATTAAATAAAAAAGAATTTACTAACAAAAAAAGATTAAAACTGAATTTTTATAATTAACAAATGCAGAATAACTTATAGCCTACAACCATGGTTGATTACTACTGATGAGTGAGGCTAAAGACCGAGGAACTACCTCAATCACTCGCTGATTTTTTATTTTATTTTTATTTCACAATTTTATATCAACGAAATCAACTTGTCAAACTTACTTGTATTTATTTATCTTGTAATTTAAATAACTATTTTCCTTAACAATTACAAATTATTAATAATTCGTATTCCTAATAAATAGAATATGATTTCAATGTATTTCAAAATTAACTAATTTATTATTCGTAGTGACTAATTATTCTGCCCATGTCAACAAATACTGCGCTATAACTTATGCAGAAAAACTTGTAGTTTTGATGGGCATTTTAATTATATAACTAAATTATAACGTTGTTTGTAACCATTATAACCCTGTTAAATATTAATTGGGTTTAAAAGTACAATGTAACCTCATGATTTCGACAATATTGTTTGGTGGTACATGTTTTACATAATAGATCCAATTGCATTGCATATAATTTGCATTAAAATTATTTCCTGCTCGATAATTTCCATTTAAAGGGCTCTGTTAGTATTGTCTTTCATCAATACTGATGAGAGAAATGAAATGTGGATATGTTATATTTGTGCTTTTCACTATTAAGTAAGCAAAAAATATAATTTCTTAAGAAATAATAGCAAAAAAGTTATGTGGAATAATTAAGTTCAACAGAATATAAATATTGAAAATTTTAACTAGAAATTACAGGAATAGAGAAAACTAGGTAGGAAAATTCTATTACTTGCACAAGGAAACACAGATTGTTGAAATGCAACTTATTTAAATGTGAATGTATAAACCAGTGGTTTGTAAATTTCCAATGATAGGTGGGTAATTTAACCAAATTGGTAGTTGACTTATGTAATTTAAAAATTGTAAATTTGAATTGCGTATTTGCACTTAATCGTATAACTTAAAAACTGAAACCTATTGAGAAACTTCGTAAAATCTGTCATTATTTGAGTGACCCACTTTTATTACTAAGTGCTTCTTTGCATCTAAATTTCTGAAGTTCCCTAAAACAAATATCAAATTTCTTCAAAATTTGACTCTCATTTAAACTTTACATTTAAATTAAAATGAATATTTTTGTAGGTCAATATTTTCTTATTAGTTATTATTTTTCTTTACTAGGATAAAAGATTATAATTTTCATTAAAAAAAGTAATTATTAGATAACAAAAAGGAAAGAATTCAACTAAATTAGTGTTAATTGAAATTGTTATTATAATATTATAACAAGGGAGGTAAGTTACACTAACTTGTGGTACCGCGCATTGTGTGCAGAGGCTGAGTGTAGCGAAAGCTGTTCACAAGAACTTTTGTAAGGGCAAATAATATAATTAACACCTACTTTGATTAATGTAAAATTATTTAATATTACGTTCAAAATGAATAAAATGATTTGCAAGAGTTGCAAATTAATATTAAAGAATTCTTACAATTTCTGTTTCTTGTCGCTTCGAGTTTTGGTTTTCTCACTGTTCCTTACCTGTTTTACAGAAAAGTAAGTTAATTTTAAAGTTAAATGTCGCGCGGAAGGAATTAAAAATTCAAGCAAATAATCTGAATCAGCTTCTATAACACTTCGTACCCGTGTATTAGACATTATTTTTTTAATTATTGATCAAGAAAATTCATACAAACATTAAATTTTTGAGAGTCTGCCTGTGGTCGTGAACATATTTACATAAGAAGAAAAAAGGAAAAGCAAGATAAACTGCCACCCAGTTAGACCTTTACATCGGGTTTGTTGATTTCACCACAACGCCAACGTATGGATATTAACCGATCAGGGCAAGTGAAAATGTTCAAAAATTTTACGATAAATGTTAAAAATTAAATTAGCAAAAGAATTGTAAACTAATAATCGTCTTGCCATTTCATTGTATTTATTATTTTTATTTAAAGATAAATAATAAAAATATAAGTTTTCTTTGTAGGTAATTATTTTTAAGCATTACAATGACGAATAATGAATGGCTTCATAATTTACATATATCCTAATCTTACACCTTCTCTTTTTTTAATAAGTAAAAATATAAAAGACAAATAAATATTATAAATAAATAGTAAATAATTTTACTTCGCTGATGTTTGGAAGACAAAATGTCCTAGGTATCATATCTGGGCCATGCTTATAAGTAATAATTTTTAATATTGTTTATGGCTTGATAATAAACATTGTTTATTGTATTCAATACCTATTATATTCTATAGGGCTCAGGTTGAAGTTGTTTTTGATTTGCCAATGAACACAATTCTATTATATTGAATGCTGCTTATCATAAGTATTCTACCTATATAGGATTCACGTTGAAGTCGTATCTTATTTTATAAATAATTTATTAATCAATTTTGAGGTAGCTACTATTATTATTACTTATTATTTATATAATAATAATTAATATTAAATAATATGACGATAGCTGCAATTATGATCTAGCCATAGCAGTGGAGTGATGTAATCACTGATTGCGTTACAGAGTGAAAATTCTGGGTTTAAAATACGGACCTAACAGAATTTCTTAGCTCGGCCTTCCAGTGGACATTCACACGCTGTGGTGCAAACTTTCTTATGACTAATCTTCGTGCTTCGGAAGGCACGTTAAGCCGGTGCTCCCCTGGGTTAGTGAATTGCAACCATTAACATAAAACACAAGGATACAGGCACATCTGAAGGCCAGTCTAGCAAGCTACCTGATGGATGTAAAATATTTATAGCTCATGGAACTAACACTGCCAAGGGAACGAAGCAGATGTTGGAAATAACTAGCCTTAAGGCTTCTTAAACTAAGTTGAAGAAGAAGAAGCAACTAAAAATAATTAAAAATCAACAGTCAAAAGTGCTAATAACCTAATAGTTGATGCACGTTAAAAAATGTAGATAAATTTTTTTTATATCATTATTAAAAATTATATTATTTAAATTTTGTACTAGATTACGGTTTTGGTTATTATAACAAAAATTATAATCATTTTGTGGCAGTCAAGGTACAAGTGAGTTCGAATATAAGCGGTATTGTTATCTGCTACTGAATAGAGAACTCCTATGTACACTTGAAGTGTAATTGTTAGAATTATAGTTAATAGTATATGACATGTGGCCGCTCTTTTGTAATAAATGTGAGCTTGAAATAAAAATGTTAAAGTTAGTTCTATTCAAATATTATTCACATACATTTATTATATTAATAATATATTGTATTAGTAAAGGAAATATTAATTTAATTGAAGATATTATATTTTAGGGTAACTGGAATCGTTGCTCCAAAATATTTGCGTATGTTAATGAATTTTCGAGCAATTTTGTCATTTCATATTAAAATTGATGTCACGAGTGGAAGCAACTAAAGGATGGCATTTTCAGTTGTCATGGGAGCTATTAGGCTGCTATCGGGGAGAAATCAATTGGATAGCCAAGAACCGCAGTCGTCAACTTTAGTGTATTGCACTGATACAAAATTATTATTATTTTTATTTATGCTTTCAAAAAATCTTTAGTAAAATTTTCAGTTGTTTAGTAGGTGACTAAATAATAACTAGCGGAATTGAAAAACTTAAACTCAAACTTACTACGGCAAAAAAACAATGATAAATTGCATATAATAATTATGTGTTGATCAACCTATTAGAAGTTGGAAAATTAATATTAGTTAGGAGAATAAAATAAAAAAGCTTAGAAACTATATAATATAACTTTTACCACAAAAACACACTACACTATAAATTATAATTTTTGTATTGAAAACAACCTGAAGCGTATGCGTATTTACGAGCATAACAAAAACAATGACATAGGCACTGATTTATTTTCATAGGGTTGTACAGGGATTGAAATTACAGTTGTTGATCAAAGTTTAACTTAATATTTTACATTTTAAGTAAATAGGAAAACGCGTTTGATGAATATAGTACATTTTACATATTCAAAAATATGGTAGAATCCAGAATCCCCTTAATTTTAATTACTGTAGGGGAAGGTCGGGTAAATTGACGATGTTAACGAAATTAAATTTTTATAAATGAACTGATATTGCTTTTTATTAATGTTTTTATTCGTAAGCCAACATTGATATATAACAAACAAAATAGTACAATATAGTATGAAAAAAATATAAAGGTTACATTGAAAAAAAATTAATACATATTTTCTAAAAAATTCGTCGTCTTACCCGCATGTCGTTTAAGATGACGAATCTATGCGGGTAAGATGAAGTCAGGCCCGGACTGGCTCCTTTAGGGGCCCTCGGCTAGAGAATGAGGAGGGGCCCCCTTACTAAGAGCGGATATTTTTGAAAATCACTTTTACCCCAAGTATAAACCACTTTTTTGAGGCCTCTTCGGGGCCCCTTTAGGTTGGGGCCCCTCTGCGATCGCCGACCTGGACAGCCCGGGCCTGGATGAAGTATTTAACAAATCGCATTTAAATGCTGCGCCTGAATAATTACTACAAGATTCATGCCATACCATGTCAAGCACAGAGAGCACTGAATCCTATTCGTTATCTTTCCCGCGTCATCTTGCCCATTGAGGTTAATTTTAAAGGCGACAATCAATTTTCAACTACAAACATGGTATCAACAAAACTAGTACTGGCATATATTGTAATACATCTGTTACTAGTAATATAACACAATTAAATGTCAACATACCTAGAACAATTCCTGAAAAACCTTATGCGACACAATCACAATTTTACAACACATAACCTAGATATAATCTTCTGTGTTTAATTTATAAACTACTGATTTTAGTGCATCTAATGCATTTCCGAGTTAAATTAGCTACGTCTGGTTAAACGGCAGCACTATGCAGAAAATTTGAATTTTTGTTTTTAAAGAAGATATTTAGCATTCTTCATCTTACCCGCTTCGTCAACTTACACGACTTTCCCCTACCTATCAAAATTTAATTTTGTTTAATGAAAATTTTGCATATTTTTAAACAATATGGACACCGATTATAGGAAAAGAAAAAAAATGAAAGAACAATAATATAATATATTATTCTATATCATGAAGCACGAAAAATTAAAAAATGTACGAAGTGTTGGCATGACCGTGTGTAAGCACCTTAATAATGCGTAGGTAGTTCCATATATGTTTCAAAAATGTTTGAAACAAAAATATAAACATACTATAATTTAAGACAATTTTAATCAAAAATATAAAGTTAAAACCTTTTAGTATAAATTTTGTAATAAATATTTTACCCCTTAAATTATAAAACTGGGTTGAAAGATTCTTTTTATCATTGACAATTTATTGCTTTTAACATGCAATATAGTTTTTTGAAAACAAAATCGTAAGTCTCTCAAATGACCGTAATCTAGAAAAACTTTTTATTAATACAATAATATTTATAAAACAATTTAATAGTACATTTAGCGTTTCGCAAAAGAAATCATGTATTTTGTTAAACGTAAAAACTTTTTTTACCGTTCTAATAAAAACAGCACTAAAACTAAAAACAGAATGCGTAGTGAAATTTAATACTTTTTTATACAAAACTTTTCTTTGTGATATAAAATATAATATAAGAATTGATAAAAATGACAATGCAAAACGTCCGTGGTTATTAAAGATACGGTTTGTAAGTCGCACGACAAGTCTGTTGACCTACCTTTAGGATATGTACCATCGTGTAGAAATTTATTTTAAACTAATAAATTAGGAAAAGTTCAATTCTAAACACATAATCCAAATTTTATTTATATCGTAAACGTTAGGCAATATCAAATAAAAATGTTAATTTTTAATTGATTTACCACTTTTTTTCAAGGAACCCGATCTCGAGTTTAGGTTACAGTTAGCTTATATTATTTATTTAGTAATGGAAGCACATTTTTATAGTTATTTTTAAGTTCGAAACTCCCATTCACTTTTCCCAAATGTTATAATGATATTAAAATTTAATGAGCAAAACACGCACACTAAAATTAATATTATGGTATAAACTTTCGCCAGTAGGTTATTGGATTTTTGAAATATTTTGAATTGAATGTTTCAATTCAAATTTATTTATTAAAATAGTTGAAAAGTTTATAAATTTTATGTGTTTAGAACAGCAAGGATAAAATTGTTTACGTCAAGGAAAAATAAGAAATAGGAAATATTATTTTGAGGGATATATTGGAATAATATACGGCAATCCTTAAATCAAAAATTATAGATTGTATCATCTTATTTATTTGAACAACGCCGTCACGTTGTAGTAATCTGTGGCCAAGTGTGGATGTTAAAAAGCAAAATTGCGTTCATCGTAGATTATTAGAAGCCATAGCTGGTAGCTGTTGTTAAAATATCAGTTATTATTTTGAAGATACCGAAAATTTATTTTTATTTCATGTGCAATATAGCAGCTTGCTTGTGTTTTTCTTTAGATTCCTTTATATACAAAAAGGTATAATTATGGTATGTGATACCTAATTTATATTCAGTGTAATATTAACAGAAATATTTTATCTAATAAATTGAATATATTATTTGCTTAAACATAGCTGAAAGCTCATAAGAATATATTTAATTTTTGTTGCGTTTAATTAACTCGATAGCTTTTTTATTTTATTTGTCGTTTGAACTCCCATTGCATAGCAATAAGTAAACTTGCCTAATTTATTATTTTTTTCAGTAAGCAAAAATAACATTCAATCACTTCCAGAGATTTTCTCTTATACGTTACTGTTGAGATTTAATAAGATCGAAACATGTAGGTATGTAGTAATAATGCTAATAATTAGCTAACTGCTAATAATAAAAAAGGTATGATCCATATTTTTATATTGTTTGTTATTATCATTATGCACATAGTTTTTCCGTCGATAGCCTAATTAATTAAATTTTACAATGGCATACGTTATAAATTTTCTTTGGTATTCAACAAATGGCATGTTTAAGTTTTAACTTATACCGAATTCAACATTATGAAGCATGAATATAATAACTAGTCGTGTGTTTGCAATTACTTTCAATTAGTACGTAACATATTGAAACATTATCTGTATTTTGCGCAATCAGAATTGCAAAAAGCGGTAAATCATTTTCAATCGTCAAATATTAAAAGCTTTTCTCTCTTACTCCTATTTGGGACAAACAACCGAGCATGGGGTTAACCCGGAATTAATAAACGGATGTTGGTTACATGAATAAGCGGGAAACGTTTTACCGGTTGGAATTTTCGGAATGCAAAGTTTTCAGTAACATTGTTCATAAGTCGATTTATTGTAATTTTATAAATATGCATATCCCTTGGATTAAATTTTTAATTGAGTCACTTCACAAAAGCCAGGTTAAAATTTTATAAAGTTTAAATTAATATATTTCACATCGTTAAAAATATTTTATTAAAATTTTTCCAACATGTTTGCAAAGTTAGGAATTACTTAAATTGCTGTAAATATTTAAATAAAAACTGGAATCAACTTTTAATGCTCAAGTTCCATTAATTAATTTTTAGGTTTAATTTTTAACAAGAGTACTCATTAGAAGAACGTAAATGTATCTATAAATTTATAATAAGCAAAGTTCTTAAAATTTCAGATTTCACATTTTACCATCCCCGAAGTTAGAAGTACCAAGTGTTTTAATTACTTTAAGCGTAGATGATATTTATTTACCAACCTGTTCCGAAATGTCGATCCGAGAAGTAAATAACGTTGATTTTCCTAACTCATTAGAGATATATTAATCACAAGTGTCATATTGGTGTCCCTGTTATGTCCTCTCTTAACTCCATATAAACCCTAATGGATATTGGATATTAGTCTGTTAAGTACTTTGCAAGAGTAACTAACAATTTTCCCCTTTATTGTTGGTACCCATGTAATAGAATTTAAGTAAATATATAGACTTTAAATATAGGATCCTTAAATATATAAATAAATAGATTTATTAAAATTATCTTAATTTGATTGAAAACTCGTCAGTATTAAATATTATAGCGATTATAATGTATTGATTTTTCAATTATTTACATTTATGTATTTATTTTATAAATTTCCTTTGAGCTATTTAAATACATATCCTTTATCATTTCAAAGTTTCTCGAAAATACAATGCTATTAAATATTAATATCGAATATACAGAAAATATGTTACTATATTCGTATGTTATCATTTAGAAACATCTTGAGTGATCCTGTCGGAGTTCTATCGAAAGCTTCCATGTAAATATTTGCTATAGTACATAATGTAGAATTTAATTAAATGGAAAGCATGCTCATATCTGAAAATTGTTTGTTGTGTATGTGCTTACACTTAAATGAGGAAATAATTTCTTTTATTTTTTATTCTATGAAAACTGCTGAACCTAAAAATTAAGGTTTTATTGTAGACTCTGCTTGTAGTTACATCTCAAACTCAAAATTTTCTGAACAGAATACCAAACAGTACTGCCCACCAAAATTTCAGAATATTATTTGACTCCCCACCAGAAATATTTAGTGTTGAAGAGTATCGCTTTAATAAATTTTCAATTTTCAAACTGGAAAACTTTTAAAAAGCAATGTGGATTAGTCCCAGTGTTAATATTTACACTACATTACAACTGCTTTCTACGTCTTTTAAACAAAAAAATTATTTGTAAACCTTACTGCAACAATATCCCCTTGAAGATGACATTTTTTTAAAAAAGGAACTAATACTAAAATTTCATCCTTCAGAATTGCATTTGAATGTTTAAAAACGATTTTAAAGGTCGATTTTTGTGAACAAATTTATTTATTTCCCCATGTTAATAGAATAAATAGAGACAAAAATTTAAGCTTCCGGAAACCTCTTAAATTGAAAAAACTCTACACCATGTAAAAGATATATGGCTCCCATAGGACAGCAAAGAGCAATAAAAATTAAATAAAGTTAATTTTCAACTAGGGTGATTGCACAAAAAGATCAATTTTTTAAATGGTCGAACGATCTAATTGGAGCACTTTACTTGGATTGACCTTTTACCTTTATTATTTTAGCTTCAAACTACCAAATCAAACTTTTTAATTTCTTTCTTTGTTTTGAAATTTCAGGTTTTTACTTTGAAATTTTGATTTCAAACATTTACTTGAAATCGTGGGAACATTTTTTAAGGATTTTTATTTACTCATAAATATCTAATCGTTTGTTAGAAACTTTTCGTTTAGAAAGATTTTATGAGCCACTTCTATAGTTTACGAGTTTAGTTTTAGTAATTGTTTTCTGTTTTAGTAAGTGATAAAGTTTTGGGTACGCAAATCTAAGATTTTCAGAATTTCGTGAGTAAATCTTAACATGACAATCAATATTTTCACAAAGATTGAAAATAACACCCGAAATTAGTGGGGACTAATTTTAAGAACGGAGATTTTTGAAAGAAGTTAATATATTGATATTATATTTAAGTAAAAATCACCAAAAAGAAATAAAACTCTTCTAATTTTCTTCAAACTTTCCTATCCTTCCGGAACCAATCATTCATTGTGTTTGTCTCAGTTTCCATTTGGTTACCCTCACATTCTATTTTCGAATGCCATCTGTTACTCAACTTGTAACTTTTTAAAATTTTTGTTACGAATTTGTTTCTCAAAATCATGACCAAACGCCGCGCCGGGGAAGGGGGGTGTTTTGGGTGTTAAACATCAGCAAAACATCTCAGAAAAAAATTCTGGGCATGGGCTTGCTCAAAATGACCACCGAATATTGATCTATATATTTTTTTCCGAGTCATTTTATTTATTAAACTCCTTGGATGTTACGAATAAGACGAAAAACATTCTAATTATAAGATCGAAATTGCCTATTTCAAAGCATTCTCTTGTATCCAAAGAAGATACTATGGTATTGTAGTAAGTACTTTATTTATAAAGTATTGTCGTGAAACGAAATGGAACCCAGCTTTGTATTTAATAATTTGCAATAGATTAAAGGAATGTTTTATCCAAAATAACATAGTCGAGCATGGTTTTGTTATTGAAGGTCGATTTATGATACCACTGACACAGGCACACTATTATTGTTGAATGTTAGTGAAATCCAGTGATTATAAAGTTGTTTGCGGCATTTAGACCTAAAAAGGAACGAATTTAATTATTGACATTTGAAATTTGAGCGCGAGATTTCACCTTTTTTGACGTGCAAAGTGGCTCAAAATGCAATTTTTGTTTGGTAGGTTGAAGTTTTTAAACATAGAAGGTAGAGAATGTTGGCGTGAGTTGGCTAGAGACCTGGGAAGCCGACGGAGGTGTTTTTGGTGAGGTCCACCATGAGCGACGAATTTTCGAGTTTTCTTGAAAAACCCAAGTGTTTTTCAAGCTGATAATTAGTGAGAAGTGTTGTCCGACGTGGACGAGTGTTTTTAGTTGATTTGAAGGTAGGATCCTCAAATTACAGCGATTTTTGTAAAAGCGTCATTGAAATATTTGATTGACCACATGTGGAAGAGTTGCTGGTCGCCATTGACAAATGATCGAATGATATTTGTAATTACGACGATTACGTGCCTACAATTAAATGTTTAGAAGAATAAATTCAAACTCGTTAAATTTTGAATTAAATAATTTTACGTACCAATTTTGAGGTTAGTTACACGATTTTTATATTTGGTTCAAATTGATTGAAATTTGCCAACAAACTTTTGTATACGATTGCCGATCGTTTTAATTTGGATGATTTGAAAGAATAGCGAAGATTTGGTGTTAAAATTCGATATTTTTCACAAAACAGAAGCTGTTCGAAAATGCAACAGGTTCACTTCAAATGACAGGTGCCAAGTGAGGAATTTATGAAGCAAGAAAACAGTGGTTCGAAAACAATTTTTAACAAGTGCCGCATAACTGGTAAATAATTAACTTTGAATTTATTTGTTACACCATTATTGTTATAAAATTATTTGTGTCACACGATTTACACCTTAATAGGAACCTGGAGTATTTTGAGGTCAATTTGAATTTAAATGCAAATACTAAGGGCTCCTATCACACAATTTAACACATTGACGACCAAAACGAATCTGTTCGTAAACAGCACATGCTTAACTTGTTTTGCTTATTGAGTTAAATTAATTTTATGAAAATTAAAATTGTTATTTTGTACGAAGCTGCGTTTGATTTTGATTTCATGCAACGGGCCGTACCCCAATTTAGTTTAGTAGCGTTGTCGATAACGAAAATCATTTTTAATAAGGCAATTTATGCAATTTTGTTCCCAAAAGAGGAATTTCAATTTAACGACAATAGTGCGGTAGTTCGGCCTCACATTTGTTTCGTTTTTGGCGACCCAGAGAGGAGAGAAGTAAGGAATCCAACCGTGAGATTTGTTCTCTTACAGGAATTATATGCTCAACACTAACATAGCTACCGACGGAACTCTAGTGTTTGGATATTGTCCTGGAAAAAATAATTTAAAAGTAAGGGTCGTAGGAAATATCTCTACAGTATTTTGTACGGTTGGAAGTAATTATGCGATTCTATATTTCAATGCTCTTTCGGAAGAAATGAGAAAGAAATACTGCCAAATGGCTGTTTGTATTCTATGGAGGCATTTATAACATGTGAGCATAGTAATAATTTGCTGTAGTGCAGATATTTTGGGATGCAGTCTCCATAATTCCGGCCCCAATAAATAAATAAAAATGAAGTGTAGTAGGCACTAGAGGGCGAAGTAGCTACTCTAAAATATTTTAGTAATTCTTCTTCTTTAGGTGCCTATCCGATTTCGGATGTACGGCGATCCCCCCGACTTAGCCAAGCAGGCTGTACCAGGGAAATGTTAATGTTAATGGGGTGGTGGTTTGCCTTCCCCTTAGTCCACAGATCAATTTTGGACTTATTTAGATCATTAATATTTTAAGGATTCTTCTTGGTATATTACTCTCAGTGGTTTGCCATTGCCTTCCGAGAGGAGAGCTAACTCGCGTTAGCACTATGCTGCGACCGTCTCAATTTTAGTAATTGGCACAGACAAATGATACTAAGGACAAATCGTTTGTCCCAAGACCTGATGTAATAAGAGTTGAGGAAGATTCATGCATTTCATCTATTTATGTCTTGTTATATTTGTTATAACAATTGAATTGAAGTATCTAAATTTATTCGTACCTACCTACTTCAAAATAAATTATATATAATAAATAAATAAATTAATTAATAAAGTTACTATTTCATTATAAAACAGCAATGGAGTCTGAGGCGCATAGAAACATTTATAACTTATTTACTCTTCTAACTAAAATTTCCAACTAATGAAATTTATAAGTTATAACTTTAATTAAAATATGTATAAACAAAATTATTATATAATAAAATAACTTCTCTTTCAGTAAAATAAACTCTATTTCTCCACGACTATAAAATAGTCACGATGTTGGTGAAATTGCAGTAGTCAAAGTTTCTTGCTTATACTTTTACAGAAAAAATTACAATGTAATATTACCTACATTAAAAAGGCATAAAATATCTTAAACGAGTAAAGAATTTAACTGAATGCAAAATTGGAACAATAAACGTTTAGCCGTGCGTCTCTCTAAAGATTTTACCCTGTTAATTGGGGATTAAAAATTAAGGATACCATTTAAAAAGGACTCAAAACTCTCATTTGCACTTTTCATGTTTTTATTGGTCCTAACGCTATTTAAATTTGCGTTGTTTATGCTTTAACATTTTATTTGTAAATCAGTATAATTTTATGTTGCTAATAATCATAAAAAATTATTTGACCATTACTTTAATTTATAATTATTTGTCAAAATAAATTTTTAAACTTGAGTTTGATTGTCGACTGGAAAGATTTTGTATTTTAATTGGAAATTCCAACTCATTTTTTATAACTTTTTTTTTACAAATGCCAAACAAATATCTATCAATTTATTAACGGTTAATTGGTGCTTATTAAAATGACTAATTGGGCAAAATAATTACAAAACTTTGTTTTAAAGTTGCTTTTTGTTGAATTTGCAATAGGTTCCCAATAATGAGTGCATCAACATTTTATGTTGGTATATAAGTGAGAGTGAATAATATAATTAACTCCTTTTTGTTTGTCTCTTACAGAATGTTAATTACAACTAGGACTTGATTTTATTTGCAAAACATAAAACAGACATTTTTTATATAATCGGCATTTCATTTGTGTTTAAAGTTAATAGCAAGGAAAAGTTTAGTTGCTAAGCGACGATGCTTGGTAGCGATAGTAATTTCCTGTACAGGCAAACGGATCTTAAACTTGATTTCCAACATCCTAAAATAAAATCAAAAAAACAAATTATTTGAATTTTTACATTTATTTAATTATATTAATCAATATGTAAACCGTGAATCTGAAATATAATCAATCTTACACAAAATAGTTAATTTTCTGTTTTGCTTATTATTGCTATATTATAATTATGTATGTTTTTGAAGAAATGATTTTTTTTGTTTAATGATATTCATTGCACCAACAAATTATTAAAATTTATACCACTGTGATATAAGATGTGTCATACGCAAACAAAAATTAAGTTAGAAAATGTTGGGTCGTGATATGAAAATTTGAATATGATTGTATTGTTGTCATGTTCTTGTGATATTTGAAAATTGCAGTATATAATGAAATTTTAGATGTCTCACAATCAAAATTGAATTGAAAGAAATATTAAATTAAATATTATACAAAAATAAATTGCTATTTTGACTAAATATAATGATATATAATTTTTGATTTTTTTTTGGGTTCGCACTTGTAACAAAGTTGAAATTTTACTTGGAAGGAAATTTAATTAAAAAAACAAACGAAAATATATGCGTTTGACAATCTTTATAAATGGAAGAAAATTAATTGGAATAAAACAGTATTATTAAATTTGAAAAAAGTTCATATATCTCTAAAATATAATTAGGACGAATCGTATAACTTGAAAGTAGACTGAAGTTTATTTGGTAACCTAATTATATTTAAAAGTTGTAGTATTTAGGTTTTTGCTTTATACAATTAAAGTTGTACTTACTACAAATGTTTTTCATCACCCTGTACAAATTTTAAGGGTTAATATTTTCATGTGTCCCCATTGTGCTATGTGAATGTTTTAGTTTGTTGAAGAGTGAAATCCTTTTGATTTAACTATTTACTACATCGCATACCACATTCATCATCAGCTTTTACTACTCATCTTTGTATCCTGTTGGCGTTTGAGTTATTAGCAATCTTTTGTTCGTATCTCTTTCACGCATTACTGAAAATCCTCTTTATTTGTCCTTCTTAAACTGGTAGTTTAATGAAGTCTTTATCAACTTGATGCTGCACTTTCATTGTTGTGATTAATAATAATATTCATTGTTCATAATAAATTTTTATTTATTTCTGCCAACATTTATAAACCTAACATAGTTTATATGGTTATTTTCGCAAGTTGTAGAAGCTGAAATTTACCTTTGTTTTCCATTAAAGAAATACGAATATAAAACTATTTTTTTTGCATATAAATAAATTTTTAATTTATAATTAAAATACGGTTTACTTTTTAATTTTAAAAATTATACATAGCATTCTATTATAAAAATTTTGTTTAACCTAATTAGATTTTTTAATTACTTTCATTTTAAGCTCTCCATTTTTAAATTCACAGTAACGGTACAATTTTAATAACTTGGCCAATTAGTTTTTGTTAACATAAATTATTTTATAAAAAATAGATACGTTGTTAGTTTTACTTTCGATACTGAAGCATTAGTAGATTTTGGAATCATGGATCGTGATTTTATTTAAGGTAGTTCCAGTGTGAAACCACGTTTCGATAGATTTTTTAAATTTTTGTTTATTTATTATTAAGAATAATGTTTAATAATAAATCCCAAAGTTTCAGAATTTTTTATTGTTAAGAATGCGAGATAATTAATAACAAATAGCAATTTTCAGCCTCAGCTCCCATTTAAAGCATGTAGAATTATCTCGGATTCTAAATGGTAAAAAATTCTGAAACTTTGGAATTCATTAGTAAACGTAATTCTTATCATATAAACAAAATTTTAACAAAAATCTATCGAAATGTGGTTTCACGCTGGAACTACCTTAAAAAATCCAATGGTGCATAGATGCTAAAGTGGTCATTTTGTTTGTTTTGAACTAAAGAACTACAAATTGCCATTATTTACAAAACAAAAATTTAAGAAAATTGATCAAAATAAATGGTTTTACGTATTCGTGTGCTTTATCACGTGATTCAATTTTCAATAGTATTATTTTCCTGCACCTCATAAATATACCAATTTAAGTTTTTAACATACCAAATAACCACCAATAATTATAAATAAAACTGAACCAAGAGTATGATTAAAGTTTTCATTAATTATTATTACGAATAAGCAATAAATCTATGAAAATTCATTTGCAACTTGTACTTAATTTTTATACTTCGGTTTTTTTTTATTGTTTAAATTTAAAATTTTCAATTAAATCCATTAGATATTAAGTACATATAAATTACACGAAGAAGAAATTTCAATTTGCATTATTCTATTTAAGAAATAATTTGAATATTAAATTTACTTCAATATAAATGAAATTTTATCTGTAACAATTCTTTGGTTAGATTTTCTTATACAAAAATAAAGCTTTTCGCCTCGAAGCACCAAAATCAAAGAAACTCGTTACATTGTAACCAGCCTTAATTTCCTTCAACTTCAAGTCTTTCTCGTAATATTTTCTGACCAGTGGCGTACGTGTAAAATTAGGGTGTCAAATTAATTTGTTTTAATAAACTAATTATTTTAAAATTGTTTTTGCACATGCCAAATATTAGACCACGATTATGTCTCATGTTCCCGACCCCCGAGTATCTACAGCAAACATTATAACAAATTGGTTCACAAAGAATACTTAAAAAAATACTAAATTCAATATAAATTAGTTTCGGGGCCATTTCTTGCTTAGAAAATATTTTTTCTAATTCAATGAGGTTTGGAATGTAAGGCAAAACTTTTCAGAACTATATTAAAACGCGTTCAAGTTTGAAAGTAATATTATAATTTTAAATAAAGTTTTTGTACAATAGTTTTCATTATGTTTGGGAAAATTTAAATTTTCATAGTTTTATAAAATAGCTCATAAAATTTTAATCTTAATTAAAACTTTTAATTAGTTTTCAACAATATTATAATGCTATTATTAACGTTTCTATGGAATTGTGCCAATTAATATGTAGAAATTAATCTATAATTATTATATAATAGTATAATAATTTATACTTTATTATAAAATATAATATAAAGCCACTTGATTGTTGGTAGTTGCAGGCAAATATTGTGATCGCGTTAAAATCTCCTGGTTTAGCAGGAATAAACGGTAACTGACTTTACCCAACGTGAGACTCATGTTATATTCATCCTACATTTTCTGCTATGAAGCAGCCCCAGGGCTTCACCACGATATCATTGAACATGTAAAGTGTTTAACCGCTATATTCTTGTCTGCAGCTTAGCTACATCACTTTAGAATATTAGTACGACAAATGCCAACCCGGTACTAAAATTAAAGTACTTACTTAACCTATAAACTTCATAATCAAATAGTAATACTTTTAATTAATTTCAACGTACTAGTTAGAAAAATTCTTCAACCATTTAAAATTTTGTATCTACATTTTATCACTTTTTATCTAATGTTAGATTAAAAGAGAAAGAATTTAATTGGAGCATACCTTGTCAGTAACTAAACCTGATTTGTCAATAAACTATAGCGCAATAAAAAACGTATCAACTGAACAGACATTCACTGAAAGTTATGTACTAGAGTTTAATTAACACTACTAATATTTTTACTGATATAGCAAAATCTTTTATTTAAGGTGACATAATATACAGCCCTTATAAATGATATTTATAAATTTTTAGAGGCTAAAAGATGTAGTTTCGTAAGCATTGATTTTTTATTTTTGTGCAGTATTACGTGATTGATGATGATCAATGACGACAGAAGCACAATTCTTCTGACGTATATTATTCCTTTACAATTAAAAGGAAACTTGTAATAGCTACTACTTAACTTCAATCTTGAGAATACAATATAATATAGTGCTACTTAAAAGAGGTTGCGCTGTCCATACAAGAAACTGTATTTTAATTTATTTCAAATTGAGATTGATACAATTTTCACAATTCCAAATAAATTGTATGTATATTATTTTAATTACCAATAATCCAATGCATGCAAGAATGATGACAGTCGTTTAATTTTTATCTAATTTATGAGTTCTTGTGATCTTTAAAACATTTGTATTGCGATGTTAAGGTCTATCACCATTAACACCGCATACTTACAGTTGTATCACTAATTAATACCGTTCGCTTTTTCGATCTCCGACCACAATCAAAACAATCGACATCTCCAATTTGCAAAACTTCAAAAAGAAACACCAAGATTTGTCTTTTCTTGATCCAATGTAAAGATAATTTCCACTTTGATGTACGATGAAAAGTGATTGGATAGCAATATTAATTTTATAATTGAATAATTTAATTACACAAATTTCTAAATAGAATTTTTCACAATAATTTTCATATTTAATATTTTGGTAATTTATTTTCCTTTTAAATAAAATTAAAGCAGGAGTAGGTAGCAACCCCAATTACAAAACAATTAAAGTGTTGCATAATAAATTAGAACTTACGGTTTAACGTGGAATTCGAACCACAAAAATCTGATTCAAACTCTGGGTAAGAGTAGTTAATATACTACCCGCAACCCAGTACATAAAACTGCTTGTGGAAATTACTTCGGATAATACGGATTCACATCAGTCATAGCTCGGATAACACGGGTTTACAAAAATATGATGGGAGCTCGAATAATCGTGGATATAGCGAGCTCGGATAATAAAGATACTGCGATACTTGGTATATTGATAGCTCCAAATTTCTCAGTCTTAACTATTCGTATATTACAGTTACTATACTTAGATTTAATTAGCGGAAGGTAGTTAGAACTGATAAATCGATGAATGAAATGTTCATCGCGGAGAAGCTGCAATAAATTATTTCGTGAGCAGATCAAAGTGTAATTTGATAACGATTTCAAAAACTTCAACTGATAATTAATTTGAAACACTTCTGAACCCGAATGAACACATTTTATGTTTTTAAACGGTTCTATTATCTGTTAACTTCAAAATAAACCTTTAACGTGAACCCACTTATCCCTTAAATAGCTTTGAAAAGTCATGTTTTTGTTATTGGACACATTTTTTTTCCCAATTACGTAATGTTTACCATAATGTCAAAGCAGGTTAATTAAATTTACAAAACACCTATTCAAATTGCTATTAAAAAGCAAATATTATATTTTAATGTTTACAAATTATGAACACCGTTAATACAAATTAAATCTTAAAATCCAAAACCAAACCGAGCGGAATTTCAGATAAAATTACAATTAACTTGTTCTCTCAACAAATTTTTTTTAATATTTTCGAAGTTTTCTTTTTTTAAATATTCAGTTCCATTAGGAATTCAAATTTACAAAGTTTGTCTGGGAAAATTGGGAAAAAATATTTATATTTTACGTACTTGTTTGTTTCTTTTTACAAAATTTGATTCATCCTGTAATGTTTTCTTTTATGTATTCGTATAGAGATGAGATTAATTAATTCAAATTAACCATTTAAGCCTCGATTTAACCCCTGCGTTCTCATGGGTTTCGCCATATAGTTTAAATAGATAAATCAAATTAATAATTTATTATTAATTTAGTTTATCATTATTTATCTATGTTTTTTTTCTTTTTATCAAGAGTTTAGTTTGATTGTGTCTCAAATGAATGATGTTATCAATAATTAGGTACATTACAGATAGAACTTACTTTGTGTATTTATTAGTATTGTTAATATTCAAATGACATTGATTTGAAAATTACATTAATTATATCCATGAGAAAGAAATTCTAAATTTGATACTCAGCAAAATAAATTTAAATACTTCGTAAAATTTTAAAATAATTCACTCAATCAATTGAAATAAAATAAAAGTTTTAGTAAAGGGGATGTAAGGAAGTTTTTTTTTATTTAAACTAAACATTTTCTCTGAACGTGTGAAGTTAGATATACATGAGAAAAAGTTCGGCTGCTTAATGCGACTAGGATTACTTTACAAAGGCAATAGAATATTGATAAGCTCGTGTGTCATTCACTTGTATTACCTTTGTTCTAAAGTTTGCCAGTTATATTTTAAAAGCTTTCTGTTACCTATTAAATGGTTTTGTAGATTTTAATACCAAATTAATAAAATATTTATAATCAATTTGATTGAAGGTATTTGTGGAATCGATTTACTGAATCACTGAAATATTCTAACAATTCTTGATTTTTAGAGAATTTTGTTGCAAATAAAATTACGAATGAATTTTTCATAACCTTACAGAAAGAAAATTTTTTTGAAGAATTTTATTTGAAAATTTTGAAAAACGTTGTTGGTATTCAAATCCTACATAATATAAATCAAAATAAACGTATATTTGAAAGTTAGAATTTTATATTTAATAGACCAGAGGCAAATGTAGCAACAGGTAAGTACACTTTACTAAACTGAAAAGTTTTACTTGAGCTGAAAAATAAGTATCTCCATTTCGTTGTCAACATAATTGCATTTCATTTATAAGAGTGTCGTTAAAAGCTGCTATAGTACTTGATAATGGACTCGCTACAATACGCATTTTAACTTTTAATTTTGTTCTACACTTTTAATATTTCTGAAAATATAATTGAATTTTAATTATTAAATTTTTCCTCACACAAATACATAGTGAAAATTTACAAAAATCATTATTTTAGGAAACGTTAAAATTATTTTAATCTGCTTTCAAAAAGCAAACTTTTAAATTGAGTTCTTATATCGGAGCTTTTCAGGTGATACAATTTTTCCATACATAAGAGTAGCGATGTAGGAAGATATGCAATGTAGTGTAACCGGAAAAGGGTGAAAGTAGAGTGAACAGGAAATGGATAATACGGTTGTGTGTTCGTTCACCGGACTGGCATAGATTAGAGGATGTGTAGTAAATGCGTCCCTGCGGTCATCCGTACCTAATTTTTAGTCTATAAAAACCGACGTAGTCTCAATTTAATTGTGTTTTTCCCTTCCAGTAACTTGAAAATTTTGCATATAATAAATACCTACCCGACTTTCAAATTTAAGAAAAAGTAATTTTAGAAATATTTAATAGGTCGTTGCCTTCTGGTTTGCTTCACTTTCTACAACTGCCCCTGCTATTTCCCTCGTAAACAGCACCCAAGAAAGAAAATTTAAATTAGGTAAAATTTTTATTCAAGCTTCTTTTGAAAATTAAATTTACGTAGAAGAGCAATCTACAGGGTGGCTGAATTAAACTACAACCAACTTGCGTGTAAAATTGGTGCTATATTATATAAAGTGCGTTCTGCATTTGACAGATTTATCGGTGCTTCATTTATCTCCAAATCCTCTATTAAATATGTAAGCATATGGCTTGTTTCCTTTCTAATTACAAAAATAAAAATAATAAATATTAAAATTTTCAAAAATTAAAATCGACATTCGTTCTGAACTTCCAAATGTTCTTTTCACAGTTTAGCAATTTGTGAACAATACCAACGCTTGTATTTAATTTTATCAATTTGGAACATTTGCGGTTTTTATCGAAAGCAAGAAACAGCTTCTGTGGTAACGTGGACCGGGATAACCGCCAGTACTCTGCTCGTGTGTGCCTGAATGAGTGAAATTAGCGCTGCCAACTATCAATAACTAATATTAATTTGATAGTATTGCTCGAAACCATGGCTATGTAAACATTTTAAAAGCGAGTGGTGAATTTTAAATAAGACTCCGCACTGGCAAGCACAGCATGAATGACTTGGGCCTAGCTGAGAAAACCTGACAGTCTTAATTTATCAATGTATTTGGATAAATACATTGGCATTCTATAAACACCGATTGGGCAAGATAATTCTGTTCAGAGGCAACCATATTGAAAAACGAATGCTTTATTGAAATTTTGAATGTTATTTTTCCCACAGTATAAAAATTTACTTTAGTTGCCTAAAAATACGCAGTAAGCTTTGTAATATTTTATTATCAAAATTTTAATAAATTATCGTATTATGTAATGAATCTAAATAGTTTGAAACTAAGCATTTTTTATGATTTTACAAACCATTTCACAGGAAATTCCACATAGGTTTAACAATTAAACATTTTGGGTTAATTTTTATGTAATAAACGTACCGAATAAAATGAGCTTTCTTGCTGTCTAAAAATTTATTATTCTGGTTACATTCCCGAGTAAACAAAAATATTTTCTGAAATTTTTCATTTTTGCTAAAATAAAGATTTTGATCGAATACATTCCACCTATTAACGTAAGTTTAATGTTGGTATTAGATAACGTTAAACCTTTATTATTTGCGTTATGCTTAAGAGTTCTCTGAATCGAGTATTGGTATTCCATATAAATCGTGTGCAGTAAGGTTTGATCGTTCTCCTAATGGGTTGGAAAGCTCACGCCATCTAAATGCTCTTTAGCTTCAGGCGAAGCATTTCTCAAAAGTATTTTTATTTTGTTCCATTTTATTTTTAAATATTATCTGCTTTAAATTTTCCGTTGAAGGCCAAGCTACGATTTCTAAAGCTGACATATACTTTGGTGGTGGAAGGTTGTTGTTACAATTGCAATGTTAATACTACATCAGCTTTAATTTAATCTGTGTAATATTTTAACAAGTATATAACACTAAATTTCGTATAAAACGTAGAACCATCGAACTAACTCCAAATTATCTAAAGATCAAGCAACGGACCCGGCCTGGAGCTGAGCCAGCATTTGCTCGATAGTATCTCGTACAAAACGACGAAAAATAATCATGAAAAGCTCACGTTTGTCGTAAAATAGTAATCACCAGCCAACTTGATCGCTAACCATTAAAGCTTATAGGTGATCTAATATAAAAGTAAATTACAATTTAAAATCATTTCAAATAAAATTAAATATCAATTAGAGATAATTTTCCAAAAATTCAAAAAAAATGTAAAAGTTAGTGTTATATAGGGTGTTTTTTTAGCTGCATGAGAACTTTCAATAGGGATAACAATTGAATCAAGATTGCTATGGAAACAGTTTTTTGACATTTGTGTTTAGCAAGGTTTGGCATTTGATAATGCATAGATTGACCATTGAACAACGCTACCAAATTGGGCTCACAACCAATTGGAAGTGGATCCATTTTTTTACCGTAAAATTTTGTTCAGTGACGAGGCACATTTCTGGTTAAATGGGTATGTGAACAAACAAAATTGCCGTATATGGAATGAGACCAATCCGGGACATTATCTTGAGACTCCATTGCATCCATTAAAATTGACTGTTTGGTGTGGAATACACGCCAACGGCATCATTGGTCCATATGTCTTTCGAAATGAGGAAGGAGCTACCGTTACGGTGAATGGTGTGAGATATCGACACATGCTCAATACATTTTTGTTTCCAAAACTTCAAGAGCTAAACATTGACAACTTATGGTTCCAACAGGATGGTGCTACGTGCCACACAGCCAACGAAACCATCAATTTATTGAAAGGACAATTTGGTGACAACATTATTTCAAAACGTGGTCCTATCAATTGGCCTCCAAGATCGTGTGATTTGACACCTCCAGATTATTTTCTGTGGGGGTATGTTAAATCCATGGTTTATGCTAACAAACCAACAACTCTAGAAGCATTGGAGGCTAATATTCAGCAAGCCATTTATGAAATAAAGCCAGAAATATTGGAAAAAGTGGTCAAAAATTGGACTGAACGGATGCGCTTCGTAACCATTAGTCGTGGTGGTCACATGCCGGAAGTCATGTTCAAATCATAAATGCCTTTAACTGTACTTTCATAAAAAAATTATAACCAAAACATTCCGTCAGGTTTTTAATGTTTTATTTCATTTTGAAGTTCTCATGCAGCTAAAAAAACACCCTATATTATCAAACAATAGGTATCACAATTCATTTTAGTAAAACCGTAAAATACAACGTAAAAATGTTGAAGTTCATAATAATAATTTGTTCACTATTTCAAAGTTTTATCTATATTTTTGTACTTATATGGACAAAAACTATTTATTGGAGAGAAATATCTTACAAAAGTATTAAAGGTAGACAGCTTTTTTTTAAAAGCTCCTTTTTTTAATTATCTTCCTGTGATATTTTTCAGAAAATCCAAATGTAGTTAAGCTTGTCTTTACATAGTAAAATACTTAGCAAATTTTATTAAAGAGAGTAGGTATTAAAATAAACAAAGCTATGATTAAACCGCCCTTACTATTTAAAAGAAAACTAAATTAAAGTGTTGCATCAAAGAAAGAAAGACTTTTTCATTCAAATTATGACAGATCTCTCGGAATGAAGGGTCTTATTATGGACCCACTCATTATTTTTAGATCCGTTTACACAAAAGGGCCTCCAATTTTTATTTATTCATTATTTTGCAATACTTCTCCCCTGAGTAACTCGATGGAATCATTCATCATGCAGGTAGGATTAGGTGATTTTTAACTACCTATTATTTTTCTATATTCTCTTTCGTAAATGCAAATTTTTTTACATTAATTTAAAAGTGTTGAAGGAAAGAACTTCAAATTTGGGTTCATAACCCAACTTCTACTGAATCTCGTAACTATCTATTTGTACTTTTCTAAGTAAATAAATAATTTTTCGTTATTCCGGCCGTAAAGTGAGTGGTTTACTACCTCATTTGAGGTACGAAAAGTGCCATTTTACGGTCTAGGGAGTAAAACAAATTTTACTGCCTAGGGAGTCGAAAGTTGAGCTTTTTGACTTTGTATCGGAAACTATAAATAATGCAACCAACAGACATTGGTATCTTTTAATTCCCATTAAATTTGTTTACAGTGATTCTGTAAAATTTGGTGTAATTAGTTTTCATTTGTATGCAAATTAGTATTACTTAACTGTTATGGTATTAGTTATGTTTTAATATTATAAAGCTTGTTTCATTTATCAAAACAAATATAGGCTTCCTGTAATGCATATATGATCGAACGAGTTTGCTAGTAACTATAATATATAATGATAACACGTTTACTCCTGTATGGAAACAGCGAGTAATCAGTCACTCTTGTGGGAACGAGCCGATACTGAATATTGATGGAGATTGGCAATGTGTTTTGTTGATAAATGTACACAAAAGATATGTAGTTATTATACGGAAAAGCATCGTATACAACCAATAGGTGCAACCAGTGATGGATTGCTATCACTTAAAGTATCAAAATTGGAACGAATTGGAATTTATTGAGTAACATTTATTAAAATTGATGCTATACCAAATGAATATGTTACCGTGAAATAAAGCTTTCGAAATACCAAAGTACGATTTAAATACTTAATTCTTTTTTTCAATTTGTTTCCTTTTTACAAATCTTACTAAAATGTTAGAAATTGAAAAGATCACTTTATTAGAACCGAAGTATAACCGAATTGTAATGTAAACCAATAAAATTTAAATTAAAAATGTTAATGTTTTCAAAATTCTGACAAGTTAATAATTTAATAAATAAAATGTAATTATGTACCAACATTTTACAATACAATTGAAAAGCTTTTATACTTAAACTTTAATACGAACGTTTCATTTTTCACAAGCGTAAAATGTATTATTAAAAGAGCAAAAATGGGTGTAATTTTGAATAGAACTGAGAATATGTAATAAAATTTATAGGATATTCTTGATTTTCTTTATTTTAGATTTTACTTGGCACTTTAAAATAAAGAGTTACTTTACCTATGTAAAACGTACATTGAACTTTGAACTTTTTAGTCAATCTCCTCATTATCATGTTCTTTGAGCTATTGATTTTAATTTTACTTAAACAAGTTATACCTACACAATTGAAAAAGTTGAACAGCATAATATGTTGTAATTAAAACTCGAAAATTTTATAATAATAAAGCCCCTTTTTAAATTAAATTAATACCGCGACGCGAAAAGAATTCATTTTCTACTTATTTTAACTTTGCACAGAATTTACATAGTAACTCAGAATTGAAAAGAACTAAATTTATTTGAACCAACTGCATTTCTTGAATGGGTTTTATAAAACATGACGTAAATAACAATTGCACCAATATATTGTCTCTTATGGTCTTATTGCTCTCCAATTTGATATAAATTGTAACCGAAAATCTGCTATATTTTACATCTGAACCGTGCGTGTTACGCGAAAGATTACTATCTCGATTTATGTTCCAAATTGCAATTTCCAGCTCAACTTTGTTTTCGATGCATATAGAATTTTTTGTACTTATCAAATTATTTATGAGATGCCAATAGGTATATTTGTTTCGACAACTATGTAAATCACAGTTTTATGCAACTTATTTGTAAGTGTCCACCATGTAAATTTCACAAATACAAAATATTTTAAAAATTATTTCAATGTTGTGTTAATCTGAATTTATTTCAATTTTTAATAATACAAAAAATTCTTGATGAATGTAGCTAAAAGAATTTTAAAGTACCTCATTAATTTCGTAAAAAATATACGAAAGCAATTAAAAAAAATAAATTTTAATTAACCCATATTAAATAAATGAAAATTAATGTAATGCTGTAATTAAATTCCTACGTTGTGTTTGATCAGGTAAATTTATTCCGATAAAGAGGACGTAATTAGAAAAGTATTTAGTAGAAACATTTAATATTTTATATAAAAAGCTCTACCACAACATCGCTTTCAAAATTTTTACAATTTCTGCAAATAAGAAGAAAATCTATTGACTGAACTTTTGAATAATCACTTCATATACCATAATCAGATTTGCTATATTAAATTTCCTAAATTAAATTACCAATATCCTCCTTATTTTTCTAATAATATTCTGAACATTATTGATTTAATGAGCCACTTGACGATGTCTTAGTATAACAAAAGCGTTTGCGAATACATCTATCTACCTATTCTATTTCCTATTTCAATCCATTGCGGATGTAGGCACCCTTCTCCGCCACATACTTATCCCCAGCACCAAGATTGAGTATGGAATACCTACAATTTAACGTAGGTTCCAAACGACTGAATGTTAGATAAATATTTTGGCAATACTACAACCAATATATTTTATAATATCATGCAGCCTTTGTGCATATTAGTTAAAAAAAAGTAGGTAGTATTAAGATTTTTTTTGTTATTATAACATGTTAATGATACGGTTATTATTAAATTGCACTATCATTAAATAATACCCATTACCATACTTGAACAATTTAAAGCAATTTTTCATTTGGATAATCGCTACTTCGTTACATTTATAAGAATATGAAACGACGAATTTTTTTTTAATATTGAATGCAAAAAAAATATTTACATAACATAGCAGAAGATCAACTATTCAAGTATTCAAATGTGGAAACAGTAGGGAACATGGAGCATTACAATTTCAAGGTTTGAAAGCTCCAGAGTCTTTCGAAAAAATATTTGGTAAAATAACTAAAAATAACTAAAAGTTTTTATAAAAACAACATAATATTTACAAATAAATAATATTTGATTGGACTCACAAAAATGACTTGTTAAATATGGAGTGAAAATTTTTGATTGGAGCTTTCAGTATCGAGGTATTATGAAATCTGTTTAAGCATAGGATTTCGTCGAGTTTTTCAGCTCAGTACCGGAGAACAAAACAACTATTTGGATGCAATAATTTATATTATGTACATTATTCTTGGGATGGTTATATGAGCAAGGACTCAGTAAATTTGAAATTTAATTTTAGTGTTCATACAACCCTATAGAATATATAGGTGCTGCTTAAATAATTGTAAAGAGAATATAAGTTTTGTTATATCCTAAAATAAATGCTGTCGACGCCCTGGGGTGCCGCAGGATATTTAAGAATTTTAATAATTTCATGCAATCTCAATTTAATTCATTGCCTGATTCGAAGTCTCAATGATAAATTCCTATAGTTAAGTGACTGTTTTCTTCTGGCGATAGCAACATTTGATCGCAAATTGAAATTGGATTATACGTATGTACTATTCAATATAGTATAATGTTGCAGCAAATATTAATTTTAGGCCAATAGCATTTGCCTAGCCAAATATACCTATAGTATCTGCCTGGGCAAATAGCTTTATAACGTTTTATTTTCATTTAAATGCTATTTGTCAGGCAAATAGTATCTGCCTGAACCGTTGTTACGCAAATAGTATCTCAATAAAGATTTTTGGGCATACTTATACAAATAAGTTGAAAAAATTCAAGAATCGAATAGGTAATTTTAATTGTTTTTTATAAACAAATATGTAATATAAATCGGCAAATAAAAGTAAATAAATAAATTATGTACATTTTATTTAAATGTGAATTAAGAAAAATTTTGCAATTATTTATTTTGGGATGGATTGCTGGAATGACATCTACTGTTGCACAAATGATTATCCTTGATACAAGCACATCGTTTGCTACTGCATTGTGTCTTTGAAGGCCAACAGAATTTGAGAGATGCTATCACAGTTCCAACAATTGCAATGTATATGGCTGCGCTAACAGGCACAGTAGTAATGAATGATTACGATGTTATAATCAAAAAGTACACCCCATACTAAATATAAACAAGTACCCAATAAAGCCAGTAACCTCTAACGGTTACTCAATATTAAAAACAAAAGCCCAGAAACACGTCGGTTCATACGAATTGGAAAAGATACAATTTCTTACCTCGAACTCTCGTATAAGTTTACAATATAATGGTGACAGGTGTTTGCCTCCAACCGCTTTCCCAACGTGTAGCTTCAAAGATGAAAATCTGTAACTCGTACAGTAGCACTTGATCGACTTCGTTAACACTAACACTGCTTGAAGATCTGTAGCTGGAACTGGACCAGTGATAGATGGTGTTGGAGATGTCAACAAGAGTGGACTATCCAAACAATGAAAAGAATTCCACAGACGTCATTCAAAACAAACAACAATATGATGTTACTAACTGGAGGAAATCCAAAATGGTTTCAAAACTTGCGCACAAAAAGTTGCGTAATGGATTGCGCACAAGAGTCTCTCCTGTTCCAGATGTTTACAAACAGGAGCCAAAAACACCACTCGACAACTATACCACTATTTCACACGGTAAGCCACAAATAAACAGCTGCGCTGGACCACAAAATACTTGTCTACGCACTACAGGCACTTACCAAAATCGTCGTGAAAAATAGCGAACGTTTACCATGGTCGAGCTTGTAAGCTTCCCGACTAAGTATTCCTACGCGAAAAAGGTTCGTGCTATCAACTATCTGGTCCAAAATGGATTAAATTTAACAATTGAATTTAAATAAAATACATAGCCGTACATAGAAAAATTGAAATGAAATGAGAAAGTACGAAGTGCAAAAATTCGTTACAAACTAATATCCTATATGCCTAAATTACAGCAGAATCGAGTCATTATCTTGACAATCTGGAACACGAGTATGCAAAAGACTTCGCGAATCCAGATTTTTTAAAGAATTTAGCATTTATTATAAATTAAATTTGCAAGTTAGCTTAAATACTTATGCAATATCTTTAAAAAGTTGAATTATGTTCAATTTGTTACTTCAGGAAAATAACATGTAATTTTAAAAGTGGTAAGGAGAAAATTTAAGCCTTTGGAAATAAATTATCTTTATGAAAAAAAAAACGACTGGTGACGGCAGCAAGGAATGTTTATGATCTTCAATGAGTTGTTTCTCTCAGAATACGAAAAATTATTTTTAAAAAGTATCTATATCATCTTAGCAATTGGTTTCAAAAATATCTTCAAGAATATAATAGAGGGAAGTTTACATGAATTCAAAACAGGTTTTAAGTTGAGATGTTCTTATGAGAGTTAATTAAAAGCCAAATTTGAACATAATACGATATAGAGCTGGTCTAGTGTCTAGTTTTAAGATATGCACATAGTGGAAGCAGGTTTTATTTTATAGTTTATCCGCTTTGATCTTTGTACTGAAATATCTGTCCGGTTGCCTGCTTCGTTTGTGTTCGGTTACATTCATTAACATTGGAGATGCTGGTAAACTGTAATCGGCAACCAGCGTCTACTTTGAGATGGATTTTAAGATCAATACTGAATTCTATACATTTAAACGAATTCTGGTTCCCTTTGTGGAATCACCTGGATTTTGGAAAACCAAATTTTGCCCAAAACTCAATGCAGAACGGGAAATTAAGGTGTTTATTTTAATTCCAAGCAATTTTTTTTAGCTTTCGGCTATATTTTCGCCTTCATCATGTGGTCAGTCTTGTGAAAATCTTGTTTCTGTTTACATGTAAATGTAAATGTTCGTCTAAAAATTCAAATCTGTTGTACATTAGATTACGTTCAATTAACTTGATAATTTTAAAATTTTAATTATTGTAGTCGCCAAATCTTTCTTTTATAATAATCACATGATAAACAAAGAGACGGTCGGAGCATAATGGTCGAATAAGTTGCCTATGAACGCTAAATCCCCGGTTCGAATCCGGGTAAAGTAAGAACTTTATTCTGGCCGTTTATCTGGTCCTCTAGGTTGGGGGTTCTACGTCGGGCTTGCTCCTCGTCTAGGTAAAAAATGTAAAATGCTAACAAACCAAATTGCCAAATCGCAAGGTTGGTAGTTGGGTATCGGACAACGTCGCAAGACGTTTCAAAACCGATTTATGTATATATAAACAAAGTCTACAATTTCGAATGGTTTGTGGAATCAGCCTGCCGTTAAATATAAGGTTTTTGTGGCTTTAGAATTAAGGAGCCAGTTTAAAATTTCTTTTTTAATTTCCAAATTTTATTTTGTCTTGCTATTTCACACAGTCTTGCTGTAGCTGCAAGGTAATGACCGTCTCTTCGGTTATTTGGTCATTTTGGTCATCGAGAATTTATCATAAAATTAATTAAAATATCAGATTTAAGGTTTAAGCACACTTGTACCACGCGACATAAAATTGTCTCGAGAGAGAGAGAGAGATAGCTTGTACACCTCAATGTAGCTGTCTCTCTCTCTCGAGACAATTTTATGTCGCGTCGCGTCGCGTGGTACAAGTGTGCTTAAACCTTTAAGTACAAAAAATACGGGACATCTATAGTCCCGTAAAAAACTTGTCGGGACTACTAGACGCAGTCTGAACGTACGGGACATCTGGTCACCCAAAGATAATAAGAAATGTGTAACAAAACACGGAGAAGAGCTTAACGTGAATTTCAAACTACGAAAATATACAGCTTTTTCAGATCAAGAAAGTTTTTCGGCCACATTTAAATTATTAATATGATATTTAACAAGGTAAAAAACAGTGAACAATGTCGTGAAGCATTGTTTAATTTAAACATTTGTTTAATTTTTTTTAGTCGATGCCAAGAAAAAACTTTATATTTTAAACTTTTTTTTAATGTTTACAAGAATATAACAGAAATTTGATCATTTTCAAGTAATGTAGAAAATTAATAATGGTTCACCATATTCGTCGACAAAAAATGATAACCAAATATTGTAGTTGGTTGGAAAGGAGGATTATTAACGCTCTCAATATTATTGATGTAGGTACATTATGTATACCACCCATTCAAATATTTAAATTAAAGAAATTAACATTGTAATTTGATAATGTTATGTGTAATAGGCCGATGATGTTAATAATAAGTCTATTAATTAAATACCTAGAAAGCAAACACCTTCATTAATTAAACTTGTAGGTATTTGTTCGCGACGCGTATGCACACCAATTGTAGTATTATTAAATATATCCGCGCTAATTCTATCTCTTAATACACCCTCATTCGTAGAAACTTCTAATAACCCCATGCTAAGGGTGATCAATGAAAACGGAATTCTCTACACTTCGCTGATTTTCCACGAGTATTTTGCAAGGTTGTGCACTCTAACCCCAAATGCCGTTGAATGAATTAAAGCGCTGGAGAGGTGCAGGAATTTAATTTTATGGAATGAATAACATGGGAAATGCTATGTTCCCCTTAGAATTTGTTGTTTATGAGGTCATTGTAACTTGCCCTATAAACATAATGAAATTTTCATATTATAAAAGTCCTAATGCAATTTGTTTCTTTATTTTGCAACAATTTAAGTTCACAAAATTAAGGTTTTTTAAATATTAATAAGTAAAATTGTTATTGTTAACTTTCATTATGTCGTATATTTAATGTTTGCAGTTTTTTCAGAATTTTTATTTTAAATTTTGAAGAAAATTTATTTTTATATATTACTGAAAATGTTGAATTGAGTAGACTGATGGTTTTTTGAGTCTCATTATACGACAGCTGCTACCGCAGTAGCTTAACTTTTCGCACTTTTATAGCTGCCAGGTTATCAAACATCTTGAAGAAGAATATTTTTGATATTCCTGCTTATTTATTTTATACCTCGATGTTTTTATTATATATTAAATATTATAACCCTACATTGAAAAATACTCTAAATTTAAATTTATGAATTGGATGACATCAACACAGTAAATAAGGTAATTAGTTTAATTAATATTTTAAGTATGGGCTTTAATTTAAAACTTGAAATGAAAGCTAATCAGAAATACTGTCGGGTACGATGGAACTTTAATTTTGTTCGCAAGTTCTGATAATTGTGTTTGTATTTTATTTAAAAAATTTCAATTATAACATAAAAGATAACAATGATCAACTAATATTTCATAAAAATTTAAATTTTATAGACCATCTCTTAAACTTCAAGTGCGCAAAGTTAACATCTCATGAGAACAGTTTGACTTGAAGTTTTAACGTCACCGTCTCACCGAAAAAGAAAATAGCAAAACTTTTGTTAGCGATTTGAATATCTAAGCTTTATAAAGTTGTAGGATTAAGCTGAGACGTACGAGTACTCTTTTCTTAACTTAAGAAACCTTTAAACCAAGGATGGAGAGAAAACTGCGTCTAGGGTGCGGTTTTTTTATTCCCTATGAAACAAGCTATTTATAAACTTCATACCGTAACATGTTGGCAGATAAATTATGTGTTTATTTTTAAGGAAAATGTCTAAGAACGATATGCGGCTTTGAACATAATATCGCGAATATTTTATCGTTTGTCGTATATTTTTAAAGTTTAATAAAAAAGAGAACTAAATGGTACTTTTCAACTTTTCTTTTAAAATTTGCTTAGCTATTAGCGTTTATATCTTTTTGTCAAGGTGTATAAATTTACTGCTTAACTTTCAACAGAACTTTTTCAGAGAAAGTGAAAAAATATTTGCAAAACAGCGCTCCAAAGATTCACAAAATAATTACTTGGAAATCAATTAGTACAGAGTGCAGAGATTCTATACCAATTTAATATGAGATGTTTTAGCGTTCTAATTTGATTATTAATTTAAACGGCACCGCATATGAAATTTCACTTCATTTACCGTTGAAATTAAGTAAGTGAAGTTATAAATAATTTTTCAGTTTTTCTAAATAACCTTTTGTGGATTTCTGATTTTTCTTATTACATTTCAAATATATCACAAAAGTTATTTTAATATTTATTATCACCTCTGGTTTAGATCCTGTTGTTTTTGACTTTAAAGAGGTTAAATAGGTCAGTATAATATATCACTTAACTTATAAAATGAATACTATATTCCAACAAGTAACATATTTTATTCACAGATGTCTCAATTTTATATTCTCCCTAAACATAATCCTGAGAATTCGCGAATGACTTCCTGCGATTTTACCTGCTAAACTCGATAAGGGGCGAGGGTTCTTCGATGTGGACTTTAGTTTATTTGTGATTCAAATTAAGAAAATTACGGTGCTATAATACTTGAAAAAAGGTAACAGGTTACTGTATTTGATTCTAACATTGAGATCCTCGAATATATAATATTTATTCCCATATGCAGTATTTATTTTTAGGATCAAATATACTGTCGTATTTTAAAATTGAAGACCAAAACGTTACTGGAAGAACTTTATCCAGTTCAAAGACAGAATAATTGTGTGATCACTGTTAATAATATTATTTTGACTTATACAACTTCATTAAGTTAGTGAGCTGGATTATTGCAACAATAAATGTGTTTTGTGAGTTTGTCCAGCATCACATTTGAAAAGGCTTTGTTTGATTGTATTTGAAAAAGTCAGCTTTGTTTTCAATAAATGTAAAGAAATTATCACTAAAATCAATTATTATTTGTTTTTAAAAAATTTGGTAATAAAAATTCATTCTTGTGTGTAAATGTAATTTTATTGTTTATTCTGATTTGGACAACAAGCACAATCTTTCAAACATTCGAAGAATCTCAAGAATACGACCGAACTTGGTTAATTTTTATTGAAAAAAAGAATCTACAAATTTCCCACTCATAAACATCCCCAGTATTTTGGATTTTGAAGTGCACAATACATACTATGTATAAAAATAAAGTGAACTTTTGTTGAATTTCTCGTCATAATTATTTACTAGACACTGCTCGACTCTTTGGATTTTCTTTTTCAATTCTAATTTCAAATTGGCACATATTTTTCGGTAACTGTTTAAAATGTGCGACAAGCATATATTTTGCATTGATAAATCGCTTAATCAACACTTTGCACCGTAGGCACTTTGTACGGGTTGATACAGTACCATGAGCCTGTATTACGTGGTTCCCTTGCTCAGGCGATTCTTTGAAATACAAAAACTTGTTTCATATTGTTTATAACGTGCAAAAATAAGCATTATTCGATAGTGTGTTGTAATTTTAATTCGCCAAAAATTAAAATCGCAGTAACCGCGTATCTGCTTAGCTCAGTAGGGGGATCTTTGACATCAATTTTAACATTTTGCGAATATGTGCAAAGTTAAGGGTTCTACAACATTCGAAAAGAAGTAATACCCTTAATTTATTACTTTATATTAAAGGAGAATATTGGAAACCTAGAATCATTTTTATAAAGAAAAGAACTTTGTAGGGAAGCAGAATCATATAGTTTAATGTTAGAAAATTACTTTAACATTATAAACGGATTAAAGCTATGATTGGGAGGGTGGAAAGGTTAAAACTCAACATACTCTTTGTGTTCAATCTACATACTGGATATTATACCTTAAAAAATGTTACCAGAAAATGATATGGTTATTGACCATGGCCGTATTTCTCGGAAGACCGAAAATGCTGTTAAATCACCTTTAACTTTGACTTTCGAGTTTTAAACAGATTATGGCTCTTTTAAAAAGCAACAATCAAACTCTCGTTTGTCGTTTCATTAACTCAATTCAAAAACGGAACAATTAAAAATTACAATTACATGATTTTCCAGAAAACGGTTGGGTATTCTTAAAATTTAAACGAAAATATTTGTTACAATTAAATATTATGACAAGCAAGAACAAAGAACATCCACACGTAATATTTCAAAAGTAACAAATTTTTAAACTAATCGAGATTGCTTTCTGGAATGGTAATCACCTATTTGCACCATTATCATTATATTACGTTTTTTTATATTTAAAAATATATAGTATTCAGCCAATTTGGAGAAAATCGATTTTGGAAAACGAACGCATATCTACTTATGTACATTCGCATTATATCATATTTTATAAACAATTAATCCATTGCGGTACCAAAATTTGCCCAGTGGTATCGTGTAATGTATTAATGCAGCGTTTAATTTTAGTTTTTAAATTTTCACTCTATGAAGTTCTAATTAAGATTCACATAATTATGATATACATAAAGGTGCAAATCTGTGATTACTGATTAGATTACCATTCCTCACCCTCCCTTATTGTATTAATTCACCTTCTAAATTTTATCATTAGCCTGAATGCAGTTGCAATGCGGGTATAACCAAAGAAAACCAAATTATGTAATAAAAGATGCTATATTTAGTTTCTTGGGGAAAATTTACCTGCAAAGAACCTAGTGCAGAGAGCAACAATGCCAGGTTTTAAATAAGACATGAGAATTTTATGATTTTAAACTTTAAATGTATTTTCTTCAAAATCATGTTTTCTGAAATGGTGTACACGATTTCTCAGACAACAATAATAATTTAACTTGAGATTTGTAAAACATTTTCAAAGAAATAGTAGTATTAGAAATAGACGATTTTACAGATAACATTTTTGTCTCAGACATATTATTACTAACAGTTTTCTTTCTTTTTAGTTACCTTATCCAAGATGAAAATTATTACTCTCATCAGGAAAATTTGGTAAGTTGTTCATAATTTATACATCTCCGATGGTTTAAATTATGTGTTTATGTAAAAATAAATAATATCATAACATCATTATTTTCATTTAGGTGATAAAGTAACTTTTGATTTTATTATTTAAATTTTAAATTTGTAAAATTCTGTAATAAACAATTAAGTCTGAGTTGTTTGAAATTCAGACATATTAAAGAACCACCTCATTGTAAACGCAAATTTGTTTGGCTTCACAAAATGTAAATAACCTCCATTATTTACTTATTTTAATTGTTTACTTGGTAGCTATTCTAATTATTTACGTGCTTTTATTAAATAACTTGAAATTTATTTATTTATAACATTTAATTAAATCGAGTTTATGTTATATACAAATTTACAACGTTGATATAATCGTTAAAAAGATTAATATACTACTATTTTAATAAATTTTCTGGTAAACATGTAAAACTTATAAATATTTGAAATTAATTTAATTTGTGATAATACTTTTACTATTAATTTTTTATCGATAGCTACGCTAATTAAAATTTAAAATGCTTAATTTAAGCTGTAGTGCCCGAATTTGGTTAATATTTGATGACAATAGGATTCAACAAATTTTTTTAATTGATTAATCATTTAATTATTGATGATTTTGATTTTAGAACGTAAAAAATGTTAAAAAGGCATAATTTTATATAAATAATAAAAGGCAAATTGCTTAGAATCCGTGCTCTAGTTATTATAAATCTGTTCACTAATTATTATTATATAATTATTATAGATAAATAATCCAATTGTTCCATACTGAAGTAATAAAATGTGTAAGATATTCACATTAAATCTCGTAATAACACAAACTTGTAGTAACTTCAAAATGTATCTTCTCTAACAAGGGGAGACAGCCTACTCGTCATCGCCGATTTCGTCCAAATTCACAGTATATGTAGGGCTTGACTAGAAGTAAAAGTGACCCAAGTGGAATCACCAGATGGCCAAGCGTTTTTTAGAAAATAATATTTTTGTCGGGTAAAAATACCATAAGTTCATTATTATAATAATAATAAAGACTTTATTTATTATAAAGTTACAGTTAGTAATACTATATCTATATAAAATTCATAATAATACATAATCTGACAGAAAAAATTCGTATTTGAAATCTTATGTATGTAAACTTATGATATTTTTACCAGCCAAAAATGTTATTTTCTAAAAAACGCTTGGCCATCTGGTGATTCTACTTGGGTCACTTTCATTTCTAGTCAAGCCCTACATATACTGTGAATTTGGACGAAATCGGTGATGACAAGTAGGCGGTCACTCCTTGTAAGTAAAAAGCATTTGATCATTAAATTTTAATCATAATGTTAATAAAAATCAGCAAGAATTAGAAGTATTTTTAAAAATTCACTTTGAAGTTTCAATTGGTGAGCTATGTGATTTTGTATGATCATTTTATACACTTTCAATTTAATTTTTATATTTACATTATAATTACATAAATCGAAATTCTCTTCAGGATATAATATTGCGATGTCCTCTCGTTGGGCGCCAATTATGTAAATATATGCAATATGTTTCACCTTTTTAATATTGCCTAATTTATTTTCAAATTTAAAAATTGTTGTGAATCAATCTTTTTAAAATTTAATTTAAATTAAAAGGTGCAGATGTTAAATTTGTGTTGCTTAATAATAAATTTCCCTGGGTGAATATAATCTACTTAAGAATTAATACAATTTAAAGTATAATTACTTCTTATTTCCTTGTCGCATTTTCTGTTGCAGTTGATCTTCTACAGCAGTTTATTTTATTTGTGGTTATTTGATAATAATGTTTAATGCAACCACAAAGACTACTTTTCAAACATACGTGTTGATCTCATTAACAAACAACTCATATTCTTATTTTCTGGAGCAAACCTCTACAATGTTGCTCTCTTCACCATATCACCCCAGCTGTCTAAATCTTATCTGATATATTTTTCTTATTAATTCAATTTAAATATTATGTAAAATAAACAAGAAGCAATATTAAACCCATAGGTCACTATAATCATGTGTTTTATCATATCCACTGCGTTGTACTTATACTATACTGCGTATATGATGCGGTACACAATAGAACAATGCCAGTAATTTATTTTTATCAAATATATAATATATTTATTTAAATTTCAAGCAATTTGATGACGTCAAAAAGCCTAGATGTTACTGCATTTTAAGTTACGTGTTATTAAATGTTTTCCGTCTTATGAAACCTTCTTAATTGCCAAGCTTTGAAAAAAGTCTTATTATTAGATGTTCTTTGTTTTCTTTGCGAATTAACATGATGTTACTGGTATTCATGAACTATGTTTATGGACAGTGTAAAACAAGAAAGGAATTATTCAGAAGGTTGAGTAAGTAAATATTTACTTTTTGTTGCCTTTTTTCGTTGAAAACTATTCCCGAACAATATAATCATACTTGTATAGAATAGACTACCTTTCTAATACATAATTAAGGTTTTGTAAGTTTGGCGCAGCCGACGACCTTGAAAATTCTTTAAAATGTAAGATTGTATGCAGAATTTATAGTTATATTGTTGTATGCTTTTTTTTCCTACAAAGCTTATATAATTTACGATTGTACAAATTATGATCAATCTTTACTGTAACAATTTCGAGAAAGGATTCGCTACGTGATATTTCAGCATTTATGAGCTAATATCCGGAAACATTAGCTGATAAGAACAGAACAGACAGTACACCACTAAGAGGAACCAATATTCGATATATTTTCGTCGCCGTGAATCGGTTTATCTGTACATTTTGTGAAAATTTATCAGAATAAAAATTGATAAAATATTAATAATAAATTTTCTTGGTTTTGGAATACCTGCGTTTGCAATTTTATTCAATGTTGCTCTTTTTTAAAATAAATATGTGATCAGAGTGAGCGGTCGGTATAGTAATCTCGTTAATCCAGTCATGCTCGTCAGTGGTGGATGAATAACGGATAAGATCTCTATTTTGTAACATACACTTCTTTGTGATTAATTTTGAAGTATTCTGCTAAATAACTGTAATGAAAGTAATGGCAGATGGCTTTTGAAAATATGGCATAATCTTCTTCCTTGCACATTTTAGAAACTTATCGTTATCTTTACACTATTGAATTTTGGCTGCCAGTTTTAATCTGCTTTTAATAGTGTAATAACTATAGTTAATAGTTACTACACACTTGAAATAATTTGATGATTAGATAGTTAGACAGTTAGTTAGATAGATGACATAGTTAATAATCACATTATCGTCTGTACTACTGATGTTCTAGTTAATTTGAACTTATTTAAAACCAAATTTTCTATTTTGTCAGTTCGTTTTAAATTTCTTGAAGGTTGGAGTCTTTTTTCAATCTTTTGTAAATATAATTTTGCAAGTTTCAGATTTCTCTCGTGCGGTACTGTGCTTCCTGTGTGTGAATAATTAATTTCAACTTCTCAGTTGGTCTGAAGGAGGTTGAAATGTTGGTGAATCGTACAAATATTGTGTTTTATATTTATAAATGTAATTTAATTCTTCGGTTAAATTAAATGTCATGTCAAATCATTTATCTTGTAATTTAGATAGAATCTAATACAGATATTTGTTAAACTATCTGCCCATTTCTCATATTATAGTTAAGGGTTGTATTATAGTGAACAGGATATGCATCATTCTATGCCGACACATGTCGTTGATTAAATGTTCCTTGATCGATGATGCAGCTTATTAGGCTTAACTAATTATTTTAGAAACTGGTCTATTGCTTGTACAAATAAACAATTTTTTAGGTAAGGGAATTCAAAATTGATGAAGGATTAAAATTTAAAAAAATTAATTTACATGTCTAGTTAAAGTTGAAAAATATTTTAAAGAACTTATATTGAATGTTTATTATGATTTGTGAGACTTGGAAAATTTCTGGTAAGAACTCGGATATGAAAGAGCATTAGAGTTGGCAAAAGGAAAGCAGTGTAGAGAGCTCATTTTCAACAACATCCATCTTGTATGGTCGCATGAAGCAGCAATAATAAGGGTTATAATTCAACCACGCCCGCTTCTTGGCTTTCTCTTTGCAATCTCCATATTCTCTGACAAAGAACTTTGCATATGGTAAACACTATGGCGTTGTAACGTTAACTTTTGATATTCAAACTTTCTTTGCATTAATTCTAATTTAGATTGGTATTAAACTTAGCATAATATTAAACAATAACTAACAATTCTATACTTATAATGAACGCATATTAAAATTAGTTGTTCCGAACTTTATTACATTAATAACTGTGCATTAATGAACCTTAAAATTATTGTAATTTAGTTCTCCCAATCAGAATTTTTTGTAAAGTCTAGTAGCCAAACCAGATCAAACAATTTTATACAAAAATTCAAACTCACTTTTTTGAAATGGCTACTAACAATCAAAATAATCTCTGTCCAATTCGTAAATATAAATTTCTTTTTATGCAATAAATTTTACATCGAATGTAAATTGTAACGATGGGCAACATAATTAAGTTTCTACCATCTTTCTACTTTTAAATCCACGTTCTAAAGTTTTACGGTTTGGAACAAGTAGGGTAAATTTTTATAGCTTTTTATCGGCAATATCTAATAGTATTTCAAAATTTATACGTTATAATTAAATAAATTGCTAATCGAAACAACGTAGCGTTATCAACAAATTTCGCATTAGATCAAATTTCTATACCGAGAAAAATTGCTGAAATTGACCAAAAATATTAGTGATGATATAAAATGCCTTTGGCGATAAATGCATTGAAAATAGAGATGTTTTTGTTCTTATTTGTTGTGTTTTATCCTTCCAGACTCATCCTATTTATTTGATTCATGTAACCTACATGCAAATATTAAATGATTTAAATAAAAACGTCAATAAAAAAGCTACATCAATTTCCATTGACCATATTTCCTTTTATCTAAATGCCTCTCTAATTAAATAAATTACAAACAATTAAATAGCAACAAATCTATTAAAAAGAAATACAGCCAGCGTGATTATATTGTTACATAAATTTTATATAAAGCGATTCAAAAAGCTCTTGTTTTATTTATATATTTTTTTTATTTCAGCGTACATAACCTTTATCAACGGAATAAATTATTTTTTATGTCGTTGTGTGATAAATGGACATTGAAGCCCTTGAAGCTCAAAAGAATAAATTGAGCCTAGCTTTGCCAGATTTATACATCAAAGATCATGTCACAAAGCTGTCTTTTGTGTGCCACCAACTATCATTGAGTTCGTGACCACAAACCGACAATGTTTGTTCGAATGACTGCTTTATATAAAAGTTTTTACTTTTATGAATAAAATAATATTTAACCTTATTTTATTTCAATATTGATATTAATATTTTACATCAGGTACTCGGATAACGTTCGTCCTTCTTTACAACAGAAGATGAAACTTGGTAGTCTTATTTTTCAAAATAAATTTAAAGTAGATAACTTCATCTTCCCAATCCCTTTGCAAACTTTTCCAACCTACTTTCCCTTTTACCTCATCCATATATTGTGCACTTATTTTTTAAATTTTTTATAAGTAATGATCTTTTACACATTCTAGCATTGCACAGTATAAATAACAATGGTTTTAAAACTTACGCCGCTGCTAATTGATTTTATATTAAACAGCTAAATTTTCAATTACTTACCAAACTTTAAATTAACCCTAAGGAAAATTAAGAAGAAAATTACTATTCCTGGTCATTAAATGAGAGTACTTGATTTGAATGCCTGTCCGATTCAGGTTTTATGAAATTAAAGTTGCGAATAGGATTATTTAAAAAATTTCGTGCTTATGCAAACGTGAAAAAGTTCAACAAAGATAAATTTAAATTTATATAAAGGAAAATAATGCTATTAAATCAAAATGATCAATTCTGAAAAATAAACTAAAAACTCATTATATCAGAAAGCAACCTCTAAAAGAAAGAATAAAAAGTGACGAAAGTAATTATGTATAAGATGGAAGAATACTTCAAAGTACCGACAATTACAATATAAGCAAATATGGAAGAGTATGATCAAAGAAAATGGGTCTGTCAATAAAATAGTCGGAGAGTTAAAACAAAATAATCATAGGATTGAAAACCTCGTAATAAGAGACAACCTATTATTTGCTTATAAACTACCTAAAAAGCATTTGAATAGCAAAGAAATAGATACGGCATTTACAACAAACAGTACCTCACTTATAGTAGAAAATTATAGTGCCGTAAAATAGAGCAGATCTTTGAGAGTTTAGAGAAGCATTGGAAAAAACAAAAAATAGCTGAACAAATGGAATAAGAGATGAAATGCTAAAACTTTGTTGCACAGCAATCTAGGGTGTTAAAAGAGGTGGTACCAAATTTTAGAGATATTAGAAGAGTATATACAGGGTGTCCCCGCACTCACTTTACATAACTTAGGTGGTGATAAAGGACACTTTTCTAAGAACAATATTTAACAAAAATTTTTTCTAAATTCAAACCCTTGAGAGTTAGGCCTCTTTAAAGCTTTTTGTTTAATTTCCACCTTCACGTGGCCATAGCCCCGAAAATATTGATTTTTCAGTAAAAATGGTTTAGTGATTTTTTAAAGAGCGTGAAATAATCTACAAACTAGATTCTAACATTTTATTGTCTAAACTCAACGGCTTTCGAGTTATGAATTAAATTAAGTTAAAAAATGTCGAAAAATTTGAGCTTTCATTTTACAAAAAATCTGACGCCCCATTCCAGATAGGAAATTTAACGCACTACAACTTTTGTCTAGTAAAAATTTTTGAGAAACCAATCCATTTCACAGAAAATCAGAAAATAATAAACAAGGTAGCTACAAAACAAAAAATTAAATTAAAATTTTTTTATTTTTTTTGAAAAATTATTTTATTAATTAATTTTAAACTATTAGATTATTTAAGTAAATGTTGAAAATGACCACCCTCATTTTCAATACACAGTCGTGATCGTTTTAAAAGATGTTTGTCGAAAAAAATCGAGAAAAAAATTTTCGACACTTTTAATCGCAGAAATTCGATTTTTTGACACTTTTTCACAATCAGCGATCGACCAAAATTGGCCTCGTAATCGACCGGTCGACCCTTCGACCTTGTTGACCACCCCTGGTATAGTGGCTCTTAAAAAAAAAGGAAGTGTTATAATTTAATTATAAGCTTTAAAATTAATTAATAAAATAATTTTTCAAACAAAATAAAAATTTTGCGAATTTAATTTTTTGTTTTGTAGCTACCTTGTTTATTATTTTCTTATTTTCTGTAAAATGGGTTGGTTTCTCAAAAATTTTTACTAAACAAAAGTTGTAGTCCGTTAAATTTCCTATCCGGAATGGGGCGTCAGATTTTTTGTAAAATTTTTCGTTTAAAAGTTACAGGATTTTGAAAAAAACCAAAAAAGAAAAAGCTCATATTTTTCGACATTTTTTAATTTACTTTATTTCATAACTCGAGAGCCGTTGATTTTAGACAATAAAAGGTTTAAATCTAATTTGTAGATTATTTCACGCTCTTGAAGAAAGCTCTATACCACTTTTACGGAAAAATCAATATTTTCGGGGCTATGGCCACGTGAAGGTGGAAATTAAAAAAATGCTTTAAAGAGGCCTAACTCTCGAGGGTTTGAATTTAGAAAAAATTTTTTGTTAAATATTGTTCTTAGAAAAGTGTCCTCTATCACCACCTAAGTTATGTAAAGTGAGTGCGGGGACACCCTGTATAATGAGCTACAATGAACCTAAAATGTGCTAAGAAGATTTGTTTAAATATTATTAGAAAAAAAGAGAGGGAGAGCTTGACCTTGATGGGAATTTTTTTATAAATATTTAGTAAGGGAGAGTATTAAAGCGGAGCAAAGGTTTATGATGTTATTGGCTGGGAGGGAGCTCTGTTCTCAATTCGCAAAAGGAAAATTATTTATGTTAAATTGACTACTTTATAACGTGGGTGAATATTTTAGTCTGTAAAGTGATAAACAGAATGAGGGCTTATTTTTCTATTTGTTTGTTTGTCTTTTTAGTATCTAATAGAATCTAGAGGGATATGTTATTGTTCTATTTAAAATTTTTAATTCTCAATGTTTCAACTTCCAATTCACAGGTAAAAGAGATAAAATATATTCAGACCATCAAATTTTTACTGTTTGATGGCTACCATTTAATTAGCTTTTTTATTTAAATTAACTTTTAATCACTTTGCTCTTTATTCATTTTAAATTTATAATAATTCAAGTCAGAAGTGAATAAATTCAAGTCAATTAATAAGAGTGACTGATTATTTTTCGTTTACTAAACTGTAAAACTGACTCTTTAAAGTAATGATCAAATCACGAATCATCAATGATTTTTTAAATTATATTAGCAACCTCATAACATCATAATTTGTGGTATTAATTAATATGCAAGTATTCATTTCAGAGTATAATTTTATTATTTTCTGTTAATTTTTAATATTATATTGGGATGTCACTTCCTTGAGCTTACATAAAGATGCTTTACCATCACAGTTTAGGCAGGTTCTACCCCTTCGATTAGATTAGCTGCCTTTAGACACACGCGATTCCTGACGCGATTGGAGCGGACGCGACTAGTCGTGCGGGTTTGGAGCGTGTGTCTAAAGGCAAAGTTTTGAAACGCTCCAATTCACAAAGGGCTGCCGACACGCCTGGTGTGTGTGTTTAAATAGGACGACGTTCTTGGAACGGGGCGTTCCCGGCACGTCGGTTTTCGCGTCGTTCTTGGAACGTCATGAATCGCGTCAGGAATCCCGTGTGTGTAAAGGCAGCTATTGTTATCATGTTTCGCAGTCAGCTTTATTTACCTAAAAACAGAAATTGGTGAGCTGGGTATCGAGACAAGATAGATGTGTCAGAAATCAAAGTACCTTATACATTAAGATGAGATAAGCTTAAGTGATCATGTCAGGAAGTAGGAGTATTGAATTCACTATCCTTGTACGCCGAAATCTACCTGAAACAGTAATAATTGAAAGTAAAATATGCTAAAATATAAGGTCGCCGGCAAATAAAAGGTCGAACCTTCGTTTCTATAAGACGAAGAGCTGTGATTTATATGAGCTAGGCTAGGCTCCAAACAGTGGAATTTAATTAGTACCTAATAAAGTTTTAAATGCAAGTTAAGACAATAATATAGCTGAAAAGGTCGTAAAATGCTCAATGACTGCAGTGATTCGAGAGTTTTTGTGATTACGGTCAAAATAACATTATAATATCTTCCTACTGGATTGATTAGAAATTATAGATTTTCTATTTAAGAAAAAATATTTCCCATTACCAAATAAGATACAATCTTTTTTCTCCATCAACAATGCACGCTGCCTTAACTTTGTGACTGCACTTTAATTTCTAAAAAATGTTGCATTTTAATCATTCATCAATTTATTTAGTTTAGTTATTGTGAATGGTATTTTCTTTAAATTTCCATTTTAGATTCATTTCGGTCTAATACGCAAAAAAATGTTGTGAAAAGTATCCTTTTCCGTATTTGGCATAATAATTGTATGTTAAAAATGTAAACTGATACATCTAATAAATAAATTTTTATTCTGCGTTCAATGGCCGTTCTATGCAGAGACCGCTGCTATGTGGAAGAGTTCCACTCTTAATATTTCCAGCCAGCATGCAAAAATTTCAATAAAATTAGCAAGAAATGGAAGAAAGTCGTAGAACCTCTTGTTCGATAGACGAAAACATAAGTAAATAATTGAAAAATGATCTGATGGCATCTTGTGCATCTAACACCACCAGCGGAAAACGTGAGGAATAATCATCTGACATATATAAAACTATCCAAACCGGATCGACCCAATAGAATTACAACGCCTGACTGGCAACGGAAAATCATCCTATGATTGGATCACCTTCATAAAATGCATTGAAGAAATCTTCACTTTGCACTCAAATCAAATGAGAACATACTACGTTAGAGAGAAAAAAACTGGAACAAAACATCGTTAAAAAAACATAATTGTTAACTAGAAGTTACGTTTCTTCCGACCAGCGCAAACCTGTCGAAGGAAGTTCAGAAAAATAAAAAGTTTATTATTCCATAAAGATATTATGTAAATTAAGTTTTTTGAAAAAGATCAAATCAAAAACTTACAAATAACTTTCAAAAAACTTACTAATAAATATTACGGGGCAAATATTTTGACTCTTAACATGACAAGTTAACAGGACTACCTTTCTTTACAATTTTTACTTTTTAAATTTGCTTTTGTTAACATTTTCTAACCAAGATTTCCGATGTTATATTTTTAAATTAGAAACTTCACCCAAAATTTTTATAAAAAATGAAAATAAGATTTTTTAAATAATCACATATGCACATCATAATGGACAGACCAGGAAGCATCAGGAAATCCAAATTCTAATCCTGTTTGCATTTTTATGGACTTTAGGAAAACTATTATCATTAACATTTTCCTTAAATGGTAATTTTGAATTTTTTAAGTTCACACGACAAAGAAATTTTTTAATACAAAATAATTTTTAAATAATTTATCTAGAAACTTATTTTCCATTTTCTTGCGTTTAATAATTTTCTGTCGAGGTATTTGTGAAGCATCTTGAGAAAAACAAAAAAATTTGAAAATTATACATATTAGTTATGCGTACTTTCACAATATTATCATATGAATTTCACTTTGAAAATACAATATAGCAATTTACTTTTATGTTAGAACATAGCACGTTGATTTTTTCAAGTAATAAAGGAAAATTTCCTACAAACAACTTTCAAACCTATTAAATAGGGTGAGCTTAATTTATTCTTAGGGTAAAAGTGCGACGCGTTGATAATGCTTTAAGGCAAGGTAAATCGTTTTCACCGAATAAGAAGAAAATAGCGGCTTATTAATCAACGATAATGATTACTAATGACTTTATGCAAGAAAGAGCTAGCGATCCAGTGCAAATAATGAGTATCGTAAATTCATTATGGCCGTTAAAGAAAAATTCAAAAAATTTTTATGTTTTGCTCATAACGTTTGTGCTTTCTGCTTGTTAACCATTTTAGCTAGGTCTAATGATGAAATATTGCAATATAAAAATTTTCCTTTACAACTTTACAGTTTTATTAACGTTTTATGCTATGTATATGAAAATAGTTTACACTTTTTCACTATAATTTTGATAATATATAGCTCTAATTGAAAATTTATTTATAGGCATAACAAAATTTTGATTAAATTCTTGCTGTCAACAGCATCGATATTGGTAAACCTGTATTCAAAAATTGGTTTATGTTGTATTACATTGTACAATTTTGTACAACATTATTATTACATAAAATAATGTAGAAAATTAAATTTTCTTATTTTCGTGCTTTTATTGCGGGACGAGATAATTAATATTGATCCTACAGTGTTTAAATTTCAAATGGCTTAATTTAGAAAAGGGTTGGTCCTAACATATAAAAAGTAAACTAAATATTTGTGGAATAATTGCTAAAATCAACAATTAAATAGTAGTAGGAAAATGTTACAAGAAATATTAAATGCCTTACAATACCTCACCTAAATTTTTTTCATACAATTTGCCTGTCTGAAATATTTCATCCAGTCATAGTTAAGTAAACTTTTTGTTGTAACGCAATGAAATATTAAGAATTAGTGGTGTAATATGTTTCTGTCGTGAAAGATATTACGTCTGACTAAAAACGTGCACGTTTAGGTCGACAATAAAGCTATCGCCTTGGGTTATAAAATAACTGCAGGATTAGTGGTCAGCAGGATTGTAAGATATCAAGATGATTCAGCTTTTTTCTGAATACCTTTAACTAGATTTATTTGAAATCTTGGATTACATTCGACTTACCAACGGGATCTTTATAAATATAAATATGGTGCCCGCTGATTGCACTTTTAATCGAAATTCACTATTCTCTGTTTTTCAATATAATGCACCAATACTTAAAAAGGTTTTTCGTTTGTCAGTTCAAAGTTCAATTTCCAACAATGTGTGCCGCTGTAGGACAGGAGAATTTTCACCAAGCTTTTTTTTTTTTTGAAAATTACAATGATAGAAAATTATATTTTATTTAGAGGTTTCTTACATTTACTACTCTAGAAATTAATTGAGATGTATCAATTATTTCTCAATAATTTTATATACTTCTATATAAACTAACCAATTTAAATATTTATATATTTTACATATATTTGCGACAATGTAGATAAGGACTTTGTTTTGAAGTTATTGAAATGTTGTGATATTGCATGAGTTGGCAGTACCCCAAAATTGTATGCTCATGTTGGTTACAATGTAACGGCTAGAAATAGAAAGTTTGATCTTCAAAGCTAGTTAGGGTTTTCCACCAATCATTCAAAACATTTGATTCTAATTAAGCTCCTTGAATTTTAGTAAATATGTTTCTTCAAGTTTAGAAGTATCATGAACCACTTCCAAAAATGTCCTTCCATATCCCACTGGTGAGATGTAACAAGATCGAAACACGTTCGAGCCCTTGTTAGAATGTTTGTAATTGATTTTCGGCATAGATACATACAGTGACTCGCAATTGTCCTCGGACAACTAATACAGATTTAATTTGAATAGAATTGCAACTGTAGAATGATTGAACCCTGCTAATTCTGTTTGTGATTGAATTTTTTCAAATGTTTTTGTGTTACCGGTGACCCTAAGGAATATTTTATAAAATTGTAAGTCGATATTGCTATTTGCTTTTTAAATAACTTCAAAAAATCGAATTACATTGAAATTATTGCAATTTTTATTAGTTGCCCAAGGACAATTGCGAGTCACTGTACATACTAAATAAAGTAGGTATCGATTTTAAAGTTAGTTAATAGCTTATGTAACCTCAATAACTTAGCCTTCGGTTCCAGAGCCACAAGTTACCGTATGACGTTGGTTTCAATATTATTTGTCACCTAGAAATTAATTATTTTATGCTTGACATTTAATTTTCAAAGTGCAAACAAATATTATTTCTTTTGTTTACCTTTTAATTAGGAATATTCCGTTGGTGGAAATTTAATGTTGATTTTGAGAAAGCCACAAGAATTACATTAGAGAGACTGGGGCTAGTGTGGACATGGAGCTAGAGTAGAGCTATAATTGACCTTTGTCATCCATTCATGGAAGCAAGCTGAATTGACCAGCTCCAAAATCAAACCATTGCACCACTTTTATCACAATTAACCCGCACAAAAGAGAATAAACTAAAACTCACACACAAATCAGTTAAAACTAAAACTAAAGTCATTCATAATTGACAGAGGTTGCACTACTAAAATAAATTATTAAACAGGAAATTTTAGAACTTTTTTGTTGTTACGAAGTTGCGACAAATGTACGAGTAATCTTTGAGACAAAAAATGGCCTCGAAAGTTATATTATCTTGTTTCAATTGCAAGTATAAATGACTAATGAGTGTTTCGTTTATATGCAATATAAAATTTGCAAAAATTATAAATATAATCCTTAATGACAGAACGTACAAACACTTGTCCTTCTAGAAGTACTTTTGTACATGGCCCTGGAACCTGCTGACCACAGGGCCTAATCATATTTAAATAATGTTTTGCAGATAAAATAACACCATGGCATCTTGCACTCTGTAACTTATCGCCAAATTATTATTTGCTCCACAGATTACCAAATTTTGAATCAAAAATAGTAGCAACGATACTAATTTTATCACCTACAAACATCATTTTGCCATATAAATTACCTTATGTTACTTATAAGGTATTATAAAATACCTTATAAGTTCAAACATTACTCATTTTCTTCTGGTTATACCATAGAATAACGCAGAAACTTGATTTAAAAATGCTCTATATTGCAGAATCTTAATCTAAACGTATTTGTATACGACACTCCTGCTAGTAGGTCGCAAACTAATCATATTACACGATTTCCAAAGTTCTCAAGTGGGCCGATTGCATCCTTCCGGCAGGACGCTGTACGTTCTATCATTAAATTTGTATAGTGAACAATTTGAAACTCAGAATCGATTAGATTTCGATTGTAATTGGTTTATGTAAATTTGGTAGTAGGAATAATGTGCATGAATGGATTAACAAAAATTCACTACTTTTTAGATATGGTAGTTAATTGTACATAAATCGTAATATATGGTATGCATGCCGAAGTACAGTTATTGGATAAAAATGTTGTAGGTATTATTTTATATTATTTACATTATCACCATTGACCAGTGCAAAAGTAGTTACTATGGGGTGCCTGCACAATACAAAATTGAGCCGAATATCGCTTTTTGCTTTTTATTTCGTAACTAGGAGTAAATGTAAGACTTTTCATAACCTCAATTAATTATAAAAGAAATACTTTAGATTATAATTTAGTTGCTATTCCTTGAATATCCACTATAAAATTTGGTATACATTTTTTTTTACATATTTTGCAAGTTTTAACTTGCACATAAGCGAAACATTCATTTATCATTTATACCTGCAATTGAATCGAAATAATACAATTTTCGAGGTTGTTATTTATTAAAAAGATTATTCATATATTCGTCAGAACTTCGTAACAACAAAAAAAGTTTTTAAGTTTCCTGTTTCAAGTTACAAATTTACTTTAGTAGTGCAATATCGGTTGATTGAGGAAGACTTTATAATTTAGTGAACTAATTTTTGTGTGATTTTCATTTTATTCTCTTTTGTGCCTGTTAATTGTGAAAAAAGTGGTGCAGTGGTTTGAATTTGGAGCTGGGTCACCGAATTCAATTTGTTTCCATCGATAGATGATGAAGGTAAATATAATGGCTTTTGTAATCATTATTTTGCCCAAATAATTATTAATTCATTTTATCTTATTACGAAGTTTTTGAATTTAAATCAAATTGTGATTTTTTATTCCTCTCTCCCTCTATTTTATTATGTAAAATAACCACATTCAGGTGGTGTTTTTTGAAAATTTTTAATTTTTGCAATAGTATAAACTTCTGTTTTAAATTATATTGTGGTGGTATTTTGACCATTAGAGGGTATAAGCAAGCAAATAAAGGGAGTGTTTCGATTTTATTTAATTTTAATTCAATAACCAGTTAATTTGACTGATAAAATAGACTTTTGCATCAAATTAATAACAACCCGCCGCATGTAACAATTTACACATAAAACCATACAAATTTAAAATGATTTATGTAATACAAATATTTTGCAACACCCTGTGAATGTTATTAAACTTTTAAAGTGACGACAGTTTCTTGTAAAATAAAAATTTAGTGAACAAACAATTATAAACACCATGTTACCTATCAATAAGTGCGACATTAGTGATCAAAAATATCAAACCCCACCTATAAAAATCCAATTTCGAAAACTGGGAGAGGGACAGAAAGGCGAGCAAGCCAGAATGAAGCCAGTTCCCCGGTGAAACTCAAAGAGGGAACACGCGAGTTCCTAAGTGACCTCCAAGCGGAGTGCAGTTCTTTGGTGGTCTTCAAAGAAGGAAGAACTCCTAAAACTTCTCTTTGATCCAAGGGTCAGGGAAGTGTAATTTCGCGGATTCACTAAGAAGTGAATAATTTGCGGAAGTCGAGTCTTCGTGTAATTACTAATTACGACTTATAATTAGTGAACGGTTGTGTATTTCTGATGAGTTGAGGTATTAGTAAATTGGATACCTACAACAGAAAATTGATGATTAAAATTGTATGCACATGTGAAATTTGGAGGTTACTTCCACGTTTAGTGAAAAATTACAATTGATTACGGATAAGTTACTTACCGGAAACGCTGTTTCAAGTAGCAGTTATTCAATCAACAATTACTGAGAGGGTTGAGTGGAAGTTTGGCGATTTTATTAAAAATTGGATGCACGAGAATACGGGAACAACACACTGGAACGGATATGGTTCTCTGCTAGATGGTTGGTAATGCAGATGTTGACGGTCGACTAAACAGTGGCGCACAAAAACTTAAAGAAGTTTATCATTTATAAGGTAAATGAAATTTGATTAAAAGTTAATGAACTCAAATAAAACAATGATTTCTGTTAATAGTGAGTTTATTAATTAAAATTGTATTTGCTATTTTATAAAATTACACCTATTACATGAATGGACAGATTTACACGTACAGTGTTAAAATTTAAAACGTTAAATGTTACGTGCATGTCTGAGCCATTACACCAAAATACTTGTGGTTTGAGACAAACTTACTGTCCTCATAAAAATTTGATGCAAATTGTTTATAAAAATTTTTACGTTCAATTAATAAATTATGCTTGTCACGAATTTACACCCTTTTATTTCGTTCGTCGAACCTATCAGCTCTGAGGAAGAGAAAAACCCATCTCCGGCGTAACGTTAGTTTTGGGGGCTTTTGTGGGGTGATTATTCATTTAAGGGTGAATATCATTGCAATATATATTAGACAGTTGGAAAACCATCACCACATCCATATATTGTTTTCCCAAACATTAGTACTAAAAATATCAAGACAATAATTTTTGTATTATTTTACCTAATAACAAGATCCGGTGGAAAGCCAATGGTAAAAAAATTAAAACTACAGTTTATTGCTGGAGTTAGTAACAAATTCATTACAAAAATGATGGCGAGGGGACTCAAAATCATATTTTTTCTTCTGCAAGAATTTCCTCTCCATAAAAATATACATCTCTCAAGATATAACCAATATTATTGAAAAATAAAATATATCTTGCCTGACTGATACAGCGGATTCAGTCAACCTGAAAATTTTTGAAAATGTGTGGATCGGGATAGAACATTGCAGAATCGCGAGCAGATACGTGTCCACTTGTTGTGAGAGGAACATTTTGAATTTAATTTATGTGATATGAATATCCAATATTTGCTGCAATTAGTAGTTAACTGTTTAATTACTTTATCTGGATTACAATTTATCTAATGTAAGCCGATGTGCGTATTTATCTGCTTGACAGTGAACTACTTTTAACAGTTCGTTGTGTTGCCTTCATTAGATACCCAGTGGATATACTGGAAGAAAGTTGGTTTCCAGTTGACGATCGACATTTGTTGTGGATTGTCTTATGACGGTTTTAAGATAACTTATACTCGTATTTCTTTTTTGTATGTGTACGCGCATCATTTTCTCTTTTATTTGCAGCACATTGGAAGCCAATGATTAATCCTGCCAACATAACCGTTGACAACCTTAGATAAAACTTTATATTTATGTTTCAATCTTTCAATTGTAGGTACATCTACGTTTTCTAGATCAATAATGTACATCTTTTCGCATTAATCATTTTTGTTAAGTAAACATTTAGCAAATGCTATTGCCACTGACCTAACATAGTTTTGAAAAGTACATGTTTGGATATCAGCATTATTTCCACTATCGAGGGGTTACCATTGCAACCAATAGAAAACTCAAACATGACGGTGATTCAATATAAATTTTAATAAAATGTAATATAGGCTTATTTTTTCTTGCAAAACAGTAAAATAAAGGAATATTTTTTAGACTTTGACAAAAATGACATAACGTAATTACCCACGAATGTGGGTAACATTTGGAAACAATGAAAATTTAATCAATGAAGTAAATGAGATAGAACGGTATCAACATTGGAGCTGCAGCTTTGCAAATTTAAGATGATGGTTTTGCGTTTTTACAAGCTTTTCATCGGATGAACTTGCCGGGCCAACTTTGAATGTGAATGTGCCAACTTTGCTCAGCACGGCCTTGTTTACTATCTGGCTAATTCGATCTTTAAAAGTAAATTAGTGATAATTAAATAAATATGAACTGATCGACTAATCGTGCACGATGTAAAGCTGTAGTTGTTGAATCTTTATTAGAAAGAGTAAAATAAAGAAGGATTAAATTGACAAATCTTTACATAGTCGTGTCAAATTTTGTGTACTTGCATAATGCTATAGTTTATCTATAATTGGGACTAACCTGTTGAGAAATTTGTATGGTAATAAATAAATAAATATTAAGAATAAGTACGCCCCATGTAGCACACAATGTTGGCGCAATATTGGCCCAATATTGCGCCAATATAGAATCTTGGCGCAATATTGCAAGATTCAGCCAATATTGGTCCAATATTGTTTTCCGACATTGGGGCAATATAGGAAATCAATATTGCACCAATATTGGCTTTAGCTTGGCGCAATATTGCACCAATATTGGCAACCAATATTGTCTGCCAATATTTAGCCAATATTGGTCCAATATTGTTTTCCGATATTGGGTCAATATAGGAAATCAATATAGCACCAATATTGGCTGCAGCTTGGCGCTATATTGCACCAATATTGGCAACCAATATTGTCTGCCAATATTTAGCCAATATTGGTCCAATATTGTTTTCCGATATTGGGTCAATATAGGAAATCAATATAGCACCAATATTGGCTGCAGCTTGGCGCTATATTGCACCAATATTGGAAACCAATATTGTCTGCCAATATTTAGCCAATATTGGTCCAATATTGTTTTCCGATATTGGGTCAATATAGGAAATCAATATAGCACCAATATTGGCTGCAGCTTGGCGCTATATTGCACCAATATTGGAAACCAATATTGTCTGCCAATATTTAACCAATATTGGTCCAATATTGTTTTCCGATATTGGGTCAATATAGGAAATCAATATAGCACCAATATTGGCTGCAGCTTGGCGCTATATTGCACCAATATTGGAAACCAATATTGTCTGCCAATATTTAGCCAATATTGGTTCAATATTGTTTACCGATATTGGATCAATATAGGAAATCAATATAGCACCAATATTGGCTGCAGCTTGGCGCTATATTGCACCAATATTGGTAACCAATATTGTCTGCCTATATTTAGCCAATATTGGTCCAATAGTGTTTTCCGATATAGGGGCAATATAAGAAATCAAATATTTGGTCTGTTATATTACTCCGAACTACTCCCAATAAGTTCATGTAAAAAATTGCGAGAATTGATTGGTGTAATAATGGGGTTGGTGATTTCAAGTTACTTAAAATACAGTGTATTTAACCCCTTAATCGAAACAAATTTTAATCTCATCAAATAGAAGATTATCGTACGGAACTTGCTCGGAGGACTCGAAAAATTTAAATACCCGTAACTTTGTTAACGAAAATAAGACTTGCGCAAACCTGCACAAACGAAACACAAACGTCATAGACTTCACCCCTATTCTGTAACTTATTCGTTATCGTTAAGGTTATCGTTAAGATTGGCTTCGCTATGAACTTTCAACCGAATTTCGCTATGACTGGTATTCTCTAACTTCATTCGGTACGGCGATCGCTCGCATCACGTTTTTAACGAAAAAACCCAGGTTTCTTGTACGAATAATTACGAAGTTGTTTTCGTATCATGCATTCATCTTCGGTTTTTGAAATTTAAATTTAATTATTTTATTTATTAAGTGTATGGCGTCATAATTATAAATCTACAAGGCTTTAACAAATTTTATTTTTTCTTGCGAATTCTTCATTTCGTGATTTATAATAATAAGAATGAATAGGAACTAATAAATTTTTCAATTTTATTATGTTATTGTACTATTTATTCCTAGGAACTGGTGCTTCTCCCTGTAGGTACCTGTTTTTAGGGTCTACTAACCCAGCATTGTTTTGAAGTTTCCGATAAAAGCAGCTTAAAACGCAAACGTATCGGTTTATGCTCATTTTTAGTTTGGATTTTGAAGCCCTATAAGAATTTTTACATAATTATTCTTTGCGTAATTTTATGTAGATAGTTTCTTAGAATGTAGTTATCTGATTCAAATTTCGTTTTTTGTAATAGCCTTTCACTCAGAATTTTTTTAAAATACAGAAAAACGCTATTCTTTTCAAGCTGTAGTTTATCACTAACATAATTCGCATCCATTTTGTACTTTTTAGAAAAATATTAAACAAAAACCAACAGAAATACTACTAATTTGAACAAAATACGCAAGTGTCACAGCCACAATGTATTCGTTATGCTCTTAACGCGACACTTGGAGCATTCGTCCATTATGTCGATCTTACCGAATGCGGTACCGAATATGCTTACGAATTTTAAGTTACGGAATACGAACTTAACAACTTAAAGAATTTTGGGGTTCAACGATAGCGTTAACGATAACGAAAAAGTTACAGAATAGGGGTGGTAGACTATTTTAAATCCGAAATTTAAAAAAAGCATGTCTCCAGCCCCCCCCCCCCAGCGAAATTTTGAAATTTCTCAAAAACTATTTGGGTATAGGTTATTTTATTCATAGTGGTTGGCGCGTGACTTTGGCTTGCGCGGCAAATGTGGAGGGACAGTGGCGGATTTCCGAACAGGCGCAAGAGGCGCGCGCCTCGGGCCTCATAAATCCAGGGGGGCTCAAATTTCAGCTCTCACAATAAAATAAAATAATTTTATTTTTATGATAAAAATAATTAATATTATCACAGCGTACTTCATAATTTCATAGATGTTGCTCTTATATAACTTGATGATTAATCTGATGAACAGGTTGCCAAATCGGGCCAGAACAATGGTGGGGTGTTTTGTGATGCCAGAAAGGGTAGCAACCGTTTCTTGATGCATTCATTTAAATAAATTTCTGTATTTATAGACCCCATTGTTACAAATTCTACCGATTTTAATCTGCAGGTAGGTACAAATTGCTTGCCAAATAAGATACTTTTTGGGAAATTTTGAAATTTTTTTTGTTTTGTACCTTTCTTCTACCTGGCCTAGACCTACTGTTATTTGTGATGTACTCATATCAGAATTATCACGAAGAAGCGCCATTTAGAGTGAAGTTTTAAAAGATTTTGGATGATTTTTTTATTTTAAAATGCCTGACGTCCAATTTAATGATTGTGTGGAAAACTTATGTACAAAATATCAAAATGATATTGATATTAAAAACTTTAAAGACGAACTTGTTCATTTTATTGCCTACGTAAGAGAAGAAAATGTCACCAATTCTGTGGAGATGTATAAATTGTTAATTGCAGGTTTGCAATCGACATTTCCTAATGTAGAGACAATTTTAAAAATATTTTTGACAATTCCAATTTGTAATGCAAGTGGAGAACGTTCTTTTTCAGTTCTTAAAATAGTTAAAAATTATTTAAGAAATTCCTTATCTTAACATCATTTGTCTATGATGTTTATAGAAAATGATATAGTTATGTTAATTGATTATGAAAGTCTAATTGATAAATTTGCTAAAGCTAAAGCGAGAAAAGTTCCGATTTAGTTTGTTGTTAGCATTGCGAAAAAAGATTTGTTATTTTTATTATTATACCTACTTATATTTAATGTTTAATAAACAGTGATAATGATACCCATTTGATAGATTTCATTATTTTTTTGTTAAAGATCCCAATTTTTAAACAAACCGTATACAGGTGGTCCAAAAAGTGTGACATAGGTGTGAAAATATTTAGAGGGGGCCTCAAAATTGAATTGCGCCTCGGGCCTCTGAAGTGCTAAATCCGCCACTGTGGAGGGAGCACCCTTGACACCCAAATTCCACCAATTGACACAAACAGCACCGAAATGACGAATATTCGTTTATGCACATTAGCCACTCCCAACCACTATAAATAAAATTACCTCTACAAAAGAAAATAATTTTTGTACAAACAGGTACAAACCACGATACGTACAAACGAAACACAGACGATTTAGACTATTTTGGATTCAAAATTCTAAATGGGGGGGGGCGACATGCACCGCCGCTGTATATAGGGTGTAATAAACCCAAATAGTTTATGAAATAGTTAAAGAACATCGACGACATTGATGCGCATGATTGATTTATTTTCCGAAGGTCATGATTAGAGACAGGATAGTTAGGTAAAATAAAGCACCCTATTTATTATAAGCCCTAATATAACTAAATATGTTTATTCCATAATATATTTAATTCAAAATTTTATGGTACCCACCCGTCGCTGTACGTATTTTTAGAGGTGCATGTCGCTGCCCCCCTCAAATCGAATTTTGGGGTGCAATTGGTGTCAATCGTTAGAGCCTAAATGAGATTCCATTTGTTTAGTTTAAGTCTCAACCATCGCGAAGATATTCGCGAAAAATGGGGGGGGGCTGTAGACACGTTGGCCCCCCACAAGTCGAATTTTGGGATGAAAATGGTGTCAAACGTTAGAGCTTCGTTAGAGTCTAAATGAGCTTCCATTTTTTTCGTTTGAGCCTCAACCGTCGCGGAGTTATTCGCGAAACAGTTGGGGGGGGGCAGGCTGTAGACATGTTTTTCTATTTTTGCTATTTTTGTGAATTTTTAGGTAAAATGGTATAAAACGTTAGGGCTTCGTCAGAGCCTAAATGAGCTTCCATTTCCAACATCTTAATTTCAGTTTCTAAAAAGTTACGGGCATTTCAAATTTTCGATTCCTCCGAGCAAGTTGCGTCCGATAATTTATTTGTTGTTCTTTCTTCTATGTTGAATTTTTATAAATAAATTAATTAATTTTTTTTTTCATTTACTACATTAAATTTTTATTGATAAATCTATAAAATGCTGCATTTATTTTTGGTCATTTGTAATCTTTCAAGGGATTTTCAAGTTTGTTAATCCCCATTGTGCAACTTCTAATACTTCATAAGGAAGGTACTCGGCCCGCATCGGTGGAATTGTCCACTGTTCAAACGTAACCATTTTAGCGTCGAGGATTTAAAATTGACCATCGCCATCGGTGGAAATGTCTCTAGTCTTAATCGGTCTTAATAATATAATTTTTAATCGGTTTCGATAACGGGTTAATAATTTCATCATATTAAGGTGGCCGATTTCTATGGGGATTATCAACTTAACTAAAATTACTACAGTTACGAAAATTTTACAGGTTGTTGCTCAATGCTTCACGTATAACATATTGAAATATGAGACAATAAATTATTATGTGTATTAGTTTTCGCATGCGCAATACACGTCATCGATTTATATATTTAATTATTATCAATTTAATAATTGTCTTCTACGCCTCATATTTCAATATGTTACACAAGAAGCTTTGAGCAATAATTTGTAAAATTTTCGTAATTGTAGCAATCGTGTAGCGCTACAACCCTAATGGGTCTTGGCTGACCATTATAATATTAACTTTTTAATATCAAATGGCATTCACAGCATTTAATTTTTTACCTACGACGGGGAGCCAGCCCGACGAAGAACCCCCAACTGGAGGACCAGAGAGACGGTTAGAATAAAGTTCTTACTTCACTCGGATTCGAACGGGGTATTTAGCATTTAGCATTCAGCATTCATAGTCAACTCGCATGACCACTATGTTCCGACCGTCTCTCTTTGTAGCAATAGTATTATTTAATTGCAATCGTTGTTAAATAAATTTTAAAAATAAAAATAAAGTAGATAATCCCCATAGAAATCGACCACCGTAATGAACAATTTTACTTTCATTCTTTCCAACCAATGAAAGACGTCATCAAATACTTTAGTATTTGACGTCATCTATGTAAATCGAAATAGTTTTTACCATGTTTTACCAACATAATTTGAAAAAACCGACCTGCGCCAGAGGCATTTTAAAACAAGTGCAAATTTTACGGAAAATTTTTAAATAAATTTTCTTATAATTTAATTTTGGTAAATTTATATAATAATATAATTAAATATAAATTAATTGTAAAAACAATAAACATGTCGAAATCTAGATCTACGAAAAGTATGTCCATACGTTTTTTCTAAAGCAAAAAAAATAGTAAAATGTAGATTAAAAAAATATTATGTAATATTTGAATTTTTCAAAACGATATAAAAACATCTTATTAAATCACCGACAAACTCCGAAAATAAGTATGTTCCCCTATAGGTTAGTGGTTAGAGTAGACGGCTCTAGTACAATTCGAAAGATCTATCGTAGGTTCGAATCCCGGTGGGATCTAAGGTAAGAAAAAAAATCTTCAAATTTAATTTTCAGATTCACAGAAATGATTGGCGCTGCAAGATATCCATGGACACTAGTAGAAAAATTGATTTAAAAAGATTTTCTTCAGGTAAACTAACTTCATTTAGGAGCCTTTAATATAAATACAATATGGTGGATTAAATAATAAAAATGAACCAATAATACTAAAATAAAAAATAATTAATTTTTTTGCAAATAAATATTGGCAACCAATATTGCACCAATATTGGAAAATGTTCACACCCCAATATTGGCGCAATATCGGAAATAAATATTGCGCCAATATTGGAAACCAATATTGTACCAATATTGGAAAATGTTCACATCTCGATATTGGCGCAATATTGGAAATAAATATTGCACCAATATTGGAAACCAATATTGCACCAATATTGGAAAATGTTCACATCTCGATATTGGCGCAATATTGGAAATAAATATTGCGCCAATATTGGAAGCCAATATTGTACCAATATTGGAAAATGTTCACATCTCGATATTGGCGCAATATTGGAAATAAATATTGCGCCAATATTGGAAGCCATTATTGTACCAATATTGGAAAATGTTCACATCTCGATATTGGCGCAATATTGGAAATAAATATTGCACCAATATTGGAAATCAATATTGCACCAATATTGGAAAATGTTCACATCTCAATATTGGCGCAATATTGGAAATAAATATTGCGCCAATATTGGAAGCCAATATTGCGCCAATATTGGAAGCCAATATTGTACCAATATTGGAAAATGTTCACATCTCGATATTGGCCCAATATATATTTTCAATATTGGACCAATATTGAGCCAACATTGTGTGCTACATGGGGTATAAACAATAGAGGGGTTATAATGAACGCCATTACTCAATAATGTCGACTGATTTATAGTAATAAAGATTTGCTATACATTCTGACATTCACTGTAAAAAAAGCACGTAAAATTACAGCAAAAAACAAGTAATTGTTACAGTAAAATTCATTTAAAAATACATATTGTGTGATATTACAGTAATAATAGTATTACTATTACGACTATTATTACTGTAATAATATTTAATACTATATGTATTAATAATATTAATACAGTAATAATAGTATTACTATTACGACTATTATTACTGTAATATTACACAATATGTATTTTTACATGAATTTTACTGTAAAAATTACTTGTTTTTTACTGTAATTTTACGTACTTTTTTTTACAGTGTTGTGACATTGTCAGTAATCATAATCATAATCAGTATTATTGTTACGTAATAAAAATGCATACATATTGTCGTCTTTCAAAATGAGTTAGTAGGTTGGTACCATCGGATTTGATTTAGAAACCCAATTAAAAATTTTAATTTTTGTTTTTTTTTTAATTTGAAAATTTTGGAAAGTTGTGTTTTGCACTTTATGAAAGATGGGAATTTCCTACAAGGATAGTTGTACCTAAAGTTGTATCTAAATAGCTTCAATTCAATTATTCTTATATAGGGATCTACATACTTTCTAAAATTTCACAAGAGCGATTTGTGCTGAATTACGTGGAAAATTCAAAATATCGGAGAAACAAGAATTTATTTTTGAAATGCTTCTGTTGTTGATTATTACCTTAAAAGAGTGCAAAACCTAAAATGAAAGTTTTAAAATCCAAGACAATGATGTTAAAATTCATCTCAGCGAAACTGCGACATGTCAAACTTGAGCCATTTAGTAAATTATTGTTTATAGCATTCAACATTAACATTCATGTACCGGAACAAAAAAAAAGAACCAACAAAATTGGAAAACTGCAAATTTGGATCTAGCAAAAGTTAATTTCTTTTTTTTTTGAAAGTTTTGTCACCACCCTATACGCGAAGATAATGTAAAATAAAAATAATCTCGTTAATCCATTCATGTGGGTCAGTATTTTGTACTTTTACTCGCTTTTTTTTTCCTAAAAAAATTATAGGCACCATATCTATGAAAAAATTTTATGCCGAAGGGATTATATGGCTGAGAAATAAAATAGTGGACGCAATAAGGCAGCAGAAGATGATTCGACTATGAACTTGCATATCGTCCCCTTAGTACTATAACTAGGTAACTCGAATTTTGGCTGTTTTGAGTTAGCTACATTTAACCACCTAATGTTAACCGCTTCATTTAGTGCTACAACTAAATATGTTATATTATTATGTTTCTAAATATTAAATATCCACTTGCAAAATGTAGATAAGTCTATGCTGCCAATAGAAATTCTAAACTTTAAACCTGATTTTCTCAGTATGAGTAATTTCATGTTACCTAGTTATAGTACTAAGGGGACGATATATTGTGGAATATAATAAATTAATTTAAAATTTCCTTAAACGTTAGTGGCGGTTTTAGAACTTTTGAGACCCCAGGCGCAATTCAATTTTGAGGCCCCCCTCTTAAGTATTTTCACTAATCCTGCACTTCCTACAGCACTTGATTTAAACCCGGGGGGGCCCATTCGCCAGCACCGCAGACGATTTATTTTTTTAATACTGTTTTTTTACTAAAAATAGCACTGAAATCAAAATAACTGCAAATCCAAGGCATCTTAGGGCTAGAATTTGTTTGTTATTTTTCCTGAGTTTACTAACAGAATTGATATTTTCATAAAATTTCAGAATATTTGAACAAAATTAAATTTTTATCAAAAAATGTAAGTAAAAAATATAATAGCACTGAAATCAAAATTACTGCAAATCTAGGGCAACTTAGGGCTTAGAATTTTTTCGTTATTTTTCCTGTATTTATTACAACGGAATTAATATTTTGATAGAATTTCAGAATATTCGAACAAAATTAAATTTGTATCAAAATATTTAAATCAAAAATTGCATTGAAATCAAAATTACTGCAAATCTAAGGCATCTTAGGGCTTAGAACTTTTTCGTTATTGTTCCTGTGTGTTTATTACAACAGGAATTTAATTAATAATAATTATTTAATTAATAATAATTACATTTTCTTTAGTTTGAGGCTCCGTTATTTACGAGGCCCTAAGCGCGCGCCTATTGCGCCTGTTGGGAAATCCGTCACTGCTAAACGTTGTATAAAAATTTAAGTGATATTCAGTACATTTCAACTGTTCAGACGAATTTCGATTCAGTTTTGGGTCACGACCCAATGTTTGAAAAACGCTGTTCCATGCACTAACTTAGATATTGAGTTGAAACGTATACAGTGTACGGCAAAAACATGGTAACATTAAACAAATATGTAATGTATGTTGGAAGAGATATTAAAATTTAGAAACATAGCTCAGATGACACTATCGCATTTCATCTCCTATGAGTAAAAGCGTAAACCCACTTTTAAAATATACGTTTCTGCTCTCAGCATAGTAAAACCCAGCCTAATTTCAGGAAAATTTATATTTTCTTTGGTTGGAAATATCCCATAATGTGCTTTTCTAGACATGATATATACCCCCAGGAATAAGCGCTTTTTACTATGTTAAGAAGCAGGACCTACATCTTATAAATGGATTTACACTTTTGCTCATAAGAGGAAACATATAAAGTAACTGGGTTTTATTGTTGGTCTTTCACGTAAGTAACCGAATTTTGTTTTTTAAATATTTTGTAATTTTTTAAACTATGAAAATGCATTATCATAATAGAAATTTGAAGGGTATGATTAAAAATTTTGACTCTATAATAATATTCGAAATTAAATAAAGCACTTAAAATTCAAGCATTTGATTTTATCATCGCTTCGTTAATTTTAATAAGTATTTCCTAATCTAAAATAATATTAATTTTACATTAAGGATATGTTCAGTCCTATTTAAATATTTAAATTATATTCAGTATAAATAAATAATTAGTCAAAATAGATAGTATTTATAACAAGCTCTGTATTATAATCTACATTCATAAATTTCAAATATAGTAACATAGGATGCTGTTGAAAATATGTTTATTATTCTGACGTTCTTGAAATATCAGTAAGTATGCATGAACGATTGAAGTTATCTTATTGGTCATATTTATAGTAGGATATGTTTACCATTACCATAGTACTAAATTTACATTGTATAAAATTAAACAAACACAACAACAAAAATTATTACTATTATCCAATTTTATAATAAATATAATTTAATAGTCATAAGTTAAAAATTATGTTTATAACATTGTTTGCAGAAATTCAAACATTTGCATTTATACAATTTTTAAGTTTATTCATAAATGTAAAGTACTTTTTTATTTCGCAATTAGCTGGTTTGCTTATAACTTCAAACTAGTTTATCAAACATGCCACTTTTTAAAGGCTTCATTTGTTTTAAGCCGAGATAAACTACGATGACAGCGTCTCGTTATGTGATGAGGGTTGATTTTAAACGTTGGTGCATGAGTTTCAGTAATGTTTTACAATGAAAAATTATAGTTATCCAACAGCGGTATAAAGTTTTGATTTATTAACATCAAAAGTCTTGCTATAATTTATTCTAACTGAAAGCTTAAACTGCTTTTACACACTATTTCATGTTCAAAACACTTACGACCAGTTAATATTTCAAATTATAATTGACTTTGGTTATTTAGTATTTATGGTTAAATTTACATCTAATAAGATTTATATTGTTTTATTATATTTTATATATATTTTGTATAAAAATAAAATCTGTAGCATAAACCCACATTTGATAGAAAACCGATACATTTTTGGGATTCTGCACAAAGTTACGGTAAAAACGATTTTTCTAACTTTTAACATTTTTTGTGATATACTTTGTGTATTAAAAAAGGGATCGTTTAGCTGCTTGTGGAAGAAAGTTGGGCTAAAATTTGATGCTGAACTGGACGTATTGCATAACTGGCAATTTATAGAAATATAGTAATAATTTATTACATAAAATACAGGATGGTTCCGACTTTTCCGGGTTGAGAAAATATTCGACACTTGAATTTGTACTTTGTTATTGTTAAAAATGCAAATATAAAATATGTGATTTTATGAATTATTTACTTGAAAAGTACCACAAAATACCCATAAATACTGTGCAGTCTCGGTAATCCGAACACAAGCTATCCGAACAAAAGGACAAAGAAACGTTTGTTCTGTAATCCGAATATTATTCTATAATCCTAACATTTTATTAATTGTGTTCGGATTATAGCTTATTTGTGTGGACTAGCGTGTGTTCGGATTACCGAGACTGCACTGTACTCCTTTAAAACTTGCGACGGTTGTTTTCCAACAGAAGTATAAATTTTTAAACATCGTGTATTTTATTTTTTTAATTTGAAAACCAAAGAGTTAAATATCAAATATTGGGAGTTTTACTTCATATTTATTTTAAAATTTTGTAAACATTTATTCGCAACGCTTAGAATAAATTGATTTTCGTCTCTTGTATACATTTTTGCATTCAACTGATAACTCATAATAATATGCCCCAATAAGCTGTTCTAAAAATAAATTTCTTCCATGCGGAATTTTCTTTAAGGCGGCAATAAATTTCCAAATTACAGGATTATCATCGCCAATTCCATATGTATACGTCTTCTGGTTCTATCTGTCATTCAAACCGTGGTCATAAACAGATCAGCTGCGTCATATAAAAAATACTGTATCCAACATAGTTGCTTTACTTCTTTTTTGCAACGGTCTACTAAAAATATAAGTTTCTGAGATGCTTCTTTTTAATTCTTTGTGAGATGAAAAACACTCGATAAAACTAATCTTTGAAAATCGAAATTTTAATAAAAGTTGACTGAATTTTAATCAAAATATCAAATTGTTGTATGTTCATGTTTTTCTACAACGTAGGTTGTAGTAATTATATATATATGTTTTATTATTAATAAATTACGAATTAAGGAATAATTATAAAGTTATATTTAAGCTTTCGGTCTTGCATTAAGACCTTCGTCAGAAATGACAAATAATGATTAATTATAAATTAATGATCATAACATTTTTATAAATCGCAGATTCGAGAATAATTTAACTTAATAAATAGTGCCACATCAGGATATTAGGCTTTTTGGTATTGTACATTTATTTCGAGTGCCAGGGAACCGGCCTGATCCCTCAACCCCTAACTCCCAACCTGGAGGACCGGGAGTCGAACCGGGTTCTCTACGGGTGTGTTTCACTTAAAACCCACTATGACCACAGTCTATCGTTAATCCAATCAAAGAACCACGGGACCACACTGCGGTCGTCGTAGGCTTTAAGTGGAACGCACCCTATATTAGCAGTCTGTGCGCTTAATTGCTATACTAATGACCGTGTCTAATTAGTGATAACTATAATAATAATATTTCAGTCGAATAATCTATCGATTTCAATTTATGAAATATATTTTATAATATGTAATCCAAGAACACAAGTTTAGATGGAAGCTCGGACCACTTTCTATAGATATTTCAAAAATTTATAATTAATTAAAAATTTCGTATTTTAAAATTAAAATTAATTAAATTAATTAAAATTTCGTGAAAATATTTATTTGTATATCTGAATTCATGATAATATAAGTTAGTATACTGCGATTATAGTAGATATATGAAAAATTTTACAAAGAAAACTTCAGTTGTTTTAGTAGAATAATTTAAAAACAAACGAAATCTTCATTAGCTTTCGCATACTTTTAGCCGATATTTATAAAATTTCAAGTGATGTTTTAAAAATTTTATTTGATATTTTAATATTTATTTAGCGTAAACTTTTAATAATTTATATTTTATTATAAAACTTTAACGCGACGCGATGACTGAGGATAACTCAAATTAAGCTTGCTTCCAATGCCCTTAATCCTTATAGCGATTAATATTTTTTCCAGCATCAATAACACGTAATATACCTTATAAATTTTGATAAAATAATTTAAAGAATTATGAGATTTTTAGTTTTCCAGTTTTTGAATTTTTGGTAATTTGGTAAAACACAAATAATGTTCGGTATTGTTTTATGAAATAGAGGAACAAAGTGCACTTTTTAAATCCATCAAGTGCTGATTGGGCACAAAGAATTTTGTTGAATCAAAATGTAGACTGCAGTAAGTCAAAATTTGATTTTATGTTTGAATAATTAATGTGTAAAGGAGGAGATTGCGCCACTGTAAAACTAACAAGAAAGTAAAAGAATGGAAGTGATGGAAAATTAACCCTCCAGTGGTGGCGTGGTCTACCACCGTAGACCATGCTTTTTTAAGCCTTCTTTAAACCGCCATAGCTCGTAACAGTTCGAATTATATCGGTTGCATCTTTGAGTAGCTGACAAAAATTAGTCAATCTTTTGGATCCAGTAGTTTTTGAACTTTTAAAGTGGTAAATTATTGGTTTTAGTAGTTCTGAAACAGGGCTTGTCTACAAGCGTAAATCACGCGCTTACTGGAGGGTTAAAGGAACCAGACTACGGACTAAAGTTGTTAAAATTAGAAAATTTTCGATTGAGAGGTTTTTGGAAAATTTTGAATAAGGAGGTTGGCAGGAGAAAATTGAAAAGGGAGAGCCGATTGTGATTTGGTCCGAGTTGGACGTGTTTTTGGTTGCGGCTCGAGAACTGTGCCCAATTTGATTATTTTATTTTCAAAGTGCCTCTGTGTATGATGAAGGTTTGGTAAGTCGTTGAATAACGATGTAAATTATATTTGCGTACACGATCAGTATAATTATTTCCTCGATGTTCGAAAATTTTCGTGATAAGGACGTGTCACATTTTGAAGCCAATTATTACGCAATATTTCGTAAATTTTGGATACCGAATATTTAGTTTATTATTAATTACAATGCTTGTAATTATAGACCATTATCGACAATTACGTTTATCGGAATATTTTGAATATTAATGATGCGGATAGTTACTGGACTACAGAAGAAGTTTGGAATCTTGTCGATAGATGTTATAAGTTTAAGATTCGAGGACAATAATTTATAGTGAACTTAATTATTTCGCTTCCGTTTAATTTTAAGAATTAACTTTTATCACGCGGTGTAACTTTTAAAGTTCGAATGATTAGTGGCGCCTATTGATATCGACATTGCGTATTTAACAGTGACGTATTTGTAGTGTGATTTGGGGAAAATTTATTGTATTAATTTTTGAATAGACTGGACGATTTGATTTCGATTTTTGTTTTGATTTTAAAGAGTCTCATGTGTTTTATTTAATTTTCGCTGAGTTAGCTGGTTGGATTGCCATCCACCGTGTGGGTTAGAGGAGCAGTTTTGCTTAATTAATTTTGATTTTTTTTAAAACCATTTGGTGGAAGACATCTTTTGGCGCCCAACGTGGGGCAAAATAAAATAAATAGTTGGTGAGGGAATCACTAGTATTAATTTAATTGATCAGGATCCGGATAAGGATTCTGATATAGGATCATTGAATTTGAAAGATAATGAGAATCAGTTATGAGAAGGTAAAATATTGATTTGCAAGGAGTCAAAATTATTAACAGTTAAAAAACACTTGCAGGAAAACTTGACTCTCGTAAATGATAATTTAGTTGAAAATTTAAAATGTAAGGATTTGATTCTCGTAACAAATCCTAAAGAAGGTGATTTGCTGATGCAGGCAATCAATAATGATGAAAAAGAGAAAGAAAATGAGATCTTGGAAAACAAGGTCTACCATGTCACCTATATAATATAATCACAATATAAACAGCATTTATTTTTGGGTGTTAATAGTAAGATAAAACAGTTCCTAGATGGTGTCTTTAGGTAAATTTGGACACAAATCATTAGATTGACAGGATTTCTGTTCATCGGAGAGGTAAAGCTAAGAACCTTGTGAGCCCTGATATTCAGCCCCGAATTTTAGCTCTTAAACCAGCATAACAGCAAGCTAGCTGATGTGGTTCTATATTTGATTTCTGTCATATCATCAATAATTCTTCAAATAATATACTCGTACCTGTATTTTATTCAACTAAAATTTTTATTCGCAAGTTTGTTTAAAACATTTTAGATCCTATAAATATTTAATACGCTCAAAATAAGTTCGGAATAAACTTTTTAAGTATTTAAACGTGAGCAAAAATACCATTTAATTTAGTTTAATGGTCAATTTCCCTATTTATAATAATGAGTTACTGCTCTTATGGGGAAGTAACGCTTCGATTTTCAATAGCTCTTCTTACGAACTTTGTTCATGAATAAATTATTTCGTATGAGCAGGGGTTTACTTCATTCCTTTAACATATAAACGTTTATGGTCTGAGGTAATATTTATAATTCTAATTTCTCTACACAGTCTCCTTCTAATGGTTTTATACCGTCAATGACATAAATTTAATGTATGCAAATTAGCCAATGTGTAAAACTAATTTAGTTTTTCTTTTTCAGGAACATCGGAAAATGAAAAAGCGTTTGGATAAGCGTTAAGAAATTAATTACCGAAAAAGATGTAACCTGTTTTTAAAAATGATAATTACTAATTGGATTCAGATGGTGTTGCGAATAGACGTTAAAATAAGTCGTAAAATTACAATAAAAGCGATAAAGTTATTATAATAAATTATAAAAACGTTAAATTAAACTTATTAACAATGCAACGGGCTTTACCGCGTAATTCAACGGCAACGCCTACTTCTAGTGAGGACCCAATTCATATGGGACCTATAGAAGTTGCAATTTCGTGTCTTTGGGTTTTTACACCTTTAACGGCAACCGTTTCATTAGTTGTAGTTTTAATTGCAATGTTAACTAATCAGTGGCTTCATACAGAAGAGAAGATGAGCAATCCTTCGTATAACGGGACAGGGGAAAAGGATTACCTTTCAAAGTACACTATATCAGGATTATGGATGCTTTGTTTTACAAACCGTAAGTTACAAATTTTAATAATAACAAAAAGCGTATTTATCGTTGTAAGTTTGTTGCTTATTTTTCAGACGAACACAAAAGAGCTTTTACAATATCTTGATCTTTATTGTAGTGTTGCTAGCAACGGTAATATACTTTTAGTTCGTATTTGGCCAAAGTTCAAATGTTGGCAATCGCGAGTCGCATAGTTTTTCATATTACACGCAAAATATACTAGCTTTTGTTACATTTTTCAGAAAAATTTATAGAACGTAGGGTTTTCAATTTACGATAAATGTTTGAATAAATGATTGTGGCAATTTAACTGGCAAGTAATGATGTGGGCAAACTTCCAACAGATTAAATTAACAGCAGCTACCCACTATGTACAACTTTATCAGAAATTTGGTAATTACGAGGTGCAAAGTGTGGAACCATTACTGCACTCTAGCAAATTAAGTCAAACTTGCTGTTTAATATATTATTATATCCGATAAGTTTCAAATCATGAATAATATAATCATTAATCCGCAAGCTATTAAATTTTGAGAGGTACTAAACTCGGTTGCTTTCCTAACCTTCTTATACCCTTAGCCATTGAATAAGCGAAATGCATGATAAATAGAAACCATTGGCGTCCAGAGACAAATTCATATTTTGTATACCTAAAATCCAACGTTGCTATTGCTATTAAGGATTTATTAATTGAATTCAAAACTTATTTTCTTGTTATTGATTCCCTGAAATTTGATAAATGGTTATATTATTATTAATCTTGAAAATAATACACCCAAACTAAAATCTCTACCCAAACTCGATTAAAACTATAGTTTCACCACCCAAATTTGCATAGCTAGCGTGATACAATTCTGAACAATACAGATAGAATTTTTATTTTTAGTAAAAAGTAGGATATTGTTTCAACTTAACGCCACACAATTAAACTTCACAAACTTTCTCAACTAGCAAATTTTTAATCAAATTTATTATTTTTCATTGATTTAATTTTTAATGCAGCTTTATTTTTAATTAAATAGAATTTAAAATTAAATTTTTTTTTGTATCCCGGTTTAATTATTTTTCTTTATAACTTTTAAATGAAAATTTAGCTACTTTATTATGTTTGATAAATAAGCAGATCGGAAATTTTAATAATTAGAACTTGGAAAAGATTTTCACAAATTGTTTCAAGTCCGATAGATTGCTTGAGTAATAAATTTTCGGGGTAAAGATTACTCTAATTTAATTAGTTACTCTTTAAACGTATACAATGTAAATCAATTTGATTACTCAACTTTAAACCAGGTTTGAAGGATAGCAAACAAAAACTTTATTTGTAGATAACATCGCAAGCACTAAAACACAGTAACAAATGTGTTGAAAAACTGAAAGATGAAGTTAAAAAATTATGGCGCATTTGTTCCTTACGGTTCTTTCTAAATAAGAAGAGAATTATTATTTCATTTTTATTATGTTATAAAGAATTTCATTAGTATTTTAGCAAATTTTATTAATCATCCTGTACTTAAGTTTTATTTCTAATAAACTTTATTAGATTATTCTAATAGTGTCAGGTATTTTAACCTCTACCGATTTGACTCCCTGAAATTTAAAATTTAAAATTCAATTACGCCACTCCTCTTGTCTAGGTCTATCCATTCGTTTCTTGGTCAATCTACGCTTCTCTTTCCTCAATGTTTGTACAATATTATGATCTCTTGGTGGAATGAAAAAAATTTGCAATATACATGGTAACAGCATTTATTGTGGATTGAATCTAGAGCGCGAGATATGATATCTCTGTTTGTCTCCAGATAATCACAGATTTTTAATCTTCACTTTAGTCGCACAAAATTCTTTCTAGATAAAATACGTACCTAACTAATAAACAAACTTTTAGACCGTTCAACTTCATCAATTCCAGAAAGCAATTTCAAATTTGACGGGATTTTACGTATAAACTTAAATTACAGTATTTTGTTGTAGAAAATCATAAATTAAATAGTAACAAAATAAACAATTTACAAATTGTTCAACTTTGCGAAGGATTACAGAATTTTCCCGATTAAAGAAAATATCTGAAAGTTACAAGTAAATAAAGTTTTCTATCGGAGAAGCTTCCAATTTAAAAGAGTTTTTGCTAAGAAGAAATTAGAAAATCCTCGAAACTATTTGTTAAATTTAAATAATTTTCGTTATATCGTATCAAGGTGAATAAAATTCCCTTTTTGCTGTTAAATACAATTGTGGGTCTGAAAGGTGTTAAATCGTCGTGAGGTTCTCATGGCAAATAGCATCTGTGGGCAGTGGCGTGCGTAGCTAGGGTAATTTGCGCCCGGGGACAAGACACAAAATCTGCGCCCGGGGACAAGACACAAAATCTGCGCCCCTTCTCGTATCGAGAGTCTGGAGACTCACAGGAGCCGTAGTTTATTTAACTAATTTTTTCATTTTGGCGCCCCTAAGCTGTGGCGCCCAGGGACATATGTCCCCCCCTGCCCCCCCATAGCTACGCCTCTGTCTGTGGGTAATCATTGCTTTTTGAGGAGACAATTATTTTAGAATTCAATTTTAGTAAATAAACTGGTTTTCATATCGACTTGGATTTAGTTTGGTTTAAAGCATTTTTAAAATATCAATTCCAGCTAATACTTTTTCTTCTTGCATTGCTTTCTATTTTCTGTTATTTGCAAGTAACTTTATATACGTAAGCAACTTAAAAACAACAAAGTTACTTTGTTATTTGAGGTTGTTTGACAGAGAGGAATCGGTTTGGAAAAAGTTTTGCAAATGTATACGACATTTATTACTAAGATCAAATTATTTATAGTTAAGTGCAGGGGGTGATCAATTTTAACAGTTTTATATGATAATCTGGGTTATTAACAGAGTTAGGAGAAAACTAATGTTGTAATAATAGTAATAAAATGAAAAAGTAATACAAATAATGAAAAATATACGTGTTACTGAAGTATTTTCAAGAAAACTCTTGCAAATGTAGTAAATGTGCTGGGGTTGGAATCTTTCAACTGCCTGCAACCATCGATAGTAATAAATCTAAAAATATTGTACAATTTTACATCTGCAACGTTACAAAAAGTTTAACGTGGAATCGAAACCACGCAACGAAAAATCTTGAAAATGCTGGATAATCATATCCTGAGCTTGCGAACCAATCCAAACCACTTCGCCTGTGCTATAGTTTAGTTTTTGTTGTATGTGGTTTTAGTGTATGTTGCTAGTAAAATTTATGTATGTTTGAAATAGCAATTATAAAACGAAATATTCGATTACGTTTTTGGTTTGATTTATAGTAATTTCTAGGGTTGGGTTGAGAGGTTAAATAGCGGCATTGGTGACAAAATAAATGTTCCAAGTTATGTTATTACTCTTTTGGGGTTTATCAGAATGTCCTTATTTAGAGGTCCTGCAACTATTCCTATTGCTTCTAATGTACTATTTTGCCGTTAACAATGCAGTATCTGATTCTAATTAAAATTTATCTTCGGTTCATTTGTAACTTAATACAATATTAATTTGAAAGGTAAGAAGATAACGCCTTAATTGGACGATATTTGCCTTCCAGGAACTGCACCTAATAAATAAAGACAATTTGGTGTACCAAACAAAAATTAATTACACTGAAAACAGTTTAGATATTTCATTTTTTATAAGGAGCAACAAGAATTGTCTGAAACTGTAAATTGTAATTAATTTATGACTAATTACTTGAAAAAAGGATTAATTTGCAAAGTTTTTTTTATGATACATGAAGTTCGCGATGATAAATACAACAATGAAGTATAGAACTAGACGTAACACGTGGCAATTAAGGGTGGACAAACCGAGCCATTCACCAAACTAATTACAAGTTAGCCTAAGTCGGTCACATTAACCCTTCTCTATCAAATAGAACTTCTTCCTTACTTGTTAATTAGAATTAATGCCAGCAAATTGTTTCCACACTTTGTATAGAAAATTATAGCTCTATATTAAATTACTTTAATAACAAAAATTACTTATTCTATACATAATGAGCCATCATCATACTGTATTATATGTTCTTCATTTATTATACAGGGTGCTTAACAAAGAAGTACAGTTTTAGAAGCAAATTAATAATAATATTTTTCATTAAAGCCCGTATGACACTACTTTAAATTTTGCGTAAAATTTAGTACTAAATTTTAGGCAAAAATTGTCATACAGAAGGCACAAGAAATTACAATAATTTTTACTTAAAGTGGAGATCTGGTTATCATCTTAATTTGTTCGACGAATTCTGAAACTTCGTACAATGCTCTTTCAGTTAGAAATTCCTTTGATTTTCTTTTAACTGTATCAAAGGAAGGGCTCTTGATATTCTTTGGCAGTTTGCTGTACAATGTGACACCTAAGTTCCTGTCTTTACAACATTTAAGTCTGAACAGTGTTGTTTGTAGTTGAATGCCTTTGTCTAGTTTCATGGAAAATGGCAGCATTCGTGTGTGTTGTATTGCTTGTCTTCCTATTACGTTATACGGCGATATGCATATTATGGAGACGTCAAAATTATTATTTTGAAGGATTTAAAATAATATGCTCAGTAATTTTGTAGTATAAGAATCGGTTTAGATATTATGTCGAATAATATATCTGGGTACCAAGTTCAACCACAGCATCAAACCACAGTATACAAGGTAGTGCAAAATAAAAGTATAAATTAAATAACTGATTAGACGTTTTTTTCTGTTATAACTATATTATAACTATTCTGTGCATTGCATATTTAATGGAGAGTCGTTAATATAAGACAATGAGAAGTGATTTTTCGTATAAAATGCATCCATCTAATTTTGGCCTGCCCTTTTTTACTGATGACTTATAATACGAGTAACAATCATATTAAATTATAAGCAAAAAATCTTTTCATCCTTTGATGAAAATGCATATTCTTATTTTATCCTCGATAACTTTTTTTTAACTGTTAATTTTTTGTATCGCTTTTAACGCCTTTGAGTTAATGTAATAAAATTGTGAAAATTTTATTCCAAAAAAAGTTGAAGAGAAATATTCTTTGAGTTTTATTGCAGAGTTATTTTATAGAGCTACAGACTATTTGAAGAGATGTGCTTGAATGCTTTGAAGTAAAATAAAATTTAAAATATAGTTGACATAAAAACAATTTTTTTGATTTTATGCCGCGTATTTTAATGATGTGATGAAAAAGTTCTTACATATTTTGAATTCAGTTTTCAGTCTTTAAATTACTTTGTTAATAAGTCTTAAAGTATAATCATAAGTACTTCGTCACTGCGAGTACAGTATAACGCTCTAGTGGTTAGCAATACGAGAACGTAAATTCTATTCCTGCTATACGAGCTACAGCTCATTATTCCTGCTTAACTATGCAGGAAGCTCAAGGGAAACAAGGCTGAGTTGTAGTAGAATTTACAAGACTACAGGACCAATAAACCATTATGACTCTTAAGCTGTTTACTAATGATTTCTTATGTTAAATTCTTTCTACTCGAAAATACATAAAGTAATGACTTTTTGAATTATATCAACAATTTTTCTATTATTGTTGATAACAACTTTATTTCTAAGATTTTGAAATGTATTTTGACTTGTAAACAACAACTTGTCTATACTTAGCCGCCTGTTGAGACCCAATGCTCTCCAATTTCAAACATCTTTTGTTCTGAGATACTACTTCAATATATCATCTTTCTATCGCTTTCTTAACCTTTTGTTAGTTATCATCTTTATTTTCACTTTAACTTCTTAAATTAATAAGATTTAAACTTCTCAATATACGAAAATTCCGCACTATGGACCATTCATAAAATTTTAACAAATAATATTTTAATTCCGTTACATACCTAATTAAAAAGCTTTATTACAAAAGACGATAAAAGTTGATCGATTGAAAGTTAAACATTAAAAAAATTTAGAGGAAGTACTGCCAAATTTAATTAAGCATAAAAGTGCGATTTGTTTGAAAGTTTCAATTTCAGAAAATGTATACACGTAAATGTCGATATTTATAAAAAAATTTATACAAAGAATCCATCAGCTTGACCATAAAATCTAAAGTAAGAAAACGCAACTTTAATGGTGCATTAGTAATTGGTTTTCTATCGATTTTTGAACACAAATTTTATTTATTTAGTTCACTAAAGAGTTTTTCTATTAGAACGAATCTTGACGTTTTTGCGGATGCTCTCCCGTCGAGAGAGCACAACCTTTCAATCCATTAAAGAGAAACAGCCTAGTATTGTTTCGGGTCTACCAAGTTGAAAGTTTTAGCCTTAATATCCTGCTGATTCTGAACCGTGAAACTTAGAAAGTTGTATTTTCTCCAGTTTAGACTTGGAAACAATTCTGCGGGCTGTAGCAGTGAAATGCCGCGGGTCTCCTTACAATTTATTGGAATTTCGATAGCTGGATGCTCAAACACGCTAACTTCATCTGAAAGATTTATATAAACTAAACCCTTACTAAAAACAAAACAAGAGAAGTCATAATATAAATCGATACTGTGGTTCTATTTACACATGATTAAACACCAGCGTCATACATTTTATACAATTCTTATTTATTTTTCTAGTTTATTTTCGGATGACTTAATAAATAAACACAAATTGGTGGGTGAAATCCATATTATACACAATCCTGATGGATCTGTAAACCATAGATTTCGATTTTTAATTAAGATTTTTCTTGCCTTCCATGTTCCATAAAGTCATGCCAGTTCTGTTACAAGCTTACGGACGGATTTTGAAGAATTAAAAAAAATACTATACTAGGTGTAAACCATCAAAGCTGGCCATATGAAATTACATTGTTTTGAATATTAAGATAAATAAAGTTGATCTATACGAATAATAAAGGTGTCAATTCAAAGATAAAATTATTGTTACATTAAAAGGTAATAAACATTTTAATTTGCATTTTTAAACTAATTTATATAAAAATTGGTTTATTATTAATTCGTGAAAATATATTAATTCGTAATTTATTAATAATTAAACAAAATTAATTTATATAAATGCCGTTTCCTTGGTCCTCCAGGTTTGGGGTTCTACGTTGGGCTTGCTCCTCGTTGTAGGTAAACAATATAAAATGATAACAAACCAAACGCCAATTTGACGAGGTTGGTAGTTTGGGGATCGGACAACGTCGAAGACGTTTCAAAACAGACTATATGCTGTAAAAGCCGAAATAAAATTACTCATGTTCTGAAATCCAATAAATCCGAGCAACATCTGAGTTAAAATATATAATTAATAATAAACAAGCTTAATCTATACCTACCAATATTCTTTTTGGATTGTCAATATTCAATTTAAATTAAGCTTACAAAAACGGGAAACAACAACAAAGTTTGTAGTAATATTCGTGAATAAATAAATATTTGATATTATATCTATAATTTTATGATGATTTTGCCTGCATTTGCAATTTTTTTAAATCTATAACACTATATAATATCTTTTATTTACCCTAATAAGCGGATATAAATTTTGTGTAATTATTCTTGCGAAATAAAATTTTCCGTTCTGCAGCTATTTGCGGGTATTTCCAATAATTGGGCATATTTAAAAAAAATAATTGTTTGATATTTGAAATAGAATAATTGCTTTTAACTTTTTTTCTCTCATTCAAGGGGAAACCATGTAATGTATTGTAACAAACAGTTAATTTGTTTTAACAAATTATTCAAAATCAATGCAATATGTAATTTTCTGCAATCAATAATTTGTGTAAACCATTCATGAATATGAACCTCTATGAATACCAAATTTTAAAAAATATTATATAAAAAGACTTCGCGAATTGTTTATTATAAATTGTTTGAACTTGATTTTCTCTTTTTTGTTATGGCGCGAAAAAACTTAAGTTTTCCTTTATGCTTAAATCAATTCGAATAAAATGGTTTTTGAATTTTTCAACGATAACTTAGTTTTAAACTACACTTTCCTTATTATGCACTTGCTATTAGGCGACTAGCAGGGATCTAGGGGATATTCCCTCATAGGTGATTGATTGTCTGGCAACTACCGGTAGAAAAGCAATGCCACTTCTTGCGGCTATTGACGACAAAAGCATCGAATCTTTCGTTACCTTCTCAAAGTTGGTACGTTGCATATTGAGCCATTTCCTCTTTATTTCCACAGTTGATATTTAAAAGCTTTACTCGCTTATGAATTCTCATATGTTTTAATTTTATTTTAAGTTAGTTACTTTCATTTACGTTCATTTACCCTGAGCTATGCACCGGCGGACAAGTCTGATCTTTGCATTTAAATGTCATATCTATCCAAAACCTGCTTCGTTTTCGTTTGGTTGAACTCATTCATATTGGATATTATCAGCATTTTCTACCAAAATAAGCTGCTTTGCCTTCTTCACACATTAGATAGATAATTATTGCCAGATTACGTATTTTTCTGTTTAAGCAAAAATATATTTTATTAGAACTTAATCATAATTTTGGAAAGCGAATTGAAAGCTATGTGGACAACCCAGTTAGCCACCCTTAAGAATGATCGAGGTGTTTTTAAGAGTTGCTCTTATTTTTTTAAAGTTACGATTACCAATTTCATTTTTCGCGAGAAGGTGAGATGTTCATTTCGGATGTGGAGTATTTATTTAATGAGTGGTCTGTTGTACGCTATGTTCGGTTTATGAGAGCACGATTTGTGGGGATGTTGGTTATTTAATTAGTATGTACTATGTCTGGTTAACTTATAGTGCAGGCAGCTATATAATATGTTCGTTGTTTGATATGACAGAAGTAAACTATTGCAAATGGTTAAACACCTAAACTAAACTGTTGATTGCAACCAAAATAAAAGTTTCAATAAAATTTTGTGATGCATTAAATTCTTACATTATACTGTGGGAGAATAGTTGGTGTACCTCACGTTTCTTTGTTTATGCGACTACTTATGTGCTACCCGTATTTACCGAATCCAATTTCACGTACACCATTTACCTCAGCATCCGCTATCTGTACGATTTCAGAATCCAGATCGCCCTTGTCTAGGAGCGTTCTACGAGATTGGTCAGTCATAAAATAAAAACTAAAACTACCAACACTTGCACCGAACATCTTGAAATAAAACTGAAGAAATGTTTTGCGCAGACAACAAACATCTATTGAACTTCTGCCGTCTGTCTGGATTTTACACCTCTTAATTTTGTTTCATGAGTTAGTTTACACTAACTTAAGTACAAGAAAATATACTGGGTGTACTATAAATCTCAGCTTTGTTGTATATAATACATTGTTATAAGTAATCCGATAAAACCGGAAACTAGTTCACCCCACATTTTAAATTTATTCGCATGAGAGCTTTCCACGATTTTCACAGCACAATTCTAAAATTTATAATTTTTTATAGTCGGAAAGCAATTAGTTCATATATAGGGTGTTTTTTTAGCTGCATGAGAACTTCAAAATGAAATAAAACATTAAAAACCTGACGGAATGTTTTGGTTATAATTTTTTTATGAAAGTACAGTTAATGGCATTTATGATTTGAACATGACTTCCGGCATGTGACCACCACGACTAATGGTTACGAAGCGCATCCGTTCAGTCCAATTTTTGACCACTTTTTCCAATATTTCTGGCTTTATTTCATAAATGGCTTGCTGAATATTAGCCTCCAATGCTTCTAGAGTTGTTGGTTTGTTAGCATAAACCATGGATTTAACATACCCCCACAGAAAATAATCTGGAGGTGTCAAATCACACGATCTTGTAGGCCAATTGATAGGACCACGTTTTGAAATAATGTTGTCACCAAATTGTCCTTTCAATAAATTGATGGTTTCGTTGGCTGTGTGGCACGTAGTACCATCCTGTTGGAACCATAAGTTGTCAATGTTTAGCTCTTGAAGTTTTGGAAACAAAAATGTATTGAGCATGTGTCGATATCTCACACCATTCACCGTAACGGTAGCTCCTTCCTCATTTCGAAAGACATATGGACCAATGATGCCGTTGGCGTGTATTCCACACCAAACAGTCAATTTTAATGGATGCAATGGAGTCTCAAGATAATGTCCCGGATTGGTCTCACTCCATATACGGCAATTTTGTTTGTTCACATACCCATTTAACCAGAAATGTGCCTCGTCACTGAACAAAATTTTACGGTAAAAAAATGGATCCACTTCCAATTGGTTGTGAGCCCAATTTGGTAGCGTTGTTCAATGGTCAATCTATGCATTATCAAATGCCAAACCTTGATAAACACAAATGTCAAAAAACTGTTTCCATAGCAATCTTGATTCAATTGTTATCCCTATTGAAAGTTCTCATGCAGCTAAAAAAACACCCTATACATAGATTAAGAAATAAGTAACACATTCATTTCTATAAGACTTTAAACTTTGGTCTTATAAATAAAATAGAAATAAAGAGAAAATACCACAAGGAAATGTAGTTTACTTCAAAAGTTTTACAGTAAATTCTTTATACTTTGCAGTACATTGAATATAAACTTCAGGTTTATCGAACAAACTGTATAGTATTTAATATTTAAAAAAATTTTATATACCTACTTATTTATATTTTATGGAAAAATATAATTAATTTTAAAAAGGAAATCTTTTGCAATAAACTCAGTAGTATTGCTTTGAACTTTTTAATACATCATGTAATAGCAAGGGAATAATTAATCTGGAAAATTTATTTAAGCGAATACTGTAAATTGTATGTAGTTCATTTCCAGATTTTCCGATGACACAATTGACACATGCTTGGAATTGTAAAGTTTTAATGAGTTAAACTTTCAAAGAAGTTGATTAAGTGGATTAAAAAGATAAGGGTTGCTCTTTGATTTTAACTTTCTACGTAAAATTAAATCCTGAAGTTTTTTTTAAATTCGGAGAAGAAATCTGAAATATCACATATAATATATTATTAATTTAATATTACCTTTTGGGGTTGGGTACATTTCGCCGAGAACGATTCGCCGATAACACTTCGCCGGGAACGATTCGCCGAGACACGATTCGCCGAGGCACGATTCGCCGAGACACAATTCGCCGAGAACGATTCGCCGAGAACAATTCGCCGAGAACGATTCGCCGAGAACGATTCGCCGAGACACGATTCGCCGAGACACGATTCGCCGAGACACGATTCGCCGAGACACGATTCGCCGAGAACGATTCGCCGAGGCACGATTCTCCGTGACACAATTTTTAAAGTGACATTAAATATTAATTTCTTGTATGTTGTTCTTTACGTATTAGTTAAAATTCTAATATTTTAGCGCTTAGGCCGGTTTTATAATAAAAGCGTTATCTAAAAGTTCCTAATTAACCAATAGAAAACGTGTGTTAACTCTAACAAGCCAATAGAAATCCACCTTTACTTTTAACGGCTCTTTAAAAATTTCGTTTTATGAAATATATTAGGCGGTTGAAAGACTGAATTTTGTGATGAAATTTCAATTTTTAATTGGAGCTAATGCGCAGTAACGAAAACTCGTACATGCGGGTTCATGTTGGTGAAATTGGATGTCAAGCGTTCTCCCTCCACATGTATCTACGACCTATCTAATCTGAATACACACCATTTCGCCGCCTACCCAGGGGGTTTTGACGCAGTCAAAACCTACTACTAACCTAAGCTCGACCGGTGGATCTCTCTTTTCACGGTCTCTTCATTAAAAAAAAAATCGTTTCCTAACACTAACCTCCTCTCGACCGGTATATCTCTCTTTTCACGGTTCTCTCATTAAAATAAATCGTTTCTTACCACTAACCTAAGTTCGACCGGTGGATTTCTCTTTTCAAGGTCTCTTCATTAAAAAAAAATCGTTTCCTAACACTAACCTAAGTTCGGCCGGTGGTCGAACTCCCCTCATTAACAAAAAATGAATATTTGGACTTTATGGATATTTGCATTAATAACTGTAACTAAACTGTAAATTTATTTTTATTATTTTAAATAATCTACATTTAACTAATCTATCTACCTTAAAGTTAATTATAAAACTACTATTTGATTTTAAAAGAAAAAAAACTTTGAGTTTCCTTTTATTAAATCTTTTTTTTTTTGCTTCTTAAACCTTATATAAACCTTATATTTTACCATAATATTAAAAATTTAATATATAAAATTACTCTCGGCGAATCGTTCCCGGCGAATCGTTCCCGGCGAATCGTTCCCGGCGAATCGTGCCTGTCGGCGAATCGTTCTCGGCGAATCGTTCTCGGCGAATCGTTCTCGGCGAATCGTTCTCGGCGAATTGTTCTCGGCGAATCGTTCCCGGCGAATCGTACCTGTCGGCGAAACGTTCTCGGCGAATCGTTCCCGGCGAAGTGTATCTCGGCGAATCGTTCTCGGCGAAATGTACCTTTCCCGATCGTGCCTTTCCCTACCTTTTGCATGATGGTAATTACTCGTATATTTCGGTATGAACTACTAATAAAGTGAATATTATATTATAACAAATTCAAATACAGTAAATGTTGTAATTAAAATACCATCGACATTTAATTTATTTTATGCAAGTAAGTATAATTAAATTAAAGAAGAATACAGAACAGCAGATATGCATTTGAAGAAAATATTCCTTATTTTAATCGGTAATCATTTTAATTGCATATTTAATTAAATTAAATCCTTACTTAAATATTAAGAAAACAGTTCCTATGTACCTAAGCGCATGGTAGGTAAAATAACTTTGTTCAAAAAATCGGTAAGTGGAAAACTGCATTCTTAATAAAATTTTTAATTCTTTTAAAATTAAAAATTATTGTAACAGATTTTGCGTTAGACAAAATATTTTCCTAACTTTTACTACGGGTTACATATTTTTTGTTGATATTCATGTACACCATATCAAAACATATTGCTTTGTTTACCGTATTCACTAGGTGGGCGAAGATAGTAGGTTACTGACAGACGTTCTTTGGTAGGTTTGTTTTGTTGTTGTTAGTCAATAAATAAATATTAAAAGAATATAACAGAGATAATAAAAATCAAAGTAAATAATAATTGTGTTGTAATTGAAAATAAAGCCAAGTGAAGTAGTAAATCTCTTGAGATAATTAAGAGTAAACATTACATAAATAAATTGGTCGCCCAATGTGGGGCTAACTTTAACAACAAGTTAGTAATTTTGAACCTATTATTTATTTCTACAATATGAATTGGAGAATATGAAATAATAAGTAGTTGGTGAAAAATATGAGCAAATAAATTTTTTAAATTTGGAAAAAAAGGATTTGCACTTTTTTTTCGTGAAAAATTAAAAAAAAAATTTCCACAGGGAAATGCAATTGTCTATTCTATGTAAACACGGCGTTTTGATAATAAATTTCTTATTGTCGAGTACATTTTAATTTTTTAAATGCGAAACACTGGTAACATTTGAATGCAACAACAGCATACAATCAACACTCCTTGCTTTTCGTCCTATAAGAAGATCGAAATGACTATAACAATAATCTTACAACTTAAAACTTACTTTTGGACAATAAAAGCTCCATAAAATATTTATTCTTATATAATTTTATTATTGATAAATTTTTGTACTGTAGGTATAAATATTTAATTTACTACGTTATAAATTATTTCCACCTTTCTCCTTACCATTTTTTATTAGCTGGTGTTTTTCTTCAAGTAATCATCAATTATTTTAAAACTAATAAACTGAAATGAATTATCCGCGTATTTAATTCTGCATATAAACACGAAGAGAAATTTGCATTATACGATTTCCCAGATGTTAATAGTGGATTAAATTTGGTTTCAAAATGAGATCCGTTTTTCGTTTATTTGTTCCTTTACTGTAGTTTTATAGCTTGGTTCGAATTTTAATTAAAATTTGACCTGTGATTGTAATTACTGCCATATTGTTTAACACTCGTTTGCCCTCATATTGCCATATAAACGCAGTGCTCACCTTACAAATTCACGTAATTTTCAACTATTTGTTAACATTGAAAACCGTTAAACTAACTCGAAAAATTCTTTATTTCAACAACCAACCTGTTAATTAAATCAAAATAAATGAATGTTGAAAACTGTTACGGTTTTAGGTTAATATTTTCACTAACGAAGCTTCTACTTAAAAGTTTACAATTTTAGAAGCACTCTAATAACATTAAAGAGTCTTGAAAGCAATGTTTGATTAAGAGATTCATGTATACATTTCTCAATTGAAAACCGAGTTAAAATATGACTAAAACGTAAATCAAACTTCAACGTTTGATCGTTTCACTTTTAGAACCATAAACAATTATATAATATAAATCTAGTTAATTTAAGTCGCTATTTCAATAATAAACAAAATAATCGGATAATTTATTTCGGTTTATTAGTTTTAAAATAATTGATGATTACCAGAAGAAAACTCCAGCAAATTAAGAATTTTTAACATGGTAAATTAAATTTTATACCTACAGTAGAAAATATCATCAATTATAAAATTATCTATAATTATTATGATTGTTTATTATTGGTTTTTGTTATAAAAATTATAAAAAATAAATAAATAACGAATCCAATTTAAAAGATAAATTAATTCAGAAAACTCGTTTAAAGAGCATATTTAACAAAATTGAACTCAAACAATTTTTAAATTAGTTTTAATATTTATATTGGATTATTACCTACTCAATTTGAATTTTTTAATTACCTAAATTACATTTTAACGTAAAATATAATACGAAAGATTTTTCTGTGCTGTAGATTTAATTAGAACAAATTAAAAAATGTAGATACCATTAGATGAAAATGGCTTGTGGAGCAGAAATAGACGTAAAACTAATCATTAAACTTGGTAAGGAAAATCAAAAGTCACGAGTGAAGCCTAGGCTGGGTAGCTTTCGGTATTACTTTTAATATAAAATTTAAAATCCATAACTGATAAGTTAGTGATGCATTGCTAATTTAGCTAATTTATTTGAATTATATAATAATCACATGGTAGGTCATTAATGAGAAAATTGTAATTGGATGAAATATAATAGTTGTGAGAAAAATACACTAGCTACAGAGTAAAACTTCATTGAACTGCTAACTATTAGTTGTGCATTTGAACACATCGTCAAAGCAATACATCAATAACATCAAAATACATCAATACAAATTCAAAATAATATATCAAATAGCAAATTAATTAAATTAAGTATACCTTCCAAGGAAATTTAAACCCATTATATGTAAATATATAGCTTTAAAACCTACAATGTTATAAAAATGTGTTATTATTTTAAATAAATTAAATACAATTTAAATTAAATTTAATTAAATATTGCACATATCAGTACGGTCCTGCATGGTGTGTGTGTTTTTGGTGCTGTGATTTGTAATAAATTGTGGAAATCAAGTCATTGCCTTGCAGCTAACGCAGTTGGATGCAAATGCGGGGCACCGGGTTCAAACCTGGGGAGAGTCAAACTTTCTTATGACTACTATCGGAGTAAAAAGTTCTGACCCCTGAGTTTGAAGTCAAATAAAATCAAAAGTTAGCAGCGAAAAGATTTGAAAAAAATATATGATATCAATTAATTATTGCTAAATGTCATATTAAAATTTTATACTTCTAACTAACGCCCTTTTATAATTATTTAAAAAAATGTTCAAAAAAGTGTAGTTTTTAGCACTCATTACGAAAAGTTGCAACTTCAAATACCTACAACTATCGTATTTTCTTTTCAAATTACATAAAATTTATGTAGTACATAGATAAAAGTATACTCTCTTTAGCAATATAAAAATTTTATTGGAATTTTGTCAAATTGCTGTTAAAAGTCGATTTCTATAAGTCGATATTTTCTTTGTACATAATTGTTCAATTTAAACAAATTTTTGTTAATAGCTGTAATAAATGTATTAAAAGACATTCCCTACAAAAATATTTAAACAATTCATTTTTAAACAATAAAATAATGGTTTTTAAATAATTTCCTTATTAGACAGAGAAGCATAGAATCAGAGATGCACGTTTTGCGACCGTATGAAATCGTAAAATGAGTTTTTGTATATAGGCGGCACATGCCACGTTATTATTAATATTATAATTTTTAATATTATGGATCAGCGATTGCCGCATTTCAACAATAAGGGCATGAACATTACGTTCCCTTCCGTCCCTACACACCGTAAACTATTAATTCTATCGCATTTTATTATTTTGAAACTGCCATAGTTTGGAATATAATTAAAAATTTTGTTTATTTAATTGAAAAATAATACTCTACCATAGTTTTCGATTGATATGTCCAATTACTTTAAAAAATTTCGTTATAATAACGAAGTTATTATACTTTACTGTTATACTTAATAATTCAACAAATATTTTTTAGTATTTGCTCCGCAAAATGGTTACTTTGGAAACGGTTTCGAGTCCGCAAACTTCTATTTTAGCGGCCTAGTACTTTAAATTTTAAAGTACTGTAACTTTTTTTTTATTTATTAATTGGTTTTATGTATAATTAATTATACGCAAGTATACAAATTAATCAATAAATTAGAAAAAATAACACTATTTCGAAATGTGAAAATGAAAATGACCGTTTTTGGCATATTTGAAGTTTTTGTCTAAAAAAGAAACACTTTCCAAAGCGAATGTTGAAGCTTCAGCTCCTTGAGTTCGAGTACGAATGACTTCTTCAGTAACAGACATGTTAGTGGTAGACTCAGAAACTCAGATGATGATTCGCCTTGTTTCTGGCCCAAAATTAATTTTGACACCTATCGTTCAAATATTAAACATTAGAAATGTAAATAAAAATGTAATTATTAAAATACCTTTCGTTTTGTCTCTAACGATTCTTCAATATAGCTTTCTGCCCATCTTCATTTACAGCGGTAATGCCGTTTTCTTTATTCCAGCTTTGAAATATTTCGTATTCCTTCTCGTATTGACTACGAGATTTTTTGGTAGCAAATCTAGGACAATATTCTTTGCCCTTTCGGTAATTGATGTTGGTATATTTACATCGATATCACTCATTTTTCACAATAGAATTACTTCAAAATTATAATTGTAAATAATATAAGGCTAATTTTAGACACAAAACTAACACACTAATATTTTTGAGTATTAACAAACGATGCATCGTTAATAAATAAATCGGTTGCTATGAAAATTTTCAAACAGCCTTCTAATACACTTCCGTATTAATGTCAATTTAAAATGAATATTTTATTAATTCAAAAAAATTCTTTTTACGGAACTAATACTAAAAAACGTTGTATGCAACACTTACGCAAATGGTTTTAGCAGACTCATCTTCATATTACGGACTCGGCTAAAGCCTCGTCCGGAAACATTACGATTCGTCCGCTAAAACCATGTTTTGCGTACTTATTACATAAAATACTATAATATATATCATTACAAAAATTTGGGAATAGAGATAAAAGATGTAGGTATCTACAGTTCAAATTTCATTAAATTTGAGAAAACACTTTACGAGAAAAAAATTTTAAAGTTGTCGATGTGCTAATTGTTGCATAAATTGTGCCTCTTTTTTTAAATATCTGTATGCCAAAACCACACTATGAAGCCTATCACTTTGAAATTATATTATGCTATACAAAATTAAATTCTTCATCTGTATCTTCTTAGTGCATAAAATTTCATTAATTACTTTTTGAAATATAAGACTTCAAACTCAGGGGTCAGAACTTTTTACTCCGATAGTAGTCTCCGTGCTTCGGAAGGCACGTTAAGCCGGTGGTCCCCTGGGTTAGTGAATTGCCACCATTAACATAAAAACCAGGATACATGGCACATCTGACGGCAAGTCTAGCAAGCTACCTGATGGATGTAAAATATTTATATGCTCACAGAACCAACACTGCCAAGGAAACGACGCAGATGTTGGTAATAACAAGCCTTAAGGCTTAAACTAAGAAGAAAAAGTTAATTATATTTTAAAACGAAGTGAAGGATAATATTAGTGTGAGATAAATACAACCAGAAAAGACTGTAATAACAGTGGGCGTAGGTGAGAGAAAACAATTGAAGCAAAATAAAGAATAATTGAGGTTAGAACACCTGAGAAGGTGTAATTTAGTTTAGAAGAGCTGCATAGTAGTACGAGTACCTCTGAGGTGTTGAACCGGGTTCTCATGCTGACGCTACAGAAAAACACAGTATAAAATAAACACAGTAACTGTGAAATTGATTAATTGTTTGTCACAAGCAAATTGGGTTGCATACGTGCAAGTATCAAGCACTAATGAGTAAAAGCAGAATTAATAAAGAAAGATCAAACAGCGTACCATCTGTGAAGACATTCCTAAAAAGGGGTAGAGAAGACAAGGAAACAAGTAAGGAAGAAGAAGAAGAGGCTTTTAAAAGAAGCAAAAAAACACTGAAATCTCCAAATAAAGTAGAGACGGAAACAAACAAGATTGAAAACATGGATGAGTTAAAAGAGATGATGGCAGGTTTAACAAGAATGGTGCTCGACGGTAACAAGGTGAACAAAGAGGTAAAGGAAAAATTAGATAGCATGGAGGCAAATTGGAATTCAAAGATGCAGGAGATGGAACATATGATGGAAAATTTCACAGCTAAAACGGAATTACAAGATAAGAAGATTGCGCAGTTGGAAGAACAGCTGGAAAGACTTGAAAAGGAGAAAAGAAAAGAAAACATCATAATAAAGAATTTAGCAATGGATGGAGAATTAACACCTGTAAAAATAGAAGAATTTCTGAATAAAAAAATACAAGTAAATGTAGAAGTAGTGGATGCCTTCAAGGTGGGAAGAAGGGTTGAAAAACAAGTAATCGTGGCAAAACTAAGGAATCAGGCACAAAAGAAAATGATAATGGAAAATAAAAATAAACTGAAAGGTACTAGAACATTTATTGAAAGTGACTTGACAAACAATGAAAAAGAAATACAAAACCAGATATGGTCCCTAGCAAGGAGTGAAATGAGTAATGGCAAGAGAGTTAAAGTCGGCTACCAGAAGATGATCAAAAATGGTAATATAGTTTATACATGTATGTTTATAAATGTATAGTTTATACATTCGCGACAATGGTGAGCGAACCGAAGAAACAAGAAGAAGAATACAAGCTGGTAATAGAGCTTATTATGCCAATAGTCACTTGCTGAGGGATAAACACATATCAAGGTCAACGAAAATTATGATCTATAAAACATTAATAAGACCGGTTGTAACATATGCTTCGGAAGTTGCGTGCTTCTCAAAAAAACAAGAGGAAGAGTTGAGAAGTTTTGAACGCAAAATATTAAGAACTATATTGGGAACTAAACAAGTGAATGAAAATGAAACAAGAGCCATGATGAATCGTGAAATACTGGAGTCGATGGATAATGAAGATATAGTGAAGATAATCAAAGCTGGAAGAATAAGATGGCTAGGACATGTAATGAGAAGAGAAGAGAACGCGGTGGTGAGGAAGATAATGAATTGGAGACCTATGGAAGAGAGAGGAAGACCCAAAATAAGATGGTGGGATCAGGTCACGGAGGACCTGAGGACGATGGAGGTGAAAGATTGGAAAGAAAAGGTCGGGGACAGGAATGAGTGGAGAAGAATTGTGATGGAAACGAGAAAAGATAAAAGACTGTGAAAATAAAATATAGATATGAAGGGGACTAATCCACCCCAACAAATGGATTTGTAAAGTTGTAGAAATGTAGAAAATGTAGAAATTCAGCAAAATTCCGCCTAGGAATGTAAAAGCTAAATATATAATATATATTTAATATTTTATTCGCCATTAGCAATGAACAGATTATAAACTTTAAACAAGTTTACAAGCTTTTTATTACTGACCCAGAACGGTGGGAAGCAAAGACTTGGTCAATTTTTATTCACCTATACTGTATAATTTTACCAATATGCAATATACACAATTGTGAATAAAATAGAATACACACAAATTCTCACTGATCTGGGAGCTAGAGCGCACAAAATTTAAGTGATATACAGACATTTCTCGATGTTTGATCTTTTTCAACTTTTTGGATCTTATTGGAATACATATACTCATAGTCATAAATGTATGTGGTAAAGTAAAAATTAAAAGAGAGGGAAAAAAAATTAAAAAATCTTTACCTTTGTGATTTAAACTAATTAAAATCTTTTCATTTTTAACGCATTTGACAAATTTTTTTTACAAGCAAAGTGAAGACCTCACTTTAAATAGTCGAATTTAAATTTTTTGGTGTAAATATTTATCTCGAGAAAAATAAACCCTTCAAGTGCGTTCATTCAATTTTTTTTAAAGAAATACTATAAAAGCAATAAAAAGCGTTTACAATTAATTCTTCTACGACCACTAAGAAAGTTCGAAAAAAGAAATCTTTTCAGACGTCATTGGTGACATAGAAAGTAAACTTTTTCATGCCAAAGCTCTGTGCGGATCATCACTAATAGTAACAGTAGTATGTAAAGTTTTTTGCAATCCGCTTTTATTTTTGTTTCTATAGTTACAATCAAAGTTTAAACTTTCATGTTACACGTAATAATAGTGCAAAAAATGAGAATATTGTTATTAATAATTAGTAGATCATTATTAAAAAATTCATTATCTCATTTCCAATTAAAATAATGTGAGGCTTAATTACCTACCTTCGAGAGTGGTAATAATCCTTATATGCCGCTTTGCTCATTATAACATTTCTCCCAATCCCACGGTGAAAAAGTATTACCATATTGATAAAATATCAAAGGGCATAATTACATTGGAAAACCATCCTTCAAGTTTCAATAATTTATCATTAAACCTTAAAATAGTTTTAGATGCACTTGACAATATTTGGTTCTCTAAGCATATAATTGTTTACCATAGTACCATAAGTTACCATAGTAGATAACTTAAAAGATCAAAAATAATTAAGAGGCCAAACTAAAGCAAATGATCAAATTTCCCGAAAGATCAGGTCTCACTTTTCACCTATAATTATGGTCTCTTTATATTTTATAATATTAAAAAGGGAATCAACTAAGAACTAAAATTTCACTGTTTTGTTGTACCCATCATTGAATAAGCTTTTCTACATTTGATATATTTATCGATGTGAAATTAAAATTGAATTTTAATTTTATTGCATAATGTCAGAGTGAGTAACTTTTATGATGCCAAACTACGAATCGCTAGAGAAATTGTAGTTGATGTTGGATTTTGTTCTGCCATTCGTCTCAGTTAACTAAAAGATTTATCTCACCGCAAGGTGTGGCAGGCAAGTTATATACGTAAACAGCGATGTATACAGAATTTTATAAATTTTAAGGAAGCTTTATTCTATTTACGTACATTTGGACGTTGAGTTATGGTCTCTATTTGTTGGCCCTAATATGAGACTTAAATAATGGAACAACTTCTATTTATATGTTATAGAGGAAAACCTTCATAAATATCTTCATAACTAGCTAGAAAACTGCTGAACAATTTTCAACTTGTCGATATAAATGACAACTAAAATACATTTTCTTATGTATTTTCCTTCTATGGCAACATTATTCTGCACAATTTGTTTTATTTTAACTAACCGATAAGTGGATTTCATATTTTCTAAATAATTACATATAATAAAGTGAAAATGATTATAAGTTAAAATAATATTGTATTGTTATTAATTATGGTAATTTGATTTTAAATACGCATATTTCTATTAACGCAAAGATACCTGTATAATTTTAAAATTACGAAAATTTTCGAAAACGCCTTAAGACTAATAATTATTATGCCTTTCGACGTAAAATATCTTTTAAAAAGAAATTTAACTTTATATTTGTTGTCTGCTCTGTTCACTTATTTATGATTGGCTTGATCCTCAAAAATCTGACTTTTTTAATATTTTGAAATGGTAAATTAAGTTAGTACCGGTAAAGCAAAAAATATAAAGTTAAACTTCTTGACATTATTACGTCACCAGATAATATGATTTGATACAGTTACACTTTAGGTTGTAGTTGCGAATTTCAGTAAATTTTAAAGCCTTTGGAGTAAAAAATTGAAAATAAGTAATAGGTACAAGCATAAAGCCATAGCAGTGGATTGATGTGATCGCTGCTTGAGTTACGGAGCGGAAATTTTGGATTTAAATCGCGGACTTCACAAGTAGATAAACTAAGCCTGGTTCCAGACCACTTTGCCCATATAATTAATATTAGGCCGAAATCAACTGCTTTCACTCAATGATAATAATTTATGACCTTGCTCTAGACTGTGTAAATAAAATCAATAATAAATAGAAGAAACATTTACAACCCCATATAGAGGGATGACCCTCAAGAACACCTGCATGATTGGAATTCTACTAACGCATGCGCAGACTTAAAAGTTTGGACTATTTACCAGCAGTCTGGCGTAAATCAAACATGGATAGACTACAGAGCGGGAAACCGCGGTTCTAATCCCGATTAAGTCGGATATGTGTTGTTATCTAAAAAGTCCAAAATCGATCTGTGGATTATGGGGAAGGCAAAGGGAAGCCACCCCATTAACATTTCTTTAGTAAAGTCTTCCTGGCTTAGCCAGGAAGATCGCCTACGTCTAAAGAAGATATGGCACTAAGAAGAAGATTGATTTTCGGGAGTGAAAAAATGCAGTTGATTTCGGCCCTATTCTAATTATATGGGCAAAGTGGTCTGGAACCGCCTTAGTTTATCTACTTTCACAGAATTTCTTAGCTCAGCCGTCCAGTGGGCATCACACGCTGTGGTGAAATCGGAGGTAGTGTAAAGGGCCTGATTATGTAGCGTACGAGTTACATGTGTGTGTGTACGAGTATGAATAAATAGGTATACAAAAATTTGAATTTAAAAAATTTAAAAACAACATGATGGCCTGCGTCCAAGTGTCCTCTTGTAAAAAATATATACTTTTGTGCCAATTTTTTGAATAATAAGCAAGATATCAGTGAATTGCGAAAGTGCATTTTGCAACTCTGATGATTTCTCTTAATTAAAATATTGTACTATATCAGGAGGTATCCTACACTTTAAGCTAAATTTTTATAACAATCTGGGAATTTAATTTTAAACAGCCCCTGAAATACAGCTACTCTAATGCCACGACCAGCTCAGTTCTCCAATCAATGACAACCCTCCAGCAATTCTACTAAAGGACGCCTTGTGAATGATCAAAAACAACAATACTAAAATTTAATAACTTTAAATTTTTTATTTGGCAAAGATAAATTTTCTTTGCAATTTTTATCGCACACAAACAGATTATTTTATCATTGAACTTGGAACCTGGGATAAAATACAAATCCCGATCAAACCCTCTCTCGTTAATGCAAGGGGCATTTAATAAGTAAAATCGCCCTACCCCTTGCATACACGAAGGAATTACAAAAAAAGAAAAAAAACGAATCTTAAATTATACAATAAAAAAAAGTTTGTACCTCTAACAAATCTTCTGGGTGGTCACTTCACAATCACTGGGTTAATCTTCTTATCTTCCCAACTATTCTAACCTTTACTGATATAAGTTTATCCAAATCCGATAACCGTGCACTGCAGAGTGTTATAATAATTTCTAACCAAACTAATATTAATTCGCAATTTCATTTCACACAATTTCAAAACGAAACTTCGTATGTCCTCAACCGAAAATTGGGATTATCAAAATAAATAAGTGTCAATCTAACTTCAAATTATTATCATTGAAGTTTTCCAATTTTCCAACTGTATCCAAATTCATCCAGAAAATAATACGTACAAAAATAGGATCATGTACCAAAATCACAGTCGATGACTCAGACAATCCAAATTTATTGCAATTTTACCAATGGATACCCAAATTTTCCATGGGGCCGTCCTATCGCAAATTTCCACAATCTCGCTCAAAATTAACTCCAATGCTTTCCCGTATTCAGGAAACGCAACCAAACTCAAATTACTATTCCTGAAATCGATCGTGATCCCCAGAAACTCAAAATTCGCCAATGTTAACACGGATGTTCAAAACTCAAGTCCACTTTCCTAAAATGGTCACCCGAAAGACCTCCTTTATCTTCTTACCACCCGTCTCATTTCAAAATTTCCTGCTCCTATCTCACGCGGTAAAACTGAATCGCCCCACTTGCACTTTATTGCAGTTTTCTAATTTTTATCTTTCAGTACAGTAAATCCAGTACATTGACCTTACAAATCACATGATTAATTTTCCAGAAGGTTCAATCATCCAACTTGGAGTAAGGACAATTTTCCTTCTTATTGGACAAAACAGTCTGTTGATAGAATCCTCCTAATTAAGGACACCTCAACTTTATGTAACAGTTTTCCCAGGACATCCTTCTTTCATTTGCCACTGTTTTATCGTCAAAATAACATTACAATATAAAAAACAAATTTTTAGATTTTATTACGATTTAAAATAGTCTAGTATAATACGTTTCAAATTCTATGGGTGTCGGAGAAGGGCGAAAGGTTATAAATTCCAATCCTTAGGTAAGGACATAGGAAGTCTACTAAAAGCTTTTGAAAACTTACGAACCCTTGCAGGAGGGGGACAATTGGAGATATTGGGTGACAATCTTTACACCCGAACATAGCAAATTAATATCGTAAAGCGAATTTTAAAATTCCTGTTCCTCATTATAGTGGATAATAAGAATATCAGTGATAGAGTGGTAAATTTTTTCCTTAGTGGTTGGCACGTGAACTTGGGCTAGCGCGGAATAATAATTGAAATATAAAATATTATGCAATTTTATGTAGAAAAATATGAATTGAATTTGAAAAATAATTGCCTGCAATTTACTTTTGCAGAATAAATAGGTACATTTTTAATTTGTTTATGATGTTTTTTTAAAGAGATTCATTCGCTTCTATACTATGACAATATTACAGCTATTTTATTTATATAAAAAAAGTTCTAAAATAATTTTGTACATACTGAAATAAAAGCTTTCTCTACCTTTGCTTATAAGGACAATTTGGTTTGTTTTGATGCATTCCATTAATTCCTAAAATTTGGCATTACCTTCCTTCACACCCTGTACTGAATATGGTTAAAAGTATCTAGCCGAATGCAAGAAGTTCAAAGTTTAACGTAAATTCAATATTTATAGCCAACGCCAAACAGCAGCGGTTCGAGCTGAAAATTAAATTAGCTTTATGCAACATTGATTGTATTCAACCAAATGGAACTCAATTTAATAAAAGTTTTTGAAAATTTTTTCAGAAAATCAATATACAATTTAAAATAAATTTTTAACATTTGATATAAAATTTACACATTTGAATCTATAGTTAAAAATCTTGAACATAAAAATTTCGTGTACAAAATTTTAATTAATTCTACCAAATTTTTTATTTAGCGTTAAAAGTTAATAAAAATAATATCGCTCAATTAAATTATTTTTAATCAACAATACATCAAAAAGATACGAAAACCTCAAAATCAATTGCACAAAGGCGGCGTATAAAAAGTTTTTGTCATCCAACTCGTAAAAAGAAATTACTGAAACCTATTCCTTAGTGAATAAAATGATGAACGACCATTACTTGCTGCAGGAGATTTCCTGTTTATTATAATTTAGCTCGATTAGCGTTCATAATACGAATCAAGTATTTTTATTAATATTACGAAAAATTTATTGGTTAATAAATAAACAAATATCACAAAATGCGCGAATTTTTTTATGTTAATTAAAGTCAACAACACATTTCAAGCTGAGCATTTTTTTGTAGAAAATGACAGAATGAATAGGACGCAGAGTTCTCCAGAATCTCAACGGAATATTTTAATTAAATTAAAAGAAAAAAGCCTTTTATTGTTAACGTACTTTTTACTTTATTTCTTCATTAAATTACAATTTTTAAACTTGACTGCATTTAGTAATAAAGTTGCGAGTAAACTATTAAATTTATGCGAGTATCTAATCCCAGGTATTTAGTTATAAAATATAATTAAGTAATAATAAATTAAAGAAATGTTAAAGAAACACTGAATTTTATAATTCAAACGATACCCAGGACTCGAAATCCGGTCTCGATGATTGTGGAATTAACCTTCCGTCATTTCCAAGTAGCACATATAATTATTGGATCCATTTCGCAGGAAGAACCTTTCATCATGCACTTTTATGTTAATTTGAAATTTTGAAAATTTCTGTTTTCTAAATAAAAACTTTTAAAAAATATACCTACTGTAAAATTTTGTCTGATATATCCGAAGTCCATTATAACCGGTCCGTTATATTGCGGCTTGATTGTGGTTGTTTCATTATGAACATTTAAAAAAAATATGTAAAAATTAAGGAATTAATTAAAATTTCAAAATCATATTGTTCAATAAAACAATGTTTACAATGAAATTACTAAAAAAGTAAAACAAAAACAGCAATGCAGATAATATGGTGTGTTAATTAAAATTTAATAACGAATTTCAACTTTAAAAGAGGGTAGATTATATTTTGAATTTCCTTTAGTATTTTCGAGAAAATCTGTTTTTTAAATTTCGTTTCGGAATCACTATCTATGTTGTCTTATTCCGTAAGAAACTAAGATTAAGTAGCTATACAAGTAACAATGAATAATAAGGAAACCAAAAGTATGAAATAAGATTGCGTTATTACATAAATTCTTAAGTTATTTATAGTTTACAAGAAAAAATCTAATGTTCATACGTTTGCGTTAACCTGACATTCACCGGTAAAACAAAATAAAGCAAGCACCTAACTTCGTGAATAGGTAAACAATGTCGAAACAAAGTTACCATCCACCTACATATGTCATTGTCTGCGAATTGCTGAAATTGTGAATACACGTGGAAACAAAGAAAACTTCTCTTTCTCTTCAGTGTTATCTTTTTTTGAATGCTATCCTGTCATGCTATATTTGCATAAAAACTTTTCGGTTTATATACTTTTTCAACCGTAAAAATATTCGTCGTTACTGTTTCATAATAAAAAATTTCTTCTAACTACGCTTCAACAAAAAATGTTATAGGTACATATTTTTTAAATAATTATTTTTAATGGAATATGAAAATCGACATTTTGAGAGATCATGTAGGTTTGCAAGTAATCTTTTTTAAATTATCGACGTAAGTCAATTCATAAGGAAGTATACTTTTGGAGGCCTGAACTGTTTCTTGAGAAATTTTTAAAGGAATAGTTTAATTAAGGATTTCTTCATCCATGGATTATAATGGAATACCCTACAGATGTTCAGCAAATAGGCCGAATTTACCATTGCATCCCAAAGGTGGTTTATTCGTATCCTGCGTGTTTCGACGTCCCGTTCTCGCTTATAACTCACTGGAAAAGTGATTTACAAATATTGAATCGCCAAGAGTACCAACTTTGGTTTCGTAATCGAGCATACAGGGTGGTGTGAATGAAGATTATGCTTTTATTAGATTTACCGAAATTTTCACTCAAAAGATATAGTAAAGGACGTAACTTTTCCCATATTCTACATATTTCAGTAAACATTTCGTTTTAAAAACGTGACTTGTTACATAATGTGAGTGTCAGCTCTCAAACTTCTTTTACAGCATAACATTCATTGTGCAACAGGGACTAGCTGACATTGCAGGTGACAATATCATCAGTGATTTTTGCCTCTCTTTAAAACATTACTGTTTACTATTTATTGTACTGTATAAATCGATACCTTTAAATTCACCAATTTTAATTACGTTTTGTACTTAAAAAGGATTTATTTAGTAATGTCAAATCTCCTTAGAAAGAATTCTAAACAACCAATTCGTTCCATATAAATCTTTCTTAAGTTTTTCAAAAGATTCGTTTTATTTTTACATTTACTACTGTCAACTTCGTTGTTATTTATATTTATGCCAGCATATATAAACTGCAACGACATTAATATTTAGATATTATATTACCTCATTTTCGAAAATTATAAACATACAAATTTAGCTTTTCTGACGTTAAAATATTACTTAAATATTTTAAAAATTAAAAGATGCTTTCATTTTTTTGGAAAATGCGTTGTTAATTTTGGAACAATTATATATAAATAAATTGTAATAAATTATTTTGTATTAAAACATTGCAAGTAATTCATTTGTATCACTAATTTTAATATTGGAAAAGTTCGCTCATGTGCCTCTTCTATCTGTGCAATTGATTTCCAATTCAGTAAATGTAAGTTAAATTCAATTTCACTTCAATAATTTCATTTAAAACATTTTCCTGTATGAAAAATACTAATTTACGAAATTACAATTATAACTTTTTTTACCACTTGCTGTAGCGAGAAATTTTTATCCTCGACCTCAAACGCAATAACAGTAATTCATATAGAAGTAAACTCAAAATTTCCACCTAAAAACCATTTAGAGTAATAATTCAGCACAATAAGCATAAAACTATATAAATTAGAACCAAGCATTGCCAAATGTTGTAAACAAAAATTAACAATTTGTGTTAAAAATCGTATAAAATTTTAAAAAGTTAATAAAACTTTTAGTACAGAAATTGCTGTTGCCATATCTATTAAAATAGAATGGATGGCATCAGTTTTTGTAAAAAAAACCGTACCTGATTCTTTAAGCATCCAATAAACTATCCACGTCTAAACGGTAAAACTACTGTTATTTTGTTCTCTGAAAAACATATCCATCTTGCAGCTTGTATTTTTTTTGTAAATTGCTACTTATTTATATATTAACTATCACCTCTTGATCTCATGATATAATATTTATTTTCTCTAAAAATTTTGTTAGGATTACAATTTTAATTCCAAGTTCAACTCATTAATTACAACTGAATTGATAATAATATTAAAACTCAAAATATATCAAACATTTGTGTGTTTAGTCGTATGTAATCTAGCATAGATAAGTAAAATCCTTCACACACATAACTCAAGCTTCAACGCGAGGTATTCGCAAGAGCTTTCCCAGCATACAAGAGCAGTTAATTAAAGAAGAAGTTTAAGAAGCAAAACATATGGCATATTGTATTATCGGGATTTCAGCTTTAACCAAAAGATAAATAATCCGGTAAATACTGATTTGGAGCTAAGCATCTTAGTACCTTGGTATCGTATCGCCTTATCTTGGTATGCATGTGAAGAAAAATAAGCTTCCTTCAAATAAATCTTCTCAATAACAACTACTTACTTGAATGTTAGTCCAAAATTAGTGTGTAAAAGGTAGATATTATAGTATTTTATAATCCAACTCGATTCGTGTTTAGAAAACGTTATTAAAATAATAACATAAAAACAATTTTCATAGTTTTCCGTCCCATGACGAAATAGAAGCTGAATCCGATAAAATCAGTAATTGATTTTTTATTTTATAACATTTCTATTTTGTTATTTAATAATAATTTATTATTCTTTAACGTTATAGAATTTTCTCTATTTATTTTTTTTATTTTGCTCTTTCTCTTTTAGTTGTTTAATTCACCGTATATAAAATAATATCTACAAACTTTGTTGAACTTACGTTATAATTAAATATTATATATTATTTTAAGTTGTTTTAATTAGTCCTAGAGTATGTACTTTATTACCCGTTCTTTGCTCGAAAGCACCTGCTTGAGAATCGTATTCAACTCGGCTGCATCTTCGAGCAATAAAATTAAACAATTAGAATCACATTTTAAGATAAAATTGCTCACATTTAATTATTTTTATTGCATCTAAAGGCAATTACCTTTCAGTATCGTTGCATAATTAAATACATTGTGATACTTTCTTATTCTTTGCTATTCTTATACACAGGTATTTTAAGTTTAGAGAATTTTTAAAGAAACTGGGATGCATTTAAAATAAATTGAGATTTTCAAAGTGCAATATAATTGCAATTTTTTTCTTTTATACATAACCGACGCCGACGCTATCTATTTCTTTAACAATAAGTAACTTTTATTCTTGTTAACACTTTGCAGTAAAATGTGAGTTTTATAGTTTTGACTTTTTTGTTTATTTAACTTTTATGGAAAGTGTTATGACTGCAATTAAAGTTAAGTGTAAATTGTATTTCTTTTATAATTCAGAGGCCAGATAATCTTTGAACTGATTCTTACGTTTTTATTATATTAACACAACGAGTAAATATTAAATACAGACACAATAACACAAAATTTAAAAAAAATTCAAAATTTAAAAACCAAGCAGCAGTTTTCAAGTTTTAAAGAATTCCACCATATATCTATGAGTTAGCATTTTACAACTTCTACTAAAGTTTGTTTCACTGTTTAGAACGCGAGCGTTTCCATCAGAATACAGAGCAGTTGTTTTAAAAGTCTTTCTTTCAAGTTGGAAATTTGGATACTTGAAAATTTTACTATGTGACTACATAATTTGTTTTAAATTATTTATAATCTAATTTATCATAATTTTAAGTAAAATCTGAACCATAACGTTATGCTATGTTTTTCCTATTTTAAGTCATTATTTATCAGGAATTTAGTGGAACATAATGAATTCGTTCGTTATATGAGGGTTTCCTTTACAAGTGAGTCTATTATTTGTGGATTACAGTATACCATTTTTAACAATAATAAAAGTAATTTTAGATTACTGCCAAAATAACAATACAAAATTAACAGTTTATTTTTATTCACGATCTTGTACTAACTCTTTATTTACTTTTCCAAAAATCGATTTTTAATTCAAAATTATCAAAAAGTAAATTTTTGTGTCTTTTACTGATAAGTTTTTAAATAAAATCAGAAACATAATTATCTAAGATATTCAAGATAAAAAAAACTTAAAAATTGAAAATCATTATTTTGTCCTAACTCGAGGAATAAAAGAATTTGTGAACTAAAATTCGGAGTAAACATTTTTGTTTGAAATAACAAACAAATCAAATTTCATTTAGAAATTTTCCGGGGGCAATTTTGACCTTTTCGTCAGATTGGAATTACCATGTACAAAGTGATAATTTCAAAAGTCATAAAAATTCTAAATTTTATTCGATTTTTAAGAAGTTGTACAAAAATATAAATTCTTGTACCTATAAAAGTTACAAAATAAACATAATGAATCTTGAATTTCTCACTGTATTTAATTTAAAAAGCAGTTTTGATTGTTAATAATTCTGTATTGGACAATAAAAATATTTGTAGTTATTGCAAAGTCGCCCCATAAAATTATTCCACCTTGTTTTAATGTTCCTCATTTATAATCTCGATTACGAAAGAAGAATATAATAATCATTGCAATATAACTGGTCACAGAGTTGAGTTATCCAAATGAATTTCCTATGGAAGTTGAAGTACATAAATCTCTACTAATTTAGAGTAGTTTTAATTTTTTAAAACTTTTTATCAATATTATTTATAAACGTTACGCTTGACTTTTGGCAATATTTTCAAATCAAGAATTCGCAGACATTTTATTTTTTTAGCGTTTCTATAGTATTTTTTATCCAAATAATCAAATCATTTTGAATGAACACATTTATATATAAAAATTAATTAAAGGATAATATTTTATAAAATATAATAGGCAGAGGTATGTAAGTTGCTACTGCATGTAAGTTGCCACGGTCTCTGAATTTCGGCATCTATAAGCGGGCCACAAAAAAAATTTCGACTGAAATCGTCAACAAAGGAGGTGTTGGTCAATTTTAAACTACTTTTGGTCCGAAAATATCCAATATTAATCCAATATCAAGAGCGTAAATTTAAAAGTGAATAATTAAAATTGTGTTTTTGTTTTGTGATTATAAATTGAACATTTTTATATAAAATTCAAGGTAAATATTTTTACTGTGTTTAATTATTAATAAATTACGAATTAAGGAATAATTATAATGTTATATTTGAGCTTTCGATCTTGCATTAAGACCTTCGTCAGAAAATTAATTCGTAATTTATTAATAATTAAACATATTTATTTTCACGAATTAATAATAAACCAATTTTAAATATATTTACTGTGTTGTATTATATTCAACTTAATTAATTCCAAAAGAATTTCAAAAATATCATGAATTGGAAATTTTTTGTACGAATTATTGTAAAATAGTTTGAGAATGTAAGTTGCCAGGCTTTAAGACTTGTAAGTTGCCACCCCTTTCTTTTTCGCTTATTTCAACTTGTATGCCAGCTTTCATGATTTTTTGATGATTACAATTGTTATTGAGTCAAAAGTGAAGTGTTTTTATTGCATTTTACTGATATTTTCGGTGATTATTTTTACATTTCCGTTCCATTTCATATCATTTTACAAAATTAAATTTGCAAAATAAATAAATTTGCAAGATAATATGGAATCATGCAAATTGACATGAAAAATCAAATTTTGATTTTTTATGCCAAGTTACACTAACTTTTTTATGTTTACGACCACTGAATATCAAGAAAAACCCATAAATTTTATAAATCAATTGTTTTTTCCGTTTTTCTACATTTTCAGCAATTTTGCTGGGGATGGACATTGGGGGATGGACAACATGCATACCTAAAATTTGAAGAGCTCGATTTTAGGTACTTTTCAAAAACTCCTGTAAAATTTTTATTTTTTGAAAATTCAAATAATTTCTACGTCAGGATTGTGCCTTTTGAGTTCCTCTTTCCAACATATGTTATATATCAACAATACGTTGATTTTGTGACGAGCTATGAGCAAAAAATCTAAGGGGTGGCAACATGCAAACCTCTCCCTACTTAATGTTTTTAACTTGTAAAATAATTAATACAGTAGAATTTTGATAATTCGGACTAATAATTAAAACATTAGCCATTCAAAATAACCGAATTTTCAGTATTATATGATTTTTATTTTAAGATTAAGGAAATAATCGAGGAGTAATTCACTTCACTAAGGTTTAAACCGTATAATATATTGCAGTCCCTAAAGATTGCACAGAGATTTTTATAGATTTTAGAGATTGTCGAAAGATTTAACAAGATTTTTGAGATTCATACATGTTCGCGAAGATTAGTGAAAAAAGTAAGATTGTGTAGTTTTTGTTATGGATTTTGAGATTATTTCAATTCTAATAAGGATTGTAAGGATTTATTTTATATTTTTGAGATTTTTGGGATTTACAATGCTAAGATTTTTGGGATTGTTTCGAAGATTTTAAAAATTTTTTCTGAGATTTTACAAATTTTTATTAAGATTACGAAGATTGTTCGGGATTTTTCAGCTTTTATAAAGATTGTAGAGATTTTATAAATTGAAACAAGGATTAGTAAGATTTCTACTGGATTGTAAAATCTATGCGATTTTTAGTGAAGATTTTATAGATTTTGCCTTGGTGCACAACAGATTTTTATTGTAGTGATTTACACCTCGGAAATAATGTAATGTCATTTCAGTAAGTTGTGCAATTATCAACTGCGAAATTTCGACTTAAAAATTAATAAAAATTATCAAAGAATTTGAATTATCCGGATTATGAAATTCTGCTATAGGCAATAGAAAATTTGAAGATTTTCTAAATCGATTTTTACAGCATTAAATTAACTTAAATATTATATCATTAATTTTTAATTACAACTCTAATTTGTTTACTTTTACAATTAGTTTTTTCTATATTAATTTGTTCAAAAATCTGGAAAATCCATACGCATATTTTATTAGTCATAGAAGAATAAATATTCAAAAATAGTTATTGAGAATTCGTTAATTAAAACTACAGTTAAAATTCTACTAGCAACTTTTCAAAATAATAAAAACAAACAGGACGCGCTAAAATAATTGGGCTACAGCAATAAAATATAAATCTTAAAAAATAAATTTCAAGAGTAGGTGTGATATTATGTATGTATCGTAAAATATATTTTTTAAGTATAAAAGTAAATTTCAATTCAACATTTTCGTAAGACTTTTTGCATTTTTTTGTTCATATTATCAAATGTTTTCTGGTTCTACCTTGATAACTAACGGTTAAAAATGTTTATTGTGTTTCTAAATCAAATTTCTTGTCTGTTGTTTTTTACTTAAAGTTAAAATTCTTATATTTTAGCGCTTAATTAAGTTTTTGTTAAATTTATAAAAGTAATAAGCTTTAATAAAATGGATTATTGAATCAGGATGATTTCCAAATAACTCGAGGAATTCCCAAAGGTACGGATCACCTTTTAATATTTTTTAGAACCGAAAAGTATTTACCATGAAAATCGATAGTTACATGCAGCTAACAAATATAAAATTATTTGGCTTCATAAACAATAAACGAATAAGCCACAACAGTGGAGTGATATGTGATCTGTGGTTCCGTTACAGAGTGCAAATTTTGGGTTCGAATCGCAAACTTCACAGAATTTCTTAATTCGGCCTTCCAGTGAGCATCCATCCACACGCTGTGGTAAAATTGGAGGTAGTATAATTATTGTACAAAGGGCTCGATTAAGTATCAAAGTGCGTGCGAGTTTATCTTCCAAATAATAAAAATCCAATCCAAAATCAATAAACGAATTCGACTAGTCTTGGTCGTCTAACTTCCTTTTCATTTTAAAATGAAAATTGTCGATGCCATAATATATTGTGAAAGAAATTTTAGTAAAGTTTAGTAATTGGTTTTAGCCAGGACTAATTGCATAGTTACTAAAATAACAAATGTATTAGTAAACATTCCTCATTAAATTATAAACAACATGTTATAATTAATTGTGTTTTCACTCAGGGTAGCATACAAATTTAATCAAATATTTCAGATGTTTGCGTACAGTAGAAATGTCGTAATAAAATTTTTTTATTATCTAAAGAAAATGTTTGTTTTGTACAGCTTCCACAGTTTATTTAAGTAGTATTTTTAATTTTTAAATGTATTATATTTTGAAAATCTCCCCTAGTTATAAAAAAATATTTATCTACTTTAGTGCATCTAACCTTATCAAGTAAACCAAAAGCACACGTGAAATTGGAAAACCAGATCATCGCTTGGCCAAACACTAAAAGTAGAGACGAATCTAAAAATTCGACTGGAAAATGTATTCAAAAGCAAAACACAGGCGATAATATCTTTGAAAGCATCAAATACCTCTGAGCGTTTACTGAAACTTCAACATAACAAAAGGAAATGCTCAAAGTCGCATGCGACCTTTCCGTTTTATATTCAAAGTTTAAAAGTGTGTAACGAATTTTATTTTATGTTCAATATTAAATGGCATAAAAGTATTTCAATTTATTGGTTTTTCTAGAAATAATAACACTAAAATTTTGCTTTTGCTATTGTATTAGGCAAACATTTTATGCAAACTTTCAACGTTTGTTAGCCCAGAGTCAGGTTTTATTTATCAAGCGAATTTTGGAAAAAATTTATATATTTCTTAAAATATGGAAATGAAAATACCGAACTTTTCTTATAATAATATCCCTCTCTTTGAATCCCGGAACATGTATTTCGGTGGTTTTGAAGTTCATCAGGTTGTTCATCGAATTTTATTAGAAATCTAAATTTTCCTTCAGAAAAGAAACAAAAGCAAAGTTTGCTCATTTATTAAGGATGCCTAGCCGTTTACAAAGTAGCGACGTTTAGTGCGAAAAATGTAAATCTAGCGGTCGATTAATCATTTAAAAATAATTAAAAATAACTATCTTATTTTAATTCTTATGAAATTTGGTCAGGTTTTATTTTTGAAAAATGTAATAAGCTGTCATATCAAAAAATATAATAATAAATTGGAAAATATATTGAGTCAAACGTTGTGAATTGCCCTAGTGACTACATTTGTCATCTAAATGCATAAGTGTATTCCCAACTGAAATAGTCCTCGAAGACAGTAGCTGCCTATTAGGCTGGATTTTATTTGCAAGAAAACGTGAAAAGGATGCAAAGAACTATGAGTTTTCAAAAGCGGAACTTGAACGTACGTGTACAGAGCCTGGTATTGCATCATTTGCTGGACTTGGGCGTTAGAGCGAGACAATACAATTACGTTCCTATAGTCATACAAAATTGAATACTATGAACCCTGGCGCCGTAACAATCGTAAATCAGAATTTTCTTTCTCAAGTTAGTATGATAAATTTATTGCAAACATATGTCAACGTTTATGTATCAGTACAAAATATATGCGTTTTACCCTACTCCAAAAGTATTTCCACCATAAATTATGATTTATGGAACTTGATATCTAACAACTTAACGATCCATATGAAAGGATCACCCAAACAAATTTAGCTTATTTAGTTATTAACTTTAGACGAGCAATAAATACCAGACAAATTTGGAAAGGTGGTTTTTGAATTCTATCTATTCTCTTTCATGCAAAGTGATAAAAAAATTTAGTATGTGGATTGGAAATTCTTACTCTCGATCGCTTCAGTAAATTTTGATTGAAATTACTTCGCCAATGACACAAATATCTAATCAGCTAAAAACATATGGACATTTTGACAGAGTAATCAAGTTTACAAAGCAGCCCTTCTCAATTTTAGTTTAAAGACGACCCAAGTTAAACGTTTTATGATAGGTACCGTAAGTAATTGTTTTAAATAATGAAACCTTAAGTAATTAAATTATCATGGAAGTGGTGCCTAAGATAATTCAATTTTTGGTTTACCAAAAAAGTTATCTTTTGGGTAAGTTAATAGATTAATATATTTTAAACGTGAATCAGCACTATAATGCTCTGAATTTATATTCTCTTCCTTTTTCAGAAATTGTAAAAAATATTAAAACAAATAGATAATAAAAAATAAAATAATAATAATGATAAATTAGTAAAATAGTAATAATAATAAAAAGAAATGATGCTTTCCTACGATGTAAGCAAGCTTTCATGATATTTGCAGTGGGTTAGAATCCCCAGAGAGAAATTTTTCAAGCTAATGTCAGCATGTAGTTCAGCAGTTTTATCAACACCAAAGACATCGCAAATATTTCAAAAATGCCAAACGGAGTTTGTATTTTTTATTCGTATTGCTTATCCAGTCAAAATTTTAAATAACAATAAACAAACCGGCAATTATATTTTTATAATTGATCACAACTTTCAGTTGCTTTGTAAATAAAGTATTAATTTATAATTAGTGATTTTAAAACGTAAATGTTAAAATGGGGTTAAGTGAACCATTAATCCCAAATGATTACCAAAACACTCGTTAATGATTATAGATGTTTTTTGGGATATCATTTTATTTTAAATAGTAATTTTCGTAAAGCACGAACGAAATTGTAACCTAAATTAAATTTTCTGTAAGTTATTTGATTAAAAGATGGCAATTTCAAAGCTGTGGGACTTATCATGTGGGATGGTTGGTAACGTACCAATTTTAAAATTTATATGTATGTAAAAGTTTTTTTGAGTTAATATTTTGTTAAATCAGATAGAAAATAAAATTAGGGACTTCATTAACACAAAACAAGGGTAGGTTAAAATAAATTTCATATAACAACAAAATTTTATAAGCTGATTATCTCATAACGATAAAGCTTAATTTACTGCAATGCCATTTTAGAATTATATCAATTCACTTGATTACTAATTTAAGTTTTACAATTTATATTATTAATATTAGCTATTTAGATGGTGGGAATAATAATCCCAATTATAATTAAAGGTGTAGTAAATCGTAAAATTATCTGCTAGTTGCAGCTTAGATTTTCAAATAGGCGAGAAAAAAAGTCAAAAATTGTTGTGTTAATCCTAATCTCATATAACTCTTAATCCTACTTTACGCGTATGGCGCTAACATCAAGAATGTAATTTGCTGTAAGCATTATTTTTCATAAAAAAAAAGTTAATTCGGCAAACTTAAAACGATTTGTTACGCTATTTTGTAGAAAAATAAAAACCTCTATATACTCCTTAAAAAATTGAAGTTATACATTAAGGTCAAAAAAGTGCAGAAAAACAAAATCAAAACTATTATTCTTTGTCTTAACTAAAACTTGTGACAAAAACAATAAATTATGTAAGTATAATAGCAGAAATAACAAGATATATCAAAAAAGTGTGCAAAAAATAATGAATTAATCTTATAAAAGATAGATTACTGCTTTATTCAACTTGATTTCAATTTAATTTTGTAAGATATATTTTTTAAAAGAAATTAAGTTAATATGTACCTACATAATCATACAAAATTAGTATAATGATCGTGAACGTATATAATAATTACATATATATTTTATTTGAATAGATCATCGCCTATTGCACAAAATACCACCCATATGTAAATTACATAATTTATAATTATGCTTATGACAGATTTTGTAACTTTCAAAAGTTAATATGACATTTTGTTTTAGGTGAGTAAATTATTTACTACATACAACATCCAGCATGAGAGAATTATTGTACTCGTAAGTAATCTTAATCTTAATATAACCTTTTTACTTGTGTCATAAAACGACATTTAAATATGCATTTGAATGCTCAAACAATTTGCACAAACTTAAAATTTAATTGGGGTATAATTTTGTAAATTAAATTTTCAAAATGTTTTCCTTCGTTTTTATCCTGAAACCTCTCGAATATCACCCTATGCGGTATATACAATAAACTGTCAGATATATAAAAGTGATATTTTATAACCAAGTACCATCATAAACGTCTGACTGCTAACAAGCTCAGCACCTCCATAATTCAACTTTTAACACTCAAGTAAATTAATAATTATAACTAAGTTAATTTACGAAAAATTGGTAACCTCACCAGAGAGGTTTTCACTCTAATCTTCACGATTTCCGTACTAATCTCCTTAAATCAAATATCTTTAATACTTTAACCCCGAAGGATGTGTAATTACTAATTACATTAATTTATTAACAGTTTTTTAATTCTTATGAAGCACACAATATACGTGAAAGAGAATCACTAGCTTTTATATCCAGTTCTGAAGAGCGTGGAATAATCGTGAATTTTTATATAGACGTCTCACGTTCAACTATCTGTGAAGATCTGTGAAGATATTCGTGAAAATGAAATCCAATTGTCAATTAAATTAAAATAAAACGGTTAAAAGAATATAAAACCGAGCACGACAACTCGTAGTAATTAATTTGAACTAATGATAATTTGGCCAAATGAAATCTGAACTGAATTTGGTGGAAAACTCGTAAAATGAGTTATTTCCAACTCGATCCTTGCAAGTGGTTTAATACTAGCAAGTTATCATACTTCGAACGCCATGTAAATAGGCAATACTAAAATAGAATTTCCCTAGATAATTAAATCTCATTTATTGTCAACCAAAATTGTATTATTAGAACAGTCAAGTCGACTACCAGTCAAAAGTACCAAGTAAAATCTTACACTGAAAAGAAAAGCACGGTACTTTTCGTATCGTTACGGAATTGCTTTGCTTCTAAAAGCATTTTTCATCATTTTCAAAAATTAATTAGTTATAATATTAATAAACAATTATACTGAAATGTTTACTAATTGTATTCTAAATTATAATTATTGTTCACATAGATTAAGTTGTAAAAGATTTAACCTACATCTGTCCCAGGTGTACCTTACCTTGAATGTTTCTCTATAATTCATTTGGTTAATTCCTCTCCTAAAGATAATTGGTGCGCAATTCTGTTCTGCAAAGATTTTTTTTTTAATCCACATTATTATGTTAACGGGTGATAAGTTTGAGCGAATTTTTAAGGAAAGATCTTTCGCGCTACACGCTCGAATCGTTGCATCAATTTCATTTCAGATTATTACCAAACAACCAATTTTTATAAAAAGTTAATGACTTAAGTAACGACAACAGTTAATATTTATGTTTAATATTGCATAATATCAAACATAAATCTTCATATTTCAACTTTTGTTAAATTAAAGGATTAGAATCCTCAAATGACTCAACTCAAATGACAAAATAAATACTAAAATACCCCCCTTAAAGGAAGTAACCTTTAAAAAAATTTTACTTGTGTAAGGAATTTATTAACATAAAAAATGTGCTTTGCCCGGTGATACCTCGCAAATATTAGGTTCCATTTCTGGTAACATTGCACAGTTAAATTAAATCAATGTAAGCAGCTGAGGGGTTTAAATATTTAAATTATTTTCTAACGTTTAGTTTTTCCAAACTAACGTTGCACTGTAGCTCTTACAATAATTATACCTAAATAATATTTATGTGCCCATTGTACAATTTGAAATTCTGAATTAATTTAGCATTGAGACAGGCAATTATCGGCTATTGTTGATTGCGGTACACTTTAAAACGCTTTGCTTTTCCTCCCTAAGGAAAACTATCTACTTTACACTGAAAATAATAGATTAAAAAATCTTTCGTTTAAATTTTTAACGCAAGACCAATTTCTTGACCAGCTGTTCAAATTGTGGAACCAAAAAGGCAGTAAATGGCTACTAAAGTTGCAATCAGTTTATTAAAAAATAGCTACTCTAAAGTGAGGCTGCAGCATCCCACGTTAATTTACAGTTTCCTTATCAAAATACGAATGTCACATCGAACAACTCTCAAAATAAATACCAGCAACGATAAATAGTAAACAAAGATTTATAGAAACTTTTAAAATTATTTTGTAAAGCTTATAGAAAGAGACTTAACGTAGTGGAAGAAAGCTTTCTACATTTCAGAATTACAAAGATGCTAGTGATTCAATTTCAAAACAATAATTTATTCTTTCCGAACCAATAAAATTATCTTCTATTGCGGCTGAGATGATTAGACCTTTTCAAATTGGAAGAGATCGGCTTCTCATGCTCGAAAGAATTAAAATAAAATATTTTAAGGTGAGATTCTACTTCCTATAATTTCCAGTACCAATAGAAAGAGATCTCTTTCTTCATCTGAAGATGTAGAAATGTGTAGAAATGTTGGTACAATTTGATATTAATTAATTACAATGATCAAACAATAATGCAGTTATAATATTTATTTACACAGACATCGACTAAAACACATACATGTAGCATAAATTAATACAAATACATAATTCTACATAGAATGTAACTATTGGATTTAGCTCGTTAGCTCTTCAAATTAGTATAACACAATCACTGTGTGTATTGTATTAATTACCTTACACTTTCGTCGATCCGGCTTCGTCAAGATCAACATTCGTTCGTATAACGCTCCCTTAACACAAACGTCGTCGTGAGTTTGCTCGTCAATTCCACCAATTAACACGAACATAAATTCGAACGGACTAATTTTCGTTTCTGCACATTAGCTCCACCGGGCCATGATTCCTTGGGTTAGTTTTAACATGCTTCCAGCTAACATTCACCTGACTCTTTCTACTCTCTACAATACACTCTCTCTCTAATATTGTTTGACCCCCCCCCAAATACAACATCTATCACTAAAAAAATATCTATGTTACACAAGAATTTAGCTCCTTCACTGGAAGGACATATTTCTTCTGTTCGCTCGAAGTTACCTGCCTTACCGTTATGCCGTTGTTATATGGATAACAACACATTGTTATAAGGATGAATTCTTTATGAAAGCCCCAGTCAAGTTTCAACACAAATCATAAGCTAACCAAGGGCATATTAACCAAGATAAGGCAATTAGTTGGTATCAATGGCGGTATAAATTCATGTAGTTGGAGAGTTGATACATTGTAACGAATTTTTATTAATTTTTACTTTGGTTTCCTTTTCATATCATTTCGCAATATTTCTGAGTACGCCCATGCATTTATTTTAAATGCAATCGCAAATTTTATGCATTTTGTTAGGCAGATGGTCGTGAACTGTGAACGTTCGAATTTGATAGGGACATATTTCCGGCGTAGAATTTTGATTTTAGAACAGTTACCTGAGTACCTAAGAACCGAGCGGTTGATATTTTTGTTGCGTCAGTTTCTGAGTGCCGATTTGGAGTGTGTTTTTGTTAAACCACTGGTTGATCGGTCAGTTTAGTTCGTAATATGGTTTTCCGGCTCTGGCTATGTTTTTGGTGCTACTGTATAACATCTGACAATCTGACAGGTAACTCAAATGTGCAGGAATCGATTACAGTTTTTTTTCTTGTTGGTGTGCAAGTTGTGCGACCATTTTGGATTTCTTCAAGTTGGTTACATCCTATTGTTATTGTTTTTGGATGGATGAGCACTTGGGAAATTCTTTCCATCGTTTGGAAGGTTCCGTCTTGTTGACATCTCTACACCATCTCTCACTGGTCCAGGTTCCAGCTACAAATCTACAAGCAGAATGTTTAGTGTTCGCGATTATAGCAATCGAGTGTTTTCTTGTGTGATTTAACAAGTTACAAATTCCAACTTTCAAGCCAGTGGTCAATGTCGAGTAGGAAGATGCGTTTGTCAACATCTAAGTTTGTAAACTTATGAAACGTTTATGTAAGTAAATTTTATTCTATCTTGCTCGTCTGACCGATGTACATTTATTTGGCTTTTGTATATTAATTACTGGTAGCCCATAGCGGTTACTGTGTGTTTTGGTACTTGTTAAATTTAAGCTGGGTGCACTTTTTGATTGTTACCGTAATCTTTAAGTTGCTACTGTGCATTGTTGCAACAGTGATTTACATTGCAATTGTTGAAACTGTCGATACATCTCTCAAGTTCTGTGTGTTCAATTAAAGCATTTGATTCTATTTGCGTTTTTTTGAGTTTTCATCACAAGCTACCTGTCTTTTTTTCAGTAACCCATTGACCCGTGCCTTCGCATAAATATGGCTAGTCTAATTACCATCGTGGCAAAACAAACTGGAGAGGTTCTCTCCGGATTGTTGCAGATCCTGATCTCTGTAGGGGTCGACTCTCCCATTAGGGGTCGTGTTTGCAGAGGGATGATTTGTTTACAACATCGATATGGCGAATTAGTATTCGATTTTCCTTTAAGAAACTATTTAAATTTTAAAGCAAAAATACAAACTTATTGGGTAATTATCATCTGTTTACCCAACAAACTTTTATTTACAAATCGTAATTTTAGCCCGATTAAGGATTTTATCATTTATCTGTCTCCGAGTTGAAGTTTTTCTTGTAATTTTCGTCGTCAATTTTGGAACATGACAAAATATTATTTATTAATTTTTTATTAATAATCAGGTTGCTTAAAAAAATCAATAAAAAAGTAGTTTACATAAAATTAGTATGTTTATTTAATTGATTAATTTCTTTAATAAAGAAGCTGTTATACGAAAACGTAGTTTTCCCATTGAGAACATTTTTAACGAATAAGCAACTTCATTTCAAGTTTAGTTTTTCTTAGTTTAGTTATTTTTGTCTCTTACATTTTCTAATTTTGCTCTATTGAGCTAACAGTAAACCTCAGCAAGATTTAGAAATTTACTAAAGTTTGTGAATAAGACACGGTTACAAAAGAAGAATGTCCGCTTCCAAGATACGTACTTTTTATTATCTACTAATGTTGTATCTCGATCTTATATTTACTGAACTTTGTAAAATTTGAACATGTTTTTGTAGATTAAAGCGTCATTTTACCAACCGACTCGACATAAGGTAACAGCGCTTTCAGACTAAACCTAATAAAAAAATATTAAATCGAATCAGATTTCTCGTATTAAATCTGTCAGTTATCATCAGTGTGAAGCAGAGGCGTAGTAATTTTTCTAAATTACATTGGTGTAATTGTGAGTTAATAGACTTTATATTTATTGGACAAGCAAAAAATGTTATTCGTGAATTAATACCTTGTATTTTTCCTTACATGATTTTTTATATAAAGATATTTATCGGGTGTGATATACTGAAAGGTATAATTCGATTTCCATATGTCAAGTGAAGGAAACTGACAAAGTGTAAATGTTTTGAATTGAAACTCGTAAATTGAAAACGTATCTTATTGGCGTTATCGGAAGCGACTCCGCTGGGAAGTCCAGCAATAGAAGAAAGCCTCGTGAGACTGGACAAATCAGCACCTCATCTTTTCAACTATCGACTAGCTATCGTAGATTCCCTTGCGTCCACTGTTTGACAGCCGCAGCCTCTTCATGCTAGAATGGGTCTTGATGACAATACCCTACAAAATCCGAGATCTCTCTTTGCACTACTTACTATAAATACAACCTTTTCATATAAAAACCCTTACATGGGTACTCGTAATTCGTGAGTTATTAATAAATAAAACAATGGGTGCTATAAATAAAAAAATCCTAGTTTTGTTTTTATATGACACGCTTAAAGTTAATGGAATTAGTGCACTTGTTGATGACAAGATTGAGAATTAATTTTCTTTATGGGTGTATAATAAAAACTCCGTCGGTGTAATATAAACTTGAAAGCACTTAACAACTTTGTCTAATAGATAACATTTGTAAATCCAAAATTAGAGTTGACGCGAGGGCAACCGCAACTTAAAACTTTCTAACCAAATTTTGCACATTTCTAAAATCTTATAATCCTTATAATGCAAGAACAAGGTTTATAACATAAAGCAAATCCTACCTCAACATAGAAAATAATAAAACATGTAACTGCATTCTAACATCGTGCTACCTGAAAAACGAAAACTCAGGGCTTGTAGCAATTTAAAGATGTAAGTGCCCTCTTGGCTAGCTCGGAGTACGCAAGAGGCAATAAAGCGATGTGCCAATCTCCCTCCTTGTTGACAAATGGATGATACAGGGGGGACGCCGAAAGGTTATGCTTCAAAGAGCAAGGCGATAACTGCTGGTAAAAGAGCGCCACGTAGTTTGATGAACCACCCTGTATATCACAGCAAAGTACTCCCTGTAAAAAAAAACTACGAAAAGCTGGAGTACTGGAGTAGGGGAAGGTAGAGGAGATTGGGTAAATTACCTCCAGTAACAAAAGCGTATTATCTCGTCTTGATCTAGATATAATGATCAACATTAAATTTACAAAACCTGTCGCAATAATTGAGCTTACCCTTAAAATAAAATACGAGTTAAATTGTAAAATTACACGTATGTAGTTATAAAAATAACTGGTGTTTGGTTTACCTGGTATACGTATACTCGGCGTACAAGATTGCATACACGCCTCTGTGCTAAAATCACAGGTAATAATTGAACACACTTATGTAAATTAAAATAGCAAGGGAACGGCCCAAAATATTCCGCACAGTAAAATAAAGTATACAAAGATATTAAAGAAAAATATACAAAAGGTTTATCTTGGCGGTGTCTTCTGATCCAAGGTGTTGTGGGGGAGTGCAAGATGAATAAAACGATTAGCACGATCCAGAGTATGGCAGGTGGTCGCCAACAACAAACGAACTCGTAGTCAAATAAAAGGAAACCGGAACAAAAACTCCCAGTGAAAAACTCGGGACTAAAAGAAAAAAACCCTAAAGGAAACAAAGTCAAATAAATAACCTTACAAATCAAAAACATTAGGAATACTACCTCAGATGGTCGAGGGTTGCTGTCAAAGCTCGAACAGCCACTATTCGATGAGATGGTCAAAAACTTGGGACTGGTTGAATCCTTCAAAATACGAAGTTAGGATTCTCTTGGTAAAAGTTACTTCAAAGAAGTCGGTACCCAGGAGCAATCCGAATAAAGCGGTTGAAACCAAAATCCCATAAAAATATGGATAGGACGAATGTCCAAAAATAAGAATTTCAAATCCACTAGCAGTCCACAAAAAGTATTACGAAAATCGTAAAAATGTCGATCGAACACAAAATGGTGTTTTAACTTTTAACTTGTTAACAACGAATAATAGTACAATCTTATCAATGCCTTTTGTATCAGCTGGCGTTTTGAAAATATGCAAAATGATACTTATGATGCCATTTAACGGCAAATCAACAAAGTATTGAAAGATTTCTATAAATATTCGAAACTAAATTTGAATGTAGGAAAATTTAACAATGTTTAAATTTTTGAACCGTAACAATCGTAAGTTAACACCTAAATAGGTCGTTTTGCGAATTAAAACGGAGACCGTAAATGGAACAAACTAACAAAAGTAATTTTTATGTCTTTAAAGGTTTTGAATAGAGAAAATTTAATTCGATTTGGTGTTGGCTCCAATAGCTGGCAAAGAATTATTTTATAGTTTAACTGACTGCAGTTTGCAGTTATATTCAACCATCTGGAAAGTCTTTTTGACACAAATGGTTCAAGTTCCATTCGTTTTTCCTTCTCTTAATTTATTGTAACGACTCTGGATTATTAAACGTTAGTCTATGTCACTTTGGATTGGATTAATAAATACTTTTAAAAAATCATAAATAATGCATAAATGGAACGAGATTTGTATGTCCTTTCCCTTTCCTTATCGTTATTAACTGATTGTAATTTTCATCCTAATCAAAGCCATTAAAATGGTCATTTCAAAGATTATGGATCTCTCATACCCTCACGAGAGGATTTTCACTGCACTTATGCCTAGTTGAGTAGCACGATCCTCTTATCTTTTATAGCACTTTACAAAACACCGGTTAGCTAATTTTGCTTTGCATAAACAAATTATTTAAACGTCACTTACGGACTGCTAATATTAATAAATAAATTAAATCTATTGACTTATTTCTTGCAGAAACTTTCATGTAATTTTTCATTTGATGGTATCTCAATAGCACTTAATTATAAAAATAAAGGAATTTGTGAAAAGACATGACTCGGTGCTATCTATTGATTTGCTTTCACAGCAAAATCCACGTTATGAGCAATGAACCAAATCAATTTTATGTACTTATTTTAATACACAAATTTTAATGCAAATATTTAATGTTTATTATAAATTCGGTATAATTCCAACGTAAATTTGTAAAAAGCATATTTAGTCAATAATAATAATAATTATTAATAATATATTCATTAAATTGTTTATTCTTACTATAAATGATTTTACGCTATAGCTTTTTTTTTATTTGTACAGAGTAAATGCTCAGAATGAATATTTTGAGCCTTATCCATTTGCAAGTTCCAAGTTGCTGTAACAAATTTTAATGTTGTTGGTTTAAATGCTGTTGGTTTAATTATTAATTTTGTAACAAAATTGATACTTTTCACACAATAGACAAACGAAATTACCTAGCTCAAATGAGTCCTAAAAATTTTATTTTTTCATCTCTAACACAAAATTTTATTGCAACGTATATTATCAGTATCTATGCTTTACATGCAGCCTTGATAAGTACATTTTATAACATTGAAAGCGCTAGATACAGTAATAACCAAAGGATCTGAAATAGAATTCTCCAGAGTATAGTTATATGCTACGACCGCAGAATTCAGTGATCCACTCGGAGACGCCGAGAAATAGGGGAATTAGAGTCGGGGGAAATGGCTTATGGATAAGAAATAGTAGGGACACCCTAGATAACCCTTCAGGTACCCTCTTGGAGACTGTAAAGAGTGCAAAATTATTATTGGAAATGTATGATGCGAAGACGGCAAAAATATAAAATAGAATAAAAGAACGTTTTTGATACTCCAGTACGAAGTTACATTTTCATTTTATTACTCTTACATCACAGTCCTAATATTACTTACTAAACATACACTTAACCTATTTACATTTACCACATATTCGTGAAATAAAAATTATTTCGTTTAAACCACGAAATAATTTGATAAAATTTAGTGAAGCATCCAAGTTTCAGTGCGCTTACCCACACTATGATTTAGGAAAAATTGTTTCCCTTGAATTTTAATTTATTCCAAAATAATGATATTATACGTACGGGATTGTCATACTCCCTACCGTGAGCTATCTACGGTATCTCTAAATAATGATAAAATTGCGAAAGTTTGATATGAGAAAGAAAATTGTAAAATAATGCAAATTACTTTGAATTTAAATCTTGGATGAATCCGAAATTGTTAATGAAAAGTTTATAAATTCAACATCAACCAATTATTTTAATAGGCAATCAATCTGCAATTTTAAAACTAAACATGTAGTACACACTTCTTCTCAGTGTATGGAATAGTTTGATAAGTCCTTGTGAGAAGAAAATTTTGAAATTAATTCGATATTTTAAAAATTAAAGCATTAATATTTTTTTTTAACTATAAATCGCAAAAGTTTTAACGACGTGCTGGCGAGTTCGGGACCGACGCTTCAATTATACTGGAAACTACATTTATAACCTTGCCGCCATTTTGCTCCCGCTGAGTCCATTGTCGCTACTGCTGAGCTTTATTTTATAATGGATCTGAGTGTTTGTGGATTGTTTTAGAACCGAGCGTTGCTGGTAATTGATTGTCGGTTCTTCCACATTGACTTTCAATTGATTTATGTCCTCAACTCTGGAATTAACTAAATTTAGCGTTGATTTGGTGGTCGATTTACGATGAAATTTATTACTTTCACTATAGGACCTATAAATGTGTTATAGCACTTGTCAAAGTTTTATTACTGTCTACTAAAATTTAATCGATTTCTATTTATTTGAATCATTTTAATTACTAAAACTCCAAAGCAAGCAATTTCTAATATATTTTATTTTACTTAAAGAAATTAAATATAAATCGGGAATAATTATATACTACACAAGATTCTTTCATAATAATCCTTAATAATAGTTCCAATAGCAACGAACTTTGCAAAGTAGGTGTGCTGGTTAATTACAGAGCGTAATCCTAGCGTAACTATAATACATACGTGAATACAATAAATAGAAACATCACTAAGCTGAAGCGCTCAGGATTAGTATCTATCATATGGAAAACATGGTCTATTATAAATTTTGCGCAGATTAATATTGTGGAAGTGTATTAATTAAGCTGATATTTTAGGAATTATAAAATATTTAATACTTATCCGAAATGTCGTAATATGCATATCTTGAATGTTATTGCGGCAACTGATGCCCAACATTTCAACCACAGCGGCATAAAGTGAAAAATTAATTTACAAGATTTTTTACCATTAAACCTCTAAAGTACAATTTAATAAAACGGGGTTATTACGCGTGCAGCAAGTCAAATATAGAAACCCTTTTTTTATGTGCAAGGCCAAAGTAATTTAAAGTAAAAGCGGTTTAATATTTAAATTAGACACGCTTTTGCGCTTTCGAAAGAGTTTTAATTGCAGCTCATTTCGAAAATGTAATAAAATGTCGTATTAAACTTAATTTTTGTTAATATTTTTATATAGTTTTCCTTATCTTCATGAACTGATTAGCAAGTTTATGTTTGTTAGAAACTCGGAGGTTACTTCAATTTTGTCGTTATAAAGTAAACATTAATTAAATCGGATATTAAAATTTATGTAAATTTCAAAAATTGTGTTTGTTGGATAGATCTTTATGGCTTTATAAAAAATGTTCAAATACTCAATTTTTACCCTTACGTTGATATTAAATTTTTTTTACATAGATAGCCTGTTTTGCACAAGAGTTTAATTTGCAAATAAATCTGCCGGTTTTCTTTTGTGTTCTTGCTTTGAAACTGTTCTATTAGCGAAATCACGCGTTATCTTTGTACTTAATTACAGGTAAGGGTAATTTAGTTTCCTCTTTATTGCTATTAAAACTAGAAAGGTTTTCTATTGTGATTCTGAATACTTGGCATCTAAATGTTTATTTTCCACTTTTATCTTAAATCTAATTAGTGTTAATTGTTGAACACAATTAGCACTCGTACAATACCGCAAAATAAATAGGATTTCATCAAATCGCAAAAATATTTATAATTTAATGCACCAATTAAATATCAAGATTAACTAATTAATAAAATTTATAATAAAGAAAAATAATAATCAAGTTTTATATGTTATTAAATAATGAAAAATTATTTATAATTATTTCAAATAGACAATTATATAATCATAAACAATAAAACAAAACATTAATTTGTCTTATATCGGCGATGAAGACGGACGAAGTAAGAACTTGCTCCTCGGCGTCTCTCTTCGGAAGGCAATGGCAAACCATCGAGGTTCTTCTTCTCAAAACCTTCTCAAAATGAAATGTGTTTTTATAAAAAAAATAAAAATCTAAATAAAGAAATTCAAATACATAATACAGAGCGCCAAGCTCAAGAAAAGCACATCCAATGTAATAAAGCAAACCACATAATTAAATACTATCAAATAATTAAATTGAACTTTATTCTACACTAAATTAAATTAAACTTCAACCGCCAATAAATTATTATGAATGAATAATAATTTCTAATACATTTTATGTTAATTATTATTAATTGGAAGCTTAGTTAGCGTTCATAATAAATTTAGTTTGATTTCACAATCCTTTAAATAAAACTAATACCAACCTAGTAATAAAATATGTTTTCAAAAATCAAAGCCAAAATTTTTTTCATTTCCTAATATTCTAATTTTAATATTATTATTATTATTATTATTAATTTTATTAGGCAATATTAAAATACATAAAATACATTTTAGTACATATTACCTAAAAGGGTGAAGGGTCAGCAAAGCTGTTTTTCACCTAAACCCTCAATATAGTTTGACCATCAACCTCGCTTTGAACGACTCAACATTCCGAGACACCGAGTATATGTCAGCATATTTGTTAAATATATGTGACGCTAAGTATTGGAATGAACCTTCGAATTTGGAACCATAGTGTTGTGGAACCGACAAAAGCAAATTGGAGCGAAGATCTCGGTTATGTACTTCCGACCTTCTGATGAGGAGATCCTTAAGATATCCTGGTTGACCAAACTTTAATATTTTGAAAATCAGCACTGCGAATCGGAATTTGAAGCGAGTATCAAGTTTCATTATTCCTTGGGCAGAATAATGAGGGGTAACATGGTCCCTATACCCGACGTCATAAGCAAAGCGGAGACAAGCATTTTGCAGTACTTGGAGCATATTTCTTATTTCGTCCGTCAGATTTCCATAGTATACAGTGATACAGTAATCGACATGGCATAGTACCAGGCTCTCGACGATTCTCCATTTTACCACGGACGACAGGAAGTTCTTGTATCTATAAATTGTCTTAAGCTTGAAATAACATGTCCTGACGATCTTCTTGACATGAGCAGAAAAAGACAAATATCTATCCCATATCACTCCAAGGTTTTTTACTTCGGTGCACCACTTCACTACGCACCCGTTAACATGTACGTCGGTATGTTTAGCTTTATTAAAACCGACAACAAAATTGTTATTTCAAACTTTTGGTAGATAAATTAAAATTCATTTGAAATATGTAAATTTATAATACCTACGATAAATTTAATACTCTTTTCCAAATTTCTACTAAATAATTTTATTAAAACTTCATCTGCTTTAATATTGTATCAGTAAATTAAATTTAAACAGCGAATATAATTTTGATATCTTAAAACTTAAAGCACTGACTGTTACTGCGTATATAACCTGCTGAAGAAGCTGATTATAAGTATTAAACGGTAAAAGGTCGAAAATTGTTTAATTTCAATCTTGAATTTTTTTAATTAGAATGAATGCAGATACCAGAAAACTAATTAAATTTTCATTTAACTTTTATTGCAGGACTTTTCAGTTCGGTAAATTGAAACACCGAAGGCTTATACGGTCAGTTAAAATATTTGAAGGATATAGTTTTTGGCTATAATTCTTTGCAGTTTTAAAATATTGAAGGGAATGAAATGGATACTAACTTTATCAAAACACAACGAATCTCGAAGAAATAATGCGATAAAACAATAAACCGTTTACGGTTACCGATATACTTTTACACGTCATTTACTTTAGCCCAAATACATTTGTATAAAATATAATATACTCGAATAGTGTGAATTGGTAATTTTAAATAGAAAACGTGCGCAATAACTGAAACATAACTATGAAATTCTGCAAATCTAATCAAGACTGCTGAAGATATTAATGCTATAGCTTTCTGCACTGCACAATGTATTGCCCTGAAGCAAAGCACTCTTCAGTTGAATTAATTATATCCCAAATAACTATTTATGTGTATTATTAACTCGTAAGAATATTTAATTATAGTTACTAAATTTGTAACTCTTTTGGTCCTTATTATTTTTATATCTTACTAGAGTTTTTATATTTTTCTTAACAATTTGCATTGTTATTGAATTAAATATATTTTCTCAGTAGGCATATGCTTTACTTCATAATTTTTAAATACATTTTAATTGTCAGTTTGACTGATTAATCCAAAATTTTATACCACACAAATTTCGACCTCATATGATTTTCTTTTGGTTTATTGATGGATTTTAATCGCCATCGGACTTCAATTAGGGTATCTCAATTCATTTGTAAGTATTTGGTTTTTTTAACATTTAGTTTTTAAAAATTTTGTTTTACATCACTTTACAATAAATTTATCTTTGATTTTATATTATTATCATTTGATAAGTCCAAAAAAGGACGAAACAGCTGTCATGGTATATATACATTCAATTTTAATTTTTATTTATCCTTAACTTGAATATAAAATAATACAAGTTACAATTTAGTAACTATAATTAAATATTCTTACGAGTTAATAATACACATAAATATATATTTTTATCAATTGGTTATGTTCATTTATAACTACACTTTTTACATTAGATATCATTTTTTATTGCCTAAGGTTTTATAAAGTTTAACTAACAATTCGCGTTGTCTTTAAATTTGTAACTCTTTTGGTCCTTATTATTTTTATATCTTACTAGAGTTTTTATATTTTTCTTAACAATTTGCATTGTTATTGAATTAAATATATTTTCTCAGTAGGCATATGCTTTACTTCATAATTTTTAAATACATTTTAATTGTCAGTTTGACTGATTAATCCAAAATTTTATACCACACAAATTTCGACCTCATATGATTTTCTTTTGGTTTATTGATGGATTTTAATCGCCATCGGACTTCAATTAGGGTATCTCAATTCATTTGTAAGTATTTGGTTTTTTTAACATTTAGTTTTTAAAAATTTTGTTTTACATCACTTTACAATAAATTTATCTTTGATTTTATATTATTATCATTTGATAAGTCCAAAAAAGGACGAAACAGCTGTCATGGTATATATACATTCAATTTTAATTTTTATTTATCCTTAACTTGAATATAAAATAATACAAGTTACAATTTAGTAACTATAATTAAATATCCCAAATAACCTTCTATAATTTTATTAAAATTTAACTCTATTGCCATAATATTTTATGTAATCCTGTTTTTTAAACAATTTTTTTAAATTTATCCATTATTAATTATATTTCACTAGTCAAAAACCAACTTCACCTAGGCACATTAAAATTTAAATTTACAGATATCATTTTGATCGTGAACGATTTTTGGATACAGATATATTGTCGTGTTTCAAATGATCTTTACTTCCCAGATCCTTAAAATCGGACGCTTGGGGTAGTCGATATCCACCGAAACAAATGACGATTTTAAATTCGCGGAAAGCTTTATTGTCGAGAACACTTGTCGAGACCACAGCACTACAGTTTGTCGGTTCAAAAAATTTAATTAAAGGGTCGTGGACGCCAATAAAAATGCTTATTGCACTAATAAAACAATAAAAGAGGTCGTGGAAATTAAATAGTAATTTATTTACTGGCATAAAAATAATTATGAGAGCAATTATGGATATCTTTGACACAAACGTCAAGTGATAAATAATATTATTATTATTATTATTAATATATTAATATAATAATATTAATATTATACGTTTACTCGACACTGTTATCGTGTTAATTTGTGTAACAAATATAAAAATTTTTACAAATTTTGTTATTAAAATAAATGTTCAGGAACTTACGTAGTCTACTTATTATGCCGCACTCGGTATTTGTCGTATGCGCAAATCCAATATGGCTTCTCCAGTAGCAAAAATACAGTAGCAGTCGTAGCATCTGTTGAACCAAGTCTCCTGCTTTTCCAATCAAACCAAACAAAGTTTTCGAACGAAATACTTCAAGTGCTGTGTAATGTTATACTCCAGAGTCGGTTACACCAAATTTTCAAACAAACAGATGTGTTCCTCACATGTTTTCAAACTAACCTTAAAATTGGACGATGTTCGAATAACATCGACGAAAATATCAATTATCCAATCCCAAATATAACGAAAATTTTTCATGTGCTTTCCAACGATCATCAGAACTGCACTTTTGCAATAATTTCTGCGTCGTAGCACGTAAAGCAAATGTGGCGTCGATACGGTCGACAATCGCTCGAAAAATACTAAATTCTTGTAAAATTGATGATTTTTACATAAATTACGCGACTCAAAATAATCGCGAACACTTTTAATAACTCGCAGATTCGCTCTTGAGATACTCAAAAGCCCTCAAACTAACATTTTCTGGGATTTTTGCAAAACATTTGCAAACCCAAGCGCTCGCTTGCGAGATCGACCAAAATCTGTTCATCAAACCGGCTCACCAGTTCTCCTTAACGTAAAATCAACCTACCAACCTTATTTAAATAAATTTTACAACAAATGTAAGTTTCCGTTTTTCGGCGCTGTTTATTTGAATTTCAAAATTTCCTATTCTTCCAGATAATTCACTCACGGCTTGTTTAAACTTTACCACCACAACAAATATTAAAATCAAATAAGATGTGTGAGACGGATGTGTTGAAAGTAACATGATATCACATTTTTTATCTTTTTAGTTGCTCTCTTTTTTTGTCTCTTATTGACAAGTTTGAATTTACTACAAAATCATTCCAGGACCTCAAATCTGACTTTTGGATACAACAATATATCTGTATGTGTGTGTCATGAATATTTCTTCGGCTATCAATTGACTTGAAATTTTGCATACTAGTTTGAACAAACAGTTTTGAAGATCAAATGGATCATTGAAAACAAAGTAGGCCCGCATCGGAATGACAATAAGGGCCGGAAGGGGAATTAAAAGATTTAATTTGTTCCTATTTATTTTTCAAATGAGAAAGTCATAGGTATCTTGTGTCCTTAGACTAAATATAACTATTATGGTGAGGTATTGAATTCCTTGTGTTTGATTTTCAATTGGCTTTCTTTTTTAATTGGTTAATTTTAATACCACCTTCTGATCCCATTTGTATTTTTAAATTGGCAAATTCGGATATTGTTTTTGTTCCCTTTAAGTTATTTAAATTTGTCTGGAAAGCATTAGTTGATTCCAAAAACCTTAACCTTAATATATTAAAAAGCCAATATCAAAATCTAGCAAAAAGCACCTCGACTGAAATAAAAACAATAAAGCAATAATAATGTAATTAAAAGCACTTAGGTAATATAAAAGAAAAATATTTAATCAACTTTGCATTATTAATTTTAACATAAGTAATAAACAGCTCATAAATAGTTGCATAGTTTTCGTTCCATCCATTAAAAGAAATGCATATTTTTGCTGTTAATTTTTAATTATACGCCGTCATCAGTTATCAGGTTGAATATTTATTTTAGATTTTCTCTATACCGTTTGAGTTTTCTTTTGTTATCTGCAATTAGGATGTTATATAAGCTTTTGTAATATTTTGTCAAGAATTTCTGTTATATGCTACGAGTTTCTCTTAGCCGGTTTAGCTTTTAAGTCGTCGTCTTCATCATTATAGTCACATTATGAACTTCTGTTGTTTCATGGACGAAATCTGAACATTTTCATTCTCCACTTACTTTGTGACCTGCTCTACTTCATTTTAGCAAACCAACTCTATCAACTACATCGTGTACCTAGTTTTGTCATTTCATCGAAATTATTACTTTTTGACGCTTTAAAATTATGCCGAATGCAATTGTTGTACTTCTTCCTAATTAACTTTGTATATAAACCCAAGTGTAGGAATTATAATCCTCCATAAATTTGTAATTCTGAAATTGTAATTAGTGTAATATTATTTAATCTTAAGGTAAGAAGTAATTACAAATAAGTAGAATTATAATGATATTATAGTTGAAAACCTATGAGATCATTTGAATATTATAGCGTTTGTTTACTTTGTTAAATTTTAAACGTTAATTTAATAAAAAAAAAAAAAATTATCATATCCTCAATACTAGCAAAAGGATTTTATTTTAAAAGTAATGGATTAATTCTCTTAAAAGAAAATAACCTACTAAAATCCTGTTCGTAATTATCTACACCACTTTAAATAATTATTTTGTAACAAAAATTTGGAACAAAATAAAATTCAACATATTATAAAGTATGTACTTAATGTCCTGTTTCTTATCAGCGACAATAAAGATGAAATTCCCGCACATAGTTAATTAACGCTTTCTATTCTATAGTGTTCGGTTACAGCAAATTAATTAGAGCATCTTTCAGCAAGGTCCCTTGTGACGTCATAATTAACAGAAGTGCTGTTGGCTGAAGTGCTATAATATTATCCCATACTGCCATACTAGTTAGTATACCTTCTATGGTTGCTGTTTCTATCTACAATCATCAGTTTCTAAATGCACACCTAATGTGATTTTCCCGAATAGTTTAGTAAAGTGTCTATTGATTTTTCAACCTTTCACCATTATTATTATTAGGGCCAAAGAAATACAATTTTATTTTATTTTATTTTTAAGTATCACTTGATAATAAAAGTGTTATGTAATTGAGTGATTGGTGTATATGCCTATAGTTGAAATGAAAAGGTAATTTTATCTATTTATTTAATAGGTAAGTGCCAATTTACACATTTTATAACAAATTTGTAAAATTAATATTAAAATAAATCACATTAACAATTTAAAAGGACATCAAATTCGATGCGCTTTTATTTAAATGAATCTGGAATGTAAATGTTGTTCAAAATTTAATTTTATTGAGTTGAACTTAACTTTAAAATAATAAACATTTTGAGAAACATTTACTTTCCAGATATGTTTGCATGTTTACCCATATATGTAATTTCTGATGAAGAATGCATTACGTATTTGAAAGCTTAAAAATACAATATTAATTTTATTACCTTAATTCGTAAATTATTAAAATATCCTTACTAATTTATTTTCACGAATTAACAACTAACCAATTTAAAATTTAATAAAGATATTATATTACAAAATTATTATATCTACCACGACGCTATTGGATAAAGTTTACTTTTCTCACTCATTCCAGTTTGGTAATGACATTAATTACCGTAATGGTTTTATTCTAAATTAATCCATGTATTGCAAAATATTATAGTATTTCATATTGAGATTGTTATAAAAAAAATGTTGGTTATTAGTGGACAGAATAAATACAAGACACGGAAATAATGTAACACCCCGGAAATTAATAGTTAATTTCGGGATGTTTAGTTTAGGTCCGCATGATTGTTTGTAATTTTATAAAATTAAACGGAAAGTAAAATGAATGTCGCACGTCTATGGAAAATAATGTTAATAGATAATAATAATTTTTGCTTAAAGTTTTGAATTTTATATCAAATGAACGATCGAAAATTCATAGTGTTTCCAAAAATGGTTAAAAGGTCGGATCAATTTTATTTCTAGTATAAATATTTGATTTTGGGCATGTATAATAAAAATCGAGAACGAATTAGACAACACGAGACATGGCAAGAAGTTGAAGATTAGATAGTAGCAAGAATGCAGGAGGCTTCCTTTCCGTGATAAGATTTTTGAAACTAACTTTGTTAATATTGGCCCTAGAATGAAATAGATTAAAGTTTTGGGACCTTTGGGAAACACAGGTTTCAATTGTTTAAAAATATTTTGGAAATATCTAGAGCTACCATAGGAAGTACCGAGGGGACGTCCAAGAATAATTTACAAATAGAGGACTAGGTCGGGTGGCAGCGAATAACAACTCAAATAACAGACTGTCCTCTATTAGTTTGGACCAATCGTCGGTACACCCCAAAATTTGAGTATCTCAAAACCCTAAGAAATTTTGGGGCAGAATTGGAACGAAGGAAAATTAATTTATAAAAGAACAAATACGGGGTGACTTTTATTTAAGGCCAAATAAAAGGTTCTGGTGTTTTTGAAAATAAATTGAAGATTTATTTTAAAAACGCACCCCCGGTTGTTACAATAAAATAAACTACGAATATGATAATTGTAAATAAAATTAAACAAAATGATAAAATTTTACAAATAAAAAGCAGTTAATTAAAAGTAGTTAAGGAAAACATCCAACGTAATCATAGAATGAAAATTAAAATGAATTTTTACATTAAATAAAAATTCTTATTATAGCGAATAAAAATTGGCAAGTGATGACCAAAAAACAAATGTACCCTGGAGTAAATTACAATAAAATGTAAAAATGGATACGATACAAAATCACACAATACAGAAAAAGTTAGTCCAAATTTGGTAAACAAAAAATATCAAGTAAATTCACTTTGCTCTATATCTATAGGTACGTAAAAGGCCTTTATTAATCCAGTATTTATAAATTTAAAATCTGTTTAAAAGTTGTTGAAATATTGATATTGTTATTTCAATATTGTTTCTCACTTTAGTTCAAAATATAGGTTGTGAAATTAATGTTAAAAATTTTAAAATTAATATTTTTAAGTAAAAAATATTAGTTAAAATTTCATTTAATATTTAAGTAATGATAATTCTATTAAGAGTAGAAAAAACTTAACTTATTTTAATTTTTCCTTTTAATTTAAAAATAAAAATTAAATTATAAATAACTTAAAAATTTAAAAAATTAATTATTAAACTTTTTGTTGACTTGTCTTTAGTCGAAAAAGTGTAACGTAATTCTCGTTTAATTTAATAAAAATTTTGTTAAATTTTTGAATCATGATGGTAATGAATCACATACATAATTAATGTTTATTATTTACTCTTTTAACAAGTAAAAATTATAATAATAATTAAAATTGAGTGAAATGTTAATAATGTTCTTAATTGATTTAATATCTTTCTTAATAAAATTGTAGCAATTTTCCATATTAATTAATATTTAAAATTTATTTACCGATTTTAAAAATTTAATTATAATTAGGACTTCGGGTTAAAAGCGTTGTAATATTATTATGAAGTTCTAATGTCTGTAATAGAATTTTTATGCTTTTGCTAGTAATTTTGTACGTAACTTTGTTTTTAAACTAATGTTGACATTTTACCACTTAACACCCTATGCTATATGTTGTCGTTGATGCACTTAGCTTATGAAACAATTTTTCTTTCTTTCAACATTTTTCTCAAGTGATGTTTTAAAACGTCAATTGCATTAGCACCCATGTAAAGTTCCCTAAAATTAGAAAAAGTGAATGTTTTTATTTAATTTCACATTTGAAATAATATTGAATTTAAGACACCGAATTTTCAAGTTTCACAGAATAAACACAATTTTCTCTATTATATTAGTCTACCTCAATTTAACATTCAAATACACGAAAATTTTCGTGTACTTTAATTGCTTTTGTAAACTTTATTGTGAGATGTATTCGTGATTGCACTAACAATGTCTTGCATTATTAACCTTAAACCTTTTCTTAAAGTTACCCTTTATAAATTGAGCTATAAATCAGAAATCAATCACGAGTTTCATTTACAGCTGTTACCAACTTTACGACTTAGAAGTAACTTTGGTTAATTTGAGATCGTTTCTACAACGCCGCTGTTACAAAAGTTTTAAAAAATCTTGTAAATCTACAAAAAAAAACTAACAGTAAAATAAATTGTACTACTATTATTTGAATTATTTTAATAATTATAGTTATTGTGCGTTTTGCGTTGCGTAAAATTAATAATTTTTGATAATGCGTAAAGCTAAAATAATAATTAAATATAAAAATCTTATATTATTCCAAAGAACCATTGTTTCATTATAATATCTACAGTTAGATAAATAGACTTCTTAAGCCAGTTTAATATGGATGACGATGGCACAAGCGAAATAATTTTAATTATGTATTTTCGTGTCTGCTCTCCTATTGCGATAACATTTAATTTGCATTAACATAATTTATTAGTAAACTTAGCTCAATGTTCAGAAGTTTCCTATTATTTTATTATATAGAATTACTTTTTTTATACATATAGAGTAATAATGGTGTAATATTACTTAACGAAATTTGGAGTAATTAATATAAAAATCACAGTGAAATAAATAAGCACTTTATTCCCATGTTAGATACGCTATTTTTTGCACTACCAGGAGAAAAGTGTGAGTAGTTATTGACTAAGCATAAATAATAAGGACTTACAACTTAACTTGAGATTTGTGCTGCAGCACAACTGCCTTGGTTATTACTGGAATTCGAACCTATGACCCCTATAATCCCAGGCTCAAATACTTAAGAACTACAGTAGCTACTTGTACAACTGTAAGTCACTTGCTGTGTTTATTTAATGAATAACTAAATCAGAAATACAGCAAAATGCATTTTAGCTAGTACTTTTTTAAATCTCAAAAATGCATTAAATTTTGAAGGATTCTTTGGAATCCTATCAGACGGTGGCTAATTTACATATTATGTAACTATAAAATAATTACTTCTTTGAATGGCCTATTTTATTAACCTTTATATTAATTTAATCAAAAAAGACCAGTATTGTCCATTCATTATAGGTATATTTTTGCCGCACTATTGGATGCATTTGGGTATGTGGTGTCAGGTGCATGTAGACTGAGGGTTGAAATGAAAGATATTGTACTGATATTTACCCTTAAAAAATCTTCAAAGGCCGCTGTACTAGTTTTACGCCGTAGTTGAGTTTTTCTCTTTGTCAGGGTCGGTGGATTCAACAGACGAAATAATAAGGGTTAAGGATTCCAAACGTTATTATTACTACCCCTAACTCGGTTGTTTAGGAAACCTAACATGCAGGTGCCAATCAATGGATTTAAACAGAAGTAATAATAAGGTGGTAATTTATAGCAAACATAATTTATTAAACGAAAAAATTTTCAATTACGAAACTTTGCATCAATTTACAATTGACAATAAATTTGTCACAAACCAAATGTGTACAGTCATGTAACAATTCAAATATCCAGGTCATATTTAATTTCTCAAATACAGAAGCTAAACTTGGATATTTTAATCATTCGTGTAAATGTGTAAATAACGATCAATTGTACAAAATTAATTAATAAACTCATTAACAACACAAATTTTCGCTTAGTCTGAGTTTATTAAAATAAACAAATTTTTACCTTACAATTGGTAAATTTTCACTTGATTGATCACGTCACTGGAGACGCGCTGGCGACCATGTGTTGATCCACGTAGTCCAGTATCCTCGAAGTTGCAAGTGTTCCAGTCCGCTACCGGAATTCTTGTGCTCGCTTCATTCGCGATGAACACACAATTTTCACTAAGTGCACGTACGTAATTATTCACTACGTAATTATTCACTACTGCGAATTTACAAATTTAGCTCCTTGATTCCTGGATCAAAAAGAACTTGATACGAGTTCCTTAATTGGGATCCAACCATTAACTTTTCACGAGTTCCTCGTTTGGGTTCTACCAAGCAACTCTCCGTGTTCTCAGTCTGAGATACACCAAGGAACTGACCGCTTTCTTCCTCTTGCATTCTGGCCTCGTTTTCCCCTATTCAAATTTTGGTTTTTGAAGTGGGAACTTTTATTCTTGTTAGCTAAAATGGCTTTTCTTTCCAGGTAACTTAAAGTTTTTATTCGCGTGCACACTGAATTATTGTTAACACTGTTTTTTAGAACTTTGGCGTTACAAAATCATTACCAAATTATGTACAGGATGCGACATAAACTTTGTATTTTACGAATAAATTCAGTAATGTTTGTTTTATGTGTAGAATTCGTTACAAATGATGGTTTTTGTAAATTTGATGCAAATGTTTCCTTTTATGTCAGTCAAATCAACTGACCTATTGATTTTAAAGCAAATTAAGTCAAATTACTACCCTATTCGTTTGCTTGCACCCTTAAATTATGAAATATCACCACAATATAGAGCTTTTATTGAATTTTTAATTTATTTATTATTATAAAAGGAATGAAAATCTATGAGAATTTTCTTAAAAATTTTCAACCATTTTAACGGTGAAAATTTGGACTGTTCACATGAACTATAATGATGATATTATTAGGTTTTTACCTTTTTTAGCTGCTATTTATATTTTATTAGTACCAAAATTCGTTTCCTAATTTTTACAACCAATGTTTTTTTTTACTTTTCTTTAATTTTCAGTTCAAGCAGCAAACCAAAATCTCGCGGTACACACCAATAATCCAATCAAAGATACTTTTTCACCCCTTTTATAAATTTTAGTCAACTTGTGACAACAATAACACATTTTACAACATGAAGTGTCTGAAAAGCATAAGAAAAATTTAGCAAAACCCGAAAGGCAAACGGAAATCTTTGGATTTTCTAGCAATATTTTTTCTTGTCCTGAATTTAAACAAAAATTTGAAATAAAATATTTCAAAAAGGTCGTTCTTCATCGTACCACTTGGAATAAAAATTACTTACCTAAATGTTACAATGACGTAAGAGAAAATTAATCTGTAGAAATGTTGGATTTTAATATGACTAATAAGTGTTGAGTATATTTTTAGTTAGTCTGAAATTTATGATATGTTTGTAGGTTTCTAATGCCTGTTTTCACCAACAAATTATTTAAAAATTTCCTAGTAAAGAATTACTTAGCTAGGATTCCATAAATTTGATTGGTCAAATTTGACATAATATGAATTTTTTATGTCAATACTATGTCAAATTTCACTAATCACATTTATGGAATCCTAGCTAAGTAATTCTTTACTAGGAAATTCTTAAATAAATTGTTGGTGAAAACAGGCATGAGACAATCGAAAGTATTCAAAACGCCATAGGAAATTGCAATATTAGGATTTGTGCTAACTTAGTAGTTGGGAAATTGTCCGATGAAGAATTTTTTATTACATTTAATTTTTTAATGTCGATTATTTGTTTAATAAATTTTTTAACGCCATTATAAGTAATAAATTAATTCACTTTGCTTATTATTTTTAAAAATTAATTATTAAACAGTTACTACTGCTAATATTGCAAATAAGGATAGCGTATATTTAATTGTGAATAAACAAACATCTAAACGTTTTTATCTTTGGCTATTTAAAACTTTGCTTTTATTTTGATCACAAAATGTTCTTAGCAAGCAGGTAACGATAACAAATGTAAATTGGAAAGTTTTTGCTTCTTTTCTTTAAATAACAACAAAATTGATTACAAAAACGTTAGATGCTATGTGTTTAGTTTCCTTTTGCAACGCTTTTAGTACACGGAGAAAACTTGGCAAGATATGCATATGGATTTATATAAATATTTATAGAAATTACTGCGGTATAATTGAATGAATAAGGAATACCAAAATTTTCAATATTATGTATTTCAATATAAATTTAGTCTTTTGTTTATTGTGAAAAATTAAATGGAAAAGAAAATTCCCACCCTTATTTTTCAAATGCCACGCGCTGTTATATTATCAGCATTTACTTCTCGATTTACTTGCATTTGCTTCTGAAAACCAAACAGCAGAAGAAAATGCTTTTTATTACTTTTCTAAAGATATTACTTGGTTGTTGAGGTTAATCGTTGTTAAGTGGTGACTGCGTAAGGAAGCTTAGATGGAAATTTAGTATAGAAAATAGTGTTTGCAGTCTGTACAACGCATACCGGCAGCGAACACGAAAATTTATCACCGTACCGTGTGGTGAACGCATTAGTGCCGCCTGGACGCTTCGTAACAGACACAACACCTCGACACCCCAACTGCTGATATCTACAGGAAACTGGCATATATTAATGTTTCTCGGTAAATTTATCAATTTGCTGAGATAATTTAGACGGAAGCGAATGAAGCTTGCAATATATTTAGATAACTACAGATTACTGTTCGGAGACCACAAACCACTTAAATTGATACACTAGAGAATTCTGGCAGCATATATTTCAAAATTTTGGTGTTAAATTTATGTTAAACTTAATATTTTACACATACTAATTTGAAATAGGTTTCGGTTAAAAGAAATTATTCAAGCATTAGGTATGTACTAATAGAATTGGTATGAGATTATAGCAAAGCCTATCCTGAAAGCTTCGAAACCGCAACCCATACAGCCTTGTTGGAAGAAACCTTTACGAGAATATAGTAGTAGGCACAACCTAAACTTTTAATAGTAAATTAATGACATAATAATAATAATTTGGGTGTTGTATCTCCATTAAGTATTATCTTTTAGTTTGAAATTTTCCTTCACTCTTTGAGAGCTCTTTGCTTTGGACACTGTTAAATACGTCAAAACCACAGCTGTTACTATAATATTAATGAGGTACTTGCGAATATTTGCAAAATGTTTAACAATACAGCATAGTTTGTATTTACAAACAAGCATTTAACGATCGATTAACAGCGCTCAAGTTTGCTTCGAGCACACAAAAGTCAACAACTTGGTTGTTATAAGTTTCAGAGAATTTAAAATTATTTTTCTAGATTCATATCGCTACACATAAAACTTAAACTTTTTGTATCAATATTTATTCATGCTACAAATTTTATACTTGTTAAGCATCTGTATAGAATAGAATATACACCGTGACCATATTTGTATTAAAAATTCGCAAACGTTTTAGTTTGTTATCGGGGGATCAATAATTAATACATTGCTTAAGGTAGATACTAAATAATTTAGTTCTAAAAGTGCTTGGTCCATTTTTAATGATTCTAAAAATATTTAATTTAAATTTTTTTCTTTTTGACTTATAACTTCGACACACTGTCAAGTTAATGATCATTAAGGATCACGAATCAGTTACACTTTTGAAAAATATTTACTCAGACTACATTTGAAAAATTATTGGGATCATTGTCGTCTTGGAAATATAAAAGCTGTTCTGTAAGCCAAATTTCTCAACACTTTTAATATAAACTTGATTATAACATTTTTAAATTGGAAAGCTTATTCAATGTTAATTCCTTAAAAAATATATTTCTAAATCCCCCTTCTGATTGTAAACAGATTGTAAAAATTCTTTGGATGTCAATAAAATAAAAAAAAAATCCCCTTTCGGTCATACACCCCCAAACCATCATATTCCTGCTACCATTAATGATCGCATATAAATTTTCTAATTTAATTGGTTGTTTTAATGTGTTGTTATATTCATGATGTGTTGTTTCCTCCATACTGTTTTTGCTTCTATCAAAAACAAAAATATTGAATTTACACTCAACACTATAGATAATTTTATTCCCGAACTCCGTTCTTCTGTACTTTTGCGAATGCCAACCTTTTTAACTTTTTTTTTCACATAAAAGTGCTTCATTAATGATAGATTTCTAGTAATGTTAGCTATTTACGTTTCTAACTTAATAATTTTTCGAACTACTACATATTTACATATTCATTCTGTTCCATTAAGATAATTTTTCTTCCACTTTATGGTTTACTTGTTAAAGTACTTTCATACATAATTGTATTTATTTTGATGGTATAATGAGTTCTACCAATAATTCTTCTCCTTTCACGTAAAGATTTTCCTTTATGATGAAATGTTATTTTTCACCCCCAAAATATTAAATATCGAGTCTTCAAATTCTCTTCGTAAAATTCCAATTCGGGCGGAGAAATCAACTTCTTACCCGGCTGGCTCAATCGGTTATCTCTTCAACGCCGGCTTTATCGAGCGACCTTGTAAAATTAATAATGAAAATAATTACGCTTTCTAGCTGTAATTTTCAAATATTTTTCTTTCAAATTCTGGTTCTAAAAGAAATAACACACTTTCTATTTTAACTTGTCTTTTATTCTCAAAAATAATCAACTTTTATAACTAATAATCAATCAAAACTAAAAATGTCGACCGTCCACGACTTGGACGACGTACGCAAGTCTTCTTCTTTACTGCTCGCGCTCTGGAACCTGCGCTCCACAGCGACATCGAACCGCCACAAAATTCAAATTTAAATTTTTACAATAAATTTTCTCCTTTACAAAATTTTGGTTGTTCCCTATCCAAAATTAACACGACATTAAGCCTCTCCAGCTTTCGATAAATCCTGACGGGATTTGTCCAGGACTGGATTTTGAGAAAGATACTCCATGTCGTGTCTTTGGAATAAGGAACCAAATCTTAAATTTTATATAAAAAAAAATTAAATTTTAACAATGTTACAATAATTTTTAACCTATTTACAATCAAGAATGCAATTACCAAAGTTAATCTAAGAACTCCTGTAAACCAAAATTTGCCTTCATCATCTTTCGATAAATTTCCAATTAACAACATCTCAATTACTATCTCCATTGAGTAGACTAAATCTTCTTCAAACTTCAGCAATTCTTAAAATTTTCCAAACCATTTATAACCTTCAAAACATCCATTTTTTCTTCGGTGAACCCTCGATCATTTCGTATTTTTGCAATTCTTTCGTCATCCAAATTTGAATTAACGCTTTATACTTAAATTATTAGCTGCTACTTATTTTTAATTTTCAAATTACATACTTTAAATTTCTCAATACTATTCAACTCCATACATTATCATTCCATAAACTAAAACTACCCTTTCACAAGGTGCAGCCAACTAATTATTCCATATCATCATAAATTCAACTTTAATTAATAATTTTAAACTTTTCTTTTTCACAGCGACCAATCCTTTCCAAATTGTCGATTTCCTTATCAAATAACTTCATACAATTGCTCGAATACGATTCTAATATTATCAACAACCGTAACTTATCCACTTTTAATTTTTGATTTTTAGAAAATTTTTATGTTTCAAATTTTATCAAAGTTTTTCACTTTTCCTTTGCTTAACACTTGAAGATTACTTTATCGTTCTATTTTTAAACGTTTAATTTAATATCGGCTTGTTAAATATTTGAAATTTTATTTTACCGTAAATTGTTGTTTCTTTCATCTTTAAAATTTTAGCTTATAAATTGTTCGTTACAATAGATTACACCTTATTGATAACCCGCGCATTCATTTTTACTTTTAAATCAAATTTACAAATTATTGTTTATCAAATTTACACCTTCAATTTTTAATTATTAAAGTTTTACCTCTTTATGTTTAAAACTATTTCCATTTTTCTCGCCGTTGTTTTAAAATTTTCCTTTTCCCATTTTTCTTGATTTATAGGGGTGGTTTTTCTTCCTCAGCGAGTTTCCATCTCGAGCGCCTGTACCCCCACTTCTGTAAAATACCCTCTCTCATTTCGATCACTGCTATCCCCTCTGTTCGACCACTTCGAGAAATCTTCTTCTTTCTTAAGATTTTATTTTTGTTAAAAATTCTTCTAACTCTGAAGAACCATATTGCTTCATCGGACGGCATCTCTTCATCGTCGGGCGCATCATCCCCTAAATTATCACCTCTTGAACTGGGTAATTTCTTCACTTCAGACATCATTTTTTTTAAATCTACTTTTCTCTTCAGCCCATTGGCACCTTCAAAATTTTGTTGTTTTAAATAACCAAAATTTCTCTTAAATCGCATCCTTCTCAATTTTAATTTTCTTAGTTTTCTTCTAGTGTAAACCAGGACTTTTTTCACGATAATGTCGCCTGCATTACATCTCTTAACTTCTTCTTCATGGGTTTCCACCCCCTCGCCTGCTATGACCTCTGCTACCTCATTTTCGTTTATAATTTCTTTTTCTTCCACATTTTCCATTTTTCCATAATTAGCACCGTCTACCGCTCTCAATTTTTCAAAATGTTCCGCTAATTCTTTCTTATACTCAATCCTATTCTTTTACGCCTCTTTTTTATCTTCTATTCTATTCATTTCCCTCTCTCTTCTGTCTTCAGCCATTTGCTCTATTAGCTGTTGAAGCAACCATCCTAGTCGATCCAATTTATCCCAGCCTGTAGCCATGGTCAAACTCTCCTTTATCAAAATCTCAGGGTAAATGTCGGTTCCGCGGTGAACTTTTTGTTTCTCAAAAATTAGTCACCTAAACGCCCCACGTCACGGGTGACATGTTAACGTGTAATTTTCCAGCCTCGAACTATAAATTATAGAACTTTAAAATTTTCTTTGTAAAATTTAAATCTCGGGCGGAGAAATACGCTTCTTACCCGGCTGGCTCAATCGTAATCTCTTTGAAAGCCGGCCCTTTTCATCAAGCGACCTTCAATGCTTTTCCAAAATTATTCCAATTGCAAATAGTTATATTTCACAAAATTTTCTCTTCTAAATTCTCAATCTAATAGAAATAACACACTTTCTATTTTAACTTGTCTTTTATTCTCAAAAATAATCAACTTTTATAACTAATAATCAATCAAAACTAAAAATGTCGACCGTCCACGACTTGGACGGCGTACGCAAGTCTTCTTCTTTACTGCTCGCGCTCTGGAACCTGCGCTCCACAGCGACATCGAACCGCCACAAAATTCAAATTTAAATTTTTACAATAAATTTTCTCCTTGACAAAATTTTGGTTGTTCCCTATCCAAAATTAACACGACAATATATTGCTTTAATAATTCTTTCCCTATACCTGCCTTTAATTTAAAATATTTTAACAAAATCTTTGCATAAATATCTTATTTTTAATAAATTAATATCCTATATAGCTATAGTTTAAATATTTTTGAGTTAATATATAAACAAGTATAATTTTTGTACAAAAATTCATGTAAGAATTAAACGATTCATTTATGACATGCCCGGCAACTCCTTTACACATTAATTTTTATTAATTTTTGAAGCCTTGATAGTTTTATAGACCTCGTATGAATGTCAACACATACTCACACAATTTTTGATGTTTGGTCTCTTGAGAGACGTAGATGTGAGATAAACTCATGAAAACTCAAAACATAAAAATCCCTTAAAAAGCTTTTTTTGCGCGATGGAAATAATAAGTAACAATTATTATTCAAAATTATTACATTTTTACTACAATTACTTACTTTTACTTGCAATTTATTATGTAAATCCTTTTCTTGATTTTTGATACATTTTTGTAATTATTTGTTAGTTTTAAAATTAATTTTTTATATAGGTATTTTATCCAAAAAGTTAAAAATTAACCGGCGAATATTTTCTTTAGAGAATTGGAGCCAATAAATTTTGAAAAATATGTTCATATTATGTAGGTTGATAATGCACCGGATGATACTGTTACAAAAGAATTTAACTTCTTTCAAGTTTTTCTTTCCTATTATTTCGTTAAACAGACAAATTTTATTTTACTCCTATTAAAAGTAGATATTATCCAAAGTATAGAACTTTATTCTGACCGTCTCTCTGGTCTTCCAGTTTGGGGGGTTCGTAGGTAAAAAATGTAAAATGTTAAAAAACAAATGCCAATTCGACGAGGCTGGTAGTTGGGCTCGAATAACGTAATTAATACGTTTAAAAACCGACTATATCACATCATATTATCCAAACTAACTTTTGATTGTACTATTCATGAGCAAATGAACAAAATATAGTCAAACATTCAAATTCTATTAACTGCAATTTTTTATTTTAAAATAACTATATCTAGCGGAGAATATTATTCTCTTTAATTTTGATTGAATAATTCAATCATAAAGTCCTTTTCTGTTTCACTAGCACAAAATAAATGCATTAAAAAATAAGGCAGTCAAATCTTCCCCCAATAGTACTATTTTGTAGACGTCATAAAAATGCGAATTTTGTGTAAATTTCAAGTCATTCTATAGTAAATGTGAGATATTTAAGCCAAAAAAATTGAATTTTTCTGAATAAATGTTTGAAAACATTTAGAATTCTTATAGAATTTGGCCTAATTACTAATTAGTACTAGCATTTACCGATTATTATACGTAGGTATATGACCAAATTTTGATAACAATAATTGGGTTAGCCGGTCGAGCCCACACTCGACTGTAAAACACAAAATTACAAAGATTTCCCCTAGAAATGTAAAATTTGATTTTAAATATTTTTATTTCTTTTAGTTCTTTTAAAAAATAAGAGAAATTATATTTCTATGTTTGAAAAATGTCAATCTTGTAATATTTATTCAAGATTTTTTAAATTGACTTAATATTCTAAACAGAAAACAGAAGTTAGCAAATAATAATTCATAATTTATCTTAAAAGTACATATTATTTAAACTACTAATTTCATGTACTAATCAATTAAATTTACAATAATATCAATATCGGTTAAGTCTATAAGAACGATAGACATAAATATAGAGACATTTCTATTATGTTGTAGCAATCCATGTTATCGGAATAAATTTTAAGCCCTCCGACGCCTTTTAAACTATAAATTTCAAATTGTAATCTGATTGCCTGTTAATTTTAAAGATAGGTACCTACAATATTTTTTTACGTTATATTTCACTAACTTTTATTTTATCGCCCAAACATTATGATTATGTAAAATTCAATAATTGCTTTGCTGGGATTTTAGTTAAAATTGTTACGAATTCCTACTAAACTGCTTACAGAAAAGAAATGAAAGTGCCAATAATTATTGTGTGTATTCCTGTAAATAATTGGCATTTTTATTTGTGGATTTCTTAATAGTCGGGTTTTTTATTTATAAAATTTTATTTTAATTTAATTTTCAAGTTTCCTCAAAATCGGTTTAGTATTGGAGTAGTAATCTCGCTAGTCTATGTTGTATTCACGCCATGGTATAGTAATTCCGTTTAGCCGATGCTACTCATGGGAAAAAGATTTAGGAATCAGTGAAAGTTTAGCGAAAATCGATTCAGTACTTCAGTAGTAATCTCGGTAGTCTATTCGTGCGCGTCATAGTAACTGAATATTGTTTAGCCTATGCTACGCATGCACGTAGCAAAATTTTACACTCATGCACTTTCCAGTAGCGTAAATATATTGTAATGATATTTGGCTATCAAAACTTTTTGAAAGGCCGCTGTACCAGTTTTACGCCGGTAGCTGAGTTCTTCTCTTTGTCAGGGTCAGTGGATTCAGACAGACGAAATAACAAAGCAGGGTGGTAGGTAAGCAACCTCACCACAGATTTTAAAAATTTCCACTGTCAAGAATCATTAAAAACGGTACAAAAAGCTATTATAAAACAAAATATTTGCGAACCATTGCAAATAGGGTTCTAAAAATTCAAATTTTCAACATTTGTATTGTCCGATGCAGTCTTACGAGTTAGAAACGGTTTAGAACATTCCATTGGCTGCCGAAACCCCGCCTCTAACATATCCCACCAAAAGCTTATATAAGGTGTGTACTTCATAAAATGCTCTCAGTACATACTGGCGATCACAACAATGTGTCGTGTGTTGAGCGTTAAAAAACAGTTCTTTTTAGGGCCAAAAATACTTAGAAAGGGTTACGGTTTTAACTACGTTGAATCTCGTTTTTTTTTTGAAACTCTGGCGGGGGTGGTTGTGTTGCCGAAATGGGCATTTCGCGCGCTACGCTAGGCTCCGTACGCTACAGACCCATTTTTCGGCAACACTAAACTCATTAAAAACATCCCTCTAGGGTGATCCAACTCGGCACATTGTGCTATTAGCAAGGGGTGAATCTCGCTTTTTTTTGCTGCAAATTTAAGCCAAAAATACGTTGAAAATGTGAATTTACCTCGACGTTAACTGTACGATGAATTTCCCCGTGTTTTTTAGTCAAAAATACCCCTAAAAAGTGAAATTATGTCGATGTTAACTGCGCGACGGACTAGGTACTACTGGGTGCGTAAGCGAGCTCCGGTTTAGTGTGTTAGAGTAACTCACACCACACGGACGGACGACAGAATGACTGTGACGTTTGAAAATCGAGCTAAAATTGACAACTTTAAAATCGATTATTGGCCAAACTAATCGATATACGACTTTCATCCTCACCTTAATCGCTTCGTCTATATTTTTTCTATCTAAATCAGTCGAGTTTTTTTTAATAAATTTAATATTCTCGAGCTGAGCCTACTTACCTGCTACCAAATATCCAACCAAACCGTTTACTTTGCTATCCAATTTCCTTCTTTAATTGTTAATCGAACAATTATTGTCTGAGACAATACTCAGGTAGGTGATTGCTTAATTATCAATCTCACTTTTTTCACCAAATGTAAAGTTAACCTCCAATTTCTGGAGCACGTGTATAAATTTTCTATAATTAATTTTCTTACAGGTATTCGATTAGCAAATACCTCGCTACGTTCGCTATTCACGATTCTCACTAATTACACACCGTACGTAATTAATTACTACGTAATTACGCGACTCTCGTTAATTATTCACTATGTGAATACGGAAATTTTATTCTTTGATTCTTGGATCAAAGAACTTCATAAGAGTTCCTTAATTGAGATCCAACCAAGAACTGAAAACTTCTTTACTGCTTTCTTGCTGGTTTCGTTCCCCCTTTTTCAAATTTGATTTTTTGAAGTGGGAATTTTTATTCTTGTCAGCTAAAATGGCTCTTCTTGCAGGTAACATAAAGTTTTTATTCGTGCACGCACCGAAATATTATTAACACTTTGTTTTTTTGAAATCTGGTGTTACTAATTCATTACCAAATTATGTACAGGATGTAACGCAAATTTTGTATTTTATAAACAAATTCAAATGTGTTCGTTTTATGTGTGGAATCGTTACAAATTGATGGTTTTTGTTAAATTGATGCAAATATCGCTTTTTTATACCAGTTGAATTAACTGGTCATTGATTTTAATGCAAATGAAGTCGAATTACCACCTTATCAGTCTGCTTGGACCCCTAAATTAAGAAATATCACAACAATATACCATTTATGTCACTCACTGATGGAAAACCTTTAAATCAGTGAAAATTCCGTCAAAATCGTTTCTGCAAACACAGCAAAGAAACATACGTAAAAACACACACTAATACCTAAAAGTAAAAGTATGTAGCGACTAATATCGCTATAATAACATGTTCATTTAAGCTGTAGTTTTGAAAAATAATAATCTACATTCTAGAACCTTAAAATTTACTAAGTACAATAGTTTAAGTTACCTACACTCCAACGCAATTTATATTATTAATCATATAAAATATTTTGATACCTGCTATAATTAATCAAGTTAATATACGACCGGCAACCAACTATAAAATAGAATAACTTAAAGCGGTAGCAAAGGCTAATTGCTCTACCTACCAACCACGGAAGTCCTCAATCAACATACAAGTGTTTGTACTAATTGATAATCTGTTGATTAAACCGCTCCTCGTGAAATAACACTAGTAAGGTATACCAGAAACTAGCGTAATATTTGAAATACTAATTCTTCATTATAATAATGTAAATTTGCTAAATGTGTTTTATTTTATGAATACGATCAAATGTTACCACATGCCATTGAAAATTTTATACAAATTAAGTTTGAATAGGGGTAGCACGTGTTTGCAAGACAAAGAAACCAAAGTTAATTAACAGAAACGTTAAAAAACATCAATTAAATAAACAAATACATGCATCTAAATTTTAAATATAAAACAGAGAAATTAGAAAGCATAAAAAATTTGAAAAATATCTTGCTCCAAAAATTGGTTAGATTTATGACATGTTCGAACAACCACTATATAGTACACTTAAAATCATATAACATTTGAATTTTAAAAATTAATAATAATATAAAATTTTAAAAATGTTCAGTTAATCAAAGTTTTAATCCGATAAAAATCATTTGCAAAGAATATTATCGTAAGCTTTAGCTATTATAATTTATATCCTATTGTCAGATATTTAATTAATTAATTAATTATATAGTATACTCGTATAATATGTAACCCATTATGTATTATTCTGACGAAGAGCACACAAATGCTTGAAAGCTCAAAGCTATAATATTTATTATTTAATTTTAATCGTGAATTAACCAATAAACGAAAATTTAACTATAGAAAGTTGCAAAATGCAATATTTTTGTATATTCATAAAATTCCTCATGATGATTAGGCCAAAAAATGATGGTCACTCATATTTCTTTGCTTACTACCTAAATAACTGCTGATATCACAAGTATGCAATTAAATTTTAATGTTTCCATTATTTTTACTGTTTGGGAATGAAATATCAAGTCAATTCAATGCAATAACAATCAATTATTATATAATTTATTAATCGACTATGTTTCTAGCTTTCATCTGATATTTTAGTAGTTGACTTGATATAATTTTTAATTATGTAGATAATAATAAATTAGATTTTAATATAATTTGAAAATTTATTGAATAAAGATGTGAATCTTCAGTTTTTCTATTTTGTTTTTAATTTTTCATTTTATGGAGTGTGCATAAATATTATGTTTGCTTAAATTTGCATGTAATATTCACAACAGTTAAAATTAATTCATTTTAACGTTTCAGTTAATTTGCAAAATTTAATTTTGTTATTCCTTTTATAAAACTTTTTTATGCAAAATAATAAAACAAAAAAATCACATAGAATTTACAAGATTAATTTATGTTAACAAATAATTTTAAAAACTGCAAACTATTGGCTCGCTCTTTTGAAGTCCTTTTTTTCTCTAGTGCTTAGTTTACTTTTCCATCTGAAATGGAGAATACACATTGGTAAATCTTTATTTGCTAAAAACTGGTTCATATGACAACAGATACACCAAATCACAAGGCTCTTATGCTTAGTACAAAAAACAACAAGAAACAGCAAAGAAAGTACAAGCTTAACAATGAATATCAACTAAAAACCTCATTACACAATGTATGGAGTTTTCATAAGCGTGATAGAATTTTAAATTGCAATAAAACAAAAAGTTCCTTTCAGATATTGCGGATTTCATTTGTACGCAGGGCCGTCGCGCCCTATTTGTTCACAGTGTGCAAATACACGGGCGCCCAAAATTAGAGGCTGCCAAAATCCAAAAATTAGGGGTTAAAATAGGTCATTTACTTTACGCCAGGAATAAGGAGTAGAAATTTAGGAAATTGTATTAAAAAAACGAAAAAATCGGCTACAATGGCGGCAAAATTAAACATTGCACACGGGCGGAAGTACCCCTAGCGCCGGTCCTATTTGTATGTGTACTTTGACCTTTGATAAGAACATTCCATACAAAATAATTTGATCTAACCGAACACAATAGATAATCGCTGACAAACTACTTTGTCTGTTAAAATTCTACATTCATAAACAAACGACTAAATAGACGGACGTTACTAAAACAATTGGTACATGCTCCATTTTGCCACCGACTTTTCAGTTTTGATTGGGTTGTTTGTTGCCGGTGACAGATTGTCGGTCGCGTTCGTTAATTTCTGTTGCTCCTTTTTCTTAACAGAGCTTATATATTATTTATATTCAAAACATCTTTTGCTTCCTGTCATTTTTTATCTTATTTTAATTACATTTTCTAATTTAAAAATTACTTTTCCAGAGGAAAAAGAGATGTGGACCGCTATTAAACTGGCGAACTTGAGTCGAAACAGGTCAATTTTAATATCTAAAATTATTCAAATTACAAAAGCAACCATCATTAGCTTTTTGAAAATTTTAATGTAATGATTTCATATTATAAACCTAAAAATTTTTGTTTATAAAAAAAGTAGTTTTTTATAACTTGAAAAGCATTAAGAAAAATAAAAGTAAACCTACATTGAGCCATCAATGCATCTGGCATGTTATATTATGTTCGAAGAGTTTATTTAAGAGGTTCCTAAATATTTGTGGTATTTAGCTGAAACACTTGAAAGGAAAACAAATTTAGATATTTTATCTTAGAAAGCTCTTTTTCTATTGGTTACATTACATTAAATTTTTTACCTTGATTTTGTAATATGTAGAAGTTTAATTTCCAATTATACCTAATAAGAAATGATTTTTTTATTTTAATATTTTCTCTTGAAATTGTGATGGCATATCAGAACTTGAGAGAAATCAAATTTCGGTTGAAATATACCGTTATTACCAGTTTATTTATAGAAAATATTAAATATTGAAGTGAGAAAAAGTAAATCAAATGGGCAAATAATAATTTTGTTTAAATTTAAATTTTGTCGTTTGTAGACATTTTATTTTGAAGCAATTTTTGAGATGACGAAAGCGATTGTATTGTTACTTCCAACACACAAAACAATACAATCTTGATTTTTTTTTAAAGACAGTTATATTTCTTGAGAATTTCTGGTGTTTTGGCTCATGTGGAATGTAGTGTTATCTAAAATGAAAGAAACATTGAAAATTTGAATTTTGGCAGTAAAAGTGTAGCAAATACGTACGATTTTATTGAAGTTTTATTGTTATTATGATGGTAATTTGAACTGTGAAGCCAATTTGCGGCGAGGCCTTTGTCTTGCGCCGACCGGTCGATGAAGAAGATGCATTTCGTGGGTTTGTGAATTTTACCTCGAAATTAAACCCATGAAGACCAATTTGGAGAGTTTTTGTAGTCTCAAAAACCATTATTCCAGTGATAGGAGATAAGCAATCACATGTGGATATTGGAGGTTACAATTTTCCGGCCAGATGTTAATAGTTCCAATTTAAGTATGAAGTTGGAAAGATTTGTTTAAACCGACATTCGAGGTTTGAACACTACTCTGGACGATTTCTACACGTTCACTTTATTGTTTGGTTTGGATAAACGAAGAAGTTTCTGGATCAACGCAGATGTGGTTTCGCTACCGTTTTTACCAACTGAAGTCAACTCCACAAGTAAATGCAGAGTACGGTCTGATGTACAGAGTGCTTCGTAATAAGCATCAACTACGAAATTTGTATGAGTAAGAGATTGAACATTATTTACAAAAACACCATTGTTACAAATTTTCTTTATTAATATCACACATTTCACATTTATGGAACATTCAATAAAAGTATAGCTGAGGTGTTGTACATAAATGATACGATTTATTGAATGTTTCTACACATTAAACACTTATTTGAGTATCGCTTGACGATTGTGTCAGGGGCATCCAAAATTGCTTCAAATTTATTTTTGGGTCATTTGAATAAATTGATTTATGATTTATTGTGCTTATTGATTTACTTTAATCTCGCCGATACCCATAACCTGAGATATTGTGGCCTCGAATTTTGCAAACCGAACTTAAAGCTGGCCGGCACTATATTGTTGAAGTGGACCACATTAGGCGAGGTTTCACCGCTGACAATAAGTAGGGGCGTTACTGAGCTGTAGAACACGACAATATATTGTAGGTATTCTGCAAATTTCCTTTATAATTTTCTTTACTGTTTTATAAAATTTAATGAAAAATTAGTAAAATCTCTTGAAAGCCAATTTGTGAAATTTTATCCGTTGGAAATGTTTAGCAAGGTGAAATGTAGAACCTCTTTGGTTTTCAAAAACTTACTCAGTCAGTAATTGCATGGTTTCGACTCAAATTATGTAAAATTATGCTGGTTGATACCTCAAATAATACACTCAAATTATTGTAACAAATGAAATAAAAATTTTATTAATTGAATTTACTTGTGCCTATTAATTGTACTTATACATAAAAATATAAATGCTTTCTTCCAAAATCACTCGTAGAAAACTTAAGGAAACGCAATTTTTTTTCATATCAATCCTTTTGTGAAAATACGATCATACATTTAATATTAATACTTATTACAAATCCTAGCTTTCGTATCTCCACAAGTCGAAAATTAAAATAAAACTCTATATTTGCACTCCGCCACTCTTTTTCTTATTATACCACCACCACACCACCAAGGGCTTTCCATTCCTGTCGGAATATTGCCACTTCTATTGAAGTCTTTTCAATCCATTTCACGAGGTGGATTAATCCTCTTTCGCTACTCTTTTTAATACAACTTTTCACCACAGCGTGTGGATGTCCACAGGAAGGACGGGCTAAGAAATTCTGTGAAGTCTGCGACTTGAACCCAGAATTTCCCGCTCCGTAACTCAACCAGCGATCACATCACTCCACACCGTAGTTAATTTTCTTATTATACGTAGGTTGTAATTATCATTTTTCATGCGTACATTCGAATTAAGTTAAATCCAAAGACTATATATTTTTAATCGTTCAAAATTAAATTAAAGATGAAATTAATTCACTAAAGTATTCCGTTGTAACAAAATGATTAGCATTAAATTAGTGATGTGACGAGTCGAATACTTTTTAAACTCGAGTAACTCGAATTCGAAATATTTTCAACTCGAGTTAATACTCGAGTAATTTTACTCGGCTGCGCGCGCACCTTGTATCATTAATAATATTAAAATAACATTAAAAATTATTAAATTTTAAACATTTGCCGCCGTATTCATAAAAATAAAACAATATTTAAGACATAAAAGAAATATTTGTAAACCCTTGTTAACCATAACCTAGCTTTCTTCCCTATGCTTTTACTAGCAAAAAAAGCTAGGTTATGGTTAACAAGGGTTTACAAGCCTCTCTTAAATATTGTTTTATTTTTATGAATACGGCGGTTAATCTTTTTTATGAGTTGCGACTTGTGAGTATTTGAAAAGGCAAATCAGTTAGTAAAAAACTAATAATAATTTTGCTTTGCTTTGCATTCGTCTCGTTTATAAAATTATTTGTGCTTGTGCAGTTTGTGTGCGCATTTAAAACTCGCCAACTCGAGTTGCACAAAAAAACTACTCGAGTTATTCGAATATAGACCTTACTCGAGTTTTAACCCGAGTAATACTCGAGTCGTCACATCACTACATTAAATGATGCAGTGCCAAGTGGACAATTATTCTAAATTATATCATAAGGTAAACTTTGAACTTTGACTTACATAGGTCGTTCACAAGTTTGATTTGTACATTTTTCAGATGTCTCCTTCTTTATTTATTTTATGAATCTTTTATCTATTATTTCCAAAAGACTAACTAAATTAGGACAATCTATTATGATACCGCATTATGAATTTGAAAATTTATCATAATATGTAACATTTGGTTGTTTATATTGGGAAAAACCACGTAGAAAAATCGTAAAAGAAAGTACAAATTATTCCTACCCCCTTAAAAAATTTCGTTCCAAAACATATTCTGCTTCGTTGAAATGGCCGCATAGATAACATGAACGTAAATGGAGTTTTAAATTTTTGGTTGTTATTGTGGAAAAATGAGATTTGTTCCTTCAATGTGTTGATAATAGCTCGGTAAGTCACTCGGCTAGGTTCGCAGCTTCGCTATTGTTTGTTTAGCTTGCTTTACAATATTATTAATATTCACTTTTTAGATAATTTAGCAGTACTGGCAGTGGGAAATTTACAATAATAACTTTTATAATCAAATCAAATCACAAATTCGACATTTTCTTTCACTTTTGCTTCTGGAATATTCTGGAAAGTACAACCTTTTTTTATTGATTCAAAATTAATACTTACAGCAAAATAGGCCACAGCTTCAGGTAAACTCAATCTTTCTTCACCATTATCAAATTTACAAAATGCATGTCTTACCACAATACGACAATATATTTTGCAATTAAGATACAACAAAATATCATTGTATTAAAGAAATCTCGTGAACATAATATTGTTATTTACTGATTAAACTCCACACCAAAATAATTGTAATTGATTAGAAGAAAATGTAAAAATTAAAAATTAATTATAATATGCATTTAGCAATTATTGTTAAAATATCGCCAAAAGGGCAAAATCAATAATTATGAAAAGAGAAACAATTAAAACAATATTTTATGTTGAATCTAAAGAGTAAAGACATCCTTTTTGTTTTTTTCATCGTTCCTTTAACGACGGTAACCTTTTTTTCGATGCCACGTCGGTGCAAAAATAATCACAGCATCGTAAAAATAAGATTTATCTTAGAATCAAAAAAGTGGACTTCGTATGTAGTGTTTTCAATCAAAATCGAATCAACTGTTTCAAACTAAATCGTGTACGAAATTAAAAATCAATCGAATGCGTTCATACACCGTGGGAAACCGCTAACTCAATTTCCTTTTATTACGATTACAATACTTTCCTTACTTGCTAAATAGGAATGCGATTAATTTGCAATTCCTTTATGAAAGTTAATATACCTCATATGTTAATTAATTAGCGAGAGCTTGATTTTGAGTACCTTTGCTTTATGGTTTATGAGGAATAATTCACGCTTTTATTTAACAGCTGAAATTACAAAGAGGTTACGTTATAAGATATTTTGGTAGGTAAAATAAAAATGTGATATACACTAATATATTAAACATAAGTCATTCTCATGCTCTATTCCAATCATAATAATTATTGTGGATAAAATTTGACCAATTATTTTTCGTACTGAATCATATTTTCTATCAAATTAAATATAAATGAAAACACCATGAAGTTCATAACGGCTACACATATCTACATAATATTATCGATTTATTTCGGTATTATTATTTAGAAAATAATATTTATACCTACATTAAACATTTTTTCTTTATTTGTCAAAAATATTACTTAGGGAATGGTTTATATTTACTTGGATAGGAAATAAATCATTTATTTCTATCTTTAGAAATTGAAATTTGATTTGTTGGTATGAACGAAACAAATTCCCAGAAAATAGAAAATTATTTCCAAGTGACTTTTCTCCATAGATAATCGTTTGAAATCGACCATCGGTGAATTCCCCCAGAGCAATTGGTTGCGATCTGATGAGACGGTTCTACGTTTAAGTTTATTTTTAGTTATTTTCAGTTTTACTTGCTAACGTTTCACCCTTACTAAAACGGTATTTTCTAAACTCATTCTAACTTTGTGACAATACAATTTTCTTATATCTTGTTTTGTAGCGAGATTCATTTCGAACTTTGCTACATTTACACAAAGTCCAAAGTAAGTTCACATCTAACGAAAATTACTGTTATTTTTAATAAATACATAAAGAAAGTAATTTCAAAAAATGTAAATATGTACACAATCAGAAAAAAGTTACTTTAAAATTTAATTTAGTTATATTGTTAGTGCAATTTCAAGTTTTGAAGAGAAGTTTTGAAAATGTGTGCTTTGCTACAAGTTAAAGTATCGTAGTTTATGTTTTATCATTCTTCGCTTTTCTTTAGTTTAATTAAGCATTGAATTAAAACTCAAAAAACAATATAGTATTATAAATATTCACCAGCAAATAATCTCCAAAATAATATTTCAATTTAAATTTATGAGCCGCAAAGCAAACTTACCTTAGCATTTTATGCTGGAAAAATATTTTCTTGCATTTGTTATATTACCGAGGTTCCTCTTATTCATGTAGCATAAATTAGTTCAAATCAAAACAAATGTTTTTATTTGCACTGGAAATAATTTATCTGGTTCTTTAAAAACAATTGCTAATTGTTACCTAATTATGTTTGGACGTCAAAAAATCTGTTAATTTCCTCTAATTAAATTATTTAAAGAAAATTATTTATAAAACTATGAATTACAAATTATCAGATATGAAATGAATTAATGTATAAACTATGACATATTTTTGCTCTTATTTGACCTCTCCCTATAGCCTAAATCTTCACTTATAAAAGATTAACTGGAAATTGGACCTCCAATATTAGTTAATTCTGTTTTGTTTCATGTACCTATACGTTAACTTTCTTCTTAGTTTAAAAATTGCTCCACATTAAACGTGTTACTATTGATTTGTTCAATCTAAAGTTGTTACTTACAAATTAATGAGTTTAATATCACTTAAATTTTCTTTAATCTGATCTATTATGATATATTACTACATTACAGTTCACATTCAATAAATTAATCTATATTTAATAGATTGTTAACATTGAAACATTTACAGGTGTATTTATATTTAACTAATATGTTACCCAAGAGACTATTACATTTTGATGAAATTTTTATTATGCATTTGTAATACTAAATTTCAAATGCACGAACTATAACTTTATTTAACAAAATTGGATATTTATTGCCATTAAATATATAACGTGTTGCGATATTAAACCACCCTTTCATCTATCATTTATTTTACAGATGTCTCTCAACTTTATATTATATTATTATTATTGCATTTCGTATTCTAAAAGAATATTTTTAGTGATCGTGATAAAATGTTTGACTTTTGCCTACAGTAGTACCTATTTTATTATAATTTAGCTTCATTTTTAAATGAAAAAAGCAGATAAAAGGGAAAAACTAACGCGAAACTGACGCAATGAGTTTTTTACCTTTAACAGCAGTTTTCTCGATAACTTGATTTCGCACGTAAGCTCCGCTTTTCATAGACCAGGTCACTATATTCATAAATATTTAATGACGCTTACCATAATAATTGTTGAAGCTTATTAGTGGGTACATTTACGCACTCCTTTTAGAAAGGGGTATTTTGATAATCTGGACAAGTTATTCGACTCATTCAGTAAGCTGCCTGCCTCGTCTAGTAAAATTATCCTTTCCAAATTTAGGACGAAATGTAGTATGTAATTTCTTGTTTATCCTTGTTTATCCTTGTTTATTCTTGTTTATCTTGTTTATTCCTTGTTTATCCTTTGAACTATATTGTCTAATATTATATAATTATGGTTTAGTTTATGTTACGACATTACGAATAAGTTGAACATTCTTAAATTTATAGAAAAAAAATTGGGTTTTATTGGGTATAATAAGTAGTTAATTTTTTATATTTCGTACCATAGATCTTAATAAACCATCTATACCTCGTACCGTTAAGTACGGTGGGTTGCAAACGCTGTTAGGAGCATAATAAGTCATCAGTTTCACTTATTAGTTTGAAACAAATAATAATGTAATTTACGTTTTTTAACATAAATTTTAATTTCAGCTTTTGCTAAAAGCAATTAAAGCTCAATTTTAGTCCAGAGAACAATAAGAAAGATTTGTCTAAGTACTTAGGTTTTTTCTGTTTTCAAATCAAATATTAAATAGTTTTGGATGGCCCAAAAGAATCTAAATAATGTTAGATGAAGGAGAAATTTATAAAAAGTTAATTATTATAAATTTCATCTGTTCAGAATATTGAATATTCGGATTAGCGAATTTCACTTAAAACTAAAAATTAATTTTAATTTCTTACAAAATCAATAATGTAAAAGAAGTAAGTTTATATTATATCAGTATGTTTGTACTATGGGTTAGAAATGAAATCCCGAAAACCATAATCTTCACTCTCCAATAATTCGAGAGCAAAAACGTGAATGTTCCCGCTATTCAATCCAAAGAGAGAGGGAGATATTTCATATCTTTTGGGGATAACGAAGCTTAGTTTAAGTTATTTGTAGAAACTGATTTAATGAATCGATTATGGTGGATTGCATTATGACGTCCGTTTAGAGAAGTTTGAGTTTTAGAACATTACTTTACATTAACATTACTTTTAGTCCAAACAATTTCATTATGGGTGGCATTCGAAACTTTGAAAGTTCAACCAGCTTCCTTGAAGTCCTGCCTTTGAATGTTTTGAAATATTTTAATTATCCTTTTGAAGATTTCATCTCACGCCCGCACTGCTCAAACAGCTCTTCAGGTGATTTCAAAATCTACTTTCTGTAGAGTTTTCTTTTTACCTTCTTTGCAAATAGAATGTTTTTTTCAAGACCAAAGTTATCAGAAAACCATAATCTCAACTTGATGTACAATATATTTAGTTGGAATCTGTAAAATCAATCTATTTTTATAATGTACAAATTCCAAATTATTTCTTTTACTGCACTGAACTATAAGAAGAAAGTTCAAGTATTCCAACTTTTTAACTTTGGTGTTAATTGTAGGTGCGACGTAATTAAATGTTACTACATAACCAATTACGATAAAACTCGTCAAACTTTGTCAAACAATTCAGGAAACATGTGCGACATTGAAATTAGAAAGCATCAGAAACATAGCATCTAAACTTGTAATCACTTAATTACGATCTTCATTTTATTTTATATAAAAAGAAGAATCCTTAGTATTACAAATAGTATTACATATACAAAATTGTTTTATTCTACAGATTGATATGAGAGTGCTAAAAATGAGAACTTATTATTCAATTCATATTTTGCTTTCTTTAATGAATTATACTGTTTTAAAATGAGTATGATTTTGTTTTACAAAATCTGTTTTACTTGAATACCCACTAATCATTTTTGTTAGAAAATTAAGTAAAATCTAACAGGCTTATTTTATTTCGTAGTGTTCCTAATTTCGCAGCATATTTTGAGAATGTATTTAATTTTTTAGCTTATAGACACTGGAAACCTTAGCTGATCGTATAATCTTATAAATTCTATAAGAAAATACAAATATGGTGCAAAATTAGGACCACTGCGAAATAATGCAAATCTATTCCATCTGGTAATATAGTCAAAATAAATGTACAATAAATTAGGGAAAATGTGCAAATTAGCCCCATAAAATTAGTAGACAATTTTCAGATCTACAATATGTTTTCATCATTCAGAACTTAAAAATTCAGGGTTCCTAAATTAAATTCCTACAAAAAAGAAATAGTTTTAATTTTTTTAGCCACTAAGATATGTAACAAATACAAGAATAGTGTAGATTTAATTTTAATCCACAAAATTAACATAAAATAATTGAACTAAAATAACAGAAGTAACCTAAACTAATAGTAAAAATTGGTAAATTTACTTTGTAGAATTTAAAAAATATAAACATTGTCCAAAAAATAATCAACCAGCTGCTGGGTACATTTCATTTTTGAATTGCATGACTGAACGACAGTTGGCGAATTGAGCTTAACAGAGTACAATCTTTACCTTTCTGGGAAAGGTTTCCAACAGGCATTATCTATTAAACCCTTCGTTCTTTACAAAAGCAGGTCGACGTACTTATTATTTTCGATTTTATACCTGCTTTTACCTCAACTAACTTAATTTCAATTTTATTTTTAACCATTTGTATCATCCATTGTGGTAACGTTATTTCTTTAAATATGAATCCGGTATGGGTAACGGAAAAGGTTTTACAATAACTTTTTTGTTGCCGAATAAAAAAATTTCAGTAACATCATCAAAATTATTTCGTAAAGTTGGTCCAGTAAAATATTTGCAAGAGCAAGGATAATGATTTTATTCGTGATAATAAACTAATTGTAGTGCTAACAAATATATTTGCTCTAATGGAAAAGTTTTAAGAAATCGCATTTCCTTCATATAGCAGAGCAAGTCCAAATGATGCAAAAATCGGCTTTCCTTTAAGCGCATATAGAAAAAGGAACAACCTCCGTTTCTCAAAAGATGTCACCTTTCATGAAGCTGAGAAGCGACTTGCAAGCGACGAGCTTGAAATGCTTTCTAAGCGCTGTTTGATGACATTATGATGTCCTTTGTCACGACTCTGTCAAGTCAAAAATATATTTACGAATTGTCTTTTGATACAATATTATATAAAAGAGATATAACTGCCATTTCGAAGTGTATTGCATTCGAAAAATTAGATTTATTTTGACGTCTATAGAATTCAGGTTAGCGTGAGTGAAATTCAATAAATAGCTACTACGGTGGTTGAATTATATTTCTAAAAATGAGTAATGTTATCTAAACTTTTTCTGGTTTAAAAGTTTTTATTAAAAATATCAATGTATTGATCAAGTCGATGTTTGATTTATTAATGTAATTAATAAATCTATTTATACATCAAATCTCCAACAAACAGAAGATAATAGATTCGGCAGGTTCCAAAAGTTTATACTTATTTTGTCTACTAATTTTCAATTTTATCAATCACTAACAAAAGTGTTCAAGTAAAACATTTGTCGTCCTGCATTAATATTATCCTGTGTTAATTTGTGTTTTATTACATTACCGTATTTTGTAAGGTACAATCAAAAATCAAATTTAAAAATAAATCAAGAAGAAAACAGTAGGGGAGACCGGTGCATGTTGTCATAAGGTTGGTTTTCACACGTCTCAGTTCTCAGTCACTGCTGCAACCATATCAGCCTAGACTCTGGTACTCAATGTTTACATGATTTTGAGTGCCTTGCGACAATTCTCTGAATATTATTGGTGCTAACTTGTTTTTGCAGCTGTAAATATTCATTGAACGATGTAATTAACTATGATTATTCAATTAAATCAATCTCTCAATAAGTTTATGTTATTCCATAAAGTTGAATAATGTTACCAGAGTATATAGAACTACTAAGGAGACTCCTTTGCGGTCCTTTGAAAAATTGGTTCCAATAATTGGCACTACTACTTGTTTGTGATTTTGATCCAGTGGTTTTCAACCTGTTTCAAGTATTCCACGGAATATTTAAATAATCGTAAAATTAGTCAAAGAAAATGATTATTTTAATCTAAAAATGTTTTTTTGACTTGTTGCGTTTTGAAAAGAAATTTGTTTTTCACTTCGAAAATTAACCATATTTTAACAGTAAATAAAATTGCAGGGATTTCATAGGCATCATATTAAATTTTAATAAATGTGAAATAATGAAAGGTCGGATAATTGATTTAGGATATGGAAAAGTCGGATAGTCGCGACTTTATTGTTACTAAAAATTTTTTAAGCAAAAGAAATTTGTTGATTATTATACGGGTGAATGAAACGTATCAAGATTAGAAGCAAGAACTGACACCCTTCTATATAAAAAAAAAGGGTTCAAGTGTTATCGTACCGTTTAGGTAAGGGTAAGGGTGATTTGAAAAATGTAACTGGTTTACGTGTAGTTACGAAAGTAACTGCGAATAATTTTAAAATTATACGAGTGGAGTCCTACCTCAATGTATAGGGTAAATCAAATAGTAGGTAATAGACTAGTCTTATTCCGGCTTAAAGGTATGAATACAAACAAATAAGGTTGCTTGTTCCTGGTTGCAAACGCTGAAAATTTCCAGATTATCAAGTGTGACCGCACATAAAGGAAGCAAGTAATCAGAAAAATATTTAAATGCAAATATAGGCACTGAGAGCCATAAACTATAAACCTGATTTCTTTCTGTATGCACTTAAGCATAAAGTCGGCAGACTGGAATAAGAGAAACCATGGATATCATATTAATTATGCATGTGAAGTCCAAGATTGATATGTGAGCTGCGGAGGAGGCAACGAGAAACCACCCCCATTGAATATTTGCATAGAAATCATAGTAACCACGATATATCGGTAACAGGTTACGGTACAATTACGATACCGCCGGTATAAAATCAGCAACCTTCCCCTACATTAGAATTTTATTATAAAATATATTAAAATTGTAATAAAAAATATATTAAAATTTTATTATTCAATTATTTTGTCGTAGAAAGGTGCAATTTCAATACCCATAAAAGTTTCAATAAGTTCTATATAAATTCATTCTACAATGGCATAAAAAGAAATTTCTCATTCTGTATTGTCTCTAAGCATACGAAAGGGTTAAATTGTGCTCCGTATAATTTTTGTCATATAACATTTCGTCCTTTTCAATATTATAAACTTCAACTTACAACCGCCACTTATAATATCACGTAACATCTTACATAAATTACAATAATAATAAAAAGACTTGAACGCATGTAAAGCAAACGAACCTAAACCAGGTCAACCCTTATTGTCAGCATATAGAAATAAAATATTAAGAAATACGGAGGCGCTGTTCTCTCTTTCTTTTTGTAATCGTTTTATATGAGAGAGAAGAGGTCACTAATCACGTAAGGGATAATAATTGCGTTACCTAAATGGTGCATCATAAAAAAATTAATAAAAGCCAAGCTTGTCCTCGCTCCAAGAAATTCAATCTTTATAAAACTAGTTGCTTTTGTTCACACACCATTCGTTCTACGTAACAAGTAAACCTTGTCCTAAACAGGGTGACATTATAAGTATTTGATGGTCTGCAAGCTTTTACTGAACTGACTAATCTAAATGAAGCTCTAAACCTGTATTTATTAAATTCATTTATTTGTTTTTCATTTTGGAATTGTCATAAAATACATCAGTTAGATCTTTAACCACAACATTTAATTTTTATTCGTTAAAATGCTTTGTTTACTTCATTTGCTATTTAAAAACTTACAATTTTATTTTAAAGTTGACCGAATATTAATCCCCACAAAATTTCTGAACCACAATAACATCCGATGCTAAATTTATTATCTTATAAATTACAACAAAAATTAAACTTGTTAATGTATTCTTGGGCATTCTGTACCTATTCCCATTTCCTATTTAAACTGCACATCCTCTATTAAAACACAATTCCGTTAGGTGGAAAGAAATTGATCGAAGGAAATATCTTATCACATAGAACTCTATAAAAAATGTTTTAAAATGGCAAGATTCAAAAATGTATTTGCATCCCATATTTTGTTGAAATATTCACTGATCAATCAATCAATCAATCATTTATTTGCTATCAATTAATACATAGCTCGTCAATAATAAAATACAGGACAATATAAGTAACACTAACACATAATACATCGCCAATAAGCAAACAACACATTCAAAAAAAAAAGCAAACAACTTGTCTTACAGGTCGCTCTCTAAGAACTCCTGTATGGAGTAAAATGATGCCTTCACAAGGAGCATCCTCATCGACCTGTCGAAGTGTCTTGCATCCTGACTCTTTATCTCTGCCGGTATCTTGTTGAAAATCTTCGTACCCCAATACCTGAGGTGCTGCTGCGTCCTCTTCAACCGATGAAACGGCGCACGTAAGAACTGCCCTCCCCTGGTGTTATGGTGGTGCATGTCCCCATTTTTGGCACAATCCGATGCCCCATGTATTTGTTTAGCACACAGGCCAGTGTATATATACCGATGGCAAGGTAAGAATTTCTTCTTGCTTGAAATAGTTTCTGCAGCTGTCAGTTCGCCTCAAAAAGAAATCAAAAAGAAAGAAAGTTTTGAAGAACTTAATTTCATCCTACTTGCTATGAGTTGGTGGCTTGCTTTTTCTTCAATTCTATAGTTGGATCAGAAACTGTAGAGAAAGGCACAAATTTGATAATAAAAATTAAATCTAGAGATATCTTCCGGAACGAACGAAGAATAAAGTATTGTCGTGAAACGAAATGGAACCCAGCTTTGTATTTAATAATTTGCAATAGATTAAGGGATGTTTTATCCAAAATAACATAGTCGAGCATGGTTTTGTAATTGAAGGTCGAATTATGTTACCACTGATTTACACTATTATTGTTGAACGTGATTGAAATCCAGTGATCTGTAGAGTTGTTTGCGGCGATTTAAACCTAAAAAGGAACGAATTTAATTATTGGCATTTGAAATTTGAGCGCGAGATTTCACCTATTTTGAAGTGCAAAAGTGGCTCAAAATTTCGATTTGTGTTGTGGTAGGTTGAAGTTTTTGGAACATAGAAGGTAGAGAATGTTGGCAAGAGTTGGCCGGCGACCTGGAAGCCAACAACAGCGTTTTTGGTGAGGTCTACCATAAGTGACGAATTTTCGAGTTTTCTTGAAAAACCCATGTGTTTTTCAAGCTGCTAATTAGTGAAAAGTGTTGTCCGACGTGGACGAGTGTTTTTAGTTGATTTAAAGGTAGGATCCTCAAATTACAGCGATTTTTGTAAAAGCGTAATTGAAAAATTTGATTGACCACATGTGGAAAAAATTGCCATTCCGCCATTGACGAATGATCGAATGATATTTGTAATTACGACGATTACGTGCCTACAATTAAATGTTTAGAAGAATAAATTCAAACTCTTTGAATTTTGAATTAAATAATTTTACGTACCAATTTCGAGGTTAGTTACAAGATTTTTATAATTGGTTCAAATTGATTGAAATTTGCCAACAAACTTTGGTATACGATTGCCGATCCTTTTAATTTGGATGATTTGGAAGAATTGCGAAGATTTGATGGAACAATTCGATATTTTTCACAAAACAGAAGCTGTTCGAAAATGCAACAAGTTCACTTCAAATGACAGGTGCCAAGTGAGGAATTTATGAAGCAAGAAAACAGTGGTTCGAAAACAATTTTCAACAAGTGCCGCATAACTGGTAAATAATTAACTTTGAATTTATTTGTTACACCATTATTGTTATAATTTATTTGTGTCACACAATTTACACCTTAATAGGAACCTGGAGTATTTTTAGATCAATTTGAATTTAAATGCAAATACTAAGGGTTCCTATCACACAATTTAACACATTGACAATCAAAACGAATCTGTTCGTAAACAGCACATGTTCGACTTGTTTTGCGTATTGAGTTTAATTAATTTTATGTAAATTAAAATTGTTATTTTGTACGAAGCTGCGTTTGATTTTGATATCATGCAACGGGCCGTGCCCCAATTATGTTTAGTAGCGTTGTCGATAACGACAATCATATTGAATAAGGCAATTTATGCAGTTTTGTTCCCAAAAAAGGAATTTCAATTTAACGACATAAGTGCGGTAGTTAGGCCGCACATTTGCTTCGTTTGGCGACCCGAAAAGGAGAGAAGTACGAATCCAACCCTGAGATTTGTTCTCTTACAGAAATGATATGCTCAACACTAACATAGCTACCGACGGCACTCTAGTGTTTGGATATTGTCCTGGTAAAAATAATTTAAAAATAAGGGTCGTAGGAAATATCTCTACAGTATATAAAGAACACCATTTAATCTTGGGAAAACTTTTACCGCCGTATTCATAAAAATAAATCAATATTTAAGAGAAGCTTGTAAACCCTTCTTAACCATAACCTAGCTTTTTTTGCTAGTAAAAGCATAGGGAAAAAAGCTAGGTTATGGTTAAGAAGGGTTTACCAGCCTCTCTTAAATATTGGTTTATTTTTATGAGTACGGCGGTTAATGTGTGTACTCGTTATGTAGTTTTCAGATATTCATCACAAGTCTGAATCTCAGATCAGATGCTGGTAGAACAAAAAAGTAGATTATATTTTATGTAATCGATCAAATAATAGAAACCACGTGATAGACGTAAAAATCAGCAGGGGAGCAAATGCATACCCCAATAATATTTTATTACAGGCCAAAACTAAAATGAGAATATCTAGTACTTTACAAAAATTATATGACTCACGATGGAATATAGAAAATTGTTTCATATTTTTGTAAACTCCATGTGTAATATTTTATTAGAAAGAAGTTTTTTGTCCTTTACGTTCTGTCAATTGGCCAGATTTATGTAGCAAATATCAGTGAAGGCTCATGACCTTTAAAATGGGAGGACACCATTTAAAAAAAGAATAATATAACTGTTGAATTAATTCGAAAACAGTTCGAGTTATCCAAGTTTTACTAAATGTAATTATTTTTGAAAAGCAGTTATTTCAGATTTTGAGCCGATTATTTTATATTTCACCTCGGGGAAAAAATTAATGATGGTTTTCTGATACCTGATCTCCGAAACCATAAAAAGTTTGGTCACTTTTGGATCATCTGGATAAGTAATCTATGAATAAAGATCCCCACCATGTGAGGTCTAACAACAGCAGACAATAAAATAGTTCTTACATTGCTCGGGTTCGAAGCTGCTACTTCCTACCTCAGCATTAATAAACAATCGCACATAACCTAAACCGTAACTGTATATCTGTTTAAATTTTCTCACAAAGCATGAAAACGCCTCAGAATTTCTGAATATTAGCAATTAATTAAAATTTGTTTGTTTATAATTAATTTAGCTGTGAAGAATTATGCGTAATGTTTTGTTTCAAAACCTAGAGACTTTTAATACGACGAACGCTGAAAGTAATTTCCATTTTCGATTCCATTATTTTTGTACTTATAGAAGGGATTCAAAAAAAGTCATTATCCTCAATCATTGAACTTTAAAGTCTAAAAAAGCGATTTTTCAATTAATTGGAGGTGAACGGAGACGCGTCCAAGCTTATAACTTTAAATTACTGACGGAGGATGCTCCTATACTATTGTTGATGCTCAGTCGGTAAGTTGACCCGTTTGGTCGCTAAATCACCCACATAATTACTAACACACCCATGCATAATTGTGCGACTGACTCATAGAATCTCATTGTAACGGAAATATTACAGCGTGCACCTAGCTATAAATACACAAAAACCCAGTCTAATTACGAATAAAAAATTTACTTTATACTAAATAAAACAAAAAATAATTTCAATCAAAATACATTTTATTAACAAGATGCACAACCCAAGTTGAAAATCGATAGCAACATTTCAGTCGGAGAAAAAAAGTGTTAAAATTTGGCTAGCTTTACGCGGATTTTTAGCTCAGCCTTTGGTTACATCGCAACGCGGCGGTGAGCTTTAGCTGCACTTTATAGCTATGGCTTTTCCATTATTTTTTTTTTTTTTAATTATTATCAATTATTTGAATATTGATTGAATATTTTGATTTATTATCTATAAGCCTAATGACATGCAGTTTAAAAAAAATGTTATTTTAAGGCAATTATTAATTATTTAAAAATCTAAAAACTTTGTGACGTAGGTGTTTTTAAAATGTGAATTGTGAGATAAGAAATGTTTTTCTTATAACTCTTATGATTGCTTTAAGTTGTTAGGTATATTCCCCAGTGTTAAATTCTTAATGAGAACTTTCGTTGGAAAGCTTAGAGAAAACTCAATTTGAACATATCAAAATAAAAATTCGAATGTAATCAAAATAAAAAACAACTTATTTATTATTATTTTGTTTTTCTGTTAAAACGAATTTGCCATATTTTCCTTTATTGCTACCATCAACGCTACTGTACAAAACATAGTTCGTCGTTTCATTCATTCATGATTTTATAGTTAAAGTTTACATAATCAATAATGCACCGGATCTTTATGCAAATAATTGAATTTCTATAATGACTACTCTCTGGTATTTAATATTAATGTTTGCTTAAAATTAGCATTGGATTTATTTTTCGGATAAGTACTAGGTACTTATTTAAAAATCAGGAAGTAGTGCCATAAATAGTACATCAATTGGAATTTATATATTTTTATCGATGTATAAAATTATGTAAATTATCAAAAAGGTTATTGATTACCATAAATTTTCGTATTTTGAAGAGATTAATATACTTTCTTGTACATTAGTAGTCCTGCATTAGTTTAATATAGAATAAGTATAGGTTCCAACATTAAATACGTTCTCATTCGGTATCATCAGCATAATAATTAACAAATAATTATTTTATCTTCCATTAATGTTACAATAAACTTTGTAAGGTAAAAACTGCAGTAAAAAGTTAAGAAATCAAGTTTAAATTAGTACTAAACTGCCATAAAGTACTAAGTAGTGAAAGGAAAAAGCTTAGAGTTTCTAAATATGATAAAAATTCTTAATTACAATAAATTTAGTTTTATAGTACTGTAGGAATTTATTCTGTGACGCTCAGCAATTGCTGGTATCTTCAATTTAATAATAATAGTGTCGCAATAGAATTTAAAGTTATGGTCATTATTCTAGTACCTATTTCTCTCTTTTCCATCCTTGACTCCTCTAAATTTGGGACTAATTTTCCAGTTTTGACTGTTTTGTACAACAATTATGGAATTGTGTGAGCACCATCTCTGATCAACTACGAGAAGCTTTAATCTTCACGCTGATATTTTTATTTGCATTGGTTTTACCTACCATGTATCCATAAATACCAAAATGTTGGTTCTGATTATCTGATTATATGGAGCAGTCTATTGTAACCCAAAAAAGCTCAAAAAACCCAAACTACACTTTTTTAACAAATTAAAAAAGTATTGAAGATAACCGAACTAATTTTAACGTAAATTCAACTATTGATTTACCAATATTATTTTTTGTAGGTACTTGAATTAAGATTTCCAATAATTGCAATAATATAGTAATAATTTTATTCCTGACTGTATAATAGTGAGTAGCAACAATTTTTATTATGAGAAATAATACTTTCAGAAATGAAACTTTTTAGATTTACCGGGATTGCTACTTCAAAAGAACGTTTGCATTATATTTATATATTTATTATATGTTTCCACTACAGAAAAAGTAATATTAAATATTTCCTTTCAGAAAAATCTTTTATTTTGTAACTTTTAATTTTATCTTTATATCTTTATATAATAAAGATGTAATTACATCAGAAAACATACATTTTTGTTCAAAAACTAATTAAAAAATTTTCAAAATTAATTTATTTATTCATAAAAGATTTATATTTACACTCACATCGGATATACTGCTGTGATCCAAACATCCAACATAATATGTGAAAAGCAACGGGAAACCACCCCTGAGACTACATTCTATTTTGAATTTCCAACTAAAAATTCAAAATTATTGAGTGTTTTTCTTCTACTTTCAAACCAAAATACAAATGGATTTACCAATCCCTGCATATACGTTAGGATGACGTACAAGTCTTTCACTGTATTTAGCTTTAAATGGGTGCGTCAACCATCGATCGTATGGCTTTGTTTTGGAATCTTTGTAGGATTTCAATGTTGGAATTAACTGATGTGCCCCAGAGATGTATTCCATAGGTTAATATTGGCTTGAGGATTGCTTTGATATACAAGTCTATGTATTTGTTCAATGGTGTTTTCAAAATTGCATATCCGGAGTTGCTATGACAATTGGGAAATATAATCTACTTAGTGCATAGAAAATCTGCAATTCACATGGTAGATTTGATGAGAAAATCGCTTGAACAAAAATTTACATCATCATGATTTATTCTATTGTCATAGATGATCATTCATAAAAGATTGTTGTGATGAATAAAATGACATTTTCATATTACCTGTCATGAAACTACGAGTTTCATTGCATGTTGAGACAGTCGAAACACGACAATTGCAGATCAACGCGACTGTTGGTCAGAAACTAAATTGGTTTCTGCCCTAGGAAAGAAAGCGTCAAGTTTCTGCCCGCTTACTCAGTTTTTGATTTCATTTTAAACCTGTCAGAATTGAATTTATTAATTGTAAACAATTAATGTGACAGCTGACAATTCTTATATTTTATGAAAACTCTCAGATTCATTACAGGTAATATGAAAAATAGTATGTTTGGACACGGGATGAAACACGATTTCAGACTCGGGGTGATGCCAGCCCTCGCTTTCGCTCGGGAAGGCAATCCACCCTCGTCTGAAATCATCTGGTTTCATCCCTTGCTAAACAATATACTATTAAAATGTCGTTATTTAAACGTAATAAATTTCCGCAAAATATTATTTGAAAAAGTTAATGATCATTAGTTTTCAGTCTGTTGAAGGTATAATAATCAAAATTACAATTTTCGCTCCATTTCACCACCCATTCCGCCTTGCCCCACTCTCCCTACATGAATTAAAATTGTTCCAAAACGACTTCGAATTTCATAGTTCTTTTTTTAATAAAATATTTAAAAATACATGTACGTCAAAAATCGATGGAATAGCGGAGCTAATATATATTCGTCAAACTTACGAGTCGAAGTCATAACGTCCCATTCGATTCTGATGTTAAAGCTCATACATACAATTTATTAATTAGTTTCCATTTGTAGTTATACGACTTCACATAATTTTTGGTAGGAATTTTATAAGAAGCTATACAAGACCTGTCACTTGCATACTTATTGTGTTTCATATTTTCTCTTACTGAAGCTACTTCTTGATCAATTAAAGTATAAAGAATTTAATTAAACCCAGTATATTATCTTTCTATTAATATTTGATTATCTTTATAAGAAAACAAGGTTGATTAAATTTATTTTGTGCCTATAGCAAAATACGAGCAAATAAAAAAAATTACTTAAAAAATAAATAGCATACTACCCGCGGACCTCTTAGAATAAAATTTACTGCTCAAGTTCAAACAGAGATGTTAAAAAAATAAACTTTGTACTATAAAAGTGCAGAAAATTGTTTATTATTTTAGTTCACAAAAGCTTAAATCGTTATACAAACCCACGGGTGACGTCATATATGTTTGTTTCAGTTCATGTTCAAAGAGGGATACAAAGTGGCGTGTCTATAAAATGAAATGGTCTAAAACTGTCATAGGAAATTTTGTATAAATTGTAAAATTGTAAAATTTTTGATAAAATAAAATAATTATCTATTAGTTATTACTTATTAGCTTATTACATATTATGTTCAGAGACGGTCGGAGCATAGTGGTCACGCGAGTTGACTATGAACGCTAAATGCCCGGTTCGAATCCGGGTGAAGTAAGAACTTTATTCTGGCCGTCTCTCTGGTCCTCCAGGTTGGGGGGTCGGGGCGATGGGCTAGCTCCTCATCACCTGTAAAGAAAACTAAAAAGCTTTAAACCATGACCAAGCCTCGCAAGAGACTCGGGAAATGGGAACGGATAAACAATTACTAATTGTAGGCTTGATGTGTTGTGAGGTGTTTATTTACCTCCGAAATATATATATAAATATTATGTTCACTCCTACTATTTTTCTTTGACCATTTAATCCTTGTATTCTATTATGAAGTTAAATTTTTAACATTAAAAATGTATTTTTTAAATAAGATTTTTGATAGTCAAAGAAATACCTACTATGTTTGAATTATTTAACAATTTTATCTCTTTCATTACAATTAATCATTGAAAAATGTTAAATTACTTTTTCCAAAAATCGTCATAGAAACAACACTTCCCTGCGTATCTACGCGCAGGGAAATTGAATTATAATGACTAGTCCGGTAATGTCAGTAATTGATTTTTTCAATGTGTTTTGACACATTGACAAACTTGATTTTTGCTCATTTTAAAAATGTTGTTCAATTAGTGTTTTAAAATTTCGATTTTTTACGATTTTCGGAAAAATTTAATACAAAATACGTCAGGAAAATATCTCACTTTACTCGGAGCTCTAAAATACTCGGCACGAAGTGCCTCGTATTTCAACATTGCTCCTCGTCAGTAATATATCATTTTCCTGACTTTCATGTAAATAACTATTACTGGAAAGTATTAAAATTAAATTGTCCTAAAAAAATTCTAAGTTTCTATTGGTTCTATTCAACCAAAAAATGTTGGGCACAGTATTGCGGCCTCCTATATGTAATAGATACTTTTTCACATCAAATAGAAGTTCATATTTGTTTATGACACAATGTCAACAAATTAATGATTATTGACTTTTTTATATTTAAAATTTGCAAATTAATTAATTAATTAAATAGCGCTTAATGTATCCAAAAATAGATCCAACAAGCCAGGAAAAACTATTACTTTTATCTTATTATTGGAAATATTCCTATGCCGTTTTGTATTAAGTATCATATATTGAATATGAACTTAATGGAGAATCTATAGCTTAACGTGGAATCTGAACAAAGTACATGATCCTTGGTTGGAGTGCAAAAGGGGCCTTCCAAATTTAAATCTCTAAATGCACGGAATTTCTAAACTTGGTATTGTGATATTTACGTAAGGCTGGTCAAAGAACAAGAAGTCAAGATAAAAAAAAAGAAAGAAGAAAACTGTTTTTGTAGATCCAACCAACGATAGAGCAATGGTCCGCACTTAATTTGGATAATAATGTTTATAAATGTATATGTTATAAAATCTAGAAAGAACTCTACCTACTAGACAAATAGAAAAGGACAATAAATACCTTTATAAAGAAAACTCAAAATGAATACCATTAGATTAAATCAAAATATTGATTTAAATATTAAATTCTTATTTATTATTTATTTTTCTTTGATAAATTAAGTGCTTTTCGCAATAACCCATGGGTAGATAAACAAACTACAAAACTTCTTAAAACTTTTCGCATCATATATGGATGATAAAATATGTTATAAATTGTTTACTTATGTTTTTGAAACTACGCATCTAAAATATTTTCAAATTCAATGAGAATTCAACCAAAGTTTATTGAAGTTAATTATTACACGACAATGGGGAAATAAAATTAATACATTTTTACGCTTAGTAAGCATTAACAATAACGTAATCGAATTTTTATGTATTGCTTACAGAATAGAGTATAGCAATTGATTTGAATTAATTTTACATCAAGCGGAAGCTTCTAATTATATTATGAAGTTTTCCGGAATTAAATGTATATAATATACTATTTATATAATTAAGCCAGTGCACCAATCTCATTTAAGTACTTAAATGGTATTTAATTTAAATGAAGATATTAAATATCTGACATTAATAAAATTTTGTGGATTAAACATAATTTTTAAAATCTCCATTGAGCTTGGTGCCTACTGAATAGATCAAAATTTTAAGGACTTAATTTTAGGTCAGTGAAGTCAATTAGTTGAATTGGTACACAGTATGTTAATTTACTGGCATTTTAGTTCAAAACAGATATTTAATTAAGGAACACTAAATAATAAAAAATTGTATTTGGATGAATAAGCAGAATTAAAAATCTCCTCTAATGAGTCCAATTCCTTGAAAATCACTTTAATAACTTTTTGTACAGTTTCTTCATTTAGCTTGTCGGTATTAATTTACTGTGCTTAGAGGTGATTCTAAATATGCAAATTTCAATAAAAACTTTTTGTATATCGTAGTAGATATTTAATACTTTCGTAACAATGTTAAAAGCAAAACTGGCTTTAAAGTTGTTTTATATTGTTTTCAGTTAGAAACTTTTATTAAGGCTTCAGACTCCATTGCTCGTTTTTCTTTTTGAAACCATGAAACTGGCAATCAAAACTAAAAGAATGTTTAATTATTTAATATTATGAACGTGAAGTTAAGTTTTCTTTATTCCCAAAGTCTTTTTACGCTTTAGCTAAGTGACCAAATATGAGGATAATGTATTTCTATTTTTTTAACACTTTCAGTCCCAAAAAGCTTTATGAGCATTAAAGGGATTAAAAAATTTGGATAACGTTATAATCAGTAATTAAAGACCTTTTATGTAATTTCGGTGACTAAATTGCTTTTTTTTTTTTAATTAAATTTAATTCTAGATGATTATACTTACACTAATTGCAAGGTATTTGTTGTGAACGTTGTAATTTAAAATTAAAATACTAGTTTTATGATGGAGCAGATACGCCTGGTATAAAATATCAAACTAACGTTATAGTTAGCAGGAAATAAAATTAAATGCAGAAAAACTTGTAGTAGTCAACTTTCTCGCATTCGCTTTGGGTACTTGCAAAGATGAAAAGCAAAGACATCAGAGGTAAAGTTTATCAAATATGTATCGACCTATTGATTCATTAAAAATCTATTGAACCTTATGATTGGAGATAATGTAACAAATTGAGCAGAAAAATTGTGCAATTTACAATCAACAACTGAATGTACTCTCGATATCTTGGGATCCCCGTGCTTCGACTGATAAGTGACGGTGTTCGCGGTTTGTAGTTCAATGTACTGACGTGGCCGAGCCGTGTCACTGGACCCAGCTTCATTTCAGCTCAACTTCTCTCGCTTATACTTACGTTAAATGTGTCTCTACAGATGGTTTGAATAAAATTCTTGTGATAAAACGCATTTGGGTTCTTGTCCACCTAACTAAACGATGCTTTGACATTGTATATGCGCGAATATTGAGGAGTGACAATGCACAAATTTGCATCAAAATATTTGTAATTCGGGTCTGTTCAGTCACGTTAACCGTCTGGTTCCTTTACATTAAAACAACTAAGCAGGTGTTTGTAGTGCTGGTTCAGTTCAGAAATACAAGTTACATTTGAAAACGAAAGCAATATTTTTACTGCCAAAATTCACAATACTATTTTGTTTTTGTAAATCTACTTTCACATTAGTTTCTAGTTCTTGCCATAAACAATGTTAGTCATCAAATGGACGAAGAAGTAATAACGTGATTTATTCAAAGAACAAAAACATAAAGATACATTGAAAACAGGTGTATCCAACATGCATGCATAAAATTGAATCAAATTGAAGAAAATAATGGATGCTTGAATGAAATCATGGGCTAAGTGCCAAAATTGTTAATAATTCATACAGAAATTCAAATTGTTTCATTTTTATTATTGTAACTACGTCAAATTGGCTTCTTCTGCGTTCTCCATTGGATTTCAAGTCGCTAACTATTACAAAGAGAAAAAAGATTAAAAAAAGTTCTACTATAAAAATTGTTAGTGGTAAATGTTATTTGCAAGTTCACAACTAATAAACATTGTTATCTACATTGTATACCTACCTAAAGCGGACTCCAGATGATGATTGTATGTTGTAGACGAATGTTCGTTGACGTTTGTTGTACAACATGTATTCGCCAAATGTTTATAGAATGTTAAATTTGCGACAGTAACAACATTGTATTATCAAAAAGTACATGTAAAGTTGCTCAATCTACAATGAATGTTCGAAATCACTTCCTCCAGTCTGGATACAAGCATTCAATCTTCTCGTCGTCATTGAGTACCGAACTCTTTCAAACATACCAGGGTCGTTTCTAATCGAGTTACACCCAGCAATTATAAAAACTTTTATTTAAAAAAAATGATAAAAAAATAAAAACAAAAGGGTTTTTCAGAAATCATCATAGGACAAACTATTCTTAGAATAGGCCAAGGAATAATCCCTTGAATTTTTGCCGCATGTTTAATTAACACCCTGTATATAATTAATTGCAAATTCTTTGTGTTGATTTTCTCCGAGCTTCTACATCCAAAAATAGTATTAAATATTTCCTTTATTTAAAAAATTGACACAAATTTGGTATCTTTTAATTATAAAAATAGATTAAAGATTCTTTTATTATCAACTTGAAAATTGTTCTGGTACATCCTTTATGGGTGGTAAATAAGGTTACTTACCTAACTTTTTGCTAACTTGCTTTCAAGATGTTAAAGCAAAATTAGATTGTTGTCTCATATTTAACTTAACTGCTTTGGACAAAAGCGAGACAGTGGTGGAGCAAAATCACGAAAGAACTTTCTCTTCTTCTATCTTCTATCATTTAGATTAGTAGGAAAAATATGAGACACTGGAGGTTAAATTTTCCTCAAAATGGTAGATGTCATCAATAGAATTAATGATAGCTACTGAGTATTGCAGATCAAACTAAATCATTATAGGGTTTGAATATCAAGAGTATAAAGTATAATTTAATAATTTTTCTGCATGGATGGAATGTATTTTACAGTATTTTTAAGTTGTGTCTTTATTAAATTTTAGCTGTCTCATTTTTACACTACTTGACCCTAATGATCCATTATTTAATTATTAACTTTAGTAAATTTCTGATGTGTCAGAGGACTGAGGTATATTTCGGCTATTAAAATTTCTAAACAAGTAAGAGACGTCCAAAACTAACGGTTGAAATGATGAGGTATTTTGAAGAATTTTATCTAAGCAAATTTAATAATAATTAATGAGGAAAATGTTAATAACATTTTATTAAAGCAGTTTTCGAGTAAAAAAGAAGTTCTTTTTGTATCTTGAATATGGTATCTTCAAATGGAGGTAGGTCCATGGCGGAAATGACTTGACAAAACGAAATGAAAGTTTATCTGAAACATAAAATTAAAATTCTTAATCTGTATGAGTGTCCCTTTTTTTTCATGTCCCATTTCATATGAACTTTGAAAAACAGTTTCTGTTAAAAAATATTAAAATGGCAACAGTTTGTATAAAAAAAATATTAAACAATTTAAATTTTGACCTGGCTACGTGTATGTACAATAAAGCTGCAAGACTTTAATACGACCGGTCTTATAGTTTCTGAAACTTCATTACCGCCGAATGAAAAAAGGTCGTTTCGAGAAAAATCCATTTAAAGTTTCAAGTACAGAGTAAGTAATGATACAAAATCTAGCACTTTACTTATGAATTTTGGTTTGAAACTTCAGAAACATATTTTTGAAATGTTTTACTAGTGATTTATACAAGAAAAACTTTTTTCGATGATTTTAACCTGCTGCTTGGTACTAGCCCCTTAATTGTTTACTAAATAAATACCAGTGGCACCGAATGTCCTTTACAAATAATACAGTCAACCTATCTTACTAAACGTAATTGTTGCCAACATAATTAATAATTATCTTGTTAATTTAGCTGTCAATATATTTTTAATCTTTAAAATCCAAAATAGTATCGCACGCTACGCTGTCTAGTTGATCGTTTAATGGATGAACATCATTCTTACAATGTTAAAAATATATAAAATAGTCTGCAACACGTAACATAGTATTCACGAACATTAGATTATCACGACTTATTTGGATTTGTGCAAATTTTGTTGCTAATGAATATTAAATAAGTAATTAAACGATAACGACGTAAACCTTGAACTTAAACCCAGTGGCGTAACTAAGAATTTTGAGCTCTAACATAAAAATCGATTGCACTCTCTCTTCAGAAGGGAATTAAGAAACCATGTCGCCATAATAGGTGGTGCAAGAATACAACACACAACACGTAAAATAAGTTTTTATGCACTAGAATAAATTAATATAATTGCAAGTACTAGCTACAATCATGATTATACTGGAATTGAATCCTGTGATTGAAAACGTAGGAAATGAGATAATTTTGTTAAAGTCTGTTAATTTCTTAACATGGTTTTTTAATTTTTTAAGTAGATAAACAAAAACTATCTTATTTCTTGCATTATTCAACCCAAAATTCAATTCCAGGATTTCAGGATTGTAGCTACAATATTTCGCCTCGTTGTAATCAGATATTGTATAAAATATAAAAAAAACCCAAGAGAGTGCTTGATTTTAATTAGATTTCTAATGAATTACGAAACTGAACAATTAATACCACTGATATTACTTAGTAATATCGGATACTTAGTAATAAGAGACGGTCGGAACATAGTGGTCATGCGAGTTGATTATGAACGCTAAATACCCGGTTCGAATCCGAGTGAAGTAAGAACTTTATTCTGGCCGTCTCTCTGGTCCTCCAGGTTGGGGGTTCTTCGTCGGGCTGGCTCCCCGTCGTAGGTAAAAAATTAAATGCTGTGAATGCCATTTGATATTAAAAAGTTAATATTATAATGGTCAGCCAAGACCCATTAGGGTTGTAGCGCTACACGATAGATAGATATAATAGATATTACTTAGGCCCCCTTAAAATCGTGGGCCCTTACATATTGCGTGTCCTAGATTCTCGATAGTTACGCCACTGCTTAAAATTGAGCTAACAGAAAAAACCTAGGTAAACTCAGGTAAACTGTCAATAACCACTGCAAATCCATATAGTTTTCTGTTCATGTTTACTATTAGTGTCTGCAATTCCATTTTAAAATTTCACTCTGATAATTTTGTCTGCGTAAATTAGCAATTATCATAATTTACCTATTACGCGATAAATGTTAATACATTTACTTCAAGCATTTATTTTTAATGGATGTTTACTCAATATTTTCTTTCAGTCGTTTAAATTCAGGTTTTTCTAATACTATTGCGAAAATGAAGAGCAGGATAAATTTAAAAATTTACAACAACAATTTGATTTTGGTTGGGCCACAAAGTTTGAAATATTGTTCTCTTGACTATCTCATCATCAATCACCCTGTATAGGTGCTGATCATGAATCCTTTATATTTATAATTAACTCATTTAAATTGTTTTTATTGAAAAGTCTTAAGCTAAACGAAAATCAATATCAAAATTTCTTCTGTTTCCGTTTTTGTAACGGGAAAGCTTTCGATATTATTTTTCTTTTATAATCAAGATTAAATTAATGACGTGTAAACTTAAATGAGCAAAAGTATGCGTTTAAACATTAAACATTTTGTGTTTTAAAATGTAACATACATTTCTTAGTAATTATTATGAAACAACTTTTTTTAATTAATAATTATGTTTGTTCAGTTTTTGGTTATAATTTATAATGTTATATACGTATTACCACTGACAAGTTTGTAATGTAGTTTAAAATAGTTTCAATTTTCGGAATAATGGATAATATTCTGTCAGCTGCATGCGCTGCACTAAATTGTAACAAATATGTATATTATTTGTTTCAATAATATCTATTTTGCAGTCAGAATGTAATTGAAATCCATATCACGTTATCATTTAGCATAATTTGCTATAAGTGCATCAGTTGTGGTAAAAGGAATTATATTATCTACCTACAAATACAGGGGAGGACTTAGGACTTCTTAGTTATCTATGTTTTGGGTTTTTAATAAGTTATTACTTAATATATTATTATTACCTCATCTTTTTAACCGATAAATTGATCGATCCATTGTTTGATGCCATCATAAAGATTTTGTAAAGATCGAGAGATCTCGTTAATACATTCATGAGCATCACTTCAAATAAGAATTATTATCTATAGAAAAATGATTTTAGTCATACCGATGCTTGTGGTGTATCATCTTTCACTCACCAAATGTCTATCTGCTGATTTCAGGTAACATTATAAATGGAATTTATATTACCTTCCGCTTGGAAGTCGAGTATAGCTTTAAAAGATTATCAAAAGTCGGAAAACATTGCAACTTTTAACTTTTCTAAATACGGTGATATTCTTATAATGTTTTCTGGGCTAACTATCTTTTCTATACACGTTTTACTTTTTTGTGGGGGAACTTCTACTAGAGTTTTCACACAAATCACAAAATTCTGCTTACATGGCGATTATTAAGTATTTTTGAAAAACCTTTCCACAAGTGTATGTTGTTTCTTATTGATTTCAAATTTTTGTTTTTGCTTTTGTTGTAAAGTTTGATAATTTAATTGCGAACTTTGCTTGCAGTTGTTATTTTATATTAAATTTAGTATTATCATATTTTTTTTATAAAATCCGTAGTACATATTTATGAATTGCAGGTTTTAGAAATATGATGTTAAATTAATTGAATATGTCTATAATTAAAATATTTTAAAATATTATCGAATTACAGAACCCAATTATTAGACTAATTGGAAAATTATTTTAAGCTTTCAGTTGCGTTTGTAATTTTCATCAGAAATGTGTTAATAATAGTCATTTACAACATGGAAACAGATATTACAATGTATAACGAACGAACTAGATAAAAATAGTAAAAAATTTTTGTGATTAAGTAGAAAAATCTTGGTTTTCAGTTTTGAAAAGTTATCCTGAGTTACGGAACAACCTAATTTGTGTTTCGGCAAAATAAAAAAACTTAGCTCCAATACATGCAAATAACTGTTATTAATATATTTCTGATTAAAGCTGCAGACGCAACTGAAAACTTAAAATAATTTTCCAATTTATCTAATTGTGTTCTGTCATTCGATAATATTTTAAAATATTTTAATCGTTATTAATTTAAACGAGTTAAAAACTTATATAATTTGAATATTTCTGTATTTAATTTAATTACAGGCTGATTCGGGAGGCGTTTGATAGCTTTTGGAAGTGACTGTACATTCAAGCTGAGAATTTATTTAATTCGATTATTGTAAGGCATTGATTTTCCATGTTTCAAATAACGAAAGTGTGTTTTTTAGTGTCTGCGTGTGTAGTAAATTTTCAATTTTGCAAATTTAATCAACTCGCACATCAAATTCTACATTGAGCATTGGGTTCGATTTCAAAATGGTCTAAATTACTGATCAAATTACTAACATAGGTGCGCTTTACGAACTACAATTTTCTTTTTATGTTGGATTTCTGTAGAAACAGAAAAATTGAGAAGGTTGTTATTTGTTATAATAAAATTAATAAAATTGTTTACATTCCATCAAGATGATTGTGTAAAATTTTTGAGATGACATCGATAAAAAAGAAAATTTTGTATTTACTTTTATGAACTTCATCATCTACATACAAGTAAATATGTATAAAACATCTTTTGACTGGAGTTGTAACAATTAATTTAACAAAGATTTTTAGTATGTAGTTATATTAATTAGGGCCACATTGCTTCAATATATTCATACCCGAGAAAGCCACTTTAATAACCCATCCTTCAAACAAATGAAATCTAAATATTAATTCTATCCATTTTATCGGCATCGACTACTTTGATAGATAATATTAATGTTGATAAACAAACGACTATAGTAAATAGTTAATTTTATGGTTCAGTAAATTAATTTATTTACTAATTGACTTACCAACCTCTGTTAGTAAAATTAAATTCCACATATTAAACTATAAACAATACTTTTCACAATGATCCACATGTTTTACAAAGAAATACAAATATGATTCAAATTCGGTAATCTAAAATAATTTTTTCATAAACACGAGCGAATAGTCAGATAAAGCATCCGACTGTTTTGATAAACGTGTTACGTGATTGTATTTCTGATCATACTCGTATTCAAAATATATTTTGCCTAAATCAAAAATTAAATTATGTATCTCAAATCTAACAAACTGAATTTTTCGTTTATTTTTATACGGGGTGTAAAATTGGTTCACGCACCATAGGGAATTCAATGTTAAATTCTTAATCTTTATTTACTTACTTCCTTAATTATATTGGAGATAAACTACTGTAAATACGTTTTTGTATAGCGAAAAAATTCGTACATGTTCAATTTTCCTTTTAAAAGAAAAATATGTCCTTTTCTTATAATAATAATAATTTATCAGCGCTCTGTTCGAAAACACAATAACTGTTTTTTGTTTATCAGATTCCAAGGCAATACCGATTCTTGATAAAATTACGTTTCTTCAGCATTTCGTAGAATACTGTTAGAAATTGAAATATTTAAGAAAAACCGGCAAACTAGCAATTTATATCTTTCAAATGTGAACTACCGTATAAAGTACACTAAATAAAATAAGATAAATGAATCGAATAAGAAAGCGCGTGACCACGCTTAAAGAACACTAATTTCAACTTACTTAGATTTCAGTTGAGCACAATATTATCAAGCTTTTGACAAGACCAAATTACCTCTTGAATGTGTGTTCAAGAAAGAATAATACTTGCAATCTTTTATCGACTATTTTCAAAAACACGTAGGTATTGCAAGTCATTAGAACTATTACTAAAAGTAGTACAATTTCCTTTTATTCTTTTGAGTAAGACATAAATTAAATGGATACCTATCATTTACAACCAAATAATTGCCACTTTTAAAAGTAGCAAACACATTATTTAATGTCGTCTTAAACTAATCGATTATATCAAATTTAATAGCAGCTTTGTGCAACAAAAATGTTGGCCGAGTTTTCGATGTACTACGTACATAGAGACCAGATGTATACAATTAAACAATTTTAATAACTTATTGTAAGTTAATTAAGTAAAACTTTACCTAATTACAGTAAAACGTTAATTATCTAACAAAATAATAAGAAAATTGCTACAAGCTCAACAAAAATAAATGCATCCTAAAACGGAATGTTTACAAAAATATCAACAATCCGTTTACGTTAAATTTAGAGATACCTATAAAATTGAAATTTACTGAAAGAAAGTCTTCTTTTGTGTTGTCTGTGAATTGACAAAATTACAAACTGTATTTTCAAGTTAAAATAAACAAGTCGATACACCTTCATTAAGTGTTAAATTGAAAGAAAACAACCTTGACGTAATTTAGAAAATTGAAAGAAAAATACTGCAAAATTTTCGGAACTTACCTTAAAAAATCTTAAATTACAAAGATATACGGAGAACAAGGACCCCTGCTACATCAAAAGGAATTATTAAAATTGGTTTTAGTAAAATTGGATTTAATTTTACAATTTTGTAATTTGTATAATCCTGGCTAATCAGGTTCCATTAGTAACCGCTTCCACAGGACGAAAATATAAATAATTAGATCTTCTATATCGACAAGCGATTTTATACACATGATCTACTTTCCGTAAATATATAAATAATTTTATCCTTAGATTACAAAATGTTCCGCATAAAACATGTCACAATTGATTTCATATTTCATCAATTTTATTTGTAGCGCAATGCTGCTTTAAATTATTCAACTCGATTGATGTGTGCAACCAGCAAATTAACTTGCTCTCATGCTTGGGAGGTGTTTCACCGCACTTTACAATCGGTGGGCTTCGCCATCAGTTTTCTGACAATCTTGCGTTGAATCAATGAATGAATCAATTACAGGTGTGTAAAAGTAATAAATTGCATCATTTTAAGAATTCTTCTGGATGCCTATACGATAAACCATACGCTGGCCTAAAATAATATGGACCCATTTGCCACTTCACCCCTACAATACAAATCCCTATAAACATAGGAAATTTGAAAAATTTAACATTCGATTCCAAATGTTCGGTAATATTGTTTATAGGATAAAATTATTTAAAAATATGAAATTATTTATTTCCAATCGCAATTATATCAATCAAACTTTATTACAGTATTTCGAATACAGCGAATGAATTAAACAAACGAAAAAATGAACATATAAAAGCAAGGAAATCAATTTTGCATTTGACAAAAATTAAACGTTTGATTTATTAAATTTGTTAAAATGGAAGGGAGGGAATACTTTGAACACCGTTTTTAATTTTTAAATAATATAAAGTAAAAGTGAACTGTAATTTTCAATTAAAAAGCAATAAAAAATACTACTACGTTATGAAAATAATGTACTTTTTAGATTTTGCTCAAGTATTTCTGACATCTGAGTGATGGGCGATCAAAAATTCAATATTTATTATGTTATTGTGTTAGCATCATACGCCGAAATCGTCCAAGTTCCGAAATAAATAAGCAATCCTAAATCTGAGCAAATAAAATAATCGGTTGTTTCCAAAACCAGCTAAATCCATTTATCATTTTTTTCAGAAGAGAATTTATCATTTTTCTACCACAGTTTTTTTTTAGTAAATGTAATATTTACTCATTCTTAAACATGCTTTGGATGATTTTGAAACGTCTATTTTTACACGGTTAATTGAGATGATTGTGAGCCATTTGCCGATATCACTCATTGATTGTGATTGACACTCACTTTTGATTTAGAGACGGTCATTACCTTGCAGCTAACGCAGTTGGATGCGAATGCGGGATACCGAGTTCAAATCTGGGGAGAGTCAAACTTTCTTATGACTCTGTACTTATGACTCTTTCGTATGACTCCAAGTATCCGTGCTTCCGAGGGCACGTTAAGCAGGCGGTCCCCCTGAGTAGACGAATTGCCACCGTTAACAAAAAACAGGGCTACAGGCACATCTAGCAAGCTACTACGGATGTAAAACAACTATAGTCCAAAATCGATCTGCGGACTACTCACCAACCAGTCTGATCAGCGTGGTGAGTTATGGTCAAAAACCTCCATAATATGGGAGAGGCTTATGTTCAGCAATGGGCGGAAAATGGCTGAAAAGAAGGAGAAGACTCATGGATCTTGCTCAGAAATGGATACGACTCAAATGTGACTATTTGCCGAAAAGTTGCCCATTTCAACAAGAGTTCGTCAATTAGGTAAATAATCAGATAGCGGAGTAGGCAATCAACTAAATTGTCAATTTTTTTCCATTTTCTCAGAATTATATCCTATCCAAATAAGACGAAATAATCCGAAAATTGTGTATATGAATGTGACCAGTTGCCGTAAATTGTAAGCAAATTTTTCTAGGGAAACAGTCGATTGCTCATAATTTATTTCCCCAATCAGTTGATTTAGACATGATGAGTATAACTATAAATGATAAATCAATGATAGTGCTTTTCACATTGTAATTTATTTATTTCAAGACTTACTTATTACGAAATATATATTTTTTCTACTCTATAGTTAGGAAACTTTTCAATATCCATTTGAATTAGGAAAATTAAAATTTTGCGCACTAGTATAGAAAAGAATTACTTTCCGCTATAAACATATTATCAAATTGTAATAATTGATAAAATATAAATAGTAGTTTTAGTTAACCCTATTTAATAAAATGAATTTTGTTGGGGTTGAGGTATAATTAACAAATTATTTTGAAATATTTGCCGACGTTTCAGATCCTTGGCCCATTATCACAGCTTTTTCCGGAATCAAATGTGTGACACCCTTATTTCCTTGATTACACTTTTAAAATTACACTATATATTTTTTTCTTCTATGAGACAGTTTTGATAAATCAACTGATGGCTTGTTTGAAAATTCAATGCAACAAAGTTCATTTTTATTCTATAGATTCTTAACTTTGCTAATAAACTTGAAACATTTTTAATTTTTAATTTTATATAATTAACCATAATCTAGCAGTGATCATTTATTAAGTTTAATGTAGTAACCTTGTTGATGATGTCGTTCCCACATATCCCCTGAGGTCTTTTAACAACAAAACCACCTGTATAGTAGCCATTTTTTGTAATATTATTGTATATTATGTGAAATTTTATGTGGGTTCTTCTTGAAATATTATAAAATAGTAAATATATTCGAAGGGAGATTTTTATGTTTCCGGAACGGGCCCGAAAGAAACGTAAATATTTTCTATAATTTAACTTTTCGTTTGATCTCCTCGAAAATCAATACATTTATTACTTCTATGAATTAAATTTTGTCAACCTTCAAATAAGTAATTTTTTATTTGCTACGATTCATCGCTGTCGAAATGCTTTACCACAAAGTTCTTTCTTCAAATTTAAAAATAAGTAATAATCACTTGATACAAATCTGAACTGTAGAGTGGATGAACAAGGTGCACTGTCTTGCAGTAAAAGTAAGCAATTTCTCAATTTTCCTCTTCCTTTTGATGTAAAATACTAGCATAGTATGCGACTGTTATAGCGATAACTTTATTTTTATAATCAATTAAAAGAATTTCCTCAGAATTTTTGATTTGGTGTGAGCATTCTAGGCACCCATTTCGCTCTGACCCAGTTGATCTTTTATAATCTTCAAAGTTGGCGATTCCAATATTCTTAATATTTTCAAAACTTCCTTTACTTTATAGCAACCAATTTTTCTCACGAAATCATCAACTTTTATGACCATTTCATGTGTTAACTTTACCTTGCTTATATAATTTGTGTCATTTACAAATCATAGTTTTACCAGGGCAAGTGTCACTATAAACTGCCTCCAATGTGATGAATTTAATAACCGCACGTAACTCGATATTTGAAATTTTTAATAATTCTCATACAATCTTTTTTTTTTCTGTCAATTTGTTGATTGCGACTCAATTACTTGATACTATACTTGAAAATGGAAAGGACAAGGAAAAAAGTTTGAATGGTCGCCTCGTTCTGTCTCATTTTGCAAACTTAAAAATCACCCCTCGTACCTAGCCGATTATTATTATTCAAGTTGATATCTTGTAGCTGATATCTCATTTACCTGCGTTATTTTCAATTATAATTTACATAGTTTTGCTTTGTAACCGTTTGCAACGGCATTACTGATGATCAAAATTGCATATATGCAGTATAAATTTGAAGCAATAAGAACTTTGATTAATCACTAGAAATTCCATTTACAAATTATATTTCGATAATCGAAATCGAATCGAACTATAATAATAATTATACGATGGGATAATCTGCAAGAGCAATTAAAAAGTACCCTAGAGACTTATGATAATAGCAATTATTGTAATTAATTATTTATATATTTACGTACTGTTTGTAGAAAATTATATTGCAAGAATAAAATATTTAGTCGATCTAGTTGGATTTTAAAATGTGAACAGCAAAACACTTGCATTTAGCAATTTTTACTCTTTTAATGTCCCTCTTGAGTCTATTCGTTAGTTACCCGTCTTACACGTTTTATTGCCTTCGTGTTATTTATTTTACCAATAAATTAAACTTTTACGAAATTATAGTAGTAATTGTTTTTTTATATCATGTCAGTGCTGTTCAGTATTAATCTACGTGCCATAGAACTTTATTTATTACGAATATTGAATATATTATAAAATGGAATATGCATAATTCATATAATTACTAGTTATGTATAAGATGCACAATAAAAAATATACTATTCGAATGACAATTTATTTTTTAATAATATTTAAAAAAAAAAGTTGAAATATTTACATATTTCTAAAATATATTTTTAATTGTTATTATAAACTGAATCTTAGTCAAATTGTATACCCACTCAGTCTAAATTATTTAATTAAATTTTATAATCTGGCAGTATTTTAATAACAGATATTGAAATATTGTATGGATGTACTGTATGATAAATTTTAATTATTTCAACAAGCGGAATATATAAATGTCCGGAATAAGTTGGCGACGTATCGATAAGATATGAATTACGAATGTGTAGGTGTAAAGAAACTAAAATAAATATTTACACCTTGTTGTTTACCTTATACAATTTGTACCCAGGGGCGCGCTCGCAATATTTTATCCCGTTTACTCACAGGTACAGCAAAACCCAAGATAGCAACCATCGAACATTATTTATTGGAACATTTACATAATTCTAAATTACATTTTTTGTGTTCTATTCCATTGGAACGGTACAGAAAACTATCAAATGAAAATAAATAACAATATACTGTAAATATAATGAGATGATGCGCCTATGACAGATGAGCAAAGAAATGCTGATTTGATACATTAGACATTCGCGAAATACTACTTCCGGCCACATATCATTTCAAAGGTGTAAACAGTCAACTTCATATTTATGCTAATATTAAGCACGAGATCAAGTTTACATAAAGTCTTTGTACTTTACTCATATATCAATCAAATTAAATATTTATATATAGGTACATAACATACATATCCGCATCCATGTATTCACTTAGCATGCATACATATATTATTTTGCTCTAAAAAGAATTTCTTCTTATACGTAAAAGATCATTTGACTAATGTACAATATACGTACATTTTGAATGCATAGCCTTCTTTTAAATTAGAGATTGAAAAATAAATAATGCAAATAGTAATGATGATTGTATAGATTGACTGACTAAACTTTAACCACTTCATACATACATTAATTGTGGGTGGTCAAGAATGCGACGCACATACAGTACATTAAACAAGAACACAGCGCGTGTGGGAGTTGACGTGTTAGACACGACGATGTGCATTAAGTGGTTAATAAACCCATCAATTTCAACATTAGTCTTCCAGTCTTTGTTTTGAACAGTTTTCAAAATACGTTTTGATTTTACCTTTTACTGAAAAGTTATTACAACTATAAACCATTGGTACAAAAAAAACCTGTACAGTTTGCCTTGTACGAGATGAGGACGAGAGTTAACAAGCGTTATGCACACCTACCGGCTGTAACTGCACGTATAAAAGGTCTAAAATAAATGTTGTTTTTTTTTAATTAATTGTTAAATATCGTATCTTACATACCAAAAGGCAGAACTAAGAGCGACCATCAGAACAAGATACAACTTAATTTTTAGACAATTATGAAAAACGTGTACATATGGAAATGCCTATTTTATTAACAGTAAAATTTTATTAGTATCAAAAATAGTAAATAGAAAGCGAAAATTTTTTTACATACCTGTCAATAACCATCTCATTCATCACTAGCGTACACCAAACGAAAATACCCGTAAAGAAACATCGGGTCGAGCGTCAGCGGCGTAGCTTAAAGGAAACTTATCTTTTTCAAGCTGTCAATTAGCAAATACCCTCCTTAGCATTAAAAACGTTTTAGCACAGCTTTTTGCTTCGATGCGCAAAATGAAACTCTAAATATCCTTAAAATATAAATTGGACCAAGAATATATACTTGACTAACATTTCGCGGTTAGTATACCAATTTCAATTAAATGAAAATAAACACTTACCAAGAAGGAAATCGTTAACTCTTCAGAAAAGAAAATTTTAATTATATAATATTCAGAATTCCATTTTATTCTCATATAATTTAGAATGCTTATAAATTAAAAAGAAAATCTTTTACATTTTAACGTAAAAGCCGTTTGAGAAATCGCAGATATAAAAGGCTTACCATATTTTACGTAACCGTAAGCAGGGGTGCGGAAAAGCTCACGATTTAGAATATACAATATTATAAATAAGTAAACTCAAAATATTATGTTCCCTCATGACTAAAGAACTGAGAATTTCATTCCATATAAACGAGACAATTTCCGAATTACAAAAGTTAATGTTCTGGATTACGCGACCTTGCATACAGAGTGCAAAGATGCAATTAATTTCACCAATTTTGCATATAAAATAAAGGAGGTGTTAAAACAATCCCATTTTGGACTTTCCTAATTATAAAATTAATTGTTACATTAGATAAGCTACATAATATTACATAATTTATTTTAAATAAATGCACACTTCCTGAATATAATTATTATTAAATTATGAATTGATTTACGTTTCAACAAAACATAGTAGCCGTTTTTTATTTTGAAAGTGATTATTTCTTCAATTACCACCCTTTAATTTCGTTTAAGCGCCACCCAATTAAATTTTCATTTTAAATGCCTTGCCCGCTGGATATAATAATTATTCTCCTATAGTAACGGACATCATCAGTAATTTACGTAATAATTCATTCTATCTACGTTAAAATAAAATAAATTAAAAGGATATTACATTATTTACATGTTTTTGGCAGTTGAAATACTTTCACGAAAAACGAACTGTCCAGCTTAGTTTGACTAAATTTAAATAAGAAGTTATTTTACGTAAGTAGGTATAAAGAATTTAATTAAATTTTGCAATTAATTTTTACAATTATTGCGGATTTGCGGGCTTATGAAAAGAAAAAATAAATCAGTTCTTCCTTCGTATTAAAGGAACACAAAGGATAACGAAAAATATTTGAAATTTTAAGTAATTGTTCGTAATATAACTATTAAAAGTCACTGTGTCTAGACCGTCCGTTTCCATGTTGAAAATGGTTGTTTGACAATTTCAAAACATTTTTGTTTACGCATTCACTCTGACAATCATGTTGGTAATTCAAAATTACCAATTTTTAAATTTTTATGCAACTCAAATTCTTTTTGAACGTTTGGAAGCAGGTTATTTCCATTTATATATTTATAGGATCCATATCAATGTTTGCAGCTTCGCCCGATATAATTTTTTAAAAATTTTTTACTTTTTTTCGATTCCACGAACCAAGCATCTAAGCCTGCTATCATGATTTGATAGTAAGTTTAACAGTATACACATTTGATTTTTTTTTTTTTAATAATCAGTAAATATGTAAGTTGTGATTAATATATAAAAAAATTTGGCTTTCCAAAAGCAATCGCAACGGTGCAAGTTTCTTTATTGGAGCTCTGTTTTAAATTCAAGAAAATTTAAACAATCTTCGAAAAGAAAAGAAATTCCTAAAAGTGGTGCCACAAAAATTTTCTGATCTAAATCCATTCATATCTTTTTTTTCAATCGAGTTACTTGAAAGCAAGGTACATAATAAATGTAGTAATTCAATAATTTACTAAATTCAAGAGATAATTTGAAATGAAATGCAAACAATTAGTGCAGTAGCAGTTTGCAAATATAATCAGAGGAATTATGGTTAGGTTTGCTTATTGTGAAGTACTTAATGAGTAGCACTTTGAAAATTTAAATTAAACAGTTTATTTTGTAGTACATTATTAAAAAATTTAATTTCTTTATTTTTTTTTAATGAAAAAGTTTTTCCAATCAGACAGCGAAAACCTCAACATGAATCGAGATAAAGTTAGTGTTATATTATAACTTGGAATATAAAAAATTAGATTATTTATTAAAAATGTTAATTCCTGTTACGAAGTTGTTTTGATTTTAAAAATTAACACTAAATGATGAAATCATTGATATTACCGAATTCTTCTATAATAAGTTTCCTTTACAATTTTCATTATTACATTTAAAATTTAAGATGCATATTACTACTATTAATTTTCTTTCTTTTTTCAGGTGAGTTGTTACTGAAATTTCTATAACTTCCTACTGGTGGTACGTATATTTCCAAAGTATAAACTATTATAAAATAAAAACATTTAAATTGAAAGTTATGTTTAAACTCGGACATCCCTACAAAACAACAAAGTAGGTAACATTGTTCCATTTGAATTTGTTATTTATATACTTGCGAAAAAGAACAAATAATGCAATCAAGCTGAAATAACTGCACAAAAATGTACATTAGAGCTTATTCGTAGGAACAGTTTCCTAACATGTTTTGGTTATGACTGTATGACAGTTTCTCGGAGTACTCGAGATTTTCATTCTCACACTGTTTATTTATTTATGGAATAAGGAACGTAGGACAGGTTGTAGCACTTTTTCATTTTTGTTTGTAAATTTTGTTTTTGAATATTACTAAATTGTGTATTATACAGTGTCATACGGGATTTAGAATTGGTTCATTTAAGTAGGTAGTAAAATTTTAACATAGGTATAATTATTTTACTGGAAAAGTGCAAATAAGCTATTTGTAGACCAAAACTATTGCATCTAATATGTTACTGTTTGTAATTTTCCTGTTTACAGAAAATAAAAAATCAAAAAACTCTAAGTGCTATTTTAGAAAAAAAAAAAAAACTAAAAATATCACTACAAAGATCTTAATAGATTCAACTTATAGAATAACAATAATAGTCAATATTTTTTCAAGATTCAAGGTAACACTGATTTTCCTTTTCACAGAAGGTAAAAAATCAAAGAATTTATATTACCGTACAACCGCTATTTTAACAAAAATTAATGTTGCCTTGGAATTTAAGAAACAATAGTACTGTTATTATAGGTTGTAAAGTGGACCATTTTTGACAAGCAAGGTTTGCACAACATGCAAGGCGAAGGGGAATGTCATATACTGCATATGCGCATCGTTGGCTCTAAAGGAAAAAAAAACAAAATAGAAGTATAATCTGCAAGCCCAAACGTTTATGGAAAACTTGTGTTGATATTTCGATTCGATTGTGAAATGGAGATTATCTTTTGCACGATCATGAGTATTGCAGAAATTATATATTCTCAAAAACCATTCAAAAAATAGGTCTCTTAGTTGATAATCTTGAGGTTGCAGATCACGAGGTTGCAGATCACGCACATGTTGAAGGGAGAAATCAACTGATCATGTTGTATTAACTTTCAAACAATGTCTTGACCCCAATCCCTCTCCTGCAGTAATTAGAATATGCAGTGAAACATTGAAGGATCTTATCTTTAATTAAATATCGATCTGATAGACAAAGACAACCGAAAAGGTTTGAAGACACCGAATTGCAAGGATCATTGGATGAAGATGATACTTTGAGTCAAACATAAATGGCAGAAGCATTCAATGCTGATCAAATAGCAATTTCTAGACGTGTCAATGCTATGGGAAGGATTCAAAAGTCAGGAAAATACTTAGGTGTTACATGAATTGACTGAAATACAAAAATGGAAATTGAAAAACGATCACTGAAATGTTGCTTCAATGATATGAAAGGAAGTCTTTTTTGCATCGAATTGTGACAAGTAATGAAAAGTGGATTTATTTTAAAAATCTTAAACACAAAAATTCATGGGTTGATTCGGGCCAACCATCAACATCCTCAGCAAAATCATATCGATTTGAAAAGAGAATGCTCTGTATTTGGTGGGATCAAAAAGGTATGCTGCCCATAAAACTCGGTGAAACCGTAAATGCTGATCGCTACCCACAACAAATGATCAATTTGAACCATGCTTTGATCGAAAAACGACTAGAATGGGCTAAAAGATACGGCAAAGTCATTTTGTTCCATGACAACGCACCGTCACACAGAGCAAAACCAGTCCAGTATAACCAGAGTATAGAATAACGTTGAAATCACTTGGGTGGGATTTGTTACCCCACCTGCAATCTCTCAGTGAAAAATAGTTTCAAAAATTTATTTTTCCCTATAATTTTGTGATTATCGTTATTAAGTCGATTTGATCAATTTTGAAACAAGATCTGAAGTTATTTAGGATGTTACATTTGAATCTTCGAAAATGCTGTTAGGGGCTCGTGTTTGACATCGATAAAATGAAACGTTTTCGAGATAAATAATAGAGGTTCATCTCGGGTTCATCAATCATAATCAACTACAAGAGCGAATATGTTTATAGAGTTACGTCGGAGAAAATTGATTTTTTTAGAAAATTTATAGATACATTTAGACAGTCCATCACCCTTTGCAAGATGTGGTGAACCTTTTAACAAAGGTTTCTCATGGCAGATTACACCCCGGTGGTTTGCCATTGCCTGCCATGGGGAGACGGCCACAATATGATTCTTACTTCGCCTGGAGTCAAACCGGGTTCTCTGTGTTAGCAGTCTATGCGTTTAATCGCCATGCTAAAGACCGCCTCATTAGTTATTCTTAGTCTTCGGTAAGTCATATTCGGAAAATTCGTATTCCCTGTGTTGAATTATCTGCATATAAGATTGCAGCTGACGAACAGATGAAAATTTCTTGATTGATTCTTTATTCTACCTATAAGTGAAATGGTTAAATGCTAATTCACGACAAAATCCACCGGCCCAGAATATATTTTTTTATCAAAGTAGAAAGTACTATTCTTCATTTTAGCTACATTTGAAACCGTTTGAATTTATAAAATTAAAAAATGTTGCCTGTGGCATTATTTAGTGGTCGAAGTATTACCTGCCAGGTGGCCTGCGTCATCCAAATTAATATGTTATCTGACCCTCTGCAAAAATTTGCCACCCCTGAACTAAAGCAATAAACTACTATTAAATTAGCATTTAATTAAAACAAAACGGATTTTTACACAATAAGGATACAATTTAACCCTTTGAGACCGGCCGATGGCATTTTTGCCAACGTAACATTTTAGGGGCTGTAACTACTGTGCCAATCCGAACTTTGGTTGTTAATCACTAGATTTCATGTCTACAAAGTATTTTAAAGAAAATTCATGTGCAGTTTCGACAACCTTTGAATTTTGACATAATATATTATGTAAACGACAGTTTTCTTATACAGTCGTACTTTCCCAGATTTAAAATGTGTTGTAATTGTAATGAATAGAAATTTAAAAATTGTTCTAAACTTATTAATTTAAATGTATAAATTTGAATTTTTCAATGATTTTATAAAACTATAAATTCAATTGAATAAAAAGTACGCTTTAATTATAATTAGTACTTTTTATCTTTAAAGTCTATTAGTAGCATAATTTGACCTGTGACCTGCTAATTTCTAGATACCTATGGAGCAAACCAGTTCAATTTTGGTTTTGGAGTTGTTCTAGAGCAGCCAAGGAATAATTAATAATAAAACAAATTTTATTTACAATTTTAAAAATTCAGGCCTGAAAGGATTTTTATGTACTAATACCAATAATTTGTAAAAATTGTTGCAATAAGCCACAATTGTTTTGCTGACGAAAAAGTGACCAAGCGGCATTTTTACAGTGAGATTCTTGTTTTGCCCATGTAGAGGCTGGTAAGAACAAATCAGATTAATATATTTTTGTACTACATTTTCTATAAATTTTTCACATTTTCTTTTGTTTTTGCCGGCTTTTATCTAGCAAGGCAAAACGAGAACCTCTATGTGAACTCCGCTTTAGGCATCGTCTAAAAGCGTCTTTAGGAAAAATATATTTTTAACATTTTTGAAAAATCAAACTGGAAGTTATCGGGTCTAAAGACAAAACAATATAATAAAATTTAGAAAATGCTTTGCTTATGTTATCAGATTTTTACACATATTTCATATATTACAACAGTATATTATGTATTATGTAAATAATATAGGTGGGTACGTGTTATAAAAATATCTCCTCGCGTGAAGAGTGACAATTTGTCAAGAATGGAATAACTTGTTCCTTGATTGACATTAAATATAACTCGTTATTAAAAGTTTGTGTAATATTCAGGTAAAAGGTATGTCTACTGACATTAGAGGTCAATGTTCTTATATGTAATATATTTTGGTGTATGTAATATCTACATTCATAGATCGTATGGCGTGTCCACGAATTGAGTTTACTTGAGATATAAGTAAGTGTTAATTTTGAAATTAATTTCTATCATCTTTAACCTACATAATACACCATTAGCAAAGCAAAACTTAACTTATATCAAAGTAGCCCCTTATGGATTTTTTTGATGTTCAAAAGAATGGTATCAACCTAATTATTATAAAATTTTGTACATGGTCTTCACATTAATTTATTCTTTTTTAGGATGACTGATGAAAATTTGATCCCAAAGATGTTTTAATAGTTAGCTGTTATAAATTAAATTTTGGACACACTGTATAGTATTTTTTTTGTAAAAAAACAGTTTTAAAAATTAATAGAATGAAAACCAAAAGAATGCAGACGTAATATATAACAACAGTCTATATCTATAGGTATCTCGAGGTCTTCCACATTACGACATGTGTGGTTACATTTCTAAATAAAAAAAAAATAATATTAATCATATTCTGATTCATAAAATGTCAATAATTAATTGATATTCAAATAATTTTTAATTAACCTATGACCCTACATATCGAGTCCCTCGGAAGTTAAATTGTATGTCACTCATATGACCTCTTTGAAAATAATTTAATATTTTTTATTACCAACTACAGAATATAAATTAATTATGTATGTCTAGGAAGACTGCAATAAAATTTTTTTATTTAATGTTAACTTAAGTAATAATAATCACTTCGAAGATATAAAATCTGTTAATAATTTCTCTTTCAAATTCACCGCATATACAAAATGCATAACTTGTACAGGAAATTTTCCTTTATGACAACTCGATTATTTTAAAATTTCCAATCCTTGCTTCTCAACGGTTTCTTTGGAAGTAAATATTGGAAATAATTTTTTATTTTTGATCTTATTTTTGATCTGATCTAACGAATTGTATATACCTATAGACAATTTAAAAACATAAAATGTAGATAAACTTTAAATAGAAATAGATTCCAATTATTTAAAATAGTAATGCAAATTTTCAATCAGAGGGAAAACTGAACAGTTTAAATTCTAATGGTAAATGTCACATTCAGATGTACTACAGCAAAATTGAATTAACAAACCGCACAAAGTTGTTACAAAATATCTTCTTTAAATATTTAATCAATTTAATACTGATCGTTTCATTTCAAGACAAGAGCAGATGGTAAGCGAATGTAGGAGGATTCGCATAGCATATCCTGTCAATTTAAACAAAATTTTTACAATAATCGCATTCGATATGCTGTGGTAGTTTAATAACCATAGTTTTATTTTACAAAAGCTGTACATTCGATACACAACATCAATTATTTTTCATAAAAGTTTTCTAACTAATTAAAATAGAAGATTTTAGTGTTTACTCATACTTAAATACTTTTAAATACCTATAAATATTTTAAATTAGTAATGTCCATGATTATATTCATCTGTAACGAAATCAATTTACATTAATTATTATTCTAGTAATTTTCAAGCTAAAGTTTTCACGCATTGCTAAGCAACAATACATTTTTGTTTTAACCCTAAATTATAGATTTACACGGGGACTCGACAATATTATTCATTATCTGTAATGAAAATATCCGTTTTTTCCATAAGAATATTGTGTAAACTGTGTAAAAAATAGTATAATAACCGATATTGCGATCCCAACTCTTTAAGCATACATTATATTTTAAAAGAAATATTAAATACGTTTTTAACTGGATGGAATTTCTTAAGCTCGTTGTTGTAACATTTCCATTTGCTTTAATAAAACATAAATATTTGAGCTATGTAGCTAAATTTTTCATTTCCTGACATACGTTACTTTAATCATGAAAAGATGTAATATTATACTACAATTCATCTTTGCTTTGTAAATTGTCGAAAGAAATTGCCAACAGAATATGATTAAACGGAATATTTCTATTCAACAAAACGTAATTTTATTAGTAGCTACCTCAAGTTATATTTTATATTTCAATTTGTTATTAGATTAAGTATGTAAATTTGCATTGAACTAAATATATTCCTGGGAGTTAAAATATGAGTGGCATGCAGATTCAATTAATTTGTTAACTCACTCTATTTGTTAAATTCAAAGTAATGTTTTGAAAATATAAGTTGAAGTCGAAAACAATTTGTAAGTATTATTTGAAGTAGTTTTCGAGAGCTAACCTAAAAAAAAAGTAAGTACATAATAAAACAAATAAAATACATATTAGTAAAGCTTCACGTAAGAAAATTATCGGTAATATAATTAGCTGATGTCTACTGCCAGTGAGGCAGGCCGGGACAAGTGCAATTTGAATTGGAAACCACAAAGTGCACAAGTCACAACCTAATCTACCGCAGCTAAATTCATTATTGATTCCCGCAAATGCTTTCCCATCTTTCAGATGGCTTCGACAAGTTCTTGGTGGTTTTTTATCCGGTTCCTTGGTCGCCTTCCTTTTCGTTTCCGGCGCTTCACTACATTTTTATTTACTTCATTAAAATAGTGGAATCTGAAGATTTTATGCCACATCAATGATTTGTCTCGCCTATTCATTAAAATTTCAATTTCAATTTGGAAGTTAGTCAAATTGAATTCAAAACTTTTAGAAATAAATAGTTAAATTCTAATAAGAAATTTTTTGAATTGATATTTAATTAAAAATACCTCTTGGTTAAAAAAGTTAACATTGTGGTGAGAAAAGTTTCTTCTATAAATCCGTTATAATTTCACTATTAGGTAGATACGTAAAAGCTTTTATTGATATTAAGAATGTTAATAATTTTGTAATGAGTATAATAGTAATATTAAAATTTTTGTATAATAAAAATTAAATGAAACGTGTTTTTATAACTCCAGTCGGTCAACGGTCTTCGATTAAATTACCTTCACGTAATAATTTTCATACCGTATTTTGATTGATAGTCAAAAATACAAAATAGTAATAAAAAAAATGATGACAAGATATAACGGCAATAAATTCAAAAATATAAGGGCAATTCGAAATGAGGACATTTTCAATCTTTCAAGGAATATGAAAAATGATACACATTTAAATAAGTGCTAGGGAATTTAAAATGTAAAAATATAACAAGACCAAGTTTATTTAGGCTTACATTATTCTGTTAAACAAATAGATCATCCATTGTTACAGTAAAACTCAAAAGATTGTTAAAACAAAGCGTAGCAATTAAAAGCGCATGTGAATTAAGTACACATGATAAAATAAATATCACGAATATGATGATAATTTTTTACGAATTTTCAATTTGATATTGCAAAAGTTATCAAAAATTTTATATTGAATTACAGCCTGAAACGCGCATGACTTTGAATGCTCTGAAAAGCTCATTTTTGTTCACGACCGACGACGGTATATTTATCAAGCTTTCTGTAATCTTCATTGAATCGACTTGCAGCTGCTGTTTGCATGAGATTTAAAGAGTTATGAGAATATCTTAAAGCAAACTAACACAATAAATTGGGATATTCATTCAGACAAAAAAAATCTGTACCTACGAATATATTTTTATTTATACGAGGAAAAGTTACTTTTCCTGCGGTTTTACGAAAAATTTAAAAACGTGATTCGCACCTCAACATGACAACTCCATATTTGAATAAAAAAATATTATTATAAATTTATGCGCAAACTGCCATTGAACTCACTGCGATAATAATGAAATTGTATTTCAAGCCAAAACAGCCCAATTAAAAATCGCTATACAGAGGTAAGAATAATTTATGTTGCTCCATGGGCCATTTCAAAATTCATATGATATTTTTAACCATACTTTAACCTACACCTTCGCAGTATAAATTCTATTTGCATTCATGCAGAATTCATAATGCTATCTTGAAATTAGTAACGTTTACGTTATCTTGATTCTTTCACGCTAAATTATCGCAGGAAGTTTGGATCTTTTCATTAAAACCCGCATTACCATAGAACGCATAATTATGTAGCCTGGTTTGAAATCGTTAGTAGCGTAATAGATATTCCATTTGCACATAGAACATAATTTTGATTAGGTGTGGTCGTATGATCATTTTGCCAGTGGATGTAGTAGATTGTGGTATACTATACAAATATTATAGGCCGGGACTAGTGCAATATTAGTACAAAAACAATATTGTCACGCATCACGGACTATATTAAATATACAACAGTTTGTCGACTCCATCGGTACTTTTTTCTTCCTTTAGGCCACAAACAATATTTTTGGAAAACGCTCATCACAAAAATTTGAGTTGGCCGAAATTGCCAGAAAAAATAGATCAACGATCTTAAAAAAATTGTCCGAACCTGATGATTATATAAAGATCCAGTTATGAAAATAATTGATTAGTATGCAGTTTTAATTTCGTGCTTCAAATTTTATATGGTCATACCTTTAAATAATTTACTGTTAGATATTATTCGGCTAAGAAGAATTTAATTCCAATTTAAGTCTCTATCTTTCTCTCACTCCTGCCGAACTGTCAATTCAGTAGCTCTACGAGTATTATAATTTATAAAAGTTGTGGTCTATTAAACAACTTATCGCATAATTTATAATATAAATCTTTAAAACAAATGCAATACTATTTCTACTTCATAATAATTTACTCTTGGCATTTCCGCTTTCTTAAGCAATCAGAAGTGGGATTTAAAATCCGCTCGGATAATGTTTCAAGAATTTTAAGCACTAAAATAGGATTAAATCAGGAGATATTTCACTTACTAAAAATTTTCGCATTTGTAATAAATTTTATAAGACTGTTGGTACCATAAATTTCGAGCACTTTAAGGAATACCCACTTGATTGCATGAAATGCACGAATACCGAATATATTTTTTTGGTTTTTATTGTACACTAAAGCAATAGTAAAAAATATAAATAAGATATTATAAAAAAAGCATTCTTGAGTCAATAATTACATGCTATTTGCGAGAATATTTAATTTAAAATATACGTTTGTAATGCAAAACTTATTGCAAAAACGAAGAACAATAGCAACTTTTACAAATTGAACTTTTGCCTCCCATATTACCGTATACAAATGGGCGTAACATACATATTTAAATTGATACATTCTTGATTTCTACTTTAAATATTCATTACGATAATTGATCGTTAAAATATTAACTATTCTTTATAATAATATTAATACAACAATCAAAGAAATTTCGATTTAACCAATTAACAATTACATAATACCTTTTAAAGCTTGACATGTAAGTTATAGTGTCACGCATAAATTACTATCAAAATATAGATAATTAATAACAGTAACGCTTATTAAGTCGGCGTTCATTCAACTTTATTCACATTTTTTAAACTCATATCTATTTTCTTCAACGGTGAACTCCATTTTCCGATCAAGGTCAAATTTATTATATCTTTCAGTAGTCGATGATGAATTTTGGCTGCAGTCATGCATGTACATAGTAATACTATGACTAGACTAAAATTTAGACAACAAAAACAGTACAACCTCGATAATCCGAACTTCCAGTAATTTTTATTTTTTAGTCATTAAATGTCGCCGGTTAATAACAGTGATATTCCTTAATGATATATATTAAAACTTTAAATGAAATTTGCTAATCCGAACGGTTTTACATTAATTAGTTCCATTAATTAACTTCATATAAAATTCATTTTTCAAAAGAAAAATTAAAATGGCATTAACAGCGGAAAGTATTCCAAAACAAACTACGATAATGGTAATAAATTAATAAGTACAAGATGTACATATCTAACAACCAGCATTCATTCTTTCTTGAATAACTCGTAAACATTCAGAGGAATTTGATTTTTTTAATTACACCAATTTATCCAATGACTTCTCCCGTAGTGTTCCATGTAAAAATTAGTAAAATTAAAATGAAGAAAAACATAGTTACAGCCAGTATAAAACAAAAAAAGTGCCTTTTTACCACACTCTTCATTAGTTTATCAGATGTACATTACAAAGTTACAAAAGATGTTAGGATGAAATTTAAAATAAAACACAACGAACTTACAAGTTATAAACCTTAATAAACTTAACTCCTTAGGTCAAGTTAATGAATTAACAGTTACTTTAAAGAACATCACCGAGATGATTGAATGAGTTTCGATCTTATCTACAGCAATAGAAAGTTGAAACAAAAATTTTATATATTCGTCAATAAATTATATTATAATAAATTTGAAATTGTCAGTAAATCTTTAACAAATTACTATAGGCCATCTATAAAATTGAGCTTGAAAGAATTTTATTTATTCATAAAGGATACTAAAGTCTATAGAAAATGATTAATTTGAAGATATAAGACGTAAAGAACGTGTTGTAATATAAAGACATCGATTTCGAGGATTAAATTTGTTGTCCTTAAATTTTTTAAAATAAAAGATGTCGTTTAAAAATTTGGTAAATGCTCCTTTATATCAAATACTCGATTAAGAATTTCGGTGCAATTTTATTGGATGTCAAAATGTAATAAATTACCAACCAAAAACAAAGAATGTACTCCATTCGTTAACGTCATAAAAATGCTAAATATTTGAGAAAGCTTAGCTTCAAACACTAATTAACTCAAATTAACTAACAATAAATGCTAGTTTAAATTTTAACACCACGAAATTTTAAATTATTAAAGACGATCCCATTATCACGTTATAATACCTCCTGCCCATCTTAAACAAGATTATTCAATAATGTATTATGTGCATTAAAAATAATGTTAACAGTTATCTTACAAACTTTAATTTTTAAGCAATGATTATGATCACCCAACATGCAGTTACTTGTTGAATGATGATTTAGTGAAAGATTTTAAATTTATAGTTTGGTGCTCTAAACCTGGGGTTCTTGAAAGATTAATTTAGTTTTTTAACATTTTGGGATTTGAATCTTCTAGGTGTACTTATTTCTAGTCACATAGCCACTATGCGGCTTTGTTGAGCCGAAGTGTCTATAATAATGTAATCCAAACATGACTAGGGTAGTTAGGTCTACTTGTAAAAATTACGCCAAAATTATTCCATACTTGCAATTTTCACCTTTAAGAGGCAAGTTTATGTTATGTCGGAGTTGCCTCTAATTAACCAAAATTAGAATACTCTTCATATTCATCAAACAAATGACACGCATTCTCTACGCGTACATTTAATCAGTTCTTACGTGTAGGCTTTGTTTAATAACGACTAAATAACGAGAACGGTGTTCGTGACGTTCAAGTTACTTGAAATTTATCATTTGATTAATTAAGCAAATTATGCAAATTGCATAGATTGGATTTAATTCTCTTGAATTGTTAACAACCAAGGTGTAACGAATTAATTTATGTGAAAAATTTTACCGATTTTACAATTCGGAAAAATCGTATAAGCCATCAGCAAGTATTCTCCTGCTTAGTCGGTTTTTCATGTACTGTGAAGAGTGAATCACCGGCTACCATCAACTCACAAGGGTCAAGTCAGAACAGCTGGTCACTGCACTATCGACTTGGTAGTATCATGATCGTTCGTGTTTCAATTTAATCAATCGTTGTGTTAATGTTCAGAAAAAGTTAACACTGATAAATAAACCTTCATTATTAATATCCATCCCCAAATCTCACTTTTATCATATCTCGATTTCTGTGATATTTTGAGTCCATAAAAATTGTTTCGCATCTGAGATAACTTGAAGAACTTATTGGGGTTAAGATTAACCTGCAAGTTCATCCTTTTATTAATATTTTCATGAACAACTTTTGAATAATATTATAAAATTGTTTTTCTGTAAGGATTATGTTCCTGTCAATAACCAAATAAACAAATTGAATCGTATTTCTTCAATACTAAAAATATTGTTTTTAATTAATTGATAAAAATAATCACCAACTGACATCCTTTGAAACACATTTGCTTTTATCCTTGCTGATGCTTCATGCAAATTAAATTCTACAAGGTGTTATAAAAAGGTGGCAAGGAGGACATCATACAACAGAAAGAAGAATTATCGTAAATGTTTTTTCAGAATTTATGTAAAAATTAAGAAACAAACAATCGCTTCATAAAATAGCAATATTATGATAATCTTACAGCTGTTTACAAAAGATTAACGTCCACAACCAAGAACAAATCACTATATTTTAATTCTGAAGGAAAGGTCTCGATAACTACAAAATAAATAGTTTTGGGTTCATGTTTATCCAAAACATTTTATTTGTTTTGCCACCAAAATTTCGACCCACCGTTTCTTAACACCCTGTAATGTAAAGGTAAATGCTAATCAAATTCAGCACAATATCAGCATCTATTATTTTTGTTCCTAACCCAGGAGCCAAGATTACGTGAAAATATGTTGGGATAATTCAAACAATGTATTTCCACCTAAATAAACTTGTCTCACAACAATGCACTGCAAAATTTTGAGTAAAATATCTGTAACGTTTATGACAATAATTTTGAGTGGATATGCACAATTTTCTATTATTGAAAATGGTTCAACAAGAATTCCATTGTTAGAATAAATGTTTCCATTTCCTTCCGCACTTAGGAAAGGTGTGTTTTCTATAATCTGAATTTTTTTGATTACCAAGTAATACTTTACTTCCAAAATTTATAACTTGAAAACTTCCATAATTGGATTAATGCATTATTTTACTTGTATATTGATTATTTTACACGAAAAACACAGTGCATTCCAGATATTAAATATGCAAATTTAACTGGTCCGATTATAACAGCTCATCTCAAAGTACGTATCGATGCCTATTTCTTGCTTGAAAAATTTTATTCCTGCAGTATCGAAGAATATTCACTAAACTTACCATATAAATAATCCCACAAAATAACCATTAAAAACATCCAAATGCATAAAATGTGAACAGCACACTCCCGTTAAAAACGATTAGGATAGAATCAACGAACTCATACCACTATGTACCGTAAATGACTACTTGCCCAAAGCCAGTTTTACTTCTTATAACCACGACCAACTGTCGATGGTTGGTTATGGTAGGGGAAATTCGTATGCCTGAATTACTACTGTAAATGTATATTTCATTCGCATGGTAAATAGTAGTGGCGGGGTTTTATGAAAAGATGGGTTTGCTCAACTGCCCTTTCATTGGGGATGATAGACAAGGTATAACTTATACAGGATTGTCCAAGGACCTTTTAGGAAATTGGAGGGAAAATAAGATCGATTACTGTGTTTATTCAAATGAGAAATGATTTGCGAGAATTAGCTACTTTTTTGAAATGTTATTTAATTATTATTTCGTTTACAATGAGACAATGGAATCAAATGAGAGTTTGAAACTGTAATAGCAATTTTTAATTACTTTCATAAAACTTTATTCCAGCTTCATAATTATACATAGAGCGTATTATTTATTATGTGTAGGTATGATGCCATTATTTTCGAAACGATAATAATTTCTTTCTACTTTTTTTAAAACTTATTCCTACATTTTATTACGTTTGGAGGTAAAAATGTTCCAATTACCAAATCCCAATGATTTGTTAAGAATTTTCAGGTAGAAAAATAAAGTAACCGTTATTATATTTGGTTGCAGATTGCCATTACGAATTGTGTAAATTTTAGAGAAAAAATAAAGTTACCTTTCTATGTAATAAAGTTTAAAAATGAATTTTACCTTTAAAATTATTGCTTTTAGGTATATTGAGTATATCAAAGCAAACCAAACCTGTAATCAGACTTTGTTAGAAGTAAAATGAAATTATTTAATTAAATAGTACGTAAACATCATCTTTAACAAAATTCATTTCCGTCATAATACTTATTGCAAGATGCACTCTATATCTGGGTACTATTAGGTATCGTAAAAGTTGCATTTGTAAACTAATTATGTTTCCTTTGTGGTTACCTCATACACAGTAAAATCCCATTATAAAGCACGCATTTGTAACGTACTTTCGGATATTACATACTAAATTTTGATACAAATTTTTTTATAACGTATTCGACTAAAACATATTATCACTCCTGGTGGTACGTTATAACAGGGTTCTACTGTATCATAAATATCAGTATAAATTAATAACTTCCTTCTCCAATCGTACTATCGTCCACTCCTGAATGTTTGACCTCTTAACTGTTAGATATAATTCATTACAGAATGGGGACTTACTTTTGAAGAGACTTATTTCAGGGGAAGGTTGCCAAAAGGCTAAAATCAATATCGAGTTGGGGAATCGTGTGCGATTGGTTGCAGCACCAGTTTTTAGGAATCTAACCTGGTGTACAAAGAATGACTTGGTAGAGCACGCTCAGCCTAATTTCTGCGCAGTAGATGTGGAGGGAGAACGTGCCAGTACTGTTGTGTAAAAAAAACTGACCAAACCAATTCTCGTTACTGGACATTAGCCACAACCCTTCCAATTTAAATTGAGCATGCTCTACTTTCACCACAACAGTTGACTGTTCTATCGTTGAGCTAATCGCACACCTTTTAACCATAACCTTAATTTAATATAAAATTGCATAAATTATTAGCATGTGAATATTATTAATAAATTAAAATTATCAAGATCAATAAACACAATAAAATTCAAATTGTTATTATAAGCTCTCTGTAATAGGTTTATTGTTTTCTTCAAATGTATTTAACAATAAACAAGTTCAATCAATTTCAATTTACTTACTATTAATCTGAAATACTGAAATATCTTCCTTTTTGCTCTAAGCTTCCATCAATTAAAAATCCTGCTTTGAACAACAGTGCATCGTTGTACGCCGTTCAATGAAGGAAAGCCTAATCGGCTAACGTCGATCACATCAAGCAACCACTACAGTTACGTCTTCCACCGTAACTTAATGGCTCCCCCAGGATTCATCGAGCATTATATTTTATTTGTCAGTTTCGTTTACAGATATCTCAAATTTACATTCGGTACTATTCAATAAAATATTTTACACATAACAAAAATGTTAATATAAAATATAAAACTAGATCTAGTTCGTGATTGTTATGGGTTTCCAAATTATTGGAAGGTTTAGAATTTAATTGGAAGAAGAAAATAGCTATAATATTAGAATTTAATTGGTAAAAACTCAGTTGTTGGTAAATATAACAATTGGGAACGCCAGAAATTGAAGATTTTATAAGGACGCCGTAAGAAATGTAAAAGCTTTATTTGAGAGAAATCATATTGGATGGTATTTTGGAAATTTAATGGATTGACTACAAAGATGTTATAGTAATACAAGCGTCTAGAGATCCTACGGATCTCTGACGCTTGGCCCTGCGGGCGGCTGCCGCTATCGCGGCGGGCCGCTTCGCGGCGGGCCGCTACGCGGCTAGAAACGAGTCGCCGCTTCGCGGCTCCATTATGTATGTCGCTTAGAGAAAACCCCAGCCTCTTTGCGGTTTAACAAGTCGCCGCTGCGCGGCTTCACTTGTACGATAGGTCAAAGTAATTTTGTTGGTGTACTTTGTATATACATACAATTTTAATGTAAAAATAAATGTAATTTCTGCGATATATCACATGTTCAGAAAACAATTTATATAAAACTGTTTCTATGAAACGCATAGCTCTGTCATGAAACATAGCTCGGCTTACGGTCTTTGCTTTAATATGTTACTTGCATAGACATACAGCTCGGCCTGCGGCCTTCGCATTAATTGTATCCAAGCATAGCTTCCACCTCCGCCCCCGCATAGGTGTAGATATCGGCTTTCGGCATCGCAAAAGCGAATATGTTTATATGCGAAATTGTAATTGTTGGAAAATTAGAATTTCAATAAAGAAGGAGACTTTTTCGAAGAAGTTCTGCTGGACCTTTTGAATTTATATCGGCCGGTAAATAAGGGCGCTAAGGGCGGTCAAAGGTTATTAACAATTTTCCGCTAAACGATCGCCCCACGATAAAGCGGAGAAAAAATTTGAAAAATGAAAAGCAGATTCGTATAGAGCTTTTAACGCTTTTCGATATCGGATATACACACATTTTTCCTAAATTGCCAAATAAGGTCACAACATATAAAAACAGAAATTCATGGAAATTTCCAATCAAAATCTTACTTGTTTTGGGCAAAATGTTGAAAACTGAAAAATGTCAATTTTATACATAAAGGAAGAATTTTTCGAAAAAATGTTTGACATTTTCGATTTATATACGCGAGGTGGAAGTATTTGACAGGAAAAAATTTTAATTTACCGTAATCTAACACTTTTGAAAAATGTCTTTTGCATATTACCACATCTAATATGCGGACGTCGAAATAGTCGTCTGATCGGTTTTAATTTATAATTATGAGATTTATCCGAATCCAGGATAATATTTAATGATTTCGAAAAATTATGCTTTTTTTATTCAAAGTTCGACAAAAAAGCGAATTTATAGCGAAAGAGGGTTTTTTTGAAAAAATTCTATTAGATGTTTTCGATTTGTATTTGCAAAGCCGAGGGATTCCGCCAATAAAAACAAAATATTTTTTTCCAAAATTTTTAGTTTTTAAAGATTTTTTTTTAAAGAGGGGACTTTTTGAAAATTGGTTTTAAAATTTAAACTGCATTTTACGCCTTTCCCGATGGAGATACGAAAGTGGATCATAAAAGAGTTTCTATAGACCGCGGCGAAACGCATCCGATCCAACTGGAAAATTAAAGATCGGCCGGTAAATAAGGTCGCTACGGGCGGTCAAACTTTTTCGTAAGTTTCCCATAAAGGTTCGCGCAACGACAAAGCGGAGCAAGAATTCGAAAAACCAAAAGCAGATTCGTATAGAGCTTTTATCGGTTTTCGATATTGCATATACCGGGTGTTGAATGAGTTAGCTTAACGTAGGATATTAACATGTAAAAACTTATTTATGCAAATTCCTGCTTCCCTAATTATTTTAGAGAAAAATTGAAAGACACAAAAATAATGCAGAAATATAAACTACAAATGATAAGAGCATTAGATTTTATCTAACTTTTACTTAAAAGGTCAAAAAATGCTTTTGAAATTGTTAAAATTTTCATTTATCAGACTGGCCATGAAATAAATTCAATTTAATTTTTATTATACTTCTTTTAAAAATTGATTTTTTTCACTAATTGTGTACTTTGCTTCCATTTTATGAAAGTAAAATTTAATAAAGTGCAAAACTGTAAACAACGTGCAATTGATATTTATTACTTATCAAAATTAATTACCTTAGAAACTTCCATGGCCAGTCCGATAAATGAAAATTTTAACAATTTCAAAAGTATTTTTTGACCTTTTAAGTAAAAGCTCTATAACATCTAATGCTCTTATCATTTGTAGTTTATATTTCTGCATTATTTTTGTGTCTTTCAATTTTTCTCTAAAATAATTAGGGAGGCAGGAATTTGCATAAATAAGTTTTTACATGTTAATATCCTATGTTCGGCTAACTCATTCAACTGTATACAAATTTTTCCTAACTTGCCAAATAAGGTCACAATTTATAAAAACAGATATTCATGGAAATTTCAAATGAAAATCCCACTTGTTTATGGGCAAAATGAGATTTAGCCGAATCCATGATAATATTTAATGATTTCCGAAAAATTATGTTTTTTTTTAATTCAAAGTTCGACAAATAAGCGAATTTATAGCGTAAGGAGGTTTTTTTTGAAAACTTCTATTCGCCGTTTTCGATTTGTATTTGCAAGGCCGAGGGATTCCGCGAATAAAAACAAAATACTTTTTTCCAAAATTTAGTTTTTGAAGATTTTTTTTTAAAGAAGGGGGGACCATTCCTAGTTCTATTTTTTACGCCTTTCCCGATGGAGATACGGAAATCGACAACAGAAGCGTTTCATTGGAGCTCAGCGAGACGCATCCGATCCAACTGGAAGATTAAACATTGGTCGGTAAATAAGGGCGCTACGGGTGGTCAAAGCTTATTGACAATTTTCCGCTAAACGATCGCGCCACGACAAAGCGGCAGAAAATTTTGAAAAAGTAATATTAGATTCGTATAAAGTTTTTAACGCTGTTCAATTTCGTATATATACAAATTTTTCATAACGCACCAAATAAGGTCACCATTTATAAAAACAGATATTCGAGAAAATTTTCAATCAAAATCTTAGCCGTTTTTTGCTGAAATAATAACCAAAATAAAATGTCAATTTTCGAAAAAATGTTGATGAACATTTTCGATTCATATACACGAAGCGGAGATATTTTGCGAAAAGAAAATTGAATTTTCCATAAACGTAGTTTAAGCCGTAATGTTTGTTATTACCCACATATCTGCTTCGTTTCCTAACACTAACCTAAGCTCGACCGGTGGATCTCTCTTTTAACGGTCCCCTCATTGAAAAAAATATTGTTTCCTAACATTAACCTAAACTCGATCGGAGGATCTCTCTTTTAACGGTGCCCTCATTAAAAAAAAAGGTTTCCTAATTCTAACCTAAGCTCGACCGGTGGATCTCTCTCTTAACGATCCCCTCATTAAAAAAAAATCGTTTCCTAACACTAACCTAAGCTCGACCGGTAGTTCTCACTTTTAGCGGTTCCCTCATTAAATAAAAATCGTTTCCTAACACTAACCTAAGCTGGACCGGTGAATCTCTCTTTTAACGGTCCCCTAATTAAAAAAAAATCGTTTCCTAACACTAACCTAAGCTCGACCGGTGGATCTCTCTTTTAACGCCTCACTAAAAAAAATCGTTTCCTAACACTAACCTAAGCTCGTCCGATGGATCTCTCTTTTAACGGTAGCCTCATTAAAAAAAATCGTTTCCTAACACTAACCCAAACTCGACCGGTGGATCTCTTTTTTAACGGTCCGCTCATTAACAAAAATCTTTTACTAACACTAACCTAAGCTGGATCGGTAGATCTCCCTTTTAACGGTCCCCTCATTAAATAAAAATCGTTTCCTAACACTAACCTAAACTCGACCGGTGGATCTCTTTTTTAACGGTCCCCTAATTAAAAAAAAAAATCGTTTCCTAACACTAACCTAAGCTCGACCGGTGGATCTCTCTTTTAACGGTACCCTCATTAAATAAAAATCGTTTCCTAACACTAACCTAAGCTCGAACGGTGGATCTCTCTTTTAACGGTACCCTCATTAAATAAAAATCGTTTCCTAACACTAACCTAAGCTCGAACGGTGGATTTCTCTTTTAACGCTTCCCTAGTTAAAAAATCGTCTCCTTACACTAACCTAAGTTCGTCCGGTGGATCTCTTTTAACGGTACCCTCATTAAATAAAAATCGTTTCCTAACACTAACCTAAGCTCGACCGGTGGATCTCTCTTTTAACGGTACCCTCATTAAATAAAAATCGTTTCCTAACACTAACCCAAACTCGACCGGTGGATCTCTTTTTTAACGGTCCGCTCATTAACAAAAATCTTTTACTAACACTAACCTAAGCTGGATCGGTGGATCTCCCTTTTAACGGTCCCCTCATTAAATAAAAATCTTTTACTAACACTAACCTAAGCTGGATCGGTAGATCTCCCTTTTAACGGTCCCCTCATTAAATAAAAATCGTTTCCTAACACTAACCTAAACTCGACCGGTGGATCTCTTTTTTAACGGTCCCCTAATTAAAAAAAAAATCGTTTCATAACACTAACCTAAGCTCGACCGGTGGATCTCTCTTTTAACGGTACCCTCATTAAATAAAAATCGTTTTCTAACACTAACCTAAGCTCGAACGGTGGATTTCTCTTTTAACGCTTCCCTAGTTAAAAAATCGTCTCCTTACACTAACCTAAGTTCGTCCGGTGGATCTCTTTTAACGGTACCCTCATTAAATAAAAATCGTTTCCAAACACTAACCTAAACTCGACCGGTGGATCTCTCTTTCAACGGTCCCCTAATTAAAAAAAAAATCGTTTCCTAACACTAACCTAAGCTCGACCGGTGGACCTCTCTTTCAATGGTCCCCTAATTAAAAAAAAAATCGCTTCCTAACACTAACCTAAGCTCGACCGGTGGATCTCTCTTTTAACGGTACCCTCATTAAATAAAAATCGTTTCCTAACACTAACCCAAACTCGACCGGTGGATCTCTTTTTTAACGGTCCGCTCATTAACAAAAATCTTTTACTAACACTAACCTAAGCTGGATCGGTGGATCTCCCTTTTAACGGTCCCCTCATTAAATAAAAATCGTTTCCTAACACTAACCTAAACTCGACCGGTGGATCTCTTTTTTAACGGTCCCCTAATTAAAAAAAAATCGTTTCCTAACACTAACCTAAGCTCGACCGGTGGATCTCTCTTTTAACGGTACCCTCATTAAATAAAAATCGTTTCCTAACACTAACCTAAGCTCGACCGGTGGATCTCTCTTTTAACGGTCCCCTAATTAAAAAAAAAGTCGTTTCCCAACACTAACCTATGATCGATCGGTGCATCTCTCTTTTAACGGTCCCCTCAATAAATGAAAATCGTTTCCTAACTCTAACCTAAGCTCGATCGGTGGATCTCTCTTTTAGCGGTCCCCTCATTAAAAAAAAATCGTTTCCTAACGTTTGCTCCGCTCCCGACGCTCCAGAGCCAGTTTGATAACACAATCCTGATTAAAAACATCTCCCTAGGGTCTTTCAACTCGGCAAATTGTGCTACTTTTTTTGCAAAGCTGAGCAAAAATTTGAAAAATCCTGCCAAATAAGGTCACAAGAATAATAATAATTAATGATTTCAAAACTTATGTTTTTTTTGGATTCAAAGATTCAAAGTACAGAAAAGCGAATTTATAGCGAAGGAGGCATTTTTCTAAAAAATTCTATTCGAGGTTTTCGATTTGTATTTGCAAGGCCGAGGGATTCCGCGAATAAAAACAAAATATTTTTTTCCAAAATATTAGTTTTTGTAGATATTTTTTGAAGAAGGGGGGACCATTCCTAGTTTATTTTGTTAAATTTAAATCGCATTTTACGCCTTTTACCGATGGAGATACGGAAGTCGACAACCGAAGAGTTTCTTTTGAGCTCGGCGAGATGCATTCGATCCAACTTGAAGATTAAACATCGGCCAGCAAATAAGGGCGCTACGGGCGGTCAAAGCTTTCTGGCAATTTTCAGCTAAACGATTGCCGCACAACACAGCGGAGAAAAAATTAAAAGCAGAGTCGAATAGACCTTTTAACGCTTTTCGAATTCGTATTTATCCAAATGTTTCCTAAACTGCTAAATTAAGTCGCAATTCACAAAAGCAGAAGATAGTCATGGAATTTTAAAATTAAAATTCTTTTCAAATATTAACAAATATAAAATATGTTAAACATTAAGGAAGAGTTTTTCGAAAAAATGCCTTTGAACATTTTCGATTTATATACACGAGTATGTATTGTTGGTTGTTGGTCAGTTTATTAAGCTGAATCACAGAAAAATATTTAAAAAATTCTGAAAATGTTGGAAGTGGCCGAAACCTGGTGTTCCTTCATAAGTAAATAATTTTTTTTCAAATAATTTCATAATTTGAACAAATTATTTCAAATTTATACATAAAACACGTTTACTGGTCCTTTATGTATCCAAATTTGATATACTCTAATCAAAACTGCTAATAACAACTTCAAAAAATTACTTTGTGCCCCCCACCTGTTCATAGACAATTTATAAAATTTAAAATAAACGTTTTCTAATAATTAATGATCTGCTACTTTTCAATTAATTTTTTTTTAATTTCACAAAATCAAAATCTAAATAAACACTTGATATTTGATCAGGAATAATTTTTTAAAATGTAGAAATATAATTATTAAAATACGTGATTTAAAAAAAAAACAGACCTGCCTTAAGTTTATCATAAAGCAAAAACAATGGCATTGAAATTCAAATAAAGCCATTAATTAAATTACAATAATTTTTATGCACCCTGTATGAAAAATATAAAATTGTGTTTATAAAAAAACTTTTCAAAAATCGGAAAATTTTTAAAAGCTATTTTAATGCATAATCAACACCAATTGGAAAAAAACAAAAATTAAAACTCGGATTGCTTCGCAACATAACTAAAATGACCAAAACGCTAAAATTTCCGCCTTCGTGTTTCCATAGGGCTTTTTTTCAATTTACATTCCGTTAATCACAAGTTTAGAATTATTAAAATGTCTCTGCATACCTTAGTTGAATTTCAAGGTCTCCTATAAAAAATTTTCAATTGTTTGAAAAGGTTCCGAAGGAGAAAATTCGCTCTGGTAGCGATCAGAGAGAAATTTTTGAATTTCTAACAGTGTTCTAGTGTGTTTGGGTTAATGATGTATTGAAACGCCATGAAAAGAAATCCGTAAATAAAATTTTAATTTTGATTTAATAGCAGGTATTTTGATCTGCTGCCCCAGTGTGCGACGTCGCACCTTGAATTTTGCGTCGGTTTGTGTCTCATTGTCACAAAATGTAGCTCTACCTACGGCCTGCGCACATCTTTATAATCAAACATAGCTACGACCTCGCACAGACACAGAGCTCGGCCTGCATCCTCGCAAAAATGAACCTTATCATAAAATTTCATAATTTCATAAATGAAATTTATCTGCAAAATTTGGAATTATCGAAAAATTAGAATTTCAATAGTGAAGAAGACTTTATTCGAAAAAATTCCATTTCACGTTTTCGATTTATATTAGTACGGTTGAGGCACTGAGCGAAAAAAAACGGAATTTTTTTTGTGGAAAATTTTCATTTGAAATTCAAGGCTTAGTACCTTCGAAAAGTTTGGTAAATATTTATATTGCATTTTACGCTTTTCTCGATGAAGATACGGAAGTCGACAAGAGAAGAGTTTCTTTTGAGCTCAGCGAGACGCATCCGATCCAACTGGAAGATTAAGGCGAAGATCTATACTGTCAAACATCACATTTTGGTTTTTTCGGTCTCATTTCTACAATTTTCATTTTTTTGCGTTCAAATTTTGTAAGAAAGTATAAAACTATAAACGCTATTGAGCTACGTTTGATTTTTTGTTTTTTAAATTTTTTTAATATTTATTTTTCGAATTAGCTGTTTATTGCTTCGTGGCCCCAAACATCATGACTTTATAAGTCACCCATAAATTTTTTAATTAAATCTAATGTATATTAACAACATGGTATGCAAAAACATGTTAACATTTTTTAAATTTATTTGTCATTGAATTATGCTGCCTCGCAGATTTGAGCGGCATTGTTAAGAACTATGCATCTGTATGATGTTTTCAACACGACATAAGTTTACCGTTGCGTATAATTTTTTGACCACGTCGCTTCGGTCGGACCGAAGCCAGAGCAGGTATAGGATTACCAATTCATTCATAGCTTTTCACTTTTACATTATTTGAGAACAAACGACTTTAATGCAGGCGGTGCAGAATTGAAAAGTCGCTCATAAAAGTTTTTTTTAGTAACCATTATCATTTTCACCCATAACAACTTCCCAATTTTCCATAGTTAAAATAGAAATAAAGAAAGAAAGAAGACTTATATTTTTAATCCTTTAATTTGCTGTTCACTCTTTAGCGACAAACCCAATGCTAAACTTTAACTTACATAATATACAAAATAAACAATAATTGTGCCAAAGGGTAGAATGTAAAAAATCATAGAAAGTCGAGCACAATATTATTTCTGAGAATAGTTCAACAATAACATAAACGAGGACAAAATGAGTTCATTTCAAGAAGGCACTTTAGATTTTTATGGCCTACGGTAAGTGTCAATAAATGTAAAATTGTTCAACCTATAAGAAGTTTTTTTGGTACATACGTTTGAATTATTAAGTGATAAAAATGCAAGATAATCATCAATAATCATCAATGGAAGCAACAGCGATCGCTTCGTTTAACAGCTTCAAATTTTGGCACTGTTTGTAAGATGAAGACAACCACAGACCCTGCAAAAACAGTTACAAATTTTATAGATAAACCCTTTAAAGGGAACGAAAGTACTCGATATGGCAACAAAATGGAACCGTATGCTAGAGAAGAATTTGTAAAATTATATGGAAAAAATGTAAGAAGTTGTGGATTATTTATAGATGCAAAGCACGGTTTCTTAGGAGCAAGTCCAGATGGTTACATAGAAGAAGAAGATAGTATAATAGAAATAAAGTGTCTGCCATCGGTAAAAGATATGGATCTGAAGGAAGCTATTAAAGGAAAGAAAATTAAATTTGCTAGTTTAAATGAAAATTATAATATGGTTTTAAAAAATAATCACAATTATTATTATCAAGTGCAGGGACAGTTGCATATAACAAATAAAGAATTCTGCTATTTTGTCATATATAACCAAAAGGGGATATTAGTTGAAAAGGTAATATTACAAAAGGTGATACTATAGTATTTTAACGTCTTTGTTTTTTGTAGATTGCGCGAGATCGCCATTTTTGGGAAGAAAAAATGTTGAATCAGTTAAAAACATTTTACATTGATCATATGCTGCCAAAATTAGTTAATAAAGAAATCAAAAATAAGCAATGAAGAAAAAGTACTTCTGTTTTTTTGCTAAGGGAGTAGGGTGCGTAATACAGTGGCGCTTGTTAGCGCCCCATAGCTTAACCTACTCAATTCCGACTTGTGCCTCCATGGCTAGCAACTGGAGCCCGAGCAACCCTTTAATATGAAGATTGGGTAACCAACCCCAATGGACGTGGGTCGGGTACTAAACAAAGCGGGATATGTTCATTCCATATAAAACAAATATCATTAGATAATAGTAATTTATGGGACTAGTGAGTAAAGATAATTTTTATCCACAAACGGAAGATAGCACACTTGGCGTTGCCCCGTGTCTTATCTTCCGTAAGTGGATAAAAATATCTTTACTCAAGAGTGGCATACAACATTTTATCCAAAACCTGCAAGTAAAATGAAAATTTTCAAAATCAAAAATTTTAAATTACATAATTTATTATATTGCTTGCTTGTGACAGTAATCAATTTGACATTCTAGACTTTTGGTTGAGTTTTAATAAAATACTGCGATTTTACTCATTTTATTCACTAGTGAACGAAAACTTCACTTTCTCTCACTTTACTTTCAGGTATTGGATACAATTAATTTATCCAATACCTGCAAGTAAAATAACTTTTACATTAATATTTTCAAGCAACCAAAGTGGAATTTTATTCATTAGTGAGCGAAAGTGAAGTTTTCCCTCACTGTGAATAATGAGTAAAATCGCAGTATTTTATTAAAACTCAACCAAAAGTCTAGAATGTCCAATTGATTACTGTCACAAGCAAGCAATATAATAAATTATGTAGTAATTTAAAATTTTTGATTTTGAAAATTTTCATTTTACTTGCAGGTTTTGGATAAAATGTTGTGTGCCACTCTTGAGTAAAGATATTTTTATCCACTTACGGAAGACTCGGCGTTGCCTCGTGTGCTATCTTCCGTTTGTGGATAAAAATTATCTTTACTCACTAGTCCTATAAATTACTATAAAAGTTACTAAAATCCATAATTAATTTATTGTTTACTATTTTGTTATTTATAATTTAAAAATTTGAAATTTGACCTACCGATGATATTTCTTTTTAATGTGGAATGAATTACATTTAACTTATAAAACTGTTTTCTTGATGCAAGTACTTGTTATAAATAAATTATTTTTGATATGATATAATATACTCTTTATTATTCCACTCCACAAAAAAAACAAAAATAATTAACTTTTGCAATTTTTGTATAATATAGAACAGGGATGGCGAACCTATGGCACGCGTGCCATTGATGGCACGCGACACAATATTTTGGGCACGCCACCGATAAAAAAATACACTATTAAATATTATATTTAATTATTTGATGGCACGTCTATGGCCTCATTAAACATTTCTTTAGAAAAAATGGCACGTTGATACATAAAGGTTCGCCACCCCTGATATAGAATAATGATCTTTATTTTATACTAAAAAATATAGTGTATCTGTGAATTTAACACTTGCAATATCGTTATTATAAATGAAAATGATACCATGTTATCGTTATTATTATTTAGTTATTATTATTAATATAGGATACCGAAAAAAATATTGCGCTACCGAATGTCCTTTATAATTGGTTTATGGTCACTCGAATGGTCGTTCGGCGTTACAAATTACATGTAATAAATTGACTTCAAACCTCAAATTGTCAAAGAAAAGAAGAAACCGGTGCAACAAGAGCAAGAAGAACAACAAACTATTCTTATCTTGTTTTTTCTCTATCTCGCTTTGCTACTGTTTGTAGCAACTAAAAATTATCAAGAGTTCTGCAATCAAAGAACATAATTATTACGTGAGGTGGCGCTGTCTATCATTAAGAAGATGTCATAAACGAAGAGGCAAGGGGAAAGAATTTCAAATTTTAAAAAGTCACGTGGTGATGCTTCGCCTTAACCATCGGCCAGCAAATAAAAGCGCTACGGGCGGTCAAAGCTTTCTCGCAATTTTCAGCTAAACGATCGCCGCGCAACACAGCGGAGAAAAAATTTGAAAGACCAAAAGCAGAGTCGCATAGACCTTTTAACGCTTTTTGAATTCGTATTTATCCAAATTTTTCCTAAACTGCTAAATTAAGTCGCAATTCACAAAAGCAGAAGATAGTCATGGAATTTTAAAATTAAAATCATATTTCAAATGAAATCTTAACAAATATAAAATGTCAATTTTAAACATTAAGGAAGAGTTTTTCGAAAAACTGCCTTTGAACATTTTCAATTTATATACACGAGACGAATTTATTTTTCGAAAAAAAAATTGAAATTTCCAAAATTTAACATTTTTGGAAAAAGTCTTTCGTCTCTTACCACATCCAAGCAGAGGTGGTTCCGTTGGCCGTCTTTACGATTTCTCCTTATAATTAGGCGGTTTAACATTTTCCACGATAAAATTGAAAAATTTCGTAAAAGTAAGTCTCTTAAGTTACGAATTTCGACTAAAAGGATATATTTTTAAAAATTTTCAACTTTGACCTTCTGGTACGCCGCCCCACGACATTTTTAAGGTTTTCCACGTAATGTGGGCGATGGTAGGGACCTTTGGGCATCGATCAAAACCGGTCCGGCAGATAACGCTTCTGCGGTTCGGCCGCTACGCCGTTTCCGCGCCGGGAAGGTTTTCCGGCCTCCACCGCCGCCCCCGACTTCGTACCTCGAGTTTTGCGCTGGATTCGGATAAAACTCGTCGGAGCCGACATTTTAACACCTCAAACGTAAACTTCCGCACGCCGCCCCCCGTTTCCGAAGCACTTTTACAATAATTTTTCAAAAAAAGTTCTTCAACTTTGAGGCTTCACCACGGAGGCCCCCGACGTCTCCCAGGATCGCGCTTGCGGTTGTGCACGATGGGAATACCTCCCGCGTCGATCGCCGCCTCTCCCATCGAGATCGGTTCGGTGGGTTCTTCCCGCGTTCTGTCAAGAGAATGGTCTCGAAGTCAAATTTGGATTTTTGAGCGTTATCGAGGCGAGAGACGTTTCGTAGCGCCGGCGCCGCACCCGTGGAGCGATTTTAATTTTTTTGGTTTCTTTGGATAGAGGAAATTCCGGCGGACATTTTCCGGCATCGGCGGTAAAAATTCGACGATCGGCTCGCGTTCTAGAGGACGTTTTGCAACAATATTTGTAAAAAAATTCTTCCACTTTGGGGCTTCACCACGGAGGCCCCCGACGTTTGCGGAGGACGCCATATAGGTTCTGCACGATGGGAATACCTCCCGCGTCGATCGCCGCCTCTCCCGACGAAATCGGTACGGTGGGTTCTTCTGGGGTTCTTCCCGGGAAATCGCTTATCACTGCAAATTTTCAATATTTCTGCACTCGAAGGCGGAAAAGGTTTTCGCTCGCAGCCGCCGCCCCGGAAGAGTTGGGTCGATTTTTCTGGTACCGTTGGATAGAACTTTTAACGGCGGTCATTTTGACATGTCGCCCCGTCATTTTAGATCGCCGCCTGCAACGGTGGAAGCACATTTCTAACAAATATGTCAAAAAACTACCTCCATTTTGAAAAATCGCCACGCCGCCCCCCAGCTAGTGGCAGGGAAGTTTTTGTGCCTTTACATCATGGGAACACTAGGGGCGTCGACCGAGACGTGTCCGACGAAAATCCGTTCGGTGGGTTCAGATATCTCGATGTCCGAAGATTTTTACCCTAAAAATGGCACTCGTACGGCTCGCGCCGCCTTCGGCGGCGCTCGCCAGGTGATTTTTTGGAAGGGTCGGGAGCGGCCCTGCGGGCCGCTCATTTTAAGACCTCGACGGCGAAAATCCGCCAGGTGGCTCGCTTACGCGAGCCGCTTTTACCTCCGAAATTCCTCTTGACCCATATTATTTTATATAATAGATAGCAGCCCATAGTTTAGACTTTAGAGTTTAGATGGTTTGTTTTGTAAATAATTTGATCAAGTTTGGTGAAATCTAATATAAGTTGGAAAACTAACTGAGGAAAATATTGTCGTAGAATTTTAGACCATCTTGTGTGTGATTGATACAATTTATTAATTTTGCTAAATTTTTCTTGAAGAAATTCCACTGTCCTTATGGAAAAGAATCAGGAAAATGATGATGCTTAGGGAGTCGCGGACGAGAAACCTAGCGGCGATGGTTTATTATATTTATTCTTGGCGGATTTTGTAATTTTGAGATTATAAATAAAACTTATTGGATGAAGGTTTATTTGATATTTTTCTTTTTAAATCTACGGAAAGCAGGAATAGTTTGATGGAATGAATATCAACAAAATCAATTTGATATGGAAAATATAAATATAAGAAAATATAATATAAGATGAGACCGACCGATGTGTGAACAATAAAGTTTGGAGCGGCAAAAAGAAAAGATTGTAAAGACCGCCTGAGCCAACTAAACAAGAAATTGGAAGATCCATCAAAACAAAATAAGAATAGTAAATTTGAATATTTTATTTATTATTTTTAGGGCATTTAGATTTTAGACGACCACACCATGTAGCATTATTTGTAACAAATCATTTTTCACAAATAAGGAAAAAAGTACCTATAAGCGTTAAAATAAATGTAATGTTAAATTTTTTCACTTATTTTGGGCATTAGCCCATAACAGTGGCTTATTGTAATCGTGAGAAAATTTCGTGTTCGAATTCACAAAATTTCTTAGCTCGGCTCTCCGGTGAATATCGACACTCTGCAGTTTTAAGATTTCCTTCTATATTTATAAATTATAATACTGTGGTCTATTGACAAAATGTCAAAGTTAGTAAGAAAAATCATTGCCACGATCTGTCATCTCACAAAGCTTCCGGTAGTGGTAGTGATTTTCAACTTTCCAAGTTAATTTTAAAGCCTTTGCAACCTACAAAAAATTATATATGTAGAGAAAAAGAATATCAACATATTTTTAGAAATCTTTTAATAAAAATTTTATCCTGAATACGTACGGATGGTAAGCCAACTGGATGGCTCAAATGCTTACGAATTGTAGAGTCAATGCTATTTTCAATAGTTTTTCACATTCATATCTACCTTTGTAGACATGAATGGAATAGATATCGACAATAGTCTAAAGAAGTTCTTTGATTTTTTGTTTATTAAATAATTTTTTATTGGTTTCATGTGTCGTGGAATTAAGTAATTCCATTACATCCAAATAATTAGTCAATTAAGTACTTGTTACCTTTGTACAAGCGGAGCTAGACTCTCAAATTTGGGGGTGCTGATTTAGATTCAATATAAAAACCGGATATTCAAATACAAAATATAGATTTTCCACCTCGCAAGTGGGTACTGATCTGATAGTAATGATTTTATTACTCTGTACATTTTTTATCTATCTTCTGCTTGTCGATAAAGTGAGGTTAAACTGATTGGAATAGTCTCTGGGTTAATAATTTGGATACATTTATTTTTGTTGATTTTTTGATATTGTTCGTTAGGTAAAATTGTATTTACTCAACACTTCAGTTTTTGGTTAGCTCAGCGGTATAGTTCGGCTGCTCTTTTGTTGAGGCAAAAAATTTGTCGTTCGGAACCGACGATAAACTGTAGGTCCTTTATTATTGAAAAACTCAATCTTAGAACCGAGAAGACTATATCGCAGAACAAGACAATATCTGTGTTTAGCAGCTAGAAGCTGAATATATTTCGAAAAAAAGACAAACTTAAATCAATAGCGATTACTAATTATTATGGAAACCTGAAATCTACTCATCTGTTAGTAATTAAATCGCTTAATTAGCACTTGTGGATAGACTTTGCGATAAAAAGATGATCGATTTCTTAATTGGTTGATTTTCACCCCTACCGATGATGCATGTGGCTCCGTTTTCTCGATAGAAATAGTAAAAGTTTGGTAGTAAGAATTTTAGGATTAGGTTACCTTTGCTTATACAGTTTAAAACAATTAACGAAGAAGTTATACAAATTACAGTAGTTTCAACATCTACCGAATTCAGTAATAATTGGTCGTATATCTGATATAATTTCTAATAATTATTGTACCCTCGTGCTTAAAGTCCTGCTTTAGGCATCTATAATGTTAATATTTTTAAAATTATGTTATTAAAGTTTAAAAATTAATAAGCTAAGACAACGCTATATAAAATTTAAATTATTTTGTATGTTTTAGCATTAATTAAATTTTTGTTATGCTGATTAAATGCAGATTTCGGCCAAAATAAGGAATATCAATATTATAATTTCTTCATGAAAAAACCATAGTTTAGTGCATTTATTATACGACCTACTGCTAAGCTTTGATATTATTTGTTTGCCGTAGCACAATTATATTTTTTAAATTAAATTATTTCTGACACGATTAAAATCACTAGTTGCACTCGTAACCTTCATTATAAATAAATGAACGTTGTAAAACGGTGCTAAAATGGCACCTGCCTTATTATACCATAGTCACGATAAAGGGACAATCATATTTTTAAATTTGAATTACCTTGAACCATCACAAATTATGTTTATATTTTACGATTTCTATTTTAAATTTTCTTAATACCTGACTTTATGGTGGTTTAACGAAGTGATTTTATTGTCAGTTATTATTTCGAATGTCCCTTGTACGATTTATTATATACTATAAACGAATTAGATCATAAATAAATTGAGTTATGCATTCAGGGGGAAAGTGCATTGTTATATTATAAAATGCACATTGAATATAATATAAAATAATAAAATAATAAAATTTTAATTTTCTTGTTATATTATGCTTACCTATAATAATGAACTGTTAGCAGACAAACATTCAACTTTGATTATAAATTTAAATTAAAATTTTGATCAAGACGACCAACTTGACTGAGACGTTTTTTAATTTATTTTATTTTAATTGTGCTGAACTTAAAAATTGGGACCCTATTAGCATTTTTAGCATTTAAATTATTTTTATTTATAAAAGCTCAGCACGACATTTAACGAATGTATGAAGTACATTGGTAATGTGAGTTTTTCAATTACAAACATTCTTTGTTGATGCGGGTTGTTGAAAAGTAAAGGGTTGGGGTGCTTTGTGTGTTTTAATGTAGTTGAAAAGTGCTAAAACTACAATTCAATTCAAAACTTATTTAACATAAAAAATAATTGAATTATGGAAAAATTTCAAAAATGGTTAATTAATTACACTTTTTAATGTCATATTCATTAGTTTGGAGGTACTTTGTAGTACCTATATGATGTGTTAATTCACTAATTTCAATAAAATAAAAAATGTAGTGTTTTACAGTGCCGACTTTAACTTTTCCATTTTTATTTAAAAGTTTAAAAATTGATAAATCTCAGTTAGTTTACAGAGAAGTACCAAAATTGGTTGTTAAAAAGTCCATAAAATCGTTTCAACATAGAACAGTTATCATTATTGTGCGGTAAAGTAAAGTAAAAGATTTTTTGCAAGCTAAAAATGCTCCTTTGCGATACCATCGAATTTTTTTGCGCAGTTAATTGTGATAATAAAACGAGATTTAATAAACATAATTTAAAAGGTTTTCCAATAGTATCTATTTCCTTAATCAGTTCTTTTGAATTTTATTAAAAACCTATTATTGTGATTATTTCTAGTTAGTACAGACTGTACAAAATCGTCAGTTTTAATTGCATGTCATTATTGCTCCCAATTGTATCCTATTAAATGATAAAACGTAAAAATAATGATAAGAGATTGAATTTAAAATATTCTTCACCTGCTATTGGAACACCTGCTAAATCACATTTTAAGATTTAATAAAATTAAGAATACACATTCACTTTAGGCGTTGCATTGCGTTGTATGTTAATTTGTTTTACATACTTATTTTTATTATATTTTAAGATCTTCATTTGGTATTTCAAGACCTTTTCCCAATTTTGATATCAACCTGGATTTTTAACCATATACTTTGACGAACGTAACGGAAAATTTCTTAAAATTAATTTAGAACGTGCATTATGGATGAGTGATGAAGGGTATGTATGTGTAATTCGTTTATTTTATATTTGTACGTAGTAGCAATAGTTTAATGCGATTTTGTTTGACAAGTACGTCTTGTTGTTGTTGATTACAATCGAGTCAAAATCATCATTTAACAAAGATAGCCGGTGGGTGACCAGCTGCTATGCCACGTGTTTCCTGTACATCAGCGCTGAAACGGCAGGTGGACTCACTAAACTTATTGTTTTTTATTACTACGTACGTGTACGCGTGCCAGGGCCACAATTCTAATTTATATGATTGCAGTTCGGTGCCTGCCAGATGCCTTCCCTAAAAGGTATTAGCTTGATATCTTTAGAAAAATCTTTTCAACCACCGAGCTTTCCTTTCGTTAGATAATCTTAGAAATCTTTCTAATTTTATTTTTATTAAGCTCTGAGATTAATTTAATTCATCTTTTTATTTGGAGCATTTTTAATACCTCTCAGAAAATTTGTTAAAAAATTAATGAAATGATATCAATTCCAAAATTACCAATAGGAATAGAATAGGGGATGCTGTTCATTGAGATCAAATTTCAACATGTCCAAAAATAAGTTGTAGTAGTAATCGCACTCTTTTTTTGCAAATTTTTAGTCCTATAAAGGAAGGAAATCCATATAACAGAAATTATCATTTTCACAGTCCTGTAGATATAATAATAAAAATTAAGTAGGTAAACTGCTACGATAATAATCTTGATACAACTCGTGTTAGATCATTAATTCTTTAAAACTATTTATATAGTATGCAAATTTCCTTTCGCTTTTATTAGGAGTTGTATTTCAGTGGTTCTCAAATAAGTTTAAAAATTTGCTAATCTTATTTCCGTCATCTTGCGTAGTTTATAAAATATTTAATTTAATTTATTGTAATTTTTTAGAGGAATTTTGAATAATCATAATAATTATTTACCTAATTATACCTACACCGATTGTGACATTAAATATAAATTCTGAATTAATTTGTATTGATAGAGAAATATTTATAGACTTCTACTGAAGTTGAAAACTGGATATTATTCCAAAGAGCCACTCAAATGATCCTCCTAGTGAGGACATCATTCAATTTTGGGAAGGGGGTTAGAATTAGAAAGGGACTCTCTCGGGGGATTCACTTGTTTTTAATAAATCAGAAACCGATTTTAAAAAATCTGCTGATAACAGATCATTTTTGCTAAAATTTCATCTATTCTAATTTTGCAGTGAGGCAATTAGATATTGAGAGAAAATTTACCAAATGTCGAGAAATGTAGTTTTCTGACCATATCTTAAAAAGTATTCAATATTTTGTTAAATCAAGTTATATAAAATTTGCAAAAATTCGATTGAAAAAACTTAATCATTTTATTTTCTAAATATAAGGATAATAATTTATTTATTGTTATTTTTAGGTTAGTGGAATTAGGTTAGTTAAATAATATTTGAAATTGTCATTTTCATTTTATTTTCCTATTAATTGTATTTCCTGACGAAGCTTTAAATAAAATAGCGGAAATTTGAAGATTTAAAAATAACAATAAGTAAATAATTTAATTTTTACAAATGACATAACTAAAATAATCAATTAATCATTTTCATTATCTTATTTATAGCAAAATTAAACCCAATTTCCAATAATTTAAATTTTTTACAAACAAGTCAATAATATTTTCAAGTCGCTGATGTATTGAATTAGCAAGAAACCTTCGTCCAATAATCAGTATAGAATGTATACCCTAGGTATTATATATTGCAAAGGTAACAAATAATATTGCTTCAATTTTAGGCTGATATAATAAGGATCCTTTTGAATATGTAATATAGAGTAGAATATACATAGATACTAAGTTAGAGGAGCACATGTAAATATGGAATATTATTTTGTTAATTAGTCATAACTTTCGACTAAATTGAGCTCACCCAACTAAATTTCGTAAGGACACATCCTGAACAATTGGAGATGTAATCTAAAATAAAATTCGTAATAGTCCAAATAATTTTTTAAAAACTTAGTTCGTCGACAAAAATGTTAAATTCAATACTTGAAAAATAAAATGCAAATGAGATATAATATTGAAGAGCTCTTAATTTATCTTAATACGTTAGCCGCCACGTGATTTAAATTTAACTCACACTAAACAATAAGCTATTCTTAAGCGTGGCGGTCTACGTGTTAATAATAAAAAATTATATTAACTGTGATGAATATTTTTCAAAAGTGTTCACCCAAATATTTCCTAAAGGAAGGAAATATTATTTTGTACCTATAGAGATCCATACATTTTCTAAGTTTGCCTAAAATTTCCTCCATCCAATTTCCAATATTTCAATCTTGAAATAGCTCCAAATAATGGTAAAAGTTGCCTTTAAATAATATTGAGTTTAACTAAAGATGAGCAATGAGTGATGTCAAAAAGAAATTAAACAAAAATGTAATTGCTTCTCCTGATAAACTGCATATTTATTCCTGTTTACTTCGACTACCTATCATATTTTAAATTAATATTTCCAAAACCAAACACAAAGAAACTAAATTGGCATTTTATTTTAAATCAATATTATTTTACTTTGATTATGTATGTGTTGTTTTTCTTTTGATCTTGTTAAACGAGTATACATTTTGTATGTTATCATCTCCAACTTGCCTATATTTTTAAACATGGAGCTTTAATTCTACAAAAATTTTAATTTACAGTTTTAATTTTACGAAAACTTCTAGGAAAAAATAACAAGTTGGTCTGTTATTTCCTTATTGTTGGCATTGCTTCAAGTTACAAAGTAAGGTACAAGTACAAGAGATTTGCATTTCTAATAATAGGTAAGGCACAATCTCTCAGCTGGACATTAGTGTAATGCCTTTACTCGTAGTCGTAAATTTTCATAAAACTCCGGTGATATACAATGTATTTAATAACATAAAGGCTCTTATTCAAAATTTGGTTTTAGTTTTGGTAAGTTTTGTTTTAGTAGGGATTAAAATGGCTGTAATGATAAGAAATACTATGCACATACTATTATATATTTCACTTATTCATTTCTTATGCTTTCTATCATTGTTAACATAATTTAATCTATATTTTATATGATAAGCTATGCATCTGCTATACAGGATAAAAATACTTTTAATTAATCAATATGATGCTTTTGGTGTCCACTAACGGTGTCAGAGCTAATACGAACTTAAATTTTGGTTAGCTTTTATTTTAGTAGGTATACTTTTGTGCAATAAATTTTGATAAAATTTTAATTTTCTTTTAGTAGGAAAGTTATTTCCAGCATGTTATTTCGCAGTTCTATTCGAACTTGGAAAAATTTCTCTAGTTTCAATTTATAACTTTAGAGCATTTTCGTGTTATACTTTACCTTATTTTTCAAATAAATTGAATAATATACTTGACAAAAAGTATATAAAATGCTTCAACATATAAATTTAAATTTGATTCTGTCGAGTACAAATTATTCACATCTAGAAGACTAATTTTGTTAAAGTTGCAATATTTATGTTTTCCATTACGCCGTTGATTGTTCGTTTCTTTGTTGTTTATATGTAAAGTTTTAATTAAAACTTTATGTTGGTCCCCAATGGTATATAAAAATAGCTTTATTTTTTATTGTCAAACAAATATCCAATTTTGTTTTTGAAATTAACCTAACCCAAACTTACATTATAACAAAAATTTATTTGAAAATCGTAAGTATAAATTTGTCGCACAGTTATTCTTTTCTGCCTTTCTTTTACTGCATTATATTATTTTTCAACTGATTTTTTTTTTTGAGTATTCCATTATTAGGTACCTATCTACTATTATTTTTGAGCACCATAACTTTTTTGTAAGCAAAATTGGCAATGTTTGAATTTAATTTTTGCTTAGCTTCCTAACAATTTAAAATTATACCACTGCAGTCGGCAGGCTTTATGATGTAGCTTGAAATAATTTAAATTGTGTGTTGATGGTGATCATTCACATTAGAAAAGATTTTTTAGGATCTGTCCAGAATGAGTCAAAGTAAAGAAGGGACACCTGGATAGTCTAAAAAGAAAACTTTAATAAGCATTGGCTTGAAGAAAGGTGAAGTAGAATGCTTGGGCCTAGTGGGCCCCATTCTTTGTTATAGAGCCCGCGTGCCGGCTGCTGCGACTGCTGGGTCCCAGCAGCTGCCGAGCCAGGTGTTCTAGCACATGACCACCTTGCCCCTACATATACACAGTCGTAGCCCTTAAAAAATAATTTCTTCAAGACTCATTTCTTGACAAAATTGAAGTATTAACCCGTTATGTTACGTTTAATTTGATATTAATGACCAGATATATTAAATATCGACTGTAACATCCTGTAACTTATTTTTGTTCTATAAATTTATTATAAAATCGTCGATTTGTTATATTATACTCAATAAAATCTAGGTAGTAATATAAAATTTTCGTTAGGAAATTTCGTTATATTCAAATTAGATTTGTAAATTATAGGACAATATTGATTCGAAATTTGATTCACCAAAAAATAGATTATTATTATTATTATTAGCGATTGGCTCAGACAAAGCGGTGCCAGATTTTAGGGGTTCGATCTCGTCGAAAAAAGAAGAAAATGTTTAAAATAGCAATCCAAAAACCATTTTATGCGATTATACTGACCATTTCCAATTCATCGAGGAGTGAAGGTGAATTATATAGCTAACTAGAATTCAAAATTCAATTCTTCATTAGATTTCCGTAGGAGAAAATTTATTTTCAAAAGTAAACCTGAATAGATAGTCTTCATCGTGTATTTTGATTTTTCCAGTAAAACTGCGAAGGAACTTCACTTAGGTTTTCCGTTGAATCTTGCATTAAATCTTCCCTATCTTCTACTTCATAAGAAAATTTCCTCTTTATTTTTCCCTTATCAGCGTTTTTCTTATGTAATAAACCATTTTCGATTTTAAATTTTCTTCTAAATCTAAATCCTTCATTCGCGTTCTTTATTTATATTGTTATGCACAATAAATTACTTCAGGAAAATACTGCTAAAAATTTCCAGATAATCATGAACACCTCAACTGTATAAACTATAATATATTATTATCTGGTAATTACTCATAAATAGGAAATTTTAGCGTGAATATTTTATTGTTAGTAAATCCTTAAACTTTTTAACATCTTTGTCATCTCTTGATATTCGTGAGATCCTTGCAGAATTTTTCAATTTTCTACGAAATATCTAGAATAATAGGCATTGTAAGAATCCATTTTGTCAAAATACTCAGACATGCCTCGTCCGTGAGTCAAATCAATAGTAATTCTATAGTCGACAATATCGTTATCGAAGGATAAGCGTTTATACACTTGTTATTATTTTTGTAATAAATATTAAATATTTTACGATATAAAACGTTAATAATAATTATTACTAACAAATAATTTTACACTGATTACATTTCTGCTTTTAAAATTACAAATTATTTTATGCAAAGAGTAAAATGTACCTATTAGTATGGGAATCCTGCATGTGTGAAACTGGTAGGTCTCTTGCGGCTAAATTTGAAATAGATAATAACAATGCACAAATTTTTCAAAAACTTTTAAAATCATTAAAATCAATTAGAGCTGCGTTATTGCAACATATCGTCGTTGCGCCTTTAAAACCCGACATGTGCACATTTTGAGCAAAATGCGTTAAGTACAGATTTCGATTAAGGGTTTCAAGCCGGACATTTCCATAAAAGAAATTTCTTTTTTTTCTGTAAAATAGTTGTTTAATGAAGGTAAATCAAAAAGCGCTACTATGTGTAAATAATAAAATGTGTGTCTTCTAAATACGCTATGACGCAACTTAAATCAGCTATGTGCACTAAATTTATTAATAAAACAAATTATAAGATTTATATAATTTCGTTTTTAATTATAATGTTATTAAATTGTCAATTAGGCCGTATAAAACGTAAAATTATACGTGGAGTCTGTTCTTCAAACAGAAACAAAACAAATCAGTTTAAACCTTCTCCTGAACAATTTACTAAAATGCACATGTCGGGTTTTGCAGGCGCAACGACGATATGAAAATCCTGCGCGCCAGGAGGCTCAGGATAGTCATTTGTCGAATTATGTTTAAAAGCTAGATGAAGTCTCTTTTGTTATTTGAGTTTTCTTGTATGATGGTACTGTTTAAAATTCTATGTCTGCCTTGATCATTTTTTCAATCTTACTTTTGAGTTTCTTTTATTACAATTCGGTTAATTAGTATTGTTCAATTTTCGTTTTAAAATAAAATAAAATTTTAAATTGTTGATTTATATTATAGCTATTTATACCTTACTAATTGAATATTTTACCTTTTTAAAATAAATTTTGATTTTTTTTCCATTTACCTATTTCCAAATTTAATGCAATAATTTCAAACTTTTAAATAAAATGATATTAGAAATTATAATATTAAATTCAAACTTTCATAAGTCAAACTTCCCTCGAATTTATTTTTATCTCAATATTTTGCAAACGATTTTTGCAGTTCTGCCGATTTTTACACTTTAAAATGCATGATTTTTGATTAGATTTTTTCTGTACCGCGTAGCACTAATGCAAGCCATTAAATATTTTATTACTCCAAGTTCTACATTCATATTCTCATAAATTGATTTCCAAGCTTAATTATACCAGAAGTATAATTGTGGAGTGGTGTTTGTTTTAAAGGGGCAAGGGCAACTGCCCTTCCATCCCGCATCGAAAACAGACACTATCCAATAAATATTAATTTTAAAATTATGATATTTTTATATTTTATATGATTTTAGTAATTCATTATTAAAAAATTAATTTAAACTAGGGATTTGCAAGGAAGTTGAAAATGTAAAACGATTACTCGCCGGGGAACAGTAAAAATCCTAACAGAAATTACTATCTTGTTTTGATTATTATAAAATAACTTCGTCAAGATAGTCACAAAATCTGAAAAAGACTTAATTTATTGAAAAATATTTCGTTAAAATGAGATAAAACCGCATACAATTTATTATCTCCTATCCTCTTATCATACTCCTATAATATGAAAGTCATAAAATGGAGATTTTCGTTACATCAAAGATTCACAGCTTTTTCAACTCAAGAAGTATTGTCAATAATTAATAGTTTTCTCTTAATTTTCGAAATGTGAAAACCTATCGTTTGAGGTTTACTCTATAATTTTTCAATATATTAATAAATAGGATGTAATCCATACTGTTTGTATCGAAAATGTAACAATCGTGAGTTCCTTTCAATGCCATTTTATAAATTAAAAGCTGAAGTATTGCATTTATTTGTGATACAATTTTAATATCATTGAATGCTGTTCATAAATTTTCCAGGAAATAATGGTCCTGTGCCTGAAAATAAGTCGAAGGTGTTTAAAGGTATAAATTTTGATAGAAATATGCGTGAAGAATTAGTTTGAAAAGGTTTGTAATTTCTTCATACGTATACGTCTTGAAGTGTCTTATTGCTGTTAGTGAGGGTCGGCTGGGGAGACCAGGTGGCCCTAGCACAAAAGCTCATGCAGCCTTATTGTCCCACACAAAGACTTGGATCCTGTTTCCTGCATTACAGCCCGGCTTACTTTACCTACCTATTTCTTATACAATACCAAGATCGTTGTCAGTTCTATTAGAGAGTAATTGCGTAAATTTACGTTTGAAGGACTATGTGAAAATGAAAAATATGCAATAATTTAAAAATGTACAAGTAATTTTTTTATCGCTGTAATAAAGACCATATTTGTGGTAATAGTTTTGGTTACAACTAAAAATCTGTTACCGCAATGTATTTTGAGATATTGAAGTTCGAATTATCGAGGTTTTACTGTATATAAATGGTGGATTATGTAAAAATAAAATAAATTAAATATAAAGAAAAATCTTCATTTTTCGGGTAACTTAACTTAATTTGATTTTTAGTATAAAATGTTATTTTTACTATTATTATGAAATGATATGTTTATTTTTATTCCAAACCACGGATACACGCAGATATTTGGGAATTAGTCAAGCTTAGAACTGAGAATATAAATGCAAGAAATTCTGTTTTTTTAAGAAGCTCACTTCTAAATATCCCAAAGCGGTTTTGAATTATCAATTTATGAAAACTTTGAAAACATACTTGACAGCGGGCACTTTGATATTCTGGCCTGCGGGAATGTTTGAATCTATTTGCTGAGAATTTATTAGTACGGAATTCTACGTTAAACTGTAGTTGCAGTTGAACCATTGTTTCGTAATTGTAGTTAATCTATAGAAAAATGTTATATATGTTGAACATAATTTTAAAAAATGTAATAGGCAAAATAACTAAAATACTTCGATGGAACAAAAATGTTTGAAACTAGTATGCACCCAAATAGTCTAATCAAGTGGATGGCTAACCAAATGTTTTATTCAGAAGTAAACTGAAAGAGATAAATGGCAATCACGACCCTACTATCTATCATCATAGTAAAATTCAAAACTTAACGTAATAATAATTTAAGGTTTGTCCTTAAATCCAATAAATGACATTAAATGAAAATTAATGCATAAAACTGCCAAACTGATCAACTCGCAAATTAAAATTTATGAATGCCCACTTCAAGTTTGAGATCGCTAGGGAAAACTTGGGGTTAGAAACTTCATAAATGACCGCGCGTTTATATTAAAAATCAATTTATTGTTATATAAAAACAATTGAAGCATTTAATGGAAACATTCAAAAATTTACCTGTGTTACGTATTCCCTCATCGTGTAAATATGCAGGCATGGAAAATACAACAAACAGGGTTTTGCAGAAACTTATCCCATAAAGGATTTTTAATTTTGTAACGTTCCATCATGTCTATACCTGCGATTTATGTTTTGTATTGGTATTTGAATATTTGTGTAACAAAATTTGCGTTTTGTTTACGTTTAAAACGTTCGACTTAGCGTGTACGAAATACGAATATTCAATTTGTTGGTAATGTTTTCTTAACAAAATTGGAATGCATTTCAAAGCGATGGTATCGTATACGTTAAATTATTAACATAAATCGTTTCAATTTCTGTAATAGCAATTTTTGATTGATTTCATACATACATTACCTATAGCTATATGGCTTTATAAAAAAACTTATTTTCCTTTTAAAAACACACATTGGTTTATTTATATATGTTCAAATTATATTTGAACAAGAAAATATGGATATAGGCATCTGTATATCTGATTGCAGCATCCATCAGTTATAAAAATAAATTTTTGAATAATTTATTTTAGGTAATCATAAAATAATTTTACTGAAATTTGTTGTAATCAGAATTAATTAGATGATACTCAATTGCCTTTAAAAATAAACTTACACAAATTATTTATTTTATGTATTAATTATTATCTGATTCTGTTAGTCATACTAAAAATTATTAAAACTCGTGATAATTACTTAATAAAATATAAATTGTTAACACAAAATTGAAATAATAAAATTAATCATACACTAAAATGATTTGTTAAAACAAATTTGCGCCAAGAAGATCCCTTCGCAAAGGTCTCTTGAATTTTTTCTTCTGTAAACTATGAATCAATCAGCTAGCTTTCTGATAAATTGTAATACCTTTTATAACGCTTTTTTTATATTTTTTGTTACCGACAACATTTTTATTTGTCGTATACTGAAATATAATTCAATATAATAATTTGTATAGGCAACCCAAATAACCCCATAATTCCACGTTATTGAAAAATAAAATATTGTTGAAATTGTACACACAAAATCATGAATAGCATTACAGTCGCCTAAGAGTTTTTTTTTTTAATTAATCAGCATCCATGTTAAAATCAGAGTTTAAACCATAGTTACATACGCGCCAAGGCTTTTAAATTTTGACGGAAATCTTACTAAGTAACAGGCTATAATACATTACGCTACTGTGACGCGCATGAATGGACTAGTGAGATTGCTAGTGAACCGATTTTCACTAAACTTTCAAATTAACTTAATAAAATAAATAACTATCAAAATTAAAATACATAAGCAGGCCTGCTTATATGAATACACATCACTAACATTCAAAATGTCATAGTTAGACGCCTTATTATTTTTTCATTCAAGCAGCAATTGAAATTTTGTGTGTGTATTTTTTCGCAGTCGGGCTTTTTATGAATTCGTGTATACATTTTCAACGATATAAAATAAAAACTAACGAATAATGCTGCTAATTTTAAAGGGCTTTCTTTCATTTCACACAACACAAAATCTAATCAAATTCAATAGAACTTAATTTCCAGACACGGGAATTACTCTATATTAGGTAGTACACAATAATTTAATATGGTAGCATATAATAATATCTTGTATGCATTGTTTTATTGTATCCACAATTAAATTACTAGCATTTTGAAGAAAACTAACAAAATTAAATTCCATTACGCAAAGACGTGGAAAGCAAAACTAAACGGCTTCTATATTAGATGGCTGCAAGAGCTAATGAAGTTGGTTAATTTTCCAACCGCTACAGGCCGTACCTCGCTTTCTCTTATTAGTAAAATGAGTTTGTTATGAGATGAAAGCTAAAGACACTGAGCAGTAAATTGATAAGAAATTTTAAAATTAAATTTTCGATACAACGATTAATACGCCTATCGCATAATTTTATTTCCAGCAATAAATTGCAATTCAATCAAAACAAATTTTGTAGCCACGTCTCCTTCCTATACCTCAAGCAATAAAAATGTACATAAATATTTTTGATTCAAATTTTAAAAATTTTTGAAATAATGCCAAGAATATAAATTTTGATTACTTGTCATTTTTATACATTGTGTGGAAGATACAAATGATTTATCACCCTATTTATTAATAGCTTTTAAAGGAGTCGTTTTGTAAATAAATGCCTTATTTACTTTATGTTTATATTATTCATGGATGGAATTATTAAAGGACTCTTTAAAGACTCATTTACAATCTATAAAGAAGCCATCTTGTAATTTATTAGAATTAATTTTGGTAGCGAAGGCGGAAATTATTGTCCTGGTGATAATTTTGAAATTCAGCGTCTGTTATAAGACGTCGCGTCGCCATCGGAGCAATCTTTCAAAAAGTTTACAATCGAACAGGAGTTTAACGGATTTAAAGTAAAAATGTGTTAAACCTATTAATTACTATTTTACATTTTATTAAGGAACTTGAATAACTTAAAATATCTTTATTATTATTATTATTGAATTGCAATGTTATCGATCACCTTCAAAGACACGACAGCATATACATTACATATTAATATAAACTAACACAGGCCTTTATCCGTCTTTATCCATTTATCACGCCTCAGCATTCGGTCTCGCACTTACATAACAGCAAAAAATTTTATATTTGTGTGATAATCTGATATAGACGGGTTTGAATCGCAATACTACGTTATCCGTGCCCAACTACCAACCTCATCGAATTGATATTTGGTTTGTTAGCATTTTACATTTTTTACCTACGACGATGAGCAAGCCTGACATAGAACCTCCAACCTTGAGGGCCAGAGAGACGGCCAGAATAAAATTCTTACTTCACCCGGAGTCGAACCGAGTATTTAGCGTTCATAGTCACCTCGCTTTATGCTCCGATCGTCTCTGCGGTTTTATTTATATTGGTAACATTCAAACAATGAATCTACAAATTGAAGTTGTAGTAGCACGAAAACCTAACTCGAAGATATTATATTCATTAAAGAAAACTCAACGGAATTCGATAGATAACATTAAATTAAAGCGATTAAGGTGAGGATGAATCACCAATATCTATAGTTTAGCCAAAAATCGATTTTAAAATTTACATTTTCTTCGCAAAATTCGACTTTCAATATAATATTTTGATTGAATCAAAATTGAATTAATTTTCGAAAAAGGGGGATACTGGGTTGTCGGAGTAACTTGGTCACATATTTACATTTTTTACGTTAATTTATATAGTTATTATTACATTTTTGTATTTAATTGTTTTTATTTTTTATTGTGATTTTTTGCCTTTCTTATGATCGATACATAAATGAAAACTCCCGAATCTGGATCTTACCGGAACTATAAGTTATAAATTATAGAAAAAGCTATGGAGGCATTTTGACCTGATCTCTGTCTAAGAAAATGACGGACAAAGCATCTCAAACAACTTTGGCTTGGAAGAGTCTTGAAATAAATGGTCTACTAGCCGGATAGGTATGTCAAATAATTATAACCCTTTGGAATTTTATACTTGCAATTTTTACAAAGTTTGACAAGTAAAAAAACAGCCATGTGAAAAATTTCAGCCGTTGAGTTTAATTCCTATTGATGTTAAGAAAGAAAAATCAGTTTTTTCATATTTCTTCAGTTTTTTGTACTGAAAGATACCCGAAAAATTTCAAATAATTCAGAAAAATCAAAAATAGCCCAAAAATAATTTTGTGAGAGTGGTGAAAAAATTCTAACATGGTTAAATTATTTTTTAAAGGTTGATCAAGTTTTTTTCGTAGAATTTAATTGCTAAAAAAAGTCGTTGTGTTTTTGGGTAATTTTTGAGTTTTCTGGGTTTTTTTGAGATTTTTCGGATATCTTTTATTACAGAAAACTGAAGATATATAAAAAAATTGTGTTTTCCTTCTAAAGTCAAAAGGAATTAAACTCAAAAGCTCAAATTTTGCACACGACTGTTTTTAGAAGACGCGATTATTGTCGAGACAATTGGGATTTTTAATGGTAAATATCCGAACAGGCACGGAAAAATAGCAATCCTGTATAAGATTTCCTCTATTTTTTAATTGCGTACTGTAATTTTTGATTAAATATAATTATTTCAAAAATATTTTTAAAAAGGAGAAAAATGAAGGTTGAATTTCTTTTCCATTATCACATAATATCTATCAAGAATAACATGGCAAAATTTGACACTTTTGTAGATTTATTGATATCAATTTTTCGGGAATGGCCCAGTTTGGCGCCGCCGTTTCGGTGCAGCTGGTTCGGCGCAGCCGGTTCGGCGCAAACCCGGTTCGGCGCGAGTACAGTTCGGCGCAGACCCGGTTCGGCGCGTGTACAGTTCGGCGCAGGATATTTTAGCGTATAAATTTAACGATAATACTGCATATTAAGTATTGTTTCAAAAATAATTTAATAAAAGAAGAAAAACTTCACCCTGAATGTGGTCCTAAAAATGGGATTTAGAAATGTAATGTTACTTTTCACTCTATATACTGCTATGATATTTACCCTTAAATGAATAATCACCCCAAAAAGGCCCCAAAAACTAACGTTATGCCGTAGTAGAGTTTTTCTCTTCTTTAGAGTCGATGGGTTCGACGGACGAAATAAAAGGGCAATTCAAAAAAACATAATTTATTAATTGAAAATAATTAAATTGTAGAAATTTGCATCAAATTACGTTTGACAATAGATTTGTCCCAAAGCAAATGTGTTCATGTGTAATTATTCAAAAGACCCAAGTCACATTTAAATTCTCAATTACGGAAGCTAAACCTGGGTATTTTGATTATTCGTGTAAAAGGTGTAAATAACGGTTGTGTACAAAATTTATTAACAAATTCATTAACAACACATTTCGTTGCATTACTTGAATTTCTTAAATTAAAACAAATTTTCTACCTTACAAATGGTAAACTTCGTAGATTTCTCTTGTGCCACTGTAAGTTGAGTCGACAGCAATCATCACCTGTTCTTTTGCCTTGAGAGCGCCAGATGTCCCAAACTTTATCCAATGTTCCAATTTTGAAGTCAATCTCCAACAACTTAATTCGTCAGAAATACACAACCGCTCACTAATTATAAATCGTAATTAGCAACTACGCGAAAATTTGATTTTCGCAAATTATTCACTTTTAGTGAATTCACGCAATTACACTTCCCTGATCTTTAGATCAACAAGAAGTCTCGCGAGTTCTTCCTTCTTTCAGGATCACGAAAGAACTCCTCTCCACTTGGAGGTCACTTAGGAACTCACGTGTTCCCTCTTTGAGTTTCACCCGGGAACTGGCTTCATTCTCGCTCGCTGGCCTTTTGTGTCTTCAATGTTCAAAATTTGGATTTTTATGGTGGGAATCGATATTTCTGTTTACCAAAATCACACCTACTCCCAGGTACCATAAAGCTGTTAATCGTCTGCGCACTAATTTTTATTTTCACTTTTGTTTTACAGAAAACTGTGGTTGTTATTAAAATTAAAAATCATACACAGGATGTTACAAAATATTTGTTTTACACAAATAACCTCAAAATGTTTTGTTTTATGTGTAAATTGTTACATGTGGTGGTTTGTTGTTAATTTGATGCAAATGTTTTTTATATCAGCCAAATCAACTGATCATTGACTTAAAAATTAAATAAAATTGAATCACTACCTTATTTGCTTGCTGTCACTCTCTAATGATCAAAATACCACCACAATACAGTATGTTCACCGATAGTGGTAACTGTGAATAATTCTTATAACTTACTAGATACAAAAAAGAGTTTAAATAAAAATAAAGAGGTATATTTCTTTATAGTTCAAACTCAACCGAAAGTGAACATTAAATTTTTTCTTCAAATGGCAACATGTCTTTTTTTACATTTTCGCAATCTGCAGTTTTTTCTCTATAGATACATATAAAATTTTCATAAAATTACATAAGAAAATATTCGATAAAATATAAGATTTAAACAAACAATAAAAATGTATTCATTACTATTATTAACCACAGGTACGAGTACGCAAAAAAAACAAAATTAATTTTAGCATGCCATCAATTATCACCAAATCAAATAAAAAAAGCAACTAATGATTAACTTCTGCGTACACATTGTTTGTTTAAATCTGGTAATCAGGTCTATTCTGTAACTTTAGCAACTTACTAAAAATAAGCAATATTGATAATAACCAATTTTGCTCCAATAGGAGCAATCGGGTCTATTCTGTAACTTTAGCAACATGCTAAAAATGAGCAATATTGCTAAATAATAATTTTGCTTAATACCTATTGGAGCAAAATTGCATTATCATGGTTATTAGCAATAATTAGCAATATTGCTCATTTTAGCAAGTTGCTAAAGTTACAGAATAGACCTGATTATCTTGAATATATTTTGTTATGGAACTTTATGAAAATTTGAACTGAATAGAGAGAAACCTGCAGATTGTGAAAATATTAAAAAAAAAAAAAAAAAATGTTGCCATTTTTAGGGACCACATTCAGGGTAAAGTTGTTCTTCTTTTATTAAACTGTTTTTGAAACAGTACTTATGCCGTATTATCGTTAAATTACTCCGCTAAAATGTCCTGCGCCGAACTGTATTCGCACTGAACCGGGTTGCGCCGAACTGTACTCGCGCCGAAACGGCTGCGCCGAACTGTACCTGACCCCAATTTTTCCAAGATGTCCAAGTAGTCCCAATCCCGAGGTAACATGGTCACCCTGCTGTACTGTTGAAAGTAGCCAGTAGAAAAGAGAAACAAAATAAAAAATACATAAAAGAGGTAACTTTGCAATGTAATGACTTCTTTGGGAACTTCTCTCATTTCAGAAGAAGATGAGACCAGGTTTTTTGGAGCACAAACCATTTTGGTGAAATTCTTTTCACATTTGGGTGCAAATAAATCGACCCACTTGTACACATTTGATTTTGGATATATTTCTTCAGATATATGACATCAGATTTACACAAATGTTTAGGTTATTCGAAAAACTACTAATGGCCTTTAAAATTATTTAAAAAAAAAGCCCAAAAAAACTGAATATAATAACAACCCATAATATTTGCTTGATATTGTAATAAATACACCCACCTACAATTTTGTTTTTAAAACATCCCAAGTGGCACTGTTGCACATTTTATTTGTTTATCAAAAATCAAAATATGACTATTTAATTTCTTGAAAGCGGATAATTATTACAAAAAATGAGAATTTTTTTAAGGCATATCAATTTAAAACTTTTCACTTCGGAGGATGAAAAACTCTTAAAATTTGGGCTCATTTTAAATGTGATGAAACAACATGTTTGCGTTTTTAATCGCATGTCTGATTTGTAAAAAAAAGTGCATTCAAAGTCTAAAAGTATGAAGAGGGTCGATTTATCTGCACTAAAGTGTACCTACTAGAAAATTAGGAAACTCTTTGATAAGTTCTCTCCTTTGAGAAAAATGAGAATAGAAGTTTTTGAGAGAACTGCAGAAGCCAAAAGTGAAGCAAAAGTCACTTTGGAGAAGTTATTCATTTTACTGAAAGATTGGAAAGAACAAAGATTCCTTGATAGAATAATGAAGCTAATATCTAGTAGAGATCGAAAGACTTTTTGCATATATTATTGATAACAACGACTTTTAGTAACACCTGATTCTGGAACCTAAAGAAAACAAATGTTTAATTGAATTTACAAAAAAAAACACTTACTGAAACTAGTAAAACTCCCCCGTTTTATACTATAAGAGCTTTAGAGCGTACGTGTAAAAAACAAAATTAGATTTTAAACGAAAGCGTTGATAAAGTAGATGCTTCCTTACCCGCGTTAAATATCAACAAAAATAAGTTATTTATTTATAATAAGATTATATGCATGAAGAAAGATTTTTGATAAGAGTCTAAAAATGGTTATAATGGAACTATTGTCGAACCGCTTTAAAAGTAGTTTTGAACTTAATAGTCCAGAAGTAACACAAACGAAATGTACGAGAAAAATTCAAGTTTAATCAAGTCCCCTAGACGTTTCTTAAATTGTAAGGGTTTGTTTCGACTTTAGTTTCATTAAAGCAAACAAGTAATGGGAAGCAAAAGGGAACTTAACAATTAAATTTTATTTGCAACAACTCAGCCAGTAAATCAATGCAGCAACATAAACACAATTTTTCATTACAACTGAAAAATGGTTTTCTTGACACAATTTTCTAATATCAAATTTGTATTAAAAATCATGTTGCGACGTGGTATGCATCATTTATTACAGTATTTACTTTACTTTGCTAAATTAAACTACAGTTCAATATAAATGGGTTTTTATTTATTTTAATGACATAAATTGACATTCCTTGCCGCCTTCCTGGATAAAAATAAATGTTTTTGTTGTTGGTAGTAGTAGCGAACAAAGATAATAAGGTCGTGCGTGTATGGTGGACATGGGACAGCGTTTTCCGGAAATGGCTTCATCACTCTTCCACACAGGATAAGGATTGCCAAGGGGTAGTCATGTAATATCTTCCCTTTTATTAATGTACTGTCATGTATTACATCAGTTCTTTTGTAATTATCCTTTATTATAATATTAAATTTACCTGAAACTTGGTTATATCTGGATATTAAATTTAAATGTGAGGTACAGGATAATTTATTAATAATGTTAATTAGATACATTTATACGTGTAGAATTTATAATATCTCACATAGCATCGTAATTTATCCATATTTTTGAACAACTTTTATTTTATTTTTACTTCTCTTGTTTCCTCTAACTCCATTTTTATTAAAAGCTTTCATTCAACTTGACGTGACCGTCGTTAACGTTTGTTTGTGTGGACTTCTTTGAGTTCTTATTTACCCACACCTAGAGAGTTGAAATTTGGTACACAGTTTTCAGTAGTAGAACATTTCAATTTATTAATTTTTTTGATTGTTTATAATTTAAATTATCGCACAATTATATAAGCACAATAACAAAAAAGAACATTTTGAAGCTTTCTACAATACACTGGGAAGTAAATTTATTGCTGGCGGAGACTACAATGCTAAACATACCATGTGGGGATCTAGATTGACCACATCAAAAGGCAGAGAATTGGCTAAAGCAATGAGAGCAAACAATCTCCAGCATATTACAACAGGACAACCCACTTACTGGCCATCAGACTTAAAGAAGATTCCAGACGTTATCGACTTCTGCATCATAAAGGGTATTGACTCCAAACGAATCAAAGCAGAATCATGTTTGGACTTGTCATCAGATCATTCTCCTATAATGGTCACAATTAACGGTCAAATAGTAAATAAAGAAAAGCAACCATCACTATATAATAAAAAAACAGATTGGAACTTATTTCGACAAAAACTGGTCGAACTAATTACCCTGAACCTATCACTCAAAACAGAATACGACATAGAAGCAGCAACTGTTGAGTTGACTATAAATATTCAAGAAGCAGCTTGGTTTGCTACTCCAAATACTAATACGACACACGTAATAGAGAAAGTCCCACACACAATTCAACAAAAAATTGCTGAAAAAAGGACCTTAAAAAAACAATGGCAACAAGCGAGAACAACTGAAAACAAAACAAAACTGAACAAATCAACTAAGGAGTTGAAGGAGATACTAAAGGAGTACAAAAATCAAGGCATCCAGGGCTATCTGGAGAGTTTAACTCCAACAGAAGCCACAGATTTCTCTTTATGGAAAGCAACCAGAAAACTTAAAAGACCATCAGTACCACAACCACCAATCAAAGATGACAACAATAAATGGGCAAGAAATGATAAAGAAAAAGCAGAAGTGTTTGCTAAACACTTGGAAAAGGTCTTTCAACCATATCCGTCAATGTCAACAATAGAAGAAGAACGAGAAATAACAGACTATCTCGAAGCTCCTTTTCAGCTAGATCTTCCCATCAAGAAAATCAAAATTAAAGAAATCAAACATGCATTGCAAAAGGAAACTAAAATCAAAAAAGCTCCTGGGTTTGACCTAATAACAGGCGAGGTCCTACAAGAGGTATCTGAAAAGTGCATCAAACTAATCACATTTATCTTCAACGCAATAATTCGCATACATTATTATCCAAACATATGGAAAGTATCTCAAATAATTATGATACTGAAACCGGGCAAAAAACCGGAAGATGCAAAATCTTACAGACCAATAAGTTTGCTGCCAATGCTTTCTAAAATCTTCGAAAAAATATATCTCAAGAGACTTAAACCTTTACTAGGAAAACTTAATATTATACCCCATCATCAGTTTGGTTTCAGAAGCAAGCATGGTACCATCGAACAAGTTCATAGATTGGTTAACATAATCAATAAAGACTTCGAGAGAAAGAGATATTGCTCAGCAGCATTCCTGGACGTGAGTCAAGCCTTCGACAAGGTTTGGCACAGGGGATTGTGCTACAAAATCAAAAAGGCATTGCCATATCAGCACTTTTTAATATTGCAATCCTACTTACATAATAGGCATTTCTTGGTAAAGCAGCAAAATGAATACACAGATCTATAAGTAGTAAGAGATTGATGGTACCCCCACCACTTTTTCGTCCCCCCACTTCCCATACTTTTAGAAGGTCAGTGGGCGGAGTCAAATTCAAGGTTATTGGGTGGGGACACCATCAATCACCCCCTCTCTCTCTCTTCTTTCTCTCTCACTCTCATTACACACCCCCCACTCCCTTCTTTTTTGAAGGCCAATGGGCGGGGTCAATGTCCAAGGTTATCTTACCTCTCTCTCTCTTCTTTCTCTCTCACTCTCATTACACACCCCCCACTCCCTTCTTTTTTGAATGCCAATGGGCGGGGTCAATGTCCAAGGTTATCTTACCCCTCTCACCCTTCCCCTCTAGACAACTTTTCAAGGACAGTGACGTACCATAAAACCCTCTCACCCTTCCCCTCTAGACAACTTTTCAAGGACAGTGACGTACTATAAACCCCTCTCACTCTGTTAATTTTTCAAGGACAGTGGCGTACCAGAATACCCCCATCTCACGGTCACGTGTCAAGATTATTATTTACGACTAACTTTTCAAAGTTTAAAAAATAAATTAAAAAATTTTTTTTAATTTTCATGTTAATAATGAAATTTTAAGTACTAAAAATTGTGTTCTAATTTTGGTAGTATTTGGGAAAGTTTGGTAGAATTTGGGCAATTTAAATGTAATAATATAACTTTTATAATATTAGGAGTGCATAAATGCTAACAGAAATGTTATAATATTAATTTATAGCCTCATAATACGGTTTCATGATCTCATACCACTATCGTTTCTTATCAGTTGCAGACATAAGTGGCAAAAAGGTGTGGTTCAATGCAGTCGCATTTTTTACAACACTGTGGTACCTAGCTAGTTTAAAAATTAAACAAACTTAAAAAAGAGTCAAATTTTGTTCTAATTATATATAAATCGTAAGTATTATTATTTTTTTATAAAATGATCATATTATTATTATTATTATTATTATAAAAACCAAACTAGAAAACAAAAAAAATTCAAATGTTTTGAAATTATAATTCATTTGAATTATCTAAAAATTGTCTTATTTTATATTTTATTGTAGTTTTCAGATAATAACAAGTATCAATGCGAACAACTCTTCAGTGCAGTCGGAGTCCTAAGAAAAGTTATACCTAATATTATTTACCTTCTTATATAATCGTAATTGATTAAAATTTAAACAAACATAAAAAAGCGAAATTGGTTTTCTAATTATTTATTAATCGTAAGTATTCTATTTATTATACATCAAATATTTATCCATTGAATTCCAATAACAATAATTTATTCTATTAATTTGAATTATCTAAAAATTGATTTATTTTCTTACGATCGTATTGTGTTTTTCAGATATATGAATATAATAATAATAATAACATTATAAAAATGCCAAAAAGACTTACTACAACAACAACCACTACGTTTACCTGTGATGTGTGTTTTTCAAATTTTACAGACAAGTCAAATTTAAGAAGACATAAAATCGAGAAAGGTTGTGCTAATTTTAATCGTAAGTTTTTTTATTTCCTATGTAAAACAGTTATATTATTATTATTGATTATTATAGAAGGTCAATCAACAAGTGGTGAATCATCAAACATAGCAAGAAAAAAAATTAAGCTGGATAGTAAGTTATTTCTTATTTTTGCTTTCATTTTTACAATTAATTTTTTTCTAGGGTGTGAAGAATGTAATCTTGAAGTACCTAATATGTGCAATCATATCAAGAGCACAAAACATAAAAACAATTGCATATCTAACTATGGTCTGGGTCTTGATCAAAATCAAGGTCGAATACATAGTATTGAATCCGCCTTCAAAAGTCGTATTAAAACCTATCGCATATATCCAGGTGAAAAATTCATAAATTTAAAAGATTTCTTTGAACACATATCATCAGATTTAATAAATTTAATAACAAGCACTATTCAAAAATTTGATTGTATTAAAATAAATTTACAATTATTTGGACAATACACGCAACAAACAAAAAGCCTTTTGGAAGTAAAATCTTTCAATACGAAAAATATGATTACAACAAAAGGAACAAATTTAAATGAATTATTATCAACATTTTTGAATATTTTAAATTGTAAAATGTCCGAATTCAATGAACATAACAGTGGATGGTCCTTAGTAGAAATCTTATATGTTGAAATTAATTTGAATAAATTTAATCCAATGCACGGCGGACAAAGTTCGTTTTTAGAATTACCAAAATCAATTAAACTTAAAAATGCTGTTTTAAATATAAAAAATACTCGAGACCAGTTTTGCTTTGCTTATTCTATTATCGCAGCGTTTTATGAATCGAAAAATTGTAATGATTATCTTCCGAGTTCATATCCAGATTTTTCTCAAATTTTAAATTTTGATGGTATAGATTTTCCAGTGAAACTAATCGATATTGAAAAATTTGAAAAATTAAATAATATTAGTGTTAATGTTTTTGGATTAAACAAAAATGTTAAAACTGGTAAAATAGATATTATAGGTCCATTTCACCACACAAAATGTAAACTTTTAAAACATGTAAATTTATTACTTCTTGATGACAGTTTGGGTAACTTCCATTATTGTTTAATAAAAAATATGTCTCGGTTAGTATCCAGTCAACTAAACAAACATGTTAATGCGAAATATATTTGCGATGGATGTCTCCAATTTTTTAATGAGAAATGTAAATTAGAAAGACATAGTGAATTTGATTGTGGTCACATACGCGCAAATTTGCTCTCTAGTAATAAATTTCGAATAGACAAATTTGGTAATAATATCCCCGAGAATATTTTAAAGTTTGAAAGTATCGAACATCAACTTTCAAGCCCTTTTGTGATATATGCAGACTTTGAAAGTTTATTAGAACCAATAACCACCACAACACCAAATTCCACACAATCCTATACAGTAAAAACTGAGCATCATATACCCTATTCTTTTGGCTACTATATAAAATGTAATTTTGATGATTCCCTTTCAACGTACAAATCATATCGGGGTGTAAATTGTGCTTCTATATTTATGGAGTATTTAGAAACAGATGTAAAATATTTATATGAAAACTGTTTAAAGTCTATAAAACCCATGAATGTTTTAACATCGAAACAACTTAGTGAATTCAACAATAGTAAAAATTGTTATATCTGTAATCAACCATTTTCAAATAACAGCGGCAAAGTAAAAGATCATTGTCATTTAACTGGTCAATATCGCGGTCCAAGTCACTCCATTTGTAATTTACATTTTCAAAATAAAAATGTTATTCCAATTTTTCTACATAACTTGCAAAATTACGATGTACACCTATTCATTAAAAACTTAGCAATGAACGATGAAAGAATCGACGTCATTGCAAAAAATAAGGAAAAGTATATATCATTTACAAAATATATTCTAGTAGATAAAATTGCTGATGGTGATAAGGTTAAAAATGTTAATATTAAACTTAGATTTTTAGATTCTTTTAAATTCATGCCAACTTCGTTAGAGAAACTAAGTAAAACTTTAACAGATGATGATTGTGTTGAAATTCGAAAATTTTTCACCGATGATAATAAATTTAACTTGATACGCCAAAAAGGTGTTTTCCCATATTCACATGTTGATAGTTTTTCAAAATTAGATGAAACAACATTACCACCATTAGAACAATTTTATAATCGATTAATTAATGAATCCATTACAAATGAAGATTATAAACGAGCAGTTAACGTTTGGAATTTATTCGATTGCAAAACTTTGGGGGATTATTCAGATATATATTTACAATCAGATGTCCTTCTTTTAAGCGATTGTTTTCAAAGATTTCGTCGCTCCACATTGTCAACTTATGGGTTAGAAGCTGCTAAATTTTTCACATTACCATCTTTATCTTGGTGTAGTATGCTCAAGATGACCAAAGTTGAGTTGGAGCTTTTAACAGATATTGATTTGCTTCATTTTTTTAAAAAGGGGATTCGCGGTGGGGTCTCTGTTTGTGTTAAGCGAAAAGCTATTTCAAACAACATATACTTGAGTAATTACAACTCTTCAAAGCCATCGACATATATTTTATATTTAGATGCTACCAATTTATATGGCTACGCTATGCAACAATATTTACCTTATGGCGGATTTGTTTGGTTGAACGCAGATGAAATACTTAATTTAAATATAAACGACATCTCTGATACATCAGATGTGGGGTATGCTTTAGAAGTCGATTTAGATTATCCGGCGATTTTACATGATTTACATAATGACTTTCCGTTTTGTCCAGAAAATATAATCCCTCCAAATGGAAAAACTGCTAAACTAATTCCAAATTTGTTTAATAAAAATAAATATATAATACACTATAGAGCTTTACAACAATGCTTGAAAAACGGTGTAATTTTACGTAAAATTCATCGTGTTGTTAAGTTTAACCAATCTCCATGGTTGGCTTCATATATAAATGTAAATACCGAATTTCGAAATAATGCAACCTCTGAATTTGAAAAAGATTTTTTTAAATTATTAAATAATTCTGTTTTTGGAAAAACGATGGAAAATGTCGAAAAGTATAAAGATATTAAATTACTCTCACATTGGGAAAACAATAATAGTTGGGGTGCAGAAACCTATGCAGCTAGACCAAATTTTAAGAATTTTTGTATATTTAATGAGAATTTAGTGGCAGCCGAAATGAACAAGATAGAAATTTTATTCAATAAACCGATATATACCGGATTTGCAATATTAGATATTGCAAAAACGGTTATGTATGAATTCTATTACGATTTTTTAATTCCAAAATATGGTGAAAATGTACGACTATTGTATACCGATACAGATAGCTTCATCGTAGAAATCGAAACAGAAAATGTGTATTCTGATATTAAACAGAATTTAGATAAATTTGATACATCTAATTTTAATGAATCTAACATTTTCGAAATTCCGCGAAATCCTTCCATATTGGGAAAAATGAAATTGGAATATCCATCGCAAATTATTAAAGAATTTTACGGAACGGGGGCTAAAGCGTATTGCGTAGTTTTGGATGATGATGATATAATTAAAAGAGCAAAAGGAATTTCCAAAAATTCAATAAAGAAAGATTTACATGTTTTAGATTATAGGAATGCCGTAGAAAATAAGCAAGATAAATTCTGTAAAATGAATGTTTTTCAATCAACGCTTCATGAAATGTTTACCGAGATGCGTAACAAGGTAGCGCTATCATATTTTGATGATAAGCGCTATCTTGCCGTTAACCATAAAACCTTAGCATGGGGTCACGAATCCATTTGTTTACATGAACTTATTAGAGAAATGGAACAAGCGTAAAAATCTTATTTATTTATTTAATAAAAATTTTTGTTTTATTTTGTTTAGATTAAAATCTAAAATGTAGGTATGTTGTAATCGTATAATGTTCATCATTAGTTGTAAATTAATTAATTTTTGATAATTATAATTTTAATATTGTGAAAAAAAAATAAATAAAAATATATGTATATTGATTTTCTTTATTCAAATAAAAAAAATTCTGTAACAAAATGTATTATTATTATTATTATTATTATTCTTCTTCTTATTATTATTATTATTATTATTACACAACTTGGTTAGTATTTATCCATGAGTTATGACTTGAATCTAACCCCAACCATTTAATATACATCTTGTTTTTTTTTTTTTTGTTTTTTTAGAACTTTTTCTACTAAATAAACGTCAGGATGTTTAACTTTTTGCAATTCTTGTTCATAAAAGCCCCCCATAATTTCCTCATTCTTAATATCTGTAAGAAGATATGTTCTTGGTAAAGTCATTTTAATTTTAGAAATTTTAAATATTTCGTTAGACCAAGAGGGTGTATATCCTTTTGAAAACGCGTGTCTATATTTGCTAATTCTAACACTATCGCCGATTTTAAATTTGGGATTTTTCAAATCCACAACTTTTGGATGATTGTATACCGTCTGTAAAAGTAATCTAACATGATTTTTAGTGACATCAATCGGTTTTGGTCCAGTTGTTGAATGTTTTTTTTTTGTATTATACACATGTACTAGATTTTGTAATAGATCCAACCATCGATAATTTCCTCGATGACTACATTCTTTCCACATTACGTTTTTAAGCGCACAGTTAACTCTCTCTCTCTCTCTCTCTCTCTCTCTCTACTACAGAAGCTTTCCTTATCAAATATGTGCGATATGAAGCGTATTTTCGCGAGGACCCCGGTTAGTACCGCTCGGTTACTTTTGGTCAGTCCCCCACCACAATTTTTGAAATAACCACTTGTGGTCGCAAAAATGCAAAAAAGTTACTTTTGGTTAAAAATTGAAATGAAAACTAACCAAACTTTTGTGAAATGTAAACAATGATTTATTCTTCAAGTTGTTTGCTTATTTATTACTTGTAAGGACCAATATGTTTGATAGATATTAAAATTTGATATATATTTACATAGCAATGGTGGATGGGTATAAAAAGGTAACTAAGAATCTATGTCAAAATATTATTTATTATTATTAAAATAATAAAAATGTTATTTGGAACGACGTGTTTTTTTTTTCTTCGCCTATCAGATTAGTAGCCTTTACACACACGCTCCAGATGCGACGCTCCACAGGCAAGAGGCTTTTGGAACGTTCTAAATTCTTCTAAATATTCATCAAATCCCTTTGAATTCAACAACATAATATAATATAATATACAATGAAACTTCTCTAACTCGAACTTCTCTTCGCGAATTATTCTATAAGTCGAATTTTTTGGAAAAAGTAGATGTTTGGCAGATATTTACATGTAATGTGATCTCCATAACTCAAATTTCTATAAATCGAAGTTTTCTATTTCTCGAATTTTAAAGTAGAGGTTTAGCAGATATTTACATATAATTTTATCACCATACCTCGAATTTCTAAAACAACCTGTTAAATTAAAAATTTATGGTTTTTAATAATAGAAAATTCTTAAAACTCTTTAGTAGACCTTCTACGAAAATAACGCATAATCTTTGTTATTTTGCCTATTAATTATTAACTACATTCTAGCCTAGCAGGAAAGTATTGTATTTGTATGCATCCAATTGTTTTTGTAATATGATATTGTTCTCAAAGTGCTGTCCGTTGATTTAATAGATTAATCTATTATTCTAGCAGTGACTTTTTATTTTCTATTTGTACTAATTATAATAAATTAAAATTAAAAATTTTGATCCATTTTTCTCCAACTGTTTTGGTGGTCCCTTGAGATTCGAGTTATGGAAGTTTGACTGTAATAATTTTGGATGTACAAGGGGTTAAAACTTCCAATGAAGTATTTGAAGATCTTGAAGATAAATAATTAATAGAACACTTATCCACTTTATATAATATTATAAATAATAACAATAATATTACATATAATTTTTTTATTATTATTGTTTATTCCATACAATCAAGTAACTTATATTCTACTACAACACCATATGGTAAATAATATCTTATTTTATAGAGCACATCTTTAGACTCCTTCTCTATTAACATCTGACAGAACATATCCAACGTTATTATTTTTTTAAAGTTTATCACATATATATCTATCTGAACTTCATATTGCTTCGCAATGGTTCGTTGTATGATGTCCACATTCAGTTGTATTGATGGCAATTTCCACATCGACTATAATTTTTTCAGGGAAGAATTGGATCATCTCCATCAATGTATGAGCTTTACCTCCATCAGCATCAACGTTTATAAATTTCAAAATATTAGATGGATTTTCTTTTAAGATTATTACATTATTTCTAATGATATTTAATAATATACATCAAAAGATTGTTTATGCAATATTAACAAATAGGTGTTTATCAAATTGTTCAATTCCCATAACCCCGTAACAGTTTCGAATCCCAAACAAACCCAAAATTCATTATCTTTATACAATTTTATAATTTTTTTTTTATTTTTAAAATTTTTAAAATCAATAAATTGTAAACCTATCAAAAACGGAATCCCAGTTTGAATCACCTCCATTAAAATATGAAGTTAAAAGCGGTTGGTAAAACATAAAACGTTTCCAATCTTCTTCATCCAATACAACTTTCTGTTTTACACCGCTAATTGTAATACTAGGTTGCAAATTAAATTTTGTTAACCCGATGGAGATGCTTTTAGAGTGTTATTTGTTTAATGGATAAGTTTTTTCGTTAAAATATTCCACTATAACAAAAGAATAGTTATTAGAAAAAATAGTTATTAGAAAAAATAAGTTGAAAGAAATATTTGACTTACTTAGCGTTCTAACACCGTTTTCATACCGCTTCCATACCGGACCGCTTGCCAAAATAGTGTTCTAACACCGTTTTCATACCGCCTCCATACCGGACCGCTTGCTAAAATAGCGTTCTAACACCGTTTTCATACCGCTTCCATACCGGACCGCATGCTAAAATAGCGTTCTAACACCGTTTTCATACCGCTTCCATACCGAACCGCTTGCTAAAATAGCGTTCTAACACCGTTTTCATACCGCTTCTATATCGGACCGCTTGCAAAAACACCACTCTAACACCGTTTTTCATATCGCTTCCATACCGAACCGCTTGCTAAAATAGCGTTCTAACACCGTTTTCATACCGCTTCCATACCGAACCGCTTGCTAAAATAGCGTTCTAACACCGTTTTCATACCGCTTCTATATCGGACCGCTTGCAAAAACACCGCTCTAACACCGTTTTTCATATCGCTTCCATACCGAACCGCTTGCTAAAACACCGTTTCCATACCGCTTCCATACCGCACCGTTTGCTAAACACCGTTTTCATACCGCTTTCATAACACATCGCTTGCTAAAACAGTGTCAGCGGTAAGGAATGTTTTCTTTTTTTTGTTTTTTGTTAATATGTTAAAATTAAAGCGTTTGTTAGAATTACTACTTAAAATGACTGATAGAATTAAAAATTTCTTAAAAATGTCATTAATTTTTTTTCTAAAGGATTTGTTAGAATTGTCTTTTTTTTTTTTAATATTGTAATTTATTATCATTTTGCATAATTTTCACAATTACACTTTATAATACATACTGGCTCTTTCAATACCGAAATGTTATGAAAGAGCCAAAAGACACATTTTTTAAAAAATGATTATTTCGTTGTTATTTTATAGTGTTTAAGATTTTTTCGTATGAAATTACCTACTTTAATAAATAAATAAATAAATAAATAAATAACAATTTAAGAAAAAGAAATCATCATTTCTTTCATTAAAAGTATTTTTTTTTGCTCCGTTTAGTAAACTGACTCTTTCATGCCACTTCTCCCCTACTAATATTATCTCCATAACTCAAATTTCTAAAACAACATGTTAAATAAAAAATTATGTTTTTAATAATAGAAAATTCTTAAAACTCTTTAGTAGACCTTCTAGAAAATAACGCATAATTTTTGTTATTTTGCCTATTAATTATTATTTACATTGCAGGAAAGTATTGTATTTGCATGCATCCAATTGTTTTTGTAATATGATATTGTTCTCAAAGTGTTGTCCGTTGATTTAATAGATTTAATTTTAATTTTTAAAGATTTAATTTTAATTTTTAAAGATTTAATAGAAATAAAAATTTTGATCCATTTTTTTCTCCAACTTTTTTGGTGGTCCCTTGAGATTCGAGTTATGGAAGTTTGACTGTAATAGTTTTGGATGTGCAAGAGGTTAAAACTTCTAATGAAGTATTTGAAGATCTTGAAGATAAATAATTAATAGAACACTTATCCACTTTATATAATATATATAAATAATAACAATAATATTACATATAATTTTTATTATTATTGTTTATTCCATACAATCAAGTAACTTATATTCCACTACAACACCATATGGTAAATAATATATTATTTTATAAAGCACATCTTTAGACTCCTTCTCTACCAACATCTGACAGAACATATCTAACGTTATTTCTTTTTTTAACAGTTTATCACATATATCTATCTGAACTTCATATTTCTTCACAATGACTTCAGCCTCATCCTCATCTGGATACCCCATTTTCATATATGCTGCACCATGACTTACGTCAAATATCATAGCTTCTAGATAACGCACTTGTCGTTCTACAGCTGAAATTAGATCGTGGGCTTTTGGCCAATATGGTTCACTGTATGCCATCCACATCCTAAAAAATTCGATTGTATCATCAATTAAGAAATTAAGAGAAATATTTGACTTACTTGTTTGATTTATGTTGAAATCTTGAAAATACACTTAATATTAAACACAATTATATAGTCAATGTTAGAGCTTGAGACTAAATTAATTTAAACCATCGAAGATATTATAGTCAATGTTCGATCTTGAGATTTGTAACCACCAATCGCGTTGATAGCTTTGGTTGAGTAGAGAGGGAAGGGTGTAAGTGTAAACAATCACCTTGAAAAGTTAACCTTGGACATTAATCTTGATATGTGACTAAGGAATAGGAGTGGTGACAGGGGTAAAGGGGTGTTTATGGGGTACGTCACTGTTCTTGAAAAATTGTCTGGAGTGGAGGTGAAAGAGCTATAATAGATAACCTTGGACACTGATTTTTGCCAATAATATTCAGAAAGTTGTAATGTAAATATTATAACCGTAAACAATATTGCAATTTGGTTGTAAATTGGGTCAGCAAATAGACGGAAATTTCAATGTATCTATTATTTTATAATATAACAAATGTTTGTCTATTTATGAAAGGGGTTTTTAAAATCTTAATTTTTTACAAAAATAATACCTGTAATTCATCTGATAGTGATAATTTTAAAGAAATTGTATCATCGTTAATAATTTCAATGTGACAATCAAAATTTTCGAATTCAAACATAATTTTGTATACAAAGTGGATTATAGAATTAAAAATTCCTCGGTATGAACCAACAACTTTATATTTATAATAACAGTTATTATGAAAAATGTAAATATTACGATATTTATATATTATCTTATCCAAATTGAAAATAGTATGTTCTACAAATCCGTTAGGGGTTAGTTTAAGATATATTGTGCTAAACAGAAACAAATTAGTCACTGTGTTGTAATTAAATTCTTTTGTTTGCATGCTATGTAAATACTTAAATGTAGTTAAATCCATTTAATAAGAAGCTCAGCTTAAAAATTAATAGTCCAAAGGAACACATCTTCTCTTTTTACAAGTGAAACAATCTCTTCTAGCTGGAGGTGGTCCATCGATGTGAGTTCGCGCACTTAACATATTATGATGTGATACACAAGGAAAATAATCCCTTAATTCATCAAGATACTTGTCAGACAATCTAGTGCTAACTAGATTCAACTGCATAGGAGTACATTCCATTTTAATATATTCAATTGGAATTAATTTGATTTCTTCTTCATTGAGATGTTGAATTCCTTGATTATAAAATTTATACAATACTTTAGTTACCCCGATGGACATGCTTTTAGAATGTGATTTGTTTAATGGATCACTTTTCTCGTTAAAATATTCTACTATAACAAAGGAATAGATATTAGAAAAAAAAAATAAATTAAAAGAAATATTTGGCTTACTTGTTTGATTTATTTTATGTTGAAATACACTTAATTTGTATACACAATTATAATATAGGTAATAGTCAACGTTAGTAAAATGTTGAGAAAAGTACAAATAAAGAATAATATTAGAATACTTGTATAAAAGCTAATGAATGCAATTTTGAGAATGATAAGGAATCATCTTAATAAGTTTTAAAATTTAATTGCTTCAAATTTTTTTATTCGATCTTGAATACGATCCTGCAGTTGATATAGAAATTTGAAACTATTATTATTATTATGATTATCTGCAGGAAAGTACAAACTGATGCATTCCTGTAACAGTTTTATTAAGGGTTTGTAGGGGCTTATGGAGATATGAAACTGTTCTTAAAAATTACGACTACATTTTTGAAGTTGATAATAATTCAAATTGTTATGAATACACCTGCTTGTATCTAGAACTGAAAAGAAAAGATAAGCAACTGATTGTATGAGTTCGTGTAAATTTCTGTTAGCATTTATGCACTCCTAATATTATAAAAGTTATATTCTTAAATTTAAATTGCCCAAATTCTACCAAACTTTCCCAAATACTACCAAAATTAGAACACAATTTTTAGTACTTAAAATTTCATTATTAACATGAAAATTAAAAAAAATTTTTTAATTTATTTTTTAAACTTTGAAAAGTTAGTCGTAAATAATAATCTTGACACGTGACCGTGAGATGGGGGTATTCTGGTACGCCACTGTCCTTGAAAAAATAACAGAGTGAGAGGGGTTTATGGTACGTCACTGTCCTTGAAAAGTTGTCTAGAGGGGAAGGGTGAGAGGGGTAAGATAACCTTGGACATTGACCCCGCCCATTGGCCTTCAAAAAAGAAGGGAGTGGGGGGTGTGTAATGAGAGTGAGAGAGAAAGAAGAGAGAGAGGGGTAAGATAACCTTGGACATTGACCCCGCCCATTGGCCTTCAAAAAAGAAGGGAGTGGGGGGTGTGTAATGAGAGTGAGAGAGAAAGAAGAGAGAGAGAGGGGGTGATTGATGGTGTCCCCACCCAATAACCTTGAATTTGACTCCGCCCACTGACCTTCTAAAAGTATGGGAAGTGGGGGGACGAAAAAGTGGTGGGGGCACCATCAATCTCTTACTACTTCTATATCCCATCTCATCTGGAGTACCACAGGGTAGTGTGCTGGGTCCAGTGCTTTACCTGATTTACACGGCTGACCTACCAACTACTCCTTTGACAAAGACAGCCACCTTCGCAGATGATACTGCAATACTGGCATCCCATTCAGACCCTTTAACAGCATCAAAAAATCTCCAATCTCACATAGACAAAATTCAGCTATGGCTACGGAAATGGCGCATGAAGGTTAACGAAATTAAATCTATCCACATTACCTTCACCCTAAATAGGACAACTTGCCCAACAGTATCAATGAATGGCCAGCAACTCCCCGAGTCTGAAGATGTCAAATATCTTGGTATCCACTTAGACAGACGACTAACATGGAAAAAACACATTTTGACTAAACGGAAACAGCTTGGAATCAAATTTAGTCAAATGTATTGGCTAATAGGCAGAAAATCCCAACTTAGCTTAGAAAATAAGCTACTGCTGTACAAAACAATACTCAAGCCAATATGGACCTATGGAATTCAACTGTGGGGCTCAGCAGCCAACTCTAACATCGAGATAATACAACGATTCCAAAACAAAGTAATGAGAGCGATTGTTGACGCACCCAGATATGTAACTAATGAAGTGATACAACGCGACATATTAATGCCCACCGTTGGTGAGGTAATCACAGGGTACAGTGCTAAATACAGTGAAAGACTTGTCCACCATCCTAATATATACGCAAACAAACTGCTCAAAAATACAAGTGAAGTGCGGCGATTAAAGAGATACCAACCTATCGACCTGATAAACAGATTTGAGTGAATAGACAAACTTCTAAGTGATTAAAATAGATATTGTTTGTTGGAACAATTTTCTTCTTGCTGTATAATTATCAAACCAAATGCCTAATGCCTCCGGGCAAATTGCTGTACTCATGGAGTTAATAAAAAAAAAAAAAAAATTATCGAAAATAATGTAAAGAGTACGTGAATAAATAAATGGGTTCGGTCCATGTATATAAGGACCTTTTTAATCGATTTAATTAAAAATATTGCTTTATATTGAACAGGAGCTTCTTGATGATAAGCAGGACATTATAGCATTCTATGATAAAAATTTGTTTTTCTTCAAACGGCGATAAAACATGTCATTTCGTTACAGTATACACAAAGTTCAAATTTCAATTCAATGCTGACGAGATGACAATCATGTATTTATTTAATGTTTTTTATGGCACTGCATAATAAACTAATGTGGCATCATTTAATGCTAATTAAATTTAGTTTTCACACTCAAAAAAATGTTGTTCATAATATTAATAAACAGTGGTTACTAACTTGTATTTAGTTGTCACAATAATCATATTTATTGTTAGGACGAAATTTTTTAATTATTTAAGAACTCTGTTTATTGGTACAATAATTCAATATTCATTGTAAGAATAAATGGTCTAACACTGATTAATAACAGAAAATTCATTCAGCCAGTAACTAATTTTATGTATTTAATTAAAACATTTAATTCTCGCAATAAAAATTATTTTTGTATATACAAATATTCAATTTATCGTGACAACGAATGCATTTATATTGATAGTTAATACATTTATTAAATAATGTAAAAAATTAATTGATTAATGAAAACTATTACTTGTTACAACAACTATAGTTGTTATTACTATAACAGCAATGAAGTCATCATGTTTTTGTCGATTTCTTTGGTGTGATGTCATTTACTTAGTGAAATCTGTGAGTGAACACGTAAATTTTGAAAGAGATTAAACATTGTCTGGTACTTTTACTGTTAAAATAAGGTAAGTTGGGATATTAATATATTACAAGTAAATTATCACTTGATTTATACATGTTTTTTGTGGAATACGGCCGTTGTATCGCTTAGCGTCAAGTCACCGTCTGGAAAGGGAAATTTTGGAACGATTCCCAACAGAGAAATTGGTATCTATTTGATCATCAAAGATTAATTCTTTAATTTTTAACACATTTTATTACAGGAATATTATCGTATTTCGAAAGGAGGCAAAATTTATAATAAATATTGCAACATGAAAGCTTCGCTTAAATCAGCCATAATTAGCCATGTTTTACCGCCACAGCTAAAAACTGATGAAAGAAAATCTCGACACGAGAAGGATTTTGGTAAGTGGCTTGCAAACAATTTATTGCTTTTATTTTGAAAATCAATTTTGTACAGGTTTTAAAGACCCTGGTATAACATTTTGGAAATATTCGTGTGCGTTTGAGATTTATAACACTGCATTTTTTTAGAACCTGGAGTAGATGGAGAAAGTTTACCCTATTTTAGACGCTTGGCCTTTTTATAAAACATCTTCAGGATATCGTTTGGTACGTCACTGCATTAACTATAAATTACAGTTAATTATTGTTAGTTTCCTTTCAGATTGATATTGATTTTAAAATTGCATTCGAAGACAAAGATGGTCTTATTATGAATTGGGATAATAACCGTGGCAATCTGGTAAAAGTTTTATTCAGCAACGTAAAGGACAAAAAATAAAAGGATTGTTAGAGACAGTGAGGGATACCTCTGATTTACAAGAAAGTGAGTGTTTTGCATACATTAATTCGTGATATACTTATTTGATTTTTCACTTTCAAATAGTTAAATTCATAAATAATAATTTAATTGTTCTTTTCAGATAGACCTAATGCCGCTATTTTTTTGTCATTACATCATGGCTACTTCGTTCCTACAACACTAAGTATTCAAAAAATAGGCGACAAAAGGGTCGGCACCCTTATCAAAAATAAATATGTATTTTTTATATTTGTTTTAAATCTTTTTAATTCTGTATTATACTTAGGTTATAAACATTTAAATTAATTTCAAATTGTGTTCTGAAAATAAAATTTAGTTTTTAATATGTTGTTTGAATTACAATCCTATCAATTTTGGCATGAGCCCAACCAATAAAATAAGGTGAGACAATGTATATCAATTTCATTTATTGCGTCCATATTTTACTAAATTTCTTGCTTTTTCCTTTGCGGGTTTAGTAGACAATAATTAAACTCTATAATATCTCTTTTAATAGATTAACGTTTCGAGGGGTTTTGTTTCCTCTTCGTCAGAACCAATTAATAATATGTCATAAATTAACATTCAAATATTTATAATTCATTTAAATACGTATTATAAATATTTGAATGTTAATTTCTGACGGTTCCGACGAAGAGGAAAAAAAACTTCGAAACGCTAATCTATTAAAAAAAGATATATAGAGTTTAATAATTATTGTCCACTAAACCCGCAAAGGAAAAGGCAAGAAACAAAGTATGTATATCAATAGCTCTCTCAATTACTAAGTTAATTTTGGCAATAAACGATGTACATTGAGCCAATAACTGCAGTAATTGATAAAACAAACCTATTAATGAGTCCAACAAATAAAATAAGGTGCGACAATGTACATCAGTTACTCTCACAATTATTAACTCCACTATGACAATAAACGATGTTTACTGAGAGAATTAACTACGTTTATAGCATTAATAAACATCGTTTTGTTCTAACAATTAAATTGGTAACTGGACAAATTTTAATAATTATAGTTGTTGGTTTAATAAACATTTTTACTGATATTATGTACCTTTTTTTTTGAGTGCATGTAATAATGGCACCTCATTTAGTACATCCGATTTAGAGATGCTATAACTACAACATCAAGAAACAAAATTGGGCTAGTTAAGGACGAAATTAATTTAAGTTTCCTTTAAAATACGAAAAACTTAACTTATGTAAGTCATATAAAACATATTAATATTTCACTTTGCATTGTGGAAAACAGCTTCAAATTACATATTTGCAAATGATTTTGTAATAAAATTTTGAGACTTTTGGAGTTAATTTTTTTGCACTTTAATTTGTATCTTTAAAATAGATTTTTAATTTAATATCCTTCTGGTAGAACCTAAAATTACGGTATTACTTTATGAAATGTCTCGATTTTGAAAAACTTGGTAAAAACTCTGTACAGCATTGGAAAATGCTGATTTATTGGAATGACCTCAATTTGTTCATACTGTAACTTATAGTAAATAATGTCTTGATTTTGTCCTTTAAAATTAATAGCAACTAAATGTATAAAGGAGAATTAACCGGAAGGTCTTTGTAGTTAGTTAATTCGTTTATCCAACTAAAGCGTGATCAAGGCTACCAAATTCCCGGCATCATTAAAGCTCTTGTCACTAGAGCCTGGACTAAGTTCCCTTTTGTCTACAAAAAGCAGGTTCCTACAAAATTATAGATTATATCTAACTCTGTACTAAAATATTACTCGTTTTAAAATTAAACTTGGACATAATTTTCACGTAAAGAGAAAAACTTAATTATTAGGCGAGAATCTGCAGGAACTTAATTTCTAATTTAAAACAAAAAAACGTGCTTATACTTTTTGTTTGGAAAATAGGGTTAAATCCGTTTGTGTAGCGATAACAATTCAGGTTTATAAGACAAGCAGTGCACGTATAAGTTTAATTGTATCACGCGCTTCTAAGGGATGGGGGCGTCTTGAATATTAATTACAACAAGCGCTTGGATTTCTTATGTTACGCTTCTGCTAAATATACCGCAAAACTGCGGTAACACTGACAATTAACCATTTCTAGAAACATATGTAATTTGTGACGGACAATGTTTCATTGGGCAAAAAAGCCTAGTCCATTCTCTGTTTGAAGTTTCCACGTTTTTCAGTCTATTAGTTTGCATGAAGACAAATGCGGTATTTAAAGCTCCAGCTCCAGACAAACTTTTATATCGATTTCTGATTCCAAAACAGCTTAGTTTTACTCTATTTGAAAATTACAGTAAGTACTTTAGATTTACATTTAGACTAAAATTAATTTTGCTCTGTCAAGAATTTTAATAATAAGTAATAAAGTTATACTTATTAAACAAAACACAGCTGCACAATATCTTAAGACTTCAAAACAACAAGCTGCCGTAAGACTGATTATACAAGACAGTGATATTTTTAAATAAAACGTGAAGTATAAAATTTGTTAATTTTCTTAATGTGCAAAAAAGTAAACAAAATGAAAAAATATTGTGCCAATTTAAAAGAATATTTTTTGTTTCAAATATATCTTTATAAGCAATTGGTTTATGAATGCTCATTATTATTTCATTATCAGTTTTTTATTTCCTACAATTTCTTTTCGTCTACGTTCCTTATTGTTCTCAGAGTTAAGAGGAAAGTCTGGACAAGCAATTTAATACTTTTTTAATAACGGTGCAAGTAATACTCTTACGCTTATGCTAATTGCTCACTAGCATGAGCGAATATTCCGCTGTTACACATTTAAAGGTAATTAAGTACGATAAAGAAAGAGTAATTCATGATTTATTGATAATTATGATATAGCGTAAGAATAACCACAGAGTACACGCTGGTCGCCAAACCGGCTTACCTGCTTGGATACTTTCATTTAAATACCAGCTTCGTTTGTCCTCTGTTACATTAATTATTGTATTATTTATTAATTTATTAAGTATTAATATTAGTATTACTTTCACATATTTTCTCTTCTTTGTTCTATGTTTCATATAATCAACATTACGATGTTCATGTTGAGACGTTAAAAAAAGCGGGAATTTAAAATCAGACGTTTGACTTTTCGCAGTCTTGCCTATTAAGGTAAATGTCGCCGTTTACATTTCCGTAGCTTTACTCTGTGGCTACTCATAATCTGTTTTGTGGGATACCTACTCTAAGGTTAAGAAGTATTACATTTTGAATATGTCAGAAATGCGCACTTTATATTCTTTCAAGGTATACCTTACAAACATAATTTATTTGCAAAGAAATGTAACATGGATAAAATTTATGATGCTTAAATGTTCGCCAAACATTTATTTGAGATATTGCAAAACCATATGTTTCATGAAAACCTATATGAATCGAGTAAATCAAATCAAAACCGGCACTAAAATATTGGTGCGACAAATTTTAAGCAGCTCCTTATGGTAGCAGCCTTCTAGGTGAGCATGACATGAAGAAAATGGAATATAATAAAGAACCAATAATTACTTTTCTCAGTAATTTCTTACTTTGTACGAGAAATGTAGCAGGTAATTTCCTTTAGTTTTGTGAATTTACAAGTTTTAAAACTATTAGTAAAATTATTGAAAATAAGGATATCTCGTATTACTATAAGAACATTTGTATTTGTTTTTACATCATTGATAAAAATGTTAGTTCAAATAAGGGATAATATGCTTTGATATCCAAAATCAGGTATAAAGCATAGCAAAATTGATAATGGTCTGAATCCCGTGTATTTAAATGACAATAAGCCAAAAATGCAGTCAAAATTGAATTGCAAACTCATCCAGCTGATAAACGAATCCAGGTTCGATTAAATTACCAGATCTTGAAAGATTAAATATCAGTAATTTAAAAGGTTGTAAAAATAAAATTTTCTGCAATCCAATCAATTTGTTGATGCAGGTCTTACGAAATCCACGAGTGCATAAACAGGATCATATAAATCTTTTATCAAAAGTTGGTGGATCATCAAAGAAAATGAATCCATCAAAAATACTGCAGATACTACAAAAAATTTGGCGGCCATTAGAAAAGTTAAATTTTAGAATCAATCTGGTTGGGGATATCGAGTATTTGCTTATGAGGATTTTGAAGTATATATTTTCTGTTTTCCGTTAGTAAACAAGATTGATTGGATTACTTAGATTCAAGGATGAACCTTGTTTATTGATAATTTCCTACTGTTTATATTCAAATTCCGTTGTTTCTCAGTTTTCGTTTGTTTTAAAATAGCGGATTCCGGTCATTTCTACTTCGTATATCGAAGAGTTTTAAACTAAGTCTTTGGTTCAGTTATATAATTTGATTTATGTCTTTATAATAATTTTTAATAATTTCTTTTATTTTTAAAACTTCATATCCGGGTTTTGATCGAGACATTCAATTCAATTCGGACGTTCAATGTATCTTATTTGCAGCATTTAGTTCATTTTGGAATTTATGTGTTGAAGTTTTCTGCTTCTTTATTACAATTTTCCAAAATTAAGTTAAAAAAAATGATATTTAAAATATTTTTACGTACTATATTATTATTTCTAATAATAAATGATATTTTTCAAAAATGTTTGCTTCCTGCGAAGTATTTACAATTTGATATAGAAAATTGCATAAAAACGTTTAATAAGAAATATGGAAAACAAAAGATATTGCAAGGTTTAGTACACCTATGGTACATTGCCTTGCAGCTAAGGCAGTTGGATGTGAATGCGGGGTAACTGGTTTAAATCCGGGGAGAGTCAAACTTTCTTATGACCAGGTCTCCGTCCTTCGGAGGGCACGTTAAGCCGGCGGTCCCCCTGAGTTGACGAATTGCCACCGTTAACAAAAAACAGGGCTACAGGCACATCTGAATGCTAGCCTAGCAAGCTGCTACCGGATGTAAAACAACTATAGTCCAAAATCGATCTGCGGACTACTCACCAACCAGTCTGGGCAGCGTGGTAAGTTATGGCCAAAAACCTCCATAATATGGAAAGGCTTATGTCCAGCAGTGGGCGGAAAAGGCTGATAACGAAGAAAGAAGAAGTACACCCACCTTATTTTAGAGTACCATAAGTAAATTACTTGTGCAGAGCGCATTATAAATGTACATCTCTTCTTCAGCCTACCCTGGTCCACTCCTGGACCATATGCCTCTCCAGTAATGGAGGTTTTGGCCATAACTCACCACGCTGGCCAGACGAGTTGGTGAGTAGTCCGCATATCGAGTTTTGGACTATGGTTGTTTTACATCCAGTAGCAGCTTGCTATTAGGCTAACCTTCAGATGTGCCTATAGCCCTGCTTTTGTTAACGGTGGCAATTCGTCAACTTAGGGGGACTGCCGGCTTAACGTGCCCTCCGAAGCACGGAGACTTGGTCATAAGAAAGTTTGACTCTCCCCAGGTTGCACGACGGCAATGACCGTCTCACGTACATCCTCTTTATTAAATCATACCTTATTATTAAGACAATTAACTGTTGTTCAGAATACACTGAATTACTGACGGGTAAGTGTGTGTCCGAAATTTATCTGCTCCAAAAAGTCGTTCTAAACTTGAAATATGGTCCCTACTCAAACAATACTATTTTGACTCTATGCAGATAAAAAGCACGATCGAGTTACGTGAAAGATACTGTACTTAAGCAAGATAAGTATAATGGAAAGGATACAATTTTGCAATTGGATGCAAAAGGATGCAAAAAGGTTAATTGATGAAAAATTTATACTGCAACAAGATAATGCTTCAATACATGAAAGAAACAAAGAAACCAAACGGATAGTGAAGGAACTAAAACAAAATAAATAGGAGCAATTTATAGACAGAATTGAGAACGATGTACACAGGAGACAGAATGTCGCATACAAAGTAATGAAACATCTAAACAGCAAAGAGAAAGACACGGCTTTCTTTACAGTTATCGAAAATGAAGAATGGCTTAATTACTATGAGAAATTATGGTACAATGAAGAAGAGGAGCTAATAAAAATCATAAGGGGAGATTGAACGGTAGACAACATAGATCTTATAGAACTCAATGAAGCTCTAAACGAAGTCAAAAACCGTAAATAAAAGGGAACTGACGGAATAAACAGCAAACTGCTCAAATATAGCTCAAAAAAACTTTATAACAAGATTTCTGACATTTATAAATTTATGTTGGAAACAAACTAAGACACCTGACGAGTGGAAAATAGCAAGGGTTGTAAGTACCAATCTTGAAGGAAGGAACTAGATCAATGTGCGAAAACTATCGGGGATTAGCATACTAAATACATCATATACTACAGGTTTTCACCCATTGAAAACCTGTGATCTTTATTAAAATGTCGTATAGCAGAGAAAATACCTAGAAAGTTGGATGGCATCTGGGTTTTCATTACTGAAATTTGGTACGAAATTAGTCCAATCGCGTGTCAAAAGTATACCAAATCACTACCTTCCAGAAGAGCACTCATGCCGGAAAGAAAATTCTTTATGCTTATCTTATAATCAATTAATAAAACATAAATGTGTAATTAAATTTCAAATCATTAAAAATAATGGTAAAAAAATATGGAAATTAACATTCAAAAATTTGAAAAAGAGTTTTTTAACTTACTTTTGGAAGATTATGTAAGTTTTAGAAATCACAATTATTGTAATTTTTCTAAATTTTAAATCCTTGATACCTGAGCAAAATATTGGTTAGCTTTTTTTATATGATAAACTTTAACATATTTGAAATTTTCAACCCTTTTGGTTATTTATTTTGTGAAGACAATTCTATATCTTGAGATAGACCTACTATTTCACCGCCGTTTAATTCGAGAAAATATTTATCTCGTGGAAATTTGTAAAAACTTTTATATTTCTATTTTTTTATAGTTAATATGCGTATTTTTAAAATTTTGTTTGACTTTACTATTTATTTATCTATTAATGCAATTAATTGCTCGTGCTAAAGTTATCTTCAGTTTCGTGTCTTGGTGGAACTCTTCGAACATCTTGGATTCGGGCCGTCTCCAACTGTAGTTGGTTTATGTTTCTCTTTTTGCCAGCTAGTCCTAAACCTTTAATTATTTTTGGGAATTATTAGTTTTAGATTTATATTTCAACAAACGCCATTTTACATGAATTAATGTAGCAGTTTGCAAAAATAGAGCAGTTTGCTTATGGACCAATGTTAAAATGTTTTATTTACAGAAAAATATTTTTGGGTCATACCCGCTACTGCTCATACTGAGCTAGTCAAATGTGGGAGCGATAAATGCTATTCTTAAATCGGTCACCCATCCCAGTGTCAACCTCGCTTAACTCTCGTGGTTTAACGAAAATGAAATGAAAAAGAATAGAAGAAAAAATTTATTTACACATTAAATATTTTACAAAACATTAAAATCTTGTAAAATACAACAGTTATAAGCGAGAAGTTGAGAGTATGAATATTAATTTAAAGGTAAAATTGTTGAAAAACAACAAAAATACAAAACAGACCTTAAAATATCTAAAATATAAGTTAAATGAAACAAATTCAGCTAGTATGTTGGTTTATGAGAGATTTTCAGTAAATATAAAACAAGCGTTGTAAATTCTAACGTAAAAAACCAATTTCGTAATTGACTGAATAACGTAAACCGTTTTACCGTAGCGTGTAGAATATATTATTGTATTATTAGGTTGTCGTTCACTGAAAATTGTTTTCGTGAATTACAATTTTAATTAAGTTATAAAGTCTAATTTGCGTCTTTGGCAATTAATTACAGTATTACGAAAAATCTTTACTTTCCCGAAATTACATTCAAGCTTAATAAGAATTCAAGCACTTGTATAATCAAATTGTTTTGAGGTTAACGAGATATGAAGAAAAGCAAAATTTTCATCAAAATTTTCAATTTATCACTTGATCGGAAAAAAATGGAAAGGAATTTATACATGTACGTATTTAAAAAAAATTTTCATTTGGAAAAATCCATCAGTGGAAAATTATGGAAGCCATTTTAAACCAAAAACTGAAAAACATTCTTAAAATTTACATTTAACACTGCTTGATTCCGAAACATTCGGTTTATGAATTATGCAAACATTTAAGCCATTCAATTTTCAACTTTTCCAACATTTTCTTTTTCGAAAAATTTGTCCCTGATCTAATTTGAGTCTAAAATGAGAACTGATGCCGAAATAAAGGGTGTTAGAAAAAATTCCGTTTCAGAATTATTTCTACTGAAATAATGTTAATTAGCAGATTATATCAAAATGCGATAACGTTATGAGCAATTATCCAATCTTGGATGTTTTTTGGTATATTAAATAATGAAGAAAACCACCAAAAAATCTGTTACTTTTTGTAAAAAAAAAAAGGATAGTCGTGCTATAGTTTGTTGCGTTATAATTTACTATTTTAATAGAGCCTGTAAATGAAAACATTTGCTTGAAAATAAACAAGTTTGAAATTTAAATACAAACAGACGGTACATTTTAATTAATATTCACTGAAAATGATCAATTATAATAATATTTTGTAAATTTAGTTCCTAGGTTACATTCTCACTTAACATTTACGTTATGATACCAATTAGTATGAAACTCGTTAATTGATATTCATAAATACGATGTATCTCACAAATAATTTCAAAAGTTTACTTTACGTAACAATTAAAAAAGTTTTATGGTAATTTATCATTACGTATTTATTCAAATGGCATGGTGATCGCCTATGCCTAAAAATTTAATTAAAAAACGTGGCGAATCGTTTTTCAAAAAGTTCTACAACCTTCAACTCAAACTGCAGTCAATAAGAGAGTTTCATAAAGTTTCTGTAATAAAATTTTTCTTAAAGAAATTTTAAGCACTTTTATTTAGAAACTTATCGATTGTTCTCTAATTTTTGGTACTTAATTATTTAACGAGCTACCTAAATAATTAAACAAATTTGGAAATTAACGTTAAAAAGTCCACTGCAGTTTAAAACTTTTCGAGTTTGTTTCAAAGTATTTAATTTGAAAGATATTCAAGTACCGACATAAAATTCAAACTGGATCCAAAGTGACCACCACAAATTTGAAGTTACCAACCAAGTTCGATGTCAAGTATTGGCAAATCTAATTAACACATTATTAACAATACTAATCAGTTATTAGTATTGCTAATTATTGTGTAATAAAATTAGTAATTCTCTTCTTTGATCAAATTTTTCGTTGACTCATAAATTTGGAACTTTTTTCCAACATGTAAACGTACTATATTATAGTATTATTTACCGCAAAAAGCAATTTTTCTTATATAGCTTGGCTGTATCAAGATTTTGTTCATGGATAGCTTAGTTAAAGTCTATGAATCATACTGACGGAATTGAAAGCATTTATGTATCGGAAGTACACGTAGTAAATCCGTACCGGTGTCCGGGGAGTCTGAGTTCCGGAAATGAATCGTTAGCCTCAGGACACCATTGGAACGCGCTTTAAATTGCAGGTTCGCATCGCTCCGCGCCGTATACGTCGCTTTTACCACAAAACGAATTGCCTTTTGCTGAAATAGACGCCACCTATTTTGATTAACGTCTGAATCTTAATATAGTTTTAATCTAAATTAAATTTTAATTTAATTTTACTTTTCATTTGTACCCTTAAACCACAATTCTTGACTAAATAGTTAGTATCTGAAGGGGTAGTAATTAAAATTGCTATGCTATATTTATGGATTTCAGAACAGCAATAAATTTTTACACTTGATTCTGAAATATTAATAATTTATTTAAAATCTGAAACTTTTTGACCTGTGAAATAAATAATAATAAAACAATCTTTAGTTGAAAACTCATATAATATTTTTAATTTTTAGTGTTTTTTTGTATTTTTATTAAGATTTTAATAGAACAAAAAAAGCCATTGTATAATAAATGAAAAAGAATTTCAGAAAATTAATTTTTCCAAATTAGCACAGATTTATTAACATTAGAGAACGCCGATTACATTTTTTAAAAAAGTCTTGGAAATTTGCATGTAATAATTTAAATTATCTAATAACATAGCATAGTATGATTGACTCTGCGGAGGATATTGGGAGCGAAGCTCCTTCATCTGATAAAGGCTAGCGGATTAGAAATTAATTAAGTAAGCAGATGCATTTTTCTGCTAGTCTCACCGACGACTGAATTATCAGAGTTCTGAGAATTCAGAATTGTTTTAAAATTAAAATCGTTGCTTAAGACCGACGCTTTCTTCGGGGTCTCCCGAGAACGTAGATAATTTTTATTTGATTTTGGTAAAGCAATTTGTATGTATTTCAATTTAGTAACGCCATCTGTTGGCATAAATTTCCACATATAGATGGATCAAGGATCATTGATTAAAGAAAAAAGATTAACGAAGGTTTTAATTCAGCGATATAGGTTTAAATTTATTTGGTGTGTACCAAAATTTGGGGGCACTAATTCACAGTAATGTAAACGAATATCCAAATATATTATTACATATCCATTTCCTGCATTGTAAGTGGGGGGGGGGGTGTTAATTTTAATTTTGGGAGTACTTATTAAGTTAGTATTTTATAAATTACGTACATATTTAAGTAAATAAGTATCGATTTATAATATAATATGTACATAGTTTAATGTACATAATAGTACATAACCGTATACATATTTATTATACACTAATTACCTACCTTTTAAATTTAAATCACTCGGTATGTATATTAATATTATATTTAACTGTAATCACATTACTTATTGACTTAATTCATTAAATACATTAAAACCCTCATCAGATCTTTATTACAAAAGTTTTGGGATTCTACTCGGTTCGTTGCATGCCAATATTCGCGTGTAGAAGATTAGGGGATGGATTTTGAATTTTGCGGTTTTATAAGTCACCGTAGATATCTTATAAAGAAGCGTCTCATTATTAAATTTCAAATTAATTTTATAAAAGCAATATTTCATATTTTTCATGTTATAATTAAAAAACATTTTAAGGTTCATTATAAATTCTGCCTATAATTTCAAGTTTCGTATTTTGTAAGGTGATAATAATTGTAAGCAAAGTATAATAACTGAAGGTGATATACTATTAAGAATTTTAATAAACCAGTACCAGGTGAGCAAATTTTTTTTTTTTGCAGCATTGCTGAATTATTCTTATTACTTACTTATTTAATATTAAAAAACGTAATAAAGTTATCCTGTACCATACTTTTGAATATGCTTCGACAGCTTAAACATATTTTTTTAGCTATTTAGTTTTATGTTGGAAAAAACAGAAAAATACAGAAAATGATTTTTCTGTATTAGTCCTCCGGAAAAAGCACGAAACTCATCAGTTACATTTATGCTTATTGCTATTAATTATATTAATTAGTTTTGCCTAAAATTGAGTTTACTTTTGACATGGGAATCATTTCACTTGTGTAGTTTTGAAAATATCGAATTATAAAACCTGAAATATATAAATAAGATGGCCGTTCGTTTTGAAGTGGAAAATATTTTCTCTGAGAAAAATATTTTCACAGTTCAGGAATTTGAAAGCATACAAAACGGTTATGTTTGATTGAGTGAATTGCTCTTCTATCTAATTTTGAACTGTTTTCAAACTTGTCGAAAGCAAATATAATGTTGATCATTTTTTAAATTATATTAAATATCAGAAATGTAGCTGTACTAGGTTGCTTAGGATAGTAGTAGGTTATAGAGATTAGAGAACAGACAAATAGAATTTTGTAAATTTTTATATGGACAAAATAACAATAAAAATTTAGAATTAACTTGTTAAATAAAAATAGGAATAACTAGAATTGTTTGTTCTGATTGAAATTTTCTAATAATGAATTTATTCATAATCAGGGACGAAATAATATGTAGTCCAAAAAATGCACAAATAGTCAGAAATTATGAATAATAGGATTTAAACCCTTTTACAATAATTTTGTTTAACCAAATCAAATAACTTTTTAACGAAAACAATGATAAACACAAAAATTTAAAAAAAAAAAAACATATTTTATTGAATATCTAAATATGAAATAAAATTTTGTAAACAGTTTAACGTAATTTAAATTGGTTAATTATTAATTCGTGAAAATAAATTAGTATTATATTTTAATAAATTACGAATTAAGGTAATATAATTAATAATGTATTTGAGCTTTCAACTGCAGATGCAGTCATCATCAGAAATTACAAAATAATGTAATTTATTAAAATATAATACTAATTTAACGTAATAAAGCTATTGTAAACAATTTTTTTCCTAAATGTTAATAATGGTTTCTATATTTTTATTTTTATTAGTAGGGGAGGATACATTTTTACCAGACTGCCAAATAAAATAGAAGTTGTTGTGGAAACCGATTTCGACGGGAATAATTAAAGTGGACTGTATCAACGTGTCCCTGTATCAACTTGTCCCTGTGTATCAAAAATACGACTGTCGTACTTTGTAGGGAGGAAATAACTCTTAAGATTAAAGCAGACATTTTATAAATATCGTGTACATACCTACTCGTACATATTCAAATTATAGAAATTAAATTGATAAATAAATTACTGATTTTTTTTAATTAAAAGTTTTTAAAAGAGCTTGACATCCAATGAGAGTTGCACTCATTATAAAGTTCTGCAATAAATCGTCGGCTAAGTAGAATAAATAAATATTATTAATTGGCATATTTCAAAATTCCTCGACAAATGAAAATAGTCGAGATTGAAAGCAAGACAACCTTGAATCCAAAACTTTTTTATCTACTAATCCAACTCATTAATGAAATGAGCAAAAAATATAAAGAATTAGGAAATAATCTGAAAATATAGATTTTTAGTAAATTAACCATAATTAACACAACTTTAAATATTGCCAAGAAGTTATTCCGCAAGATTGGTTTTACAACAAGATGTTCCGCGTGCTCACAATTCCGTTCAACTTTTTGCTATTGTTCAATTACAAAATCTATCTGTTTAAAGTCTATTTTTTCTTCTTCTTTACTTTTTGCTCATCTATGCATGTACGTACAATAAAATAAAGTTTTTATTGTCTAAAAATCAAACAAAAACCGGAGGGGGCAGTTATTTAAAAGTCAAGAGTGGCAGGTTAATCCTAAGGGTCCCTATATACTGAACGAACGCTCTTCGAGGCAAATAGCAAATATCGATTTGGTTGAAATCTCAACTTACATTTGGAAGTCGTGTTAGTCATCAACTAATCGGCAAATCGTGAACGCAAGTTTCTTAATATGGTACTACAGCTTAGAAAAATAAATACTTTTTTGGCAGGAAATCAAAAACTGAACATAAAAAGTAGTTTTGTTTTGTGGTCTCATTTCTTCGTGATTATATTTGCATTCCATTAATGTATACTTACTAGCTTGTAAAACATCATTTAAATATTTACACAGCTACGTTAGCTTAAAACAAACATCGATAATATTTTACAAAAATAACATTTAGTAATAATCAGATATGACAATTGTAATAAAATCTTCAGGGTATGTTCGACTATATCGATGAAATTTTCATCTTTTATAAGCATTTATGTGTATTCACATCTTACATATTGATCTTTACTGAAGAGAAATTTTATAGAAGTGAAGGGAATCAGCAAAAAGAAACTATTTCCAGATTTCAGAATTTTGCGGCTCTCTTTCCTATAAATAAAGTACACGCTCATATCATACGTCGCTTTTATAGTTATTTGGGACAATTTTTTATCTGGCGAATTTTCCTCATAGCTTTTTCATTGTGATTTCACTCGTTTTATATAGTAGGCGTCGAGGGTCTATTCTTCCTGGATTTGGAAAACTTTTGGTTACACCACCCTCAAGTTTTAAACCAAATGAGAATAGTTAAAGCTGCTTCAACGAATCCACTTATTGTTCATAGACCGTAAGGTGCTTTTTCTAAAAGGAGCTTTAATATCAGCGAATTAGCTGTAAGTTTTATTTAATTATTTTTTGTATTTGTTGTAAATGTACTAAGTATTACAAGGATTCGGTTACATATTTAAAGTAGTGGAATTAATTTTAATAAGTTAGTAAGTCAAGACGTTTCATATCGTTAGTCTAGGGAATTACTTTCTTTGTTTTATGTCCTTCTGCGCTCTACTGATTAAAACTGAAATTAAGTTAAAAGTACATAGAGTGCGGAACTTGAAAATACTCTTTTGTTGGCTAACTTAACAACCAAAGTAAAAAATATGATTGTTTCTTTAAAAAAAACTCGGTAGAAAAGTAAGTTATTTAATGACGCTATATGTCTTTCCGGATTTTCCAGATTGAATTGGGGTTGAATTCTTTATTACCGCTTGCTTTTTACTTCTTTATTACTTTTAAAGTTATAAAATATTATTAGAAATATTTTAGAAAAATCAACGCTGTTTTAAAGTGCTAGCGCACTAACATTAAATTATGCATTATTTGAATTTCAACATTTAAATTTTCATTCCGTTACCGTACAATTTATTCATGGGTTTTTTATACGTTATGACTTAGGCGATTTTCCGACTCTTAACAGGCGCTAATTTGTCAAAATAAAACACGAAGATAAACAAGAATGTGGATTATTTGTAAAACAAAAGTAGAGAATAAAGATGGGATAAAATAATATTTTATTTCAGAATCAGGAAAATTCCGGAGCGGAGCGGCGCAAAGCGGAGGCGTGGAAGAGTCAGTTTTGGCAAGACCACCTTCCACTTCGGATTCAACGCCGTTAAATCAGTTTAAACCCTTTAAACTTGTTAAACTGTGTGTTTGGATGGTCCATTGTCCATTTGTTTTAATACTGAATAATTTATTATTATATTTAAATATAATAAGAGGGGGTGCAATTGTATCTAATTGCTCGCGTTCAAACTCAAATTCAATTGTTCAAAATTTACTATACTTATACTAAACTTCTTATCCTGTTTTGAAATCAAAGAATAACTTTTTACAGTAACTTTTGTTGCTTCTACTAAAATAATGAACTTTATGTTTTTAATGTAGTTTTGCTATCCTCTTAATAACACAATGTTTTGTAACCGAGTTTACACAATGTTCTACAAGAAACTTCTCGAGTAGAATTTAAAAATATTTGTACAATTTACAAATCCCAAATTACACGTGGAATAAACAGGTTTGTTAATTAAAAAGTTGTCTGTAGCCAAATTCATGCGTTACGCACAGATCTAGAATTTAAATGACCGTCAAACTACTGATTTTTATAAACTACGAGCAGATCTAAACTTTTCACATAGAATATGCATTTGTCGATTCATACACATATTTGTGGTTAAATTTATATATTCGAGGGTTTTTAAAACTTAGGTGAATTACCAGAATCCGCACAAAGAACATTTACTTTGCATTCTTATTAATTTAATTTAAATGCAATTAAAAAGTTTAGTATTTATAAGTAAATTTTATATTAAAAACAAATTAAATTAGGAAACTAGTCCACAAACTACTTCAGCAAAAAGCATAAGGAATAAAACCTGATAGCCTTGACACATTTTTATCTGACTTACCTGTAATTGAGATTTTAGGCTTGACGTATAAAAACATATTTAAACCTTAAAAACTAACAGTAATAATAAGTATTTACAAATATCTAATCGATTAATAATTATTTAAAGTTGTAAAAGTTACTAAAATCTAAACTTGCAAGTTATAAATATTGTAGAGATATTTCCCGACCCTTCCCGACCCTTTTCGACCCCCGAAAATTTTATTATTTTTGGGAAAATATCTTCACCCTAAATGCCGTCGGTAGCTTTATGCCAGTTCACACTTGATTTCTGTAAGAGACAAATATCAGAGCTGGGTTCGATTTCTCTCTCTTCCTTGTTTGGGTCGTTAAAATTAATGTTGTTGTGCGGCCAGAATACCGCACTAAATTCTCTCAAAAAGATTTTCCTTTCAAAGGCAAAATTGCATGAAATATCTGACTCTTGACTATCGTCCTTATCGACAATATGACAGAAAACAAACTCGGGTGTAGTTGATCGTATGTGTAATAAACCAAATGAAAAATCAGCTTGGCAAAATAATAACAATTTAATTTTCATAAAAAAAGATTCCAAATTCACATTTATCATGAAAAAAAAATAAAGGTCGAGCATATGATGCTTGTGAACAAATTCACTTTGGTCGCTAAGTGTACAATGGTGGAATAGGTAACCCTTCGCATCCACATTTACTTATGAATCGAAAACTCAAAATGTTTTAGGTTCCTATTTAGTGTAAAAAGTGTGATATGAATCAAATTTACAACAAATAATTGTGTACAGAAATAAAGTTTTTATTTACCAAAATGATGTCTTTTATGATTCACTTGTTGGGAACCTCTGACCTCCTATCAATGACACCTGCTGTCAAACTCACGGGCTGCAAGTAGCACGCTTCCAGCTTCTGTATTGTTGCGGTGAATTTTCATGTATGCTGAGTTTTCTTCTCCACACGCAAAATCAAACATCCAAAACAATCGACTGACGAACGCAGTATAAAAGTTTGTTGATAAATTCCAACCAAATAAAATAAATCGTCCACTTAACCTCCAAAAACGTAAGTAAAATTATACAATACAAACTTTCTTGTATCTTTGAAATCCTTCTTCTTAACATTCAATTCGTAGGTGTGTAATTTTCACAATTACAAAAAATATTCAGCAATCCTTCAATGGCGTAATGACAAAAATTTTAACCAGGTGCGTGATACCAAATGTTGCATTAACACTTCCAAAAATCGTAATAATTTGAGGATCTTACCTTCAAATTAAACAAATTCAATCGCCCAGTTCAGACGACAAGATGCACTTATTTACCGAATGGAATTTATTCGGATTTTCCAAAGAAAACTCAAAAAATGGTCACTTTGTTGGACCTTAACAAAATCACGTCTGGCTGGCCACGCCGCTCGCCATGAAGTCCTTTTAGCCAATTCTCGCTCCGTTGCATGTTGAAAAACCTCAAATTGCCAAATCAATAAAACGAAATTTGAGCCATTCTGAACATCAAAAAGGTCAGTTTTTCGCTCCTAAATTTCAAATTGAAAACACTAAATTTGTTCCTTTTTAGATTAAATTTGTTGTGCACGTCACAAATCACTGGATTTTATCAACATCAAAAATTAGTGTGTTTTAGTATGTCAATGGTAACATAATTCGACTCTGATTACATCATAAATGCTCGACCAATTTTCTCGAAAGCAAAATTTCTGCTAATTTATAATTAATAAATAATAATGCGAAACTGAATTTCACGATGGTCAAAAATATCACCACAATATATTTAAAAAACTTTAAAATAAAATTAAAGCATTACACTACAAAAGATACTCGCCTAAAATTCTACAAAACTACAGCAATACCGATATTGAAAAAAAGACGAGAGCAGAATTCAAGCTGCTGAGATGCAATTCCTTAAGCGGCGTTCACAATGAAGTGGGGTCTTGCCTTGCTTCTGTAGAATGCTAGCAAGATCCAATCAAAATGAACAGTTCTATAATCACAGAAAAGGATAAAAGAAAATATTTTAATCTAATTGGCGCTTGCTAGCTTTCTAACAAAGCAAGGCATGACCCCAATTCATTGTGAACGCCGCTTTAGAGCTACAAAGGGCTGTACTAGAGCTGACAGTGCGAAGTGAAAAAATACTATATTTAATCGAATATTACTTAAAAAGGGTGGCACAGTAATAAAATAATTTTTCCTACAAAACTTGCTTATATTTTAAAAATATTTTCAACAATACCACTTTCGACCTATGATGCTATTTAAAATTCTGGGGTTCTGGACATTCTGGAGCAAACTACTCAGGATGCCGACCTTTCCGGGAAATAATAATATCAATATAAAATTATTTTTACCCAATTCTCTACGACTAACCTTTTTTGAAGAAAAAAATTGCTGGTGGCCTCATTCACCCTGTATACTGTATAGTTCAAAACTTTAAACGATGTTTCAAAATAGATTTGACCTATTCACACGTACAAATATTGAAAATACGATATTAATATTTTTGAAATTGTCGCAAGGGGAAGTCAACATTATTAAATTTTATTTTTATTTGCTAGTACGAGTCAGGTTAGTAGTTCTTTGATTAAAGTACATTGCGACATTGCAAGAGTTAAATATAAGATAAGGTTTAAAGGGTAGCATGTGTTTCAACCCCCAATGACTTGCTTCCTACATGATTTTGTAACTTGTATTATGTTAAAAGCAATTTAAAAGTTTTACCATTAATAAACTATATAGCATTTTTTAATTCTTTGTTGTGAGAAATGAAGATTAGTTCACTGCTTGATATTATTTTTCTGGGTTTTTGTTATTCTACTTTGCCCATATAATCATCTCGATTTATACTACACTTTTAAAAAGAAAGTGGCAAGTAAAACAAAAGTGCTTAAAATTCAAAACATTATGCAGCTTTAGGTACTTTTACAATATCCTTCATTCCACCGAGGACATTTAAATGCAAAGCTTGTTTCTAAAACGAAGTTGTAGTTCAACTTTTTTAATTATCAGTGTAATAAAATTTGCGTTGTTTGCAAAAACTTTCTCTTCAAAATAAAATTTGCTGAGTCAATAGTAGCACGTAATAAAATAAAAGTAGCCAAAATTGATTGCTATAAACAGCTTACTTATTACTGCAAGCATTGCAGGTTGAACTTGGCAAGGTAAATTATTAGATTATGACATTTTAAAGAAAATATAAAATTTCGTGATCTATCTTACCTAAAGTTACTAAAAATAACAAATTAGTCGCCTTTATTGTGCTTTATTTGATCAGAACAAACATAAAAGTTTAGATGATGTAATGATATAATATTATAGTCTGAAACTCTTCAAAATGTAGCACCTTAACTTGTGTCCAGTCTATTATTTAGTTAACGAAAAACAATTCTGTTCCTGGCGTCTGTAATTCTCTTAGGGATAGGAAAGCTTTGTACGTCAATGACGTCAGTATGGTCAGTTAATCAGTTAAGATTCTTAGAGGGCTTTGCTTAGAACAATATAATGCAATAACAATAAAATAATACAAGAACGGCATTCTAAATTCATCTATTTTTTGAATTATAATTTACTTTTTCAATTCTTCAATTTATTACTTCAACCATTTTTGATAATTTTTTTGGAGTAAATAGTCAGTTAACGACATCTAACATGAACAACAATTGTAATAAATCAAATACAATACAAAACCATTCCTCGAGGATAATCGTAAAGATTGCGACTGAATATTTTCGTCTCTTTCATCATTTAGAAAAAGCAATAAAAACGTTTTATTTTATATTTAAGGAACTACTTAAATTCGCAGCTAAATTAGTTTAATTTGTATCAAAAGTAGCATTATCAGTCAATATAAAAGTTCAGTCAATATAATAACATCATAAACGTTTATGGAAAATTTAATATCTTTCATAAGCAAAACACAACTGGGGTAACAATATTGATTCTACGATGCTCTCTGTATTTACAGCAAACTAACATTGACTATTGTTTTTCCATCTTCATCTCGAACGTTTTCGAATTCATGTAAAAACCAAAATGGTCTTAACCCAAGCCAAACTAAAGTAAGAAGTATTTAGTTTACCTCTAAAGTTAAAAACAGCTCTATTTAGATTATTGTTATATTGTATATGAAATGAAGGTAAATATACGCAAGATGTTCAAGTTTGGGAAACAAAAAATTGAATGGTTAAATTCGTTATATTTACCTACTGGTACATAATAAAAACGATAATATTATTAGTAACATTCAATTCAATTTCCTGATGTAGTAAAACCGTTTTTAAATTGGAAAAAGCCGCAAAGCCGACAGTTTAACGTGGGATCCAAACCAGTGCACAAATAAATTGGTAGCAATTGGAAATCTAATCGATAACCCTACGTTTCGAAGCCCAATTTTGAAACTTGCCTTATCAAGTAACCTGGCATTGGCAATCTTCCTCTGACTGTATTATGCAGGCAAGAATTATCATAGACCTGGGGACCTACAGTTTTGCTTTTTCTAAAAGCAACACTTCTTGGTACTGATTTAAGAGTGGAAGGAAGAAGAAAGCAACAAAATCATCGCATATAAGGTGCATTAAAGCAATGTAGTTTACAAAAATCATAATAGCGAATCTGCATGCAGCATTTGATTATTTTGATTTAGTACCAACTTTGAACGTTTCCTGTCCCTCTGTTCGCTGCATATTAAAATACCATAAACACATAATCAACAAAAAAGCAATCGGAAGTATTATTATACTTCTTAGTTGTAGTTAAACAAATAGATAGATCCATAAATTTTGTGCACTTGTTATTGCTCATGCACTCAATTAATTATGATAGACTATCGATGGAGCACTGCTAAATTTCAATTCTTACGAATTATATTATGAGAAGGAATCCATAACTATGGATCAACTCAAAGCTTAATTTATTATGGTAGGCAATTGAATACCAATTGTTGTCTATTTTTTTATTTGTTAAATTTTAATGAAATATGTTTGTCTACTTCAGCAGAACATTTGTCAATGTCATCATTACTACCAACCGACTCATTACTCACTCGTTTTTGTAATTCGTGTTTTATTGTATTACCTGAAAAGTCTAAAAACTTTTTGTAAAGATAAAATATTACAACTTTCTTATTGTAAGTAGTAATTTGTAATCCTTATTGGTACAAATAGTAGATATAATTTTATAAATAATCGATATACCATATCAAAACTTTCTAAAATGCGTTTTCAATTAATAAATTTCCTATTAATCTTTTCTTGCAATTATTAATAACATTAAAAATTTAATTAAAAATCATATTTTTAGCTAATTTTTCCAATCAACTATAGAAAGGATCTTGGGACAATTAGAAATGCATTTTATACAGGTCGTAAAAGCTAAATTTTTAATGTTTAATTATTTGATTCCCTCATCATTATTTCAATGAAAATCTGCAAATAAGCTTTTTATAGAGAATTGTTGAGAATATCTGATATACAAAATTAATCTCATAGGAATTTATTTTTATTTCGACAATCAATGAATTCCTTTTTCACATTATGTAAATCTGCCAAAATTATAAGTTTTGATTAAACAATTCTAATGAACTTCTGATTTTTGTGTCTCTAAAAGAAGCTTTTCTTTTCGTTTTAAAAATTATTCCACTATTAACTGGCCCCACATACATGTAATTAAACATTTAAAACATATTTTTAAATATAATTAAAGCAATAATTTACTCAGATAAATATAGTTAACATTTCGAATGCATACTAAATGAAGTTTAACACATCACTGGAAGTAAACGGTTGAAATAAGACATTTAACGTCTATTGGACATAGCATCATTTCCTGATGCTTCTGCACATTTCTGTTATTTCCTGTCTATTTAAAGTTAATAGTCATTTTAGTCTACTACACTTAACACCAGAAATAATCATCTCCACCAAATTATTTTATAAAACATGAATAATATTTAACAAAAATGTTATTTTTCAATGAGTATCTAATGCAAGTTTTGTTTTCAGCTGGAGAGCCTTTATACGAATGCAACAGGATCGATTATTTTTCAAAAGAAAAATACAGTCCTGATCCAAATGACTCGACTTTAGCTATACCATGTAAGTAACAAAATATATGGCACGTTGGCACGCCGTTTTACTTTTTATTACAAAATTTAAATAGTCTAAAGTTTTAATTTCTATTGCTTTAATCTAATCATTGCAACGATAGTTGAAAATTTTTGTTGCTATTTATAACGTTACTCGAATTTTAGCAATACAATTTGAACAATTCACAAAAATTTTTATTTAATAATATCGATTTAAAACATTACACAGAAAATTTTTGCCTTCAGTTTTAATTTGTCTCTCCTGTTGGTGGTGATATTTTGAACTTCGCTTTAATTTATTTGGCAACAACGTACAAAATTCAAATCTTTAAGGTTGCAGAAGTGGTGTGGGTTGCCTATGTAATACGTAATTTTTATTTATTTATGTTCAGCTTGGACAAGAGATAAAAGATATCGCTTTAATTCTAATAAGTTTAACGTTTCTTGAAAATTTATGTTGCAATTTATACAATACACATATTTTAGCAATACAATTTAAACATTACCCAAAATTTTTTATTTAATACTATCGATTTAAAACATTACACAGAAAATTTTTGCCTACCGATTTAATTCGTCTCTCCAATCGGTGACGAAATTTTGAACTACGCTTTAATATTTTTGTCAACTACGTCGACCTAAGACGATGACTACGTCAAAATTCAAATCCTTAAAATTACAGAAAGTGGTGTGGGTTGCCTATGTAATACGTAATTTTTATTTATTTTTAGATTATACAAAAAGATAGATAATCTGAAAGCGAAATATTTAACACAAATTATAAATCAGAATTTCTGTACCTGTGTTTATGATTAATATACGAGTATCCTAAAGATTTTCAAAAATTACTAAATTTTTAACATTTTCAGCCGTATTCATAAAAAACTTACAACAGTCTTGTAAGCCTGTTTTAGTTAAAGAGCTTTTAACCTAACTTTTTACTTTGTTTTACTGTCATCATGGCTGTCATTTCGAATTTTTTTAGGTTAAAATACCAACTTATCACAGTAACCGCGCTAAACTCCCTATAAAATAGTTTACTAAATAGTAAGTCCCTATAAAATTTATAGGGAGTTTAGCGCGTTTACTGCAATAAGTTGGTATTTTAACCTAAAAAAAATTCGAAATGCAAGCAAAGCAAAGTAAAAAGTTAGGTTAAAACAGGTTAAAAGCTCTTTAACTAAAACAGGCTTACAAGACTGTTTTAAGTTTTTTATGAATACGGCTGTTTGTGTTTAGCATAAATATATTTTTATAGATCTTTAATAAAAACAATCTACTGACAAAGATAAGGTAACTCGCATAATTTAACAAAGTAAATTTTAAATTAAACATATCAAATTAATGGACGAACCCAAATGGGTCTACAATCGAATTCATAACTTGATCCAAAATAAATATTATCTTTTTAAAATATTCGTAAAAGCTTCTTAAATCGTCTAAAAATTTTGTGTTATGCATTAAATAAACAACACTTCAAAAAGAATTCCTAAAAAGGTCTATTTTTCATGCCCCCCAACTGCAAGTAACCTCTTAATCGAAACAAATTTTAATCTGATCAAATAGATTTAAACTTGAGGATTATCGTGGGAAACTTGCTAGGAGGACTAAAAAATTTGAAATGTCCGTAACTTTGCAGAAAATAAAAAATTAAAATTATGGAAATTCAATCAGGCTACAACTAAGCTCTAACGTTCGACACAAATTTCACCCAAAAATTCAAATAAAGAGTGAAAATAGGAAATCATGTCTATAATTTCCCCCCCCCCTCCCCCGAAAGATTTCGTTAATAACTTTGCGACGGTTTGAGGTTCAAAAGAAAAACATGAAGCTCATTTAAGTTCTAACGAGGCTCTGACGTATGACACCAATTTCACCATAAAATTCGTTGGAGGGGTGTCTACAATAACTATAAATTTAACGGCGTTCCTAAAAGCAGACACTTTCCCCCGAATTTAGGGGTGAAATTTGTGTCAAACGTTAGAGCCTCGTTAAAGCCTAAAGACGCTCCCATCTTTTCGTTTGAGCCTCAACTGTTACGGGGTTATTCGTGGAATCTTTGGAGGGGGGGGGGTCGACTTGTTTTCTATTTTAACCCTTATTTTGAATTTTGGGGTAACATTGGTGTCAAACTTAGAGCCTCGTTAGAGCTTAATGTCTTTTCATTGAGCCTCAATCATCGCGGAGTTATTCACGAAATCTTCAGGGGGGAGGTCTGTAGACATATTTGACAAAATGAATTAGGTCACGATTTGAAAAAATTTTATTTAGAAAGATACTAAAGCAGTGAAGTTTTCCAAATTTTTAAACAGTGATAATTTTACAATAGAATTGCAAATTATTTAAATAATTAAAGTAAAAAGTTATAAATTTTTTTTGTTTATCTCAAAATATAATTACATGACTTAGGTCCTTTTAAAAGTAAGGGATTCATTTATGCTAAACATAAAATGGTTAAAGATTTAGTTATTTTTTAAAATCTTTAGAATATCTTAATAATTATTGATTTATACATAGTTGCTGTTAATCATTTCACTTTCAGCGTATCTTTTATCTCTTGTCCAATCTGAACATAACTAAATAAAAATTACGTATTACATAGGCAACCCACACCACTTCTGCAATCTTAAAGATTTGAATTTTGTACGTTGTTGCCAAATAAATTAAAGCGAAGTTCAAAATATCACCACCAACAGGAGAGACAAATTAAAACTGAAGGCAAAAATTTTCTGTGTAATGTTTTAAATCGATATATTATTAAATAAAAATTTTTGTGAATTGTTTAAATTGTATTGCTAAAATTCGAGTAACGTATAAATAGCAACAAAAATTTTCAACTATCGTTGCAATGATTAGATTAAAGCAATAGAAATTAAAACTTTAGACTATTTAAATTTTGTAATAAAAAGTAAAACGGCGTGCCATAAAAATACGTACATTTATTTTTCAATATTTTTTTATAATTTGTTGTTTCAGATGCCGTTACGAAATCTGCTTTCTTCTTTGTATTAGCATCTACCATTCTGTTTGCAAGTTATTGTTGCTGCATAATTGGGCAATGTGCGAAACATCGAAGACTTTGTACATTTATTGCAGGAGTATCATTTATTGTTTCAGGTGAACTATTTTTTTGGTTATTATAAAAGATTACTTTTTGCATGTTACCAAAATAAAAATATTATTCTTCTTGGAAATTTGTTCCAAGTTCAACAATTAGCTATTTTGTTTTGTTCTGACCATTACAATAAAACTTTTATCATTTTAATTAATGTTTTGTAAATGTTTGTAAATTGGTTCTAAATAACATTCAAAGTTCGGATTGTTAACTTGCTTTTTAAAAATTAAAGAAAATATATTTTGACTAAATTATATTTTCACCTGTTAAAAAGCCTAAAATATTTTATTTTCTCATAAAGTTTAATTAAATTTTTAAATTGATAATGTTGCAGGTCTGGTAATGCTTCTGGGACTGATCGTATACATTTCTGTATTTAAAGCAGAAGTTGGAAGCAAATTGAGACCTCGCTCACAATTGGAACCACCAAGTTTTATTTACCATTACGGATTTTCGTTCTTGTTGTATGTTAGTGGGTTTATAAGTACTCAACTTGCGGGCATTAGTGCAGTGTTTTTGTTTATATATCGTATGCAGCGCGAGTGGAGTCAAAAACATTACGAAGATATTCGTCAGGGGAAACTACCAACTCCTCAACCGTCCATTAATTATTCACCATTAAATCACATGTTTTATCCGTGCCAAAGACACCCTCAAGCATACATAAATTCTAACAGTTCTATACATATACCGATAGGATTTACGACGCCGGTACATCAAAGACGATACTTTTTTAGTAAAGAACCTATTCAAGGATCACCGTGTAGTTTACACCATAACAGATCACAATCCAATTCAATAAAGGACATTAATAATAGTTTTTACGATTTTCCACCACCCCCAACGATAAGTTATCAATTTGAAGAAATGAAAACCTTCAATAAAGATCCATCTAGACAAATTCCACGTGATGTTACCACAAATACTGTTTCTACAACTGCTGATATAAATTGTGATGATTTCTTAAACGAACAATACGAAGATTCTCCTAGTATTCAGCACGAACATGAATTTGTTACTTTTGATTTAGATCAAGCGTTACCGTTACATTTGCAAAATTCGTTACCTATAAGTTCACGAACAGAAAATGGAAGAAAAGACTTAAATAGTGATTCTTTAAGACGAACTACACCAGTTTGAAAACGTAACAATTTTTAGTGATTATCTAAAAAAACTTTTGAAATGTTTTTCATTTGTTACATTTTTTTGTTACTAGGACATAATTATTAAGTTAAAAAATAAATAAAATATTAGGTGTTAACAAAAGGAAGTTTCTTAAGAATTTGCCTTATTGTCTTTATATGTTAAAATAGAAGAAGGGTTAAAAAATTGTTGTACAGGCTATACCTAAAACTCGAGCAAATAACTCAATTTTCATTTTGTAATCCAGCATTGTATCAAAATTTTGTCAAATTTTATCAACTACTGATAAAAATTATCCTTAGTTTACAAAAAGCTCCGCATTAAACGTGTCACAATTGATTTGAACTTTTATCAACTATAATTTTTGAAAATATTTAATTAATCTTCAAAATAGTGCATGGGTGAAATGGTTCTCCATAGAACAAATATCTCAATCAAAAATAGAATTAAACTATTAGCATGCAAAATGCTAAAATTTTTAGTAGATATACATATAACATCTGATGGTGATCCCAGCCCAACATCAGTCGAAACTAATAGGTAAGGTTATAATCCAGTAAGCACATACACGGTTTATCAACATGTATTCTTTCAAATACTTTATACACGTGTAGAACTTTGTTATTTCTGCATGTCTGTTTATCGAAAACTATTGATCCAGCGACATTTCGACCTTGATTTTTGTAAATTTTAAATGCGTTTTAAACGTGTATGTGCATATTGGAAATAATAAAAGAAATTTCACTGATAATATAAAATAATAAATTATTAAGTAAGTTTGAAACGAAATTCTAAAATAATCTTAACTGACTAATTAAGGTTATATAGTTAAACAAATTTACAATGTTATAATGTGTTTTTATTAAAGTGGTCATAAACTTTTATAGTAGAAAAGTATTAAATTATATTAAGTTACTAAATTATTGTAACTTTTATTTTTTATTATCACGTTTTAGTAAATAAAACCTATAAATGAAATTAGAATATACCATGAAAAGTATTAAACATTTCAAAAAAATTTAGATTAGCTTAATTAATTATAATTTAGATTAAAATATATATTAAATTATTCAGAATATTCAACGTTTTACTTAAGATGCGGGAGTTTTGTTAGAACTTTCAAACTACAAATTTCATCACTACATTCCTACCTTCCAAAAGTTTTCTTACATCTTCAAAGAAACTTTTTTGGATCCGTTAAATTTTGAAATATCTATACATTTTTACAACAATAGTATCTTCAAGAAAAAATCAACTATAAGTTTATGACCAGTTTAAATATACTTTTTTAAGGCAAATTTTTAGAAATTTTTAAAATTGTTATAAACTATAAAGTGATAATAACAAATTTTATATTATTATTGCCAATTTAAATTAACCAGCAGTTTTAATGAAATTCTAATTAACCTATAGTTTTCAGTATCTGCATATTTATTATTAAATTATACTAAAATTGTGCTAAATTTAGAAAAGGTGCTATAAATTTTCAAATAATTATTCTATTATATTAAAGTTAATTTAACATAATTCAAATCAATTGATTTTCACGAGTTTTTAGGTAATATGTTTATAAATATTGTTAGGTACTCAATTATTCTATATATTATAAACATTTTTGATACAAGCTCATGCAAATTTAATAATTGCATTAAATTAAAAACTTTTTTTTTAAATGCGTAAATTAATCTTTTTTCATTTAAATAATATGATCCATCTATTGTACTTAAAATTAAAAAAAAAGAATACATCTGAAAATGCAAGTCATAAATTGTAGATTTTACATGTCGTTTTTGTTAGAACGCGAGATTGCATATTTTCTAGCTGTGCAATTTGTTTTTCTTTTTAATTTATTGATTTAAAGTTAAAAATTTCATTTAAAATGCAAACTTTAATTTTCTCCAACCTGTTTATTTTTAACACAATGATATATTATAAATTTATTTTATTGTTATATTAAAGGATTCGAGTTGAAATAACAATTAATTTTATGCAATAATTTGAATTTTACTTTTGACTTGAAACGACATGTCAAATATTCAGAAATATATATTTTTTAATTAAAATTTTATTAAATCTGCTGGATAGTTTAAATTTAATTAATTTTTGTACTTTTAATTTTATTGTTAACCTAAATTTAAAAAAAATTGTAGTTAAAACAGTAGTATATTCGAATATAGTCAAACTTCTATTATTCTAAAATACAAGAAATATTTAAGCATCCCTACAGAAATTTATGTTCTTATGAAAAATAAGTTTCAAATATATGTACCTACATATTTCTGTGTGTCATACAAACAATATTATTTGGAAAAATGTTAAAAGTTATTTCTTACTACTGTAAATGGTTTATTATTGCGGGTCTGTAGTTTTTTTTATCTCGGTGTTGGGTACCCGAACAGTTAGGATTTGTGAGGGATTCCACTATTTGAAAATATATTTTTACAAAAACATAAATTTTATCGAAGTTATAGTGCTCATAAATAACCTCTCTGGGTAGAACGTAATCATAAACACGAATTTACTATTATGTGAGGTTTTTCTTAGGAGTACAAGCTTTTAAAGTAGGTCCTACTTCTGAACATATTAAAAAGTATTTATTCCTGAAAATAAAATACATTTCCAACGTGATTCACACAAGAGTTTTTCTAAGCTTGTTCTCAAAAATGAATTTATTATACTATTAAGGATCAGTATTTCCATCTCCAGTTAAACTTTCTTCTAACTATCTGTCAATTAAATCTAACATGTGACGTCTCTTCGCCAAATGTTCAGATAAGTTTAACCGTTACCGTTTAATCAATGGTTTAACTGAAGAGGGAAGCACCAATTCTAGATGAATTAGTAAACTTCAATGGGATCAGGAATTACCATCGCCTTGACTATTCCAGTTCGGGGTGCTTGATCGGCTTGTCATGTTCGAGTTCGTCTTGTCGGTTTCTAGACCAGAGGTCGGCAACCCGAGACCCGCAAAGGGTCTTGGTGCGACCCGTGGACTCTAAAACAAGTGACCTTTTTACTTTACCATACAACACATATGAGTATACGTAGTATACCATATAGTATGGGAAAGTTATAAAATCGAAAAAAAAGTTGAGATATTGACGGATTTAGAGTCCTTGGGGTCCAACGAGTTGAAAGAGACCAAACATCAAGAAATGTCTGTGTGTCACTTAATTTTGTGTGCGCTCTAGCGCCCAAACCAATAAGAATTTCATAACCAAATATCATATTTAGGTCTTTTATATTAAGACTTAGAATTGATTAGATTTTGGTTGAAATCGGTTAACGGAAACTTGATGGTGGGGGTGACGCGATGGAATGGATTAACGAGATGCCACTGTTTTTATATGAATACCATATCATTAATGTATGGTAAAGTCATGGGATGGCCACATCAGAAACCCAGTGAGGCCGTAGGCCGAACAACCACATCCGACATTTTTTTAAATAAAAAATATCTTTTTATTGGATTTATACTATTTTAAAAAAAGTGGATTTGCCAAGAAGTGTGGCCCGAACTAATTCCCACGTAAAATATTTGGCCCTCTTTACAACAAAAGGTTGCCGACATACTGTTCGATCGTAATGACGTTTTAAAATAGTAAATTCTTAATTGCACCATCCTGTATTTTATACATTTTTAAATTTCTAAAAATAAATGCACATTTTATGTCGAATTGTCTCGTTTCCAATTCCAATATTTTTTCATTCAAAAATGTAAAATATTTCATGTACTATAATGTTAATTCGAAAAGTCGTTTTCGAGTACAGTAAATTCTAAATCCAATAATAGTGAATCCCAATACAATAAATAATAGTAATAATGCTATCTTAAAAGCCATTCAAAACATCATTTATAATAATGGTTCAAAATATTGCGCTGAAATGTTATGAGAATTATTTTTAGAAAAAATTATAATTTAAATTAATTAATTTTGTTTTTTGGGTGATTTTGGACAATTCAATTAAGCTCTATTATTTTTGTAAAGTCGACGCTTCGCGAATCTTTATTGAACGCTTTATCAAGACAATAATAAGTAAAATATAAAATTAATTTACATTTAACAGTGATAATATCACTTTACATTGATAAATCGTTCAATAAAGATTCGCAAAGCGTTGACTTTAAAAAAATAATAGAGCTTAATTGCATTGTCCAAAATCCCCATAAAAACCAAAATTAATTAATTTATATAATGGACGATAACAATCAGTTAATACTATAATTTAAATGTCTTGATCAGATATGTATTTTAAAAATGTAGGTTTTTTTATAGCAAAAATTCACAATTAATAAAAAATTACACAGTATACATAACAATTTTTAAAATTATATTTTATTATTCGAAAAATTAACTATTTTGCATTAACCGGCTGTTCTCTCGCTGCCACTTTTTAATTTACAATTTTCTGACCTTATTTTTGAAAATAATGAGTTAAAATTTTTACAGTATGTATAAAGTATTATTTGTAATATTATGCCGAAGCGTTTTTTTTTTCACGAAAAAAAAATCGCGATAATAAAATTTTTAATAGGAATTATAAAACAATGTTCTCTTCCACATAATAAATATTATACGTTTTAAACATGCGTGAAAATTTTAACTCTTTATTTTGAAAACTAAAGTTATAAAATGGTAAATAAAATTTTTCGGCGTTTTATTCCATTGGTCCTTACTTTTTGAGTTATGCATTCCTGAGTTCTATCCCAGTACCGGCGAACTTTGTTTGAAAATTATGTAATTTATTATCGGAATTAAAAATTAATAACCTATGAATTACCATTCCATAATATTCTTAACTACTAGACCACCACGGTTTCTGGTAATAATAGCTAATAGGAGTTAATCCACCATGGTATTTTCAAAAATTCGCAACTCAAAAACTAATGGTCAATTTTTCTTAGTTCCTAGAATCGCCAAAAATATTTGGGACATCGGATTGGTGATATACTCACTGTGATGTCCCCTTGTGAGTTAGAAAGTTGTCACTTTCCTAACAGTTGCAGAAAAAGTACTTTACCTAATTCAAATAGATATTCAGATGGGATTTCAACTTTTCAACAACAAATAGTCAAAAACATTGTTTGAATGGCAGATTTTTTTAAAAGTTTCTAACAATGCAATATATTATGGATTGCTAAACAAAACATCTCTTGTTCTTTTAATTAAATTACTATTTAAGGTTCAAACATTTTCACCTAAATAACCCTTATCTTTAAAAAAGGAAAGCTGTTGAAATTGACTTGAAAGAAAATTAGAGTAAAAAAGTGACGTTAATTGGTTTTATATACCTATACAGGAGAAACATGAGACCTTAACCCAACTGTTATCCATCACACGGATTTCTTTCTGGAATCTCAAAAAACCTAGATTGATCTATTTTTTTGATTTCTTCGTTGATTAATTTGACTGAATTTAGAAAACTATGTAAATTTTCAATCAGAAATTTAATTTCTTTAGTTTTGAATAAAATCAAAAAATCTAAATAAGTAACATTTGCACCTAAGCAAATTTTTATGCTAAATTATTATTCACATAATTTTTCAAAATATTTTGAGAAGTTTGAGTTCACAACCCACCGTCTTTTCACTACTATTTCTCAATTTTTTCTCCTTCACATTTTCCACTTTGAGTACACAAAATCGTCCGTGTGATTTACCCCTCATAGTTATAACGTTATAAACGTAGAAAAAACATTCCAAAATTTATATTCATTTTTTTAAGCACTCATATGACAAATTCTAGCATTTCTCTAATAATTCGAAAAGATATTGATCATTTTGCAGTGAATATTTTTGGTTTCTTTAACATATTTTTACTATTTCTCAATTTTTTCTCCTTCACATTTTCCACTTTGAGTACACAAAATCGTCCGTGTGATTTACCCCTCATAGTTATAACGTTATAAACGTAGAAAAAACATTCCAAAATTTATATTCATTTTTTTAAGCACTAATATGACAAATTCTAGCATTTCTCTAATAATTCGAAAAGATATTGATCATTTTGCAGTGAATAGTTTTGGTTTCTTTAACATATTTTTACTATTTCTCAATTTTTTCTCCTTCACATTTTCCACTTTGAGTACACAAAATCGTCCGTGTGATTTACCCCTCATAGTTATAACGTTATAAACGTAGAAAAAACATTCCAAAATTTATATTCATTTTGTTAAGCACTAATATGACAAATTCTAGCATTTCTCTAATAATTCGAAAAGATATTGATCATTTTGCAGTGAATAGTTTTGGTTTCTTTAACAGTTTTGAAATTGATCAGTTATTGGAGAAAAACTGTGTTTATCGATACTCAAGCTGATATTAGCAAATTAAAAAGATTATTAATTTTGTACTGTTACTGAAAATTGTATAAAAAAATTCAATCTATAGAAGTTTGACTATATTTATTGTTATCTATTCTAATATGTATAACATAATAAATTATGAAAATTTAAAATAAAACAGAAATAGTTGAAAAATTATATAAAGTTCATATCAGTGACTTTACTGCATTAATTTGAAACTAATCAAATTCAAAAAAACCACACATATCCGACATTTTATAATTTTTCAATTAATACAAAATGAGTGAAATAATTATTACTACTTTATTATTTTATGAATTTAATTATTAATGTACCAAAATTGTTGATGTTTAATTAAACTGGTATTGATGTGGTGCCATACTGTTTTATATAAAAATGTAAATAAATTATACATAAGACGTCAAAAGTATGCTGAATTGTAACTTATTTGTACCTAAAATAATAAGTTGAATTAATACAAGTGTAGCTTTTTATTTCATACAAAATTTATTTTTTATTAAATATTACAAAAAATGTCAACTTGCATCTTAAATATTTATAACTCGTGATAATTTTTGTACTCGGTTAAGTAACAAATCTCCCTGCTTAACCACAGCATTGAATTGTGCATTTTTTTGGTCTGGTCTATTGGTTTCCACAATACCACCAACACGATCGATCTTGCAATGAACTCGGCCAGCAGCAATAAACTTTGAAAGTTCCCTAAATATTTATTCAAAATTAGAGCTTTTTCTGTATACAAACAAATTTAACTTACTCATCAATAAATACTTTAGAAACTCCAAACGATTCAGCCATGTACTGCAACGTTAAAGAGCGATATGATTCGAGTAATTGAGAGTAAGCAGATATGCGCATCTCACGCACATAGTATCTGTAATGAGGGTTAAGAAGGTAATCTTCACGAATTGCACGTTCAACTTCAGCTAAAAAGAAATATTATCCAATAACATAAGTTTCTGTTTTAAAACCAGAATTTTACCTAAATTGATGAAAAATTCGGAATAATGACAATTGTAAAGGGAGAAAAGGTAAGCCTTAACTTGTGGCATAAAATGCAATACCTCCAATATTTCGGCACCTTTTATAACTTTATCTCTCAATTGATAACGTGGTAGACTAATGATAGACATGTAAACAGTGTACCTTACGAAAGTTTGATAATCCATGAGTTCGTAAGATGTAAAAGTGCTAATTGTGTCGAGGAACATATTAGCAGCAGTCTTGAAATCACGAACTGCCATGCAATAAACACCTTGATAAACTTTTAAGCGATTTCGTCTATCCCAATCACCACCTTCCTCAATTAATCTGAAAATTTATAAATACCAAATACTCACTCAAGTTTTATAAACAAACACTTACGCCTTTGCTTTCTCAATATTTCTAACAATCAAATCATGATCCATAAAAAATAAACCAAGACGAATCAAATGAAAAATGATATCGAGACGATGCCCCAAAGACACAGTCTTATCGTAAGTAAGCCTAAACGTACTAACTGCATTATCCTTGTCACCGATCCTACTATAAAATTCTGCTTTCTTCAAGTAAGCATCGCGCACTTCCATTTCCCCCAAATTCTTTTCGGCATCTTCGATAGCCTCGTTTAACTTTTTCAGTTGTTCTTCGTTCTTACTTTGCATTTTTTTAAATAAAGTTTCATCTTTTTTCCAACCGGCATCTCGACACACCAATTCGTACCATGGGGCCATATCTAAGAACCGCATAAGTAACAAGAATTCTAAAACTACAAGTCATTTACTTACCATCTTTCTTGATTCCTTCAGATATTTTTAAATGAATGGTGCTATCGTTTTTAAACTCTGGTAAACTAAGCAAAAATTTGCATTGTGCTAAACGTAAATCTGGATTTTTTTCTAATCCCTCTTCTTCCAAGTTTTCTGCAGGCATTTTATAAGTTTTTGTTTAAACCTGCAGTTGCTAACAAATACACAAGTTCTGTTTTGATAATTGACAGCAGTTGACAGATTTTGAAAATCATTGCGGTGGCGCATGCGAATAACAGGACTCAATATAATCCAGTGGCGTGTATTACAAAATAAATAGGAGCCGAAATCCTAATTTTGCTTTTGAAGGAGAGCAAATGCGAATACCATTGTCCATTCTCATTGAAAAGTTTGCGATCCCCACAAAATTAAAATTATTGTAATTATTTTTTATTACCCTGTATATAACGATGGAAGTGACGCATGCTCACAACGGACATCAAAAAAATCCAATTGCATTGGTTAATTTGATAATGGCGTTTGACATTTGATTTCGTAAATTTCTGTTTTATATTTTGGAATTTTTAATATGTCTTCAGTTAACGAAATTAAGGAATTTTATACTAACGATATTGTATACAGATTCGATAAACGTAAAAGAATAAATTTCGGTGTGGTAGTTGATAGTTATGAAGGGTCTTCATCAGATACTGATGATGTGGGTTCGCTGAAAAAAGGCCAGATTAGAGTGTCTTGGCTTAATAGTTATAAAGAGTCTGTATGGAAACAAACTAAAGTGCGGTTAATGAGCAGAAGTATAATACCAGGTGATATTGTCAGACGTTTAGAAAAGGGTAAAGAGACTCAACGAGGTTACTGCAAGGAATCGAAACAGTATGTTGCTGTACAGATCGTTGGTACAGATAGAATAGTCGAACGTGTAGCTGGCGATAGATTGATTCAATTATTTAGTTATGATATTAACGTCCCCATCTGTCTTGGCGCTAAATATGGCAGAATTCAGGTTATAATTATTTCTTATCTACAATGTGATATGAAATTTTCATTTTTTAATTTTTTCTTCTAGTCCATTGATGAAAAAATTACAATGAAGTCAAAATGTGGATCACTTGTTGAATTTTTTTCTAGCATAAATCATGGAGTTGAAGATTACTGGGTCACCAAATGTAACAGAAACTTTTTTGATAATTTTTATCCTGGTCAAGAAGTTGTAAGTTTTTAATATACCAACTCTTCATTTTTTGCTTCAAATTACACATTTCTATTCTTTAGGTTTGTGTGCCCACAGATTTAGAACAACCCAATTGGGTTAATCGTTCAAAGTATATGAAACGCAATATGTTGACCCAACAAAGATTTACAATTCAGAAGGTTGAAGCTTCTGATATGGAAATTGCATGGTACGAATCTATGTCAAATGTTAGTGTACATGGTATTAAAGCTGAAGATATTAAAAGGTATGCATCAACTTTTAACTGTAGTAAAAAAAAATTGCGTCGCCCATTAGAAAATAAAGAAATATGAAATTCAAAAGTGTGGGAATCCCCAAATTTTAGTTTTCATTTTGTTCAATGTTCCTGTGGGGAAATCATAATTTTTTTTGCTATTTGCAGACAGAAAGGTTGACAGATTGGTGGAAATTAGCGAATATTTACATTTTTGTAACATTTTGAAAATAAGTGAAAATATGAAATACTTACTTGATGTATCGGAAGTCGGAACAGTGTGTTTAAAATATTATAATTTTAGGTTAAAAATTGCCCAGCCAATAGAACATATTCATTTGGATTTATCAGAACGCCGTCTTTTAAAATTAAGTGTTACAGACACGATCATGAAAAAAAGTGACTGGATTAGGAAACTGTCTGCATTACATCAACCGGAATATAAAGTCGTACATATGGTAAAAAAGAATACTAATAAAAAGAATAGGTTTGTTGTTTTTTAATTGGTTTACTATTTGGTTTGGTTACATGAATTTAATTTTTCTGTAGAGGACTGAAGGTGCGCCGATCTTCATTGTTGTCTACATTCGGAAACAATGCAGAATCAGAAGAAGGTTGGTCAACTGAAGAGGGCGAAGATGATACATCTGATAATGGTAGTAGTTCTAGTAACATATCACAAAATCGTCATACGAGACATTTTCCACCTAAACTTAGCGAATTAACACCAGGTTGTTCAGTACCTGTTGAGGTGAGTTTTATTGATTGATTTTTTTCTGATTTAAAAAGTTATGTCTAGGTGCTCTGTATGGAGTCCAAAGTAACTGTGGTTTGGCAAGATGGAACTGAAGAAAAAGATATTCCTACTACTCAGCTATATTATTCCATTTCATTAGATGAACATGAATTCTTTCCAGGAGAATGGGTTGTACGTGATATCAAGCATACTAAACATTTTGGTGCTATCCAGTATGTCGATCATTTAGAACGTACAGCTATGGTGAGTATTATTTCAGTTACCGATAGCCAATTTGTGATGTTAAAATGTAGGTAAAATGGTTTAAAACTACAAGTGATAATCAAAAACCGGTATTATTGACAACGGAAGAGATTAGTGTTTACGATTTACATAAGCATTCTAAATATGCATTCCGTCCAGGCAGCATTGTGAAACGTATTCCATTAGAAGAAAATAAGTTTGGCAGTGTGTTAGATAGTTGTCCAGAGGTATAACACATTTTACTCATTTTTAAGCAAGCTTATGTTATGCTTGTCTTAGGGATATGTAATTGTAAATTGGATTGATGGTTCACAAGAGAATTGTTGGCCTACCAATTTAGAACTTATTCCTGAATCAATAGAGTATGATTATTCAGTTGAAGATAATGATAGCGCACAATTGTCATGGGAAACTGAAAGTATGGAGTCATTTGTTGGAGATATTGCTGATGAAACTATCCTACAAAATATGGCTACACGACTTGATTTTGTTAGGGGACGTTTGGCACACCTTAGAGAAGTTCTTAAAAATAGAAGCCTGCAGGATACTTTTGGTGTAAGTTTTTATTTTTTTAAAAACCCACTTTCGAAAAGAATCAGTCCTAAAGAGATTTAATATTATTCTGTATAACTAATGGAAACAATGATTGGTCTTGGTTGTTATTATCTAAGTTTTGTTATTATACCATTAGATATTTTTACTGCGAATAAGTTATTAGAAAAAATTCTAAAATTTTAATTTTGAGAACTTTTTTTGGAAGCGGGATTTAATTTTATGCGTTAAAAATAAAACAGTTGTAATTGTGTTTTCTTTTCAGTTACTCAAGGAACTTTTAACCATGTATGATAATTCCAGTTATTTAGATAAATTATTAGAAACTTCATTTTTTAGTCTGAAAAGTAAACATTTCCAGGTAAGTTTTTACCATTTCTTAGATTTCTCTATGCCAAAACCTTTTAACTTTGTAGATTCTCTTATCTCAAATCAAAGATAAAGCTCAATCATTTGGCGTAGAATTACGAGGTAGATTATTTTCAACTGTTGATAATCTTGGTAGTACAATTTTAAAATCTAAGTGCCCAGAAAAGGAAAATATTAATAAGATACTGAAAATGGAAGAAACAATTAGTTTGGATAAAGATGTCCCAAAAGATAATCTTAGAGAAACTGAAGGTTAGTAAAGTTTGTAATTTATACGAATTAACCAAATAGATTTTATTTATATCAGTCAGTGGTTTCCAAAGCATTTCTCACTCAGAATTCGGACTAATTAATTATTTAGAAATTCATGATATGCAGGTGTATTCTATTCCCTAATTACAGATGTGTCTGAGGATTTTTTTCAAAAAGCTTATATTCAATTTTTAATAAAATAATGAAAGCTATGGGAAACAAAGTTAGATAAAAACTTTGGAAACCACTGATTTATTGACTCTTGTTTAAACTATATTATTTAATAGAATCCAATACACCAAGAACACCAGATTCTGAAATTCCATCATCGTCAGAAGAAAATATTTGCGTGGAATTAATATCAATGATGAAAGCTCGAATGGATCTTGCCTATGCAGAAATTGTATCGCGAATAGGAGGTCCGCAAGCATTATCAGTTATGACTGTAGCTTCAGGGTCTGGACCTGCCATTTTGACCCCTGTACCTAGTATTGCTACCACACCTGAAGAAAGTCAATCGAGTTCAAATCCATTAAAATTATCCAAAGCTGTGATGAATTGTGAAAGCGATGTGTATGGTTTAATTGATGAAGCACACCATAGTCATCATTATTATAGTTGTAAATTTGAGCCAAAAGATAGAACTAAATTTTTTAAAGCAGTTCAAAAAGAATTTACACTGTTGAAAGAAGCTTTACCCTCCGGTGTATGGGTAAGGTGTTACGGAAATCGTATGGATTTATTGTCCGTTATGATTCGAGGTCCTGCTAAAACACCATATGAAGATGGCCTGTTTTTCTTTGATTTACAATTAAGTAAAGATTATCCACAATCACCTCCTTTGTGCCATTATGTAAGCTATAGTCAGGAACGTCTTAATCCAAATTTGTATGTGGAAGGAAAAGTTTGTATCTCTTTGCTTGGAACTTGGATAGGTAGAGGAAACGAAATGTGGAATTCTAACAGTACACTGTTGCAATTAATTGTGTCAATTCAAGGATTAATTTTAGTAGCGGAACCTTACTACAATGAAGCTGGGTACGAGAAGCAAGTGGCATCTCAACAAGGGTACGAAAATTCGCGTACTTATAATGAATTAGTAATATTAAAGCTTGTACAGTCAATGACGGAAATGTTAATGCAACCTCCAGAAATTTTTAAACAAGAAGTTATTACACATTTTTCTGAATCTGGTGAATTAATGTGTGAACGTTTGCAACAATGGTGTGATGATTCCTGTCCAATGAAACCCCAGTTTCCTTTGTTACCAGTGAGTAAAGGTTTAAAGCTATCGCTATTTTCTGCATTAAATACGTTTAGGGGTGTACTAAAAAATGTAATAAAAAAATAATTTTTGTGATTGTTAAATAGTGAGGATTGTTAAGTTTGCAAACATACACGAATATTTAAAGACTTTAATTTAAATTAAATCAGCATAAAATGTCTGTGAATAGCAAAATATATTTTTAATATTTATTTATATGTATACCTAATTTACTAAAGAAAAATTATGTGGAAATGTATATTTTTAATATTTGTAATGTGATTTAATATACGGAGATACTCATTGCTCCCTATATTTAGTAAATATTGGCCTAAAGTTTTGTAATTTGTTTTGTTTTGTGAGACTTTATTGTTAGTATAATTAAGGGTAAATTAGAATCCCTTCAGATTTTTTTGTTTGAAAGGATGAATTTGTAGAAATGACTTGATACGTATTTATTTTGGTCCAATTTGATAAACCGGATAAAATAAAACGGTTTTTTGCACAATTATTGTGCTATATTGAAATCGAACTTTATTTTTAGCTCGAAACTAATGCATATTTTATTAAGGATTTAGGAAACAAATTAAAGCTGCAGTATTGTTTAAATGGTCTGATTTTAAAACACGTTTTGTTGATTTATTTATAGAAATTTAGATATAAGGAGATTTCATTGTGATTAGCGATAACAATCTCTGTAAAAGTAGCAAAAATCACTATTTAATTTCTCAGGGATGTTTTGCTGTTTAAAAAGTATTTATTTAAAAGCAATAAGGAAATATACGAGTTAGGCTTTTAGTGCTTTGCTATAAAGGTATTTGCACAAACTATTTAAGACTTGAAATATTTTTGTTTAAAAAGTGATTATTATTATTAAATAAATCTTCTAGTTGTAATATTACATAATTTATTAATTATTTCTGTAGTTACCATTTTTACTAGATTATAAGAATTTTATAGCAATATTAAAGTAACTTGACTGCTCATTGGTTGTTTTATTTTACAAGAAAAACTAACAAATTATATCGTGAGAAGGCTGATGGGTGTGTATGAAGTTACATTGTTAGATGGATATTCTTATACCTGGTTTTGGTATAAGAATTATTTGGGCCACTTTTCACTACATGGGGAAGTACTCTAATCTTATACTAGCATTAAAGCAACAAAGGTATAATACATTTTATTTTAAAATTTTTACACAATTATTATGTAGATAATACAAATCGTTGTATAATTTGACATTAGGTTTTATTTATATTACATTTATATGCACATTTTAAAAGTAATCTACTTTGATCCCACTATTATTTCTGTTTAATAAATTCAAATAATTCTAGCATACGAAAGCAACTAAGAATATTGGCTCTTAACATCATTATACCTGATAATTACACTTAGTTGAGCAATTTTAGTACGTACTATAATACATCTAATTAATATTGAAAGCAACTTAAAGCAGGACAGCGTCCACTAATTGAAATGTTACTTGGTAGTCTCAATTTTTTTAATATTTTTCGAAATATTGTTGTCCAGTAATAATGCAAGCAGCATTCGAGTTATTGCTTTTGAAGACAAGTTTGAGTAGAAATAGTCTAATTATTCTTTATTTTTTGATTTTTAGAGTATTATTTGGGAGGAGAAACAAAACACATGACAATGAAACCTAGATCACTTTTCAATCATGAATAAATAATTATAGACAAAGTTTTTAACTTTTATTTTTATATAAAAATCTGCAGTTGATCAGGCTACCTCCCCCTGGCATCATCACTGGCCCTATTAAATCAGGCATGTCAAATTTGCTGGTCATGTTCGGCCTGAGAGGGGAATGCAATTAAGTGGCAAGTTATTTAAAAATTTAATAAATTAATTAAATAAAATTGTAGTAACATTTTTATTAGTGGACCCTGCAATTCAATCTAATAAAAACCATATTTTCGTTCAATCGCATCGAAAGTAGCACTTTTCAGCTCGGTTTACAGGGTGAGAAACGCAACTCTTACTAACTAGGGCGGAAAAGTGAAATCTTCTTTAGCCAGGGGAGGAAAATTAATAGGCTATATTTCTAAATAATCCAAATTACAAAATATTAATTTATTATTTAGATTGATTGAACGAAAAACAGAATACGTTCCGTGGGCGGATGTTTTTCTGCAGCCGTCTGACTACAAAGTATGACTTTCCGCCCTTGGAATGCAAACTAATATTTATAGGTACATCGTTAATAATTTTATAATATTGAAAGGGGCAATTTTTCATCGCGGTGTTTAGTGTGAACGATTTTTTTTATTTTCGCGTATTTACATATTTTATTAAGGTATTTAATTAAAAACAACAAATCGTCACAACAATGGACACCCTGCGTTATTGTTATATTTTAGTGTCGTTTGTTTCATCACCTGCTTGCAAATATTAGGCCGTACGGAAACAAACTTATCTCAGAGTCGTAACTAGTCTTTCTCGGACCCCACGCAAAATTTTCTTTTTCGGCTTCTAAATTTTTTTAAACAAATATAATTGATATTATTATGGAACACAATAATATGCATGAAAACGTAGGTCAGTCATATTAGACTTATTTAAATTAGAGCATTAAACCTTCCAATAATAAATTAGTCTTTTCAGTTTGTAAACTTTGATTTGAGCTTTGATAAGTGGGATTATTTTATTATAACTATATACACCAAAGTACTAAAGTGCATCTTTTAATCCCGCGTGTGAAGTTTATTTTCTTGAATGATAGTGACAGACACTTTGGCATTGTGGTATATAATAAACTATTTTAGAGTACTTCTGGATATGAATTATTCAAACAAATTTTAAAATTCATGCAATTCACTAATAAATAATGCAATAGGTTCTCTAGAAATTTTCATATTTTGTCGCAACGCATTGTTTATTTGGACTTTATTCCCTAGGGATCAAAAAAAATTTAGTTCTAGAGGATTCCCCGAAAATCTTGAATAAAGTATTACTTTTACTCATACTACAAAGATCGGAACAATGTTCTAGTTGGTACTTCAAGTCCTACACCCTTGTCCCAAAAACAATCAATTTTAGTGATTTATTGATGCTCTTCTGCCGGAAGACTAATATTCCTTACTTGAAGGATTTGATGTCTAATATGACTCTCCTTTATGATTATAATTTTCAAAATGTATACAATTTTCTTTTTATTATATTTCTGGATCCTCCGTTCATATTATGCAATTGACTAGTTACGGAACTTCTGATGATCTAATTCTAATAATTAATATACAAACCAAAATAATAATAATAATCATAGTAAAATTTCATAAATTAATAGCGGTAGTTCTGAAATTTTACTGATGAAATGAAGCTTAGAATTAAAATAAGTTTTGATATGAAACAAAAGATGAGATAAATTTGAATACTTAATTTGCATAATTTTGGTAATTGGTAGTAAAATCCAATTACCAATTACATTCGTTTGTTAAAAGGGTTGAAATGTATATTTATAATCAAAGATGTAATTTTGAAACAGCTCGTAATAATAAGTACGTAATTAAATTATTTAATCTAATTGAGAATTTCTAAACATGATAAACTAATTTAAAACGTTTCATAATAATAAAATATAATTTACTAATGTTATAAGTATTTTAATACAAATTTATACCCAAAATAGCCGTAAGATACCATGGAGCTATTGTACAACATGCAATAACAAACTATTAAATTAAATTTTATGCATCATAAAAGAGTTTTAAATAATGGCTACAGCTCGTGGGATTTCATATGGCAGTTAAAAATAATGCACGGTCGTCAGATCGGTCATCACGGCTCACTTGGCCTCTTGTGTATTTTTGCACCAATTAAAAGCCTAGGAACTGTAGGTAGTATATAATTATAAAAATTGTAGTTCTAGTTTTATAGAAAAAGACACAGGGAATAGCAGAAAATAAGCTAACTTCCTTTTTCAGTCATAAGAAATTGGTGATCATTTTGAATTAATTTTATTATGGTCATAAAATTTATCTTGTGAAAATTGATATTATTATAGTGATAATATTTGGATTCTATAATGTGCATTCCATAGGTAACCAACGATCACATCAAGCTTTAACCGAATTGCTTGCGATATTTGGTAAATGGAAGAGAAAAATTGAATGTAATAAAAATTTTCGTTGTTCCTAACGGTAAACTACATTTGCGCAAAGATTAACGGTAAACCAGATATTTAGATAAAAATTTAAAAGGACACTTGGGTTTTTCATTTTGTAGTAAATTTTCATCTTTGATTTCGAGACACAAAGCAGGTCAGATATTCGAAGTTGATGATTATAATTTATATTATATTTTACTTTTAAAGATTCCATCATCACTTTTTTTTTATGTCGGCATTGATTATAAAGTTTTATTGATTGGGGCACAACGGTCTATTTCTACTTTGAAAATGCGAAACAAATCTCTCAAGCCCGTTCATTTATAATAATCAATCTAAATGTTTTCAAAATTCAAAATAATCACTGCTTTCTCTATTCCCTGAATTTGTTCCAAAATTCTTTTCACCTACAAGTTAAAATCATAACATAACATGAAATGTTTATTTTATAATTTACATTATTATATCAATTTTTAAGTTATACGCTTTAGAATTATCTGGCAAACTTTATCTCTTAAATGCACTTAGATTTACAATTCCATCAATGTTTTACAAGTCAAAGTATAGATCGAATGTCATTTGATAATTGTGCAAAGAAAACTTCAAAACTTTATTTAAAAGAAATGGAAGTGGTATGCAATAATAATGATTGTGACCTATTTTGAATTTAAATGTTTTTCATTTAAACAGTGAATAGTTTAATAATTCGTGGTTTAGGTAGTGAAATTCAATTTTTGCTAGTAATTTATATCCACACTCGTCAAGCTAACATAGGTCTCGTTCGCCTAATATTTTGGGAAAATAAATTTATTTGAACTGAAGCTTTGGGCCATAGAACAGGAATAAATTTGATTTATCATTTGGTTTAATAGATATTGGTATGACGTTATTAATGTGATGTCAAAACGCTTAGATATAGACCAACCATACTATGAAAATTGAGCCAGTGCTTAGTGGCCATATGAAATATGGCCACTGGAGCAATTCGCGTAGTATATGGTTGGCCTATTTCTAGGTGTTTTGACGACATCACAATGGAGTCAATTGTTGTTGAACTTTTCTTTTATTTAAGTTAAAAATGCTCATTTTGCAGAATATAAACACATAAAGGACTCCATCATATTTTAGCTTCAGATTTTACCCACTAATACCCATATTCGTTATCAATTTGTTAGTGTGATATTATGTAATCATCAAATATACCTACATATAAATAAATTGAAAATATTTCTCAAATTTATCTCAGAAGATAAAACGCGATCTTATGCTTTTATCTTTTTAATTTTAAAAGCAAGAGTTCATAGCGCAAGCCAGTCGAAACAATTAAGTCGCAAGCACAAAAGTTTTCAAATGCTTGAAAAAATATTTTTTAAATTAAATTTTGTGCATGATAACTGTATTGTAATTATTTATCTACAAGATGTATGAGTCCTTTTATGGAATGTTGTCCTGACATGTCAAATATCAAATTTCATTACATGAAATACGAACCAATTAATTGCATCAATAGCCTGATATACATACATTTGCGGACTTTTCAGCGATTTAGGTTTGACTGATCAGACTTCGGTCCGTTGCGCACGTGATCCGGCATGTCCAGTCCTTTGTTTTGACCGTAAAAGTAAAAATATAGCGTGGATGGAGTAACAGATCCAAGAGTTCTGCAAAGATCAGCAGATTCATCTGCCACATAGGTGCAGATTTTTTAGCGGACCAGATTTTCCGCAGACCTGATCCGCTAAAAAGTCCGCAGGTGTATGCCAGGCGAATGTTTTATTATCAAACTGCTCAGTATTTCTTGTGCAATTTTTGAGTTTCCGGTACAAAGTTGGAATTCATTTATCACCGAGAAGGAAATAATTACTATAAGCTGGTAAACAATAATAGAAGTTAATGGAGAATAAAATTAAAAGGGATAATTATAAAACGTTTTATTTTATGGTAATAATATTTTGTAGCTTTAAAATGGATGTTGTATTTATAGCAAATTAATGGAAAACCATGCAAATTGTCACATTTTAAACATCAAAAGTTTATTATTACAGTAGTTTGAAATAATTTGTTGTTTTGGTACACATTTTTTATGACATTATTTTTATTATTCTAAATGCTTTTAGCAGATAAAATAAAGCTCCCGTTTTAGAAAATATTTACATAATTTATTTATATAGTAATTTTATTAATAGCAGTCTTTATTTATTGAACATTTTTAATAAGTTTCTTAGTATGAAGCAATTTCTAAGTTGGTTCTAATAGATTAAGGGCAGGCACAGCATAGTGAAGGCAGGCATGATATGATAGGTCTATGCTATTTGGAAATTTGCACTAAAATTGTTACAAAATTCTTTTGCCAAATGAAAACTTCTTAAGACCTGCAGCTGTTTGTAGAATTTGCCTAATCACTAATTAGCGCAAAGGCTCACAGATATAGTAACACCTTGTTTTTTCCATCAAAAATTTTCCAATTTAACTTAACCTGATTTTTAAATCAGTGAGCCAGGCACTTGTAATGATAGGATTTAATAAAAAAATAAAGCCTAAACGTCAAAAACAATACTTTCTACTCTAACAGTCAAATAATGTACAGTCTTGGCCAAATATATTTGGCAATCCACATTAAGTATTGAAATTCTTTGAAAAAAGAATGGCAATGGAATAATTAGCTTTATTATAAACTACATTCTGAACCTTGTCGGCTTAATTACAAGTCCTGTATGATCGATTTAATTAGTAATGCTGCATCCACACCTCGCTAAAATGCATTCTCTCGAATAATTAGTCCAGAGAACCAGTCGTAGACGAATACTACACATCTCATTAGACTGTTCGCTTGTCATTCGTGTGCAGAGGAGAGAGAACGGCCTGCAATTGTAGATAAATTGTTCGTATTCGGATACGAGCATCACTTGATAATGAACCACAAAAACCGACAACAGATGAATCGTTCCTCGCGTTCGTCCCGAATACCAAACGTCACTCGATGTTCGGTTCGGCGATTCATGGAGGTAGCATAACGGTTGTTCGGATATAATTCCACTAAGAATTCCAAATTTGCCAAATTCGAATTTATAAAATTCCAATTCCAAAAAATGTCTAATTCGATTATTAATGTTATAAACGAAATAAATTCATGTTTTGTAACAATTATAGTTGTTATCAGTGAAATCACGTAACACTTAACTTATTAATTGACATTAGTGGTTTAAAGGCATACAAGAACATTATTAATTAGGAAAAGTAAATATATATTTGAATTGTTTCAAAATTCTTTATAATCTAATAAAAATTATGGGTAATTAGCAAAACCAAAATAAGGGGAAGAAATAAATTAATAGTAATTTTAAGTTGTAAAATCCATTCAATTCCAGTTTTTAGAATCTACGCAGATAATAATTTACCATCGTACATTACAAGTTTCTCAACATTAAATTTGAAACAACGAATTGAAAATTAGATTTCATCGTGCACTTCTAGGGTACATAATTTGAAACTTTTACGTTTGGAGCTTCAGGAAATAATATTAAAGCAAATTATACAATTTATTTCATGTATATATGAAAATGTTTAAAAATAATTGTTTTCGGAGCCTAAAAAATTGGATACTGAATAATATAACAAAGTATTTTAAAGATACTTATTTTGTGAAATTGGTATTCGCAAATATTATACAAGTACATCTTTTCAAAAATAAAGATAATTTGAATCAATTCATTACAAATCCAGATTAATTACCCAAAACAAATAATTGTTTTGGTTTCTTATATGTAAATCATCTAAAGCTAATATAATAAATCAGATGGTAAAAAATGGGGCTTTACAATTTTTTTTACAGATTTACCGTGTCTTATACTATAAAATGTACTTTTTTCACAAATCCTCATTATCAGAGTCTTCGAAACAGTTATTTTGGTTACTACCGTGAATATGGCACACATTTTCACTATTAAATTCTTCTTCAATATCGTCAATAATTTGATTACAGACATGCTTATTGTTTATATTTTTTTGAATTTCTTTATTATTGCCTTCGTAATTCTCGTGGTCTTGGTGAAGACTTTTATTTGACATCTTTTGGCATAATGCATGATGTCAGAGATTCATGGAATCTCCTTCGGAAACGTCCACTAAAGGCCAATCGCTCTCTGGACTTGAAGGTCTGCTGGAACTAGTTGGACTACTTAAAGCGGTATTTGGTGTAAGAGGAACTATTTTTGGAGGGGGTGAAGGGTTAGGCGAAGGTCAGGTCACGCTTAATACCGCTGGTTCTTCTGGTTCTGGTGACCAACAGTTATCTGATAACCAACAACCAATTACGACTGTTACTAGACCAATTAATAAAGCCAACATGATGTAAACTTCCGCATTTCCTGTTCACAAAAGTTAAGTATTATTATTTAAAAAATGATTACAACAAATTTAATTTACAAGAAACCATAAAGGGTTACATTAGTTATAATATAAATAACTTTTTGGGAATCAATTTTCGTACAAAAAAGTCTGGATAGCATATATTATTTATTTATTTAAAGATGTGAAAAATAAATTTTAAGTATAATTACTTAACTTTTAAAATAAATATTATGCTGTCATGAACTTTTTGGTAGGAAATTTAATATCTTACAAATTAAATAAGAATAATTACCGATTTTGTTGTGATTTGTGCAACGTTTTGAGTGTTTATAAATAATAAATAAATTACCATATTGAAATGTTTAACTAGTGGAAGTTATACGTCATCAATTGGATGAGAGTCAGTAATAATAAATTGTGCAAGTAGTGAGAAAATTTTCTCCGTACTCTAACACAGCGATTCTCAACCTGGGGGTCGCGGATCTATTTTAGGGGGTCGCAGAAAATTTAGCGATTTCTTTCTAAAATTAGTTTTGAATTTGAATTGGAAATTAGTAACCTGAATTTCCACGACCTATTTATGCGAGGCAGGATTTTTAGCTTTATGCATAACTAAAAACAAAGCAAGAAATCGACTTGAAGTGGAACCTGTACTTAGGATTTCCCTTGCTCGAACAATTGAATATAGGATTGATAAACCAGGCCCGTAGCCAGGGGGTGACAAGGTCGGGCAACGTCCGATCTTTTAACCCTTTATCTACCAGACAAGATTTTTTTAGAAACCCATTTATGCTCCCAGCGGTACTTAGTAAAAAACGTAAAAAACTAAAAAATATCAAAAAAATTTATATTCTAATTAGGGATTTCATTTCAAGTAACTGTAAAGAATAAAAAATAAAAAAAAATTGATGATTTCCTCACTGTATCAGTGTTTGGTATTTGAGAAGTACTAAAATTTGCGGTACTTATAAGTACCTATGGTAGACAAAGGGTTAAAATAAAAATATGTCAATTGGTTAGTTTCTAATTCGTGATAATAAATTAATTGATATAATATTTTAATAATTTACAGAAAATTTGCCCATTCCACATTGGTTCTTTTGTCTGAAAACATTTAATAATAGATTGAACAGAAAGTTGCAACTTTATTAAATTCTTAATTTTGATATAGGTAGCTACATTTTAGTTTTTTAATTATTCCTATTGAAAATTGTTATTTTTAATTTTTTAAGAATTCTTTTAATTTTTTAATGTTCCACATTTGCATAAAACTATCTTTATGTATCTGCCAAACTGGTAAATTTTCTAACTTTTCTTAAGGTGGCCGATTGCTATGGGGATTATCTACTTTACTCAAATTTATGTAACCCCCACTGCATTTCAATAATACTATCGCCAAAGCTACGAAAATTTTACAGGTTGTTCCTCAAAGCTTCCCGTGTAACATATTGAAATATGAGACAATTATGTGTATTAGTTTTCGAGTAATCATGAGATTTCGCATACGCATGCGCAATACGCGTCATCGCTTTATTTATTTAATTATCAATGTAATAATTATCTTATACGCCTCATATTTCAATATGTTACACAGGAAGTCTTGAGCAACAACCTGTAAAATTTTCGTAGCTTTGGCGATAGTATTATTGAAATGCAGTGGGGGCGAGTGGGGGTTACATAAATTTTAGTTAAGTAGATAATCCCCATAGAAATCGGCCACCTTAAACCGCGTTGACCATGAAATTTCAAAAATTTTCGCCTGTGGCGCTTGAAAGGGATCCCCCCGCGCACCCATGGTGCTAAGATTTGCTTAGCCATGCAAAGCGTTTGCCCTACCTTCATTTTCGGTCTGGCTACGGGCCTGTGATAAACTCATATCAAAACATCAAGGAAGTCATTAATAAGTAAAAAAAAAAGTATAAATTGAGTATTTGTATTTTTTTTTTTTTAGATATTTATCTATTTTTTAATATAAATTTTAAAGTAATTTATGACTATTTTTGATTACTGACATTGTTAGGGTCGCGGAAAATAAGGAAGACAATTTGGAGGTCGCGTCGTAAAAAGGTTGAGAACCGCTGCTCTAACAGAACAAAATTGATGATTTTTATTTGAATTGATATTTTTCTAATGCGTTTTACAAGTTTTTCCAAAGTAAATAATTTTTCAAAAATAAGGAAATTCTACCACTGGATAGCCGGAGGTTCAAAATTTTTGATTTCTAAAATAAAATTATAAATTATAAAAACAAAACTGACTTGGTGTTTTTATAAAAGAATATCGCGTATATAAATTTTTTTTTAAAAGTTACTCTTTAATTTTCCGCCAAATTATTTGCCGATGAACCATAGTTAAACAAAATCAAATTACAAAACAAAACAAAAAATCTTAAATATTGGTTCTAGTTCCCCTCGACCCCGATATTATAAAGCCCCTCAGATAGTATTTTTAAAAAGTCAGCGATTAAAAGGTCACCGATCTCAGTTTTTAATTTTAAAGAAAAACAAATGAAATTTGCAACAATGAAATTTTTTTAAATCAGAAAATTGGAGCACATTTTTTAATGTTAAAATTGAAACAAAAAAATATTACCTTGCACCTACCAAACTAAATCTATTTATAATGTAGGTATAACTTGCTTCTCCATACTTTATAAATAATAATTTAATTTAAATTTAATGAATGAAATTAATATTTGTATAGGTACAAACTTATTTTAAATCATGGCTACCTAATTGTTTTCGAATTCCATTTCCCATTTTGCTTTTCCACAAGCTATTAATAAGAGTTGGGTCAGCTCTTCTCCATTCCCTCATACCACCGTAAGTTCGACGTATTCCTCCTACCCCCCCTCCTCCACTGCCACCAACTATTATTCCGGGAACGATTCCCGGAGGTGGTGTGCTTTGAGACGATCCTGCTTGAGGTTGTCCGTGAGAGCTACCCTGGGGTGAAGGAAAACCCATAACTGCCAAATAAATAGAGTTAACATTTAAGTAATTACCTATGCATGTATGTATGATGCGGTCACTAAATTTTCATATTGGAGCACAAGCTTAATTCATTAGTAATTTATTGTTGAAGACTCAGTTATTTAATTTACGTTTAAATATATTACGTGAATGTGTTATTTTATTCATTAGATTTACATATAAAAGATACAAATGTTTTGCTTAAAATTATGTAATTTGTATTCAAAAAAACGCGTTTTCTTTTATACGGAGATTAATCTTTAACTTGAATGTCTGATTTTTAATTCACCAAATTTATGCTCCGTTCCATTTTATGCAGAAATAAAAATAAAAGTTGAACGTAAGGTGTAGTGTTTTGTTCTATTATGAAATTGGTCGGTTGTATTTAATTTATTTATTCAAGAGATGCATGAACAACAATTTTCAAAACCTGAACCAAATTTATAGTTTTAAAGAAAGTTTTCTTTTTTTGTGGAAAGCTCAAGCACTATTTTTTTTAAATAAAAGTGCAGTGCAATTTGTAATCTTTTTAAAGTTTAATGAAAAATGCTGTTCCGAGTTGCAAAATGTACTTTCAGACTTCGTGCGGATTAACTTTCCAAGATAATCTATATTTGTTAATGCCTTTATGTGCTATTCTATTTAATTAGTGAACCAGTCTTACCTATTAGGAAGACAAGGGCTAGCACAAAAGTAACCGAAAGAAGCCAGCCCATTCCGTGATGTCAGCAGTGGATTGTGTAAATGTGAATGGGAACCATTCCGTGACAAACGTGAAAAACTTTTGATTGCTTCCTTTTTTAAATTTGCCACTTCAAACAATTTTCTGTAGGCTTCTATATTAGAACATATTGCAGAAATCTGGAAAGAAAAGAAATTAAAAGTTTATTTAATAAATTAAAAACCAAGTTTCTTGGAAATTTCTAATACACTCAGAAAAATGAATTTCGCGTTCTCTGTTCCATCAAGCATTGTTTATCCTACGAAAAAACTATTTATTATCATTATATCTCATCCTCATACCACTGCTGTGGAACGCAGAAGAGTCGAGTTTTCTTGTAACAGAAAAGATACAATCATAAAAATATAAGATTGTTTTTTGTGAGAACAGACAACTTAAATAAAACTGACTATTTTATTTGAAAAAGGAGGATGACCCATTTACGAAAATGTATTTTGTTTTCAACATAATTAATGGAATCGGTCGTTACTTCGTGAAACACTTTTAATTAAAAATTAATAAAAACACACGTCTACTTTTTACAAACACTTTAATAAAACAAATTTTCTTTCTTCGGGCTTCATTTATAAAGCAATTTCTTGTTGTTGGAGACTTCTTCGCTTTGTTTCTTCTTCCATAAACATCATTTTATTCTTGTCCAGTACTCGATTTTTATGGGATTTACAACAGCAGATTTATCAAATTATTACTTTACTACTGTTAGCCACACACCCAATTGTACCGATTTTAATGTTATACTTATCAGTTTTTTGTTCAAATGTACCATTTGTAGTTCAAATATAGGTACATTTTTAACTTCTAAATAATGCTCCATTAGTTAAAAGTAGTTTTAAAATCATTATTTGAATTGTTTAGCTGTTTACTCGTGATAATAAATTAATTGGTATATTTTTAACAATTTCTAACGAAAGGCATATCAATGCCTGAAAGCTTAACAAAAAATATATTAATAATTTAATTGATTTAATCGTAAAATTGTTTAAAATAATATCAATTAATTTTAAATCATTATGAAATGCAAAAAGTTAAAAGAGCACTTAAATCTCTGGTTATAGTAAAGACCTTTTAGTTAAGTGGACATTAACGTTTTCATTCTGAAATCGGCCCTGTCACGCTTAGAGAATGCAACAGTTCCACCAGATAGGTAGGTAAAGTCGACTAGCAATTACATTCAGATTATTAACCCTGCAGCTCCCACATCTATAATTTCCTCACAAATACCTCAATATTTTTAGTTTGGCACTCCGGACTCTTATGTTGCCACAGTAAAACGTAGCACCACCAACAGTTTGAATCTAATTATGTGCATAATAATAATTATGCACACAACTGACTAAATTTGCAATCATATTCTAATTATAGGTACATAAGAAGACTTATGGAAGCCACTACTGATGGAAGCTTTTCATAAAAATAAATTTATCCTGTGAACATCTCACAGAAATCCGGATTGCAATGAGAGCCAGCAAATCTGATCAATTCCCGAAACTATTTGCAATCCAAAATATCAACATCAAGTCTACACTACAATTAGCACCATACAGTTTAGTACCATAAACGATCTTGTCGTAAAACCACAAAGTTCTCAAAAATAGCTGGATCATTTCAATTCAAGCGATACTGGTCCTTAATTTAAAGATTTAATTTAAAATTTTCAATGAACAGATGAATCCTGCTAAACAAACTGCTCTCGCAGTATTCTCCAGAGACTTTCGCTTTAAGCTAAATTAGTTGAGACAGTTACGACTAGCGTAAAAGTACTATGAATTTTTCCGGTAAGTCTACGCTGATTGTCAATAATAATATAAAGAATTCTAACCTAAAAAATAGAAACTTAATTAATGAAATTTATCCACACCTTAAATTGCAGTATATTATTATTAATTATTATTCTAGAAATTGATATTATATTATTTAATTTAATTATACTATATAAAATTAAATACATATAAATATAGTTTTAGTTATTAACTTGGTTAATAATATGTTTTAAGTTACTAAAATGCAACAATTGTAATTTTCAAGCTATAAAGAATTAGAATCTATAAATGAAAAACTATAAACCATGTTTCGTTCTTATTTAAGCTCCTCAGACGGATATTGTCACGTTATTTACCCTCTGGTAGTTTAAGGTTCATCCTCGAACCCTAATTTATAAATTAGACATCTTATGTGGCTTGGGTTTCAACGTTTTGATACCGTAATTACTCTTCGACGGGGGGATTTAGTACAACTCACAATAAAACATGTCTTCCACAATATACATTTAATTACTATTATTAATAAAACATTACATGAATAGAGGCGTAAGTGTAAATTGGTCGGTCTATTAAATATTCTTAATTATTCATACCCTACGATGATGAGGCGACATCCTTCTGTTGATTTCGCTTGGCTGGCGGATGTCGATTCGGGCTTTGTTGCTCGTGGATCCTCACAAACACTTAAGACACTGACGATCGTTCACTCAAGATTCATGACCAAAGACTGACTCAAGACTAACTTCTTTACACAAATCTGTTCCTCTATTTATATTGAAAACTCCACTAGTTATTTCTTTGTTTAATCCAATTCTTTACATTCCTAAGCAATTATATTTCTTAGAAGAATCTTGCATTTTCATGTTTGTTTATTTTAGATAATTAGATTCTTGTTATGATTACCAAGAATCTAATTATTAATTATGTGTAACTGGCTATTCGAAAGTAATTTAATATTATTGCAAAATATCTACCTTTTATTTGCGTGACTAATACTGTCAACTTGGGAACCTGTTATCTTGTGATTTCGAAATTGTTATGAATCAGCATTTCTTTTAATTATTAAGTTTACTGAACTTTGGGGTTGTGACAATATAAAAGTCTTTAAATTATACTATAATAATTAATTTTATTTCATTACAGAATAAACTAGTATCTATTACAAAAATTATAGTAGTAACTACAGAACCTCAAAATTTGGTAGTTTAGCTTATTTAGTACAATTCGTCGAGCGAATTTACAACTTTTGTTGTAATCTTAATTAGAACAGAATGGGTTTTCCGCTGACACTCAACTGTTGCATTGCAAAAAATTCTCTAGACACGTTGAACTTGAATATTGTACCAATGCATTATTGTGTTAATAAACTTCAGTAAACCAATTAAACGAATAGAAACATTTTATAACCACATACATTGTCGCAAATGTTTTACCTTGTTCGTTTAATTACACAAAGCTAATTTTTGAGCAAGCTCATCTATAAATTGTCTGACTTTCCACGGACGTCCGTTAAACTACAAACTCGCCACAAAATGTCACACTTTTGCTTCTAATAAAACAACCTACTACTATATTTTGCAAAAATTTAAATTTGATTGCAAGCCATCGTTGTAAGTAATTAAAAAGGCACATTTGTTACGTTATGACTCATGCAAGAATGATTTATAGTGTTTTAGGGTTGTAGCAATAACCGAAAATTGCAATTAACAAATTAAATACTATCTACGCGGTTTTGGCGATGGGTTTCTTCACTTGCGGGACCCTAAGCTGACACCTCATGCACCTGTGCATGTATACGGCTGTATACGGCACGTATACGGCTCTGGGTGTGCAGTTAAATTGAAAAACGATACTTAAAAAATCAGCAAAAAACGAATTATAACAAAACTTTTGTTCACAAACTGCCTCGATAAGTTACATTATAGCATTTGAAACTTTGAGTACTTTCAGTATTTATTTTAGTTGGCTGCACAAAAGCAATTTAAAATTTAAATTGTGATTAAAATAAATTATTGATTATCATATTATTATTATTATGTGTTATTACTAGAGACAGGATAGTTAGGCAAAATAAAACCTCAAAAAAGGCAGGCAAAAAGGCATTAAAAACAAGCAAAAAAGGCAAAATAAAAGGCAAAAAGGTACAAAAAAGGCAAAAACGTTTTTTCAACAAAAATCATACAAATTCAAATTAATTCTCTTTATTTTTGTACCAACTGGTTACCAGAAATTTTTCGATATTATCTACAGCAGCTTAAATTTGTTCTCCTGTCACTCAAAATTTGTTTGAATGTGGAGAACGATTTCTCCACATCGCAAGACGTGCTAGGGGCAAATTTCAATGAACTTATCTGATCTGGAGTTAGCTCTAAATCAATATCGTCATTCGAAATTCCTTGATGTATTTTAGAAATTTCCTGTATAATTTTATACGATGGATTTTTTTCTAAAACATTATATTAATTTTTCATTAAATTTTTTCCCTAGTGTCGATTCTCTGCTTCACTGGAAAGCTAATATAACAATAACATCTCAGTCAGTTTGGAATTCGTCAAATAAGCATAACGTCACCGAATCGTAGTAATGTGATAACGCGCGCTTCATAATCGAATGGAGAAGAGGTTTTGTTTTACTAATTACGTCTAGCATAGCCGGATTATTTCAAGAATCGGATTCTACCGATTAGTAGAATTTGAATTTAAAAATTTAAAATTTTTATAATTAAATATAACATTTAGAAATTTTTAAATAAAATTAAGAAATAAATTTTAAAAAAGCAAAAAAGAAATATTTTGGTTCAAAAAGCACAAAAAAGGCAAAAACAACCGCAAAATAGGTGAAAAAGGCAAAACAAAAAATGAATTTTTGAATAGTACATGCTCTGAAACGGATTTTAAATTGGGTCTGCCTGAAATATTTCAATTTAAAAAAAAAGGCATTTTGCCTAACTATCCTGTCTCTAGTTATTACGATTAGGAAAACAAGAACTAGCAATTAAGTTTTATATTTATTGTAGGTATACATTAAAGTAATTAAAAATTCGGAATAGATTCCCAGTTTCGCATGTGCAGACGAATAGGTCAGGATTAATCCTTAATGTATTCGGAATTAGTTCGGGATTTCAAAATTTGTTGGCTTCAAGAACAAATGAAATTAATATGTGTTATAACTAGAGACCGGATTTTAAGCATTTTTCATTTTGTTCAATTTTATAAGCAGCTCTTTGAAATTTGAAATCGACACGAATTACATAAAAAGAAGTAATTTGACATATACTTTTTATGCTTTTTTTTGCTTTTTTCTTGAAATTTTGCTTATTTGCTTTTTTATGCTTATTTCTTATTTTAGTGCTTGTTTAGGACTTATTTTAATAATTTCATGAATTATGTCAATTAAATTCGCGTTAAACTGCTAAATGTAAAATATACTATTTTTTTTAAACATATTTTAAATGATAGGAGACACCAGGACCGTAGCCAGGATTTCATTTCGGGGGGGGGGGCACTTGTAAAAAGCCATTTTCGTTATTCCGGCTTAAAGTGAGCGGTTTACGGCCTCATTTGAGGTACGAAAAGTGCCTTTTTACGTCCTAGGGAGAAAAAAGACGAGGTAACCAAAAAAAATGACCTAGTCCCGACACAACAAAAAGCGGTTTACACTAACTCGGCCGTAAAGTGATTTTACATCCTCGGGTGCGTTCGAGTGCCTCGGCTTCGCCTAGTCTACGAAAACCTGCCCCATCGGTTGTAAAATCTCTTTTTTAAAAGCTTTTATTTAACTTGGTGTGACCGTTGTCCGTCGTCCGTCCCTTGGACTTTTTCGAGGCCGTTTTTAACCAACTTCCCGAAGTCCTAGAGAGCTGAAATTTGGAACATAGCTTTCTCTTGCAGCGAATTTTCATATATTAATTTTGTGTCCCAAAATTCCGCGAAATAAGCAAAAAATCGGGAAAAAACTGAAAATAATAAAGCGCATGCGTGGCTGCGCATTGTACAGTTTTACCATACAGGGTGAAAAGTTACATTACTAAATCGCATTCGCATTTTTAAGGGCCGCATTCAGGGTGAAATATTTTGTTTTAATGATGTATACAGGGTGAAGCATCAAACATCAAAAACACATACCATAAGAATTCTGATAGGATGAAGCAAGAGCTGTATTTGACAAATATTACTAAAAAAATTATTTATTCATTACTTACAAGGACGTAGACGCGTTTCCCCATCTGTAAGTCGAATTTTGGGGTGAAATTGGCATCATAGGTTAGAGCCTAAATGAACATTCATTATTGGTTTAGGATTACTTTTTGTAATCGAAACAAAAATTGTACGATCGAACATCTGACACCAATTTCACCACAAACTTCAAAAATATAACGAAAATAGAAAAACACGTCTACCCCCCCCCCCAATATTTCGCGAATAACTCCGCGACGGCTGAGGCTCAAACGAAAAAATGAAAGCTCAGTTAGACTCTAACGATGCTTTAACGTTTTACACCAATTTCACCCCAAAATTCATCAAAAACACATACCAGAGGAATTCTGATAGGATGAAGCAGGAGCTGTATTTGACAAACATGACTAAAAAATTAAAAATAAAAAATTAAATAAAAAATTAAAAATTTTAAAAAAAACCTTTTATTTAAAATTAAAAAGGTGCACTAAAAAATAAAAAATAATTTTAATAAGAATAAACAAAACTTCTTGAAAACATCAATATAAAAGCGTGGGGCTATTTATTTAGAGGTAAGCGAGGTAAGTAAGCAATTGCTAGCCCCACGCTTTTATATTGATGTTTTCAAGAAGTTTTGTTTATTCTTATTAAAATTATTTTTTATTTTTTAGTGCACCTTTTTAATTTTAAATAAAAGGTTTTTTTTTTAAATTTTTAATTTTTTATTTAATTTTTTATTACGGCCTTGTGATGTAAACTACTATTTTAAAATATAAAATTTCCGGTTGTTCCCTTTTCTTTTTCTTTTCAACATTTCTGGGGCCTAAGTGCCCCCCCCTGGCTACGGGCCTGGGAGACACAATTTGACAATGCAACATTTGGAACAATATTTATAAGCTCTTTTTCAGCAATAAATTAACTAATTTTTTTTGAAAACTAGCAAAATGCTTTTGAATAATTTGAAAAACAAAAAAGTGCTATTGTGTATGCTTTTTTTAAATAAAAGTTTATGCTTTTTTGATCAAGTTGGTGCTTTATTTAGTTTTATTTGGTGCTTTTTTTAGTATTATTTGGTGCTTTTTTAAGCACTTTTTTTTTCAAAATTACGTGCTTATTTATCCGGTCTCTAGTTATAACTGCTTGTAGATCCTAAACATTTTGCTCTTTATTCGGTTAAATTTATTTTATTGCTATTATTATCCATAACAAAAATCCTTTTTTGTCAGTAGCAAATAAATATTGTGAAGTATTTTATATAGTAACTTTTTACTTATTGTGAATGTTACATTGTTCGCCTAGAATTTTGATTAATAATGTGGAACTACATATACTATCTTGTTAAATGTCAAAATAAGTTTATGGTCCAAGATCAACAGAATTTTATGTGTAGTCCACACCATTATAAAGGTGAAATAAATGTCTTGTGACCTCAGTGTTAAGCCGCTATAAAAACCTATATCTATCAAGTTCTATTACAGTGTCGAAATCGGAAACTATACATATATCGAAGTATTGAATTTATAAAAAAACCTTTACATAATATAAATGACGATTTATATCAGTGTCTAAAATATTTACGTTAATTTAGATTTTTAAATGATTTATTCAGTTACATTTATATTACCAAATTTACATTAATTATAATTAACTTTTACTAGAATATTGCTATTTTAAATAGATTGTGAAATAACTGAGCAATAGCTGGATACTCTCAAACGCAAATTAAGGCACTAACATTATTGTATTTATAAAAGCATAATAATTTTGAAAATTTGACCATGGTGAAATAAGATTGACTTTACTTGAAGCATTGAATTATTATCGATCAAATAATCGAGAAGAAAATGTGCCTAATAATAAAAGGGAAAATTGAGTATCAGGAGCAAGTCTATTATGTCGAATTTGTGATTTGATTTCATTATTATAAGTTGCTATTATAAAAAGCGCGACAGTGCTTCTAAGTTATCTAAAAAGTAAAAATTAATTGTAAAACAAAGCAAACAAACAATTTACAGAAGCTGCGACCTACCGGAGTGACATTGCACGGCTAACAGTAAATTATATGAACAAATTTCAACTGTCCAACATAAAAAACAAAAAATTTGAAGATTTCAAATACGTTCAGGTACAAGTTTTGGAACGCTGACACTGCTTCCAAAAGGGCTTTTTTTAATTAAGCCGAAAATAGTGAAAATTAATGTGGATTCCTGCGATAAGTAAAGTTGACACAGGAATCTGTATTTTACAGAGGTAGGAGTAATATTTGTATATTTATTTTACGGGTTTTTATCGTAATTGTGCCGATATATAAATATTAAGACAGTGGGGAAGTATGCAAAAGTTTATTTGTAAATATTAAAGATTTATTTAATTTTCGACTTATGAAGATACGAAAGCTAGGATTTGAAATAAGTAATATTAAATGTGCGATTGTATTTTCACTAAAGTTCTCGATATGATATAAGAAACAAGGTTTTTTAATTTTTTTACAATATATTTTGGACGAAAATATTTTAGACACAGGTAACTTCAATTATTAAAAAAATTGAAACTTATTATGTTCCCCTTTATACCCTTTATTGAGTAAATAACGGTGGAATGCAAAATAATTTTTGAAATAATAATAATAGAAAAATAGTGAAAATAATTTTGAGCAACTTTATTCCAAAAAGTATTGCAGCGATGTTCAACTGTTTTTCTCCTTTTGCTATCGTGTTCAGGACGGACAATACTACGATGTACCTACATGTACTATAACTTTGGTAATTTAACCATTGTTGTGGATACTACGGCTACAAAGTTAGCAAACTTATAATTTGTATCAGCAGCACTTTATTTTGATAGCAACTGTGTTTTTTTAAAGTGTATTTTTAATGTAACGATGTTCATTACGGTTTTGCTCAAAGGCATTACCTTTATACCTTAGTTGTTAAGAATAAATTACGCTAGGTGCCCGAGTTCAGATGAAAAGACAATTAGACACTATCAAAAAATAAAGATTGAACTAACTTTAAAATTTATTATATTATATTATGCTACTTTTATAAAGTTTAGTAACTTTTATTTCTACTTCACATAACATAGTTTTACCATCAATTTATTAAAGATATAATCAAAAATCTAAATGAGCACGTAATTTTTTTGAAAACTTTGAAAACTCTTACAGATTAAAGTTTAAAATTTTTAGTCTGAAGACAGCAAAACAACTGTTATTCAAAAGTTTAAATGCTTTAAAACTTTACCAGCGACTTTACTTCAAAATCGAACGGTAGGATTCAGCCCAATACAGATAATATATTTATTCACTCAGCATAAATTATCCTCTTTTTCGTACTATACACATTAAATAATATTTCTTAAAAATTCAAGTTTTTAGTTCATCCCTTTCTGAACCGATAAAAATTCGAAAAATATTTTCTTTTCTGCTCTGTTTGATTACAAGAAAACCATCTTATCGTTATTCTTATTCTAGGTTTATACAAACCGCTTGCCTTATGTAAAAAATTACGTATCATTTATAACGTAGTCTTATAGTAATGTATAACAATTACGCGAGAATACCTACCTATATCATAGTGCTCAGCATAAAGCGGCGTTCACAATGAAGTGGGGGTCTTGCCTTGCTTCGGTAAAAAACTAGCAAGAACCAATCAAAATGAATAATATTTTAATCATAGAAAAGGATAGAAGAAAAGACTTTAATTTAATTGGAGCTTGCTATCTTTCTACCGAAGCAAGGCAAGACCCTACTTCATTGTGAACGCCGCTTAACGCAAAGCAGCCGTACGTCACTAAACGGTCGGTCGTTGGGTCGCCCAATAAGGCTGGTTCTATAAATTTTGTAATTATAATTATTATATTATTATAATTAAATATAAGGAATTGATATTATTATACACACAAAAAAATATTGCAGTAAAAATGAAAGCATTGCACTAAAATCAACATTATTTGCTTTTAAAAAGGGCGTATACATCGAAACTTTTAATTTGAAAGTAGAGCTACTTTCATTTTGAATTCATACTACTGTCAATTCGAGAGTAACTACTTTTGTAAATAATATCAAGTTTCAAAAGCAGTTGCTCTCAAATCAAATATTAGGTATTTAAATTGAGAGTGGATTTATTTGTTTTTTTAATTGATGCTACTGTTAATTCAAAAGTAGTTACTGTCAAATTAATATTAGTTTATATTCGTTTTAACAATAATCCGACATCAAATTAACAAATAAAACTATTATTTCTTTTTTTAATTATTATATTTTTAAGAAACTAAAACTAAACAAACCAAAACTAAAACTGTTTTTTTAATTTTGCGACAGTTTAATAATTAAAATCACTAACACTTTTTACTATTACAGCACGAACTTTGAGGAGCTCCTTCCAAAATTGTAAATTTTTGTTACTTCCTTTATTTGCACTTTGTCGTTTTGATTTTGAGCTTCAATTATTATAGTAATATTCCTGCAAAACATAATATAACATCAGACAATTATTTTTATATAAGTTAAAATATGAAGTAAACTTACCGTATGTTCTTTTGGGAAAAGATTTAACGATTTGCTGGGTTAATAAGTCAAATTCCGTCTTTGTTAAATTTATATTATTCAATCTCATGTATTCAATAATGATCCAGTCTTCACTGCGGCAAAGGTTTTCTCAATAAGGTTGCCATTGCGGTCCCGTTGTAAAATGTTTTCTATATTCTATAAACAACTTTATTATAAACAAAAAAATAGTTAAATGTTAAAAATATAAATTTTAAGAAAATACATTCAAAAAACTACTTACTTCAGTGGCTTTCCAATGTTTAAGTTGCCTTTGATTGTGTAATATGAAATATTTTCACTTACAAATGGAATGACATCAACAAGCACAGATAAATAGTAGTGCGCAGTAGTTATATAAATACAAATTGCAATTTTGCACATTCCATTATAAAATAGTACCTCAAAATGAATATTTATACTTTCAAAACAACATTATAAGTTTTCATTTTCACTTCAAGACTTTATCAAAAGTATATACTTTTGAAATGATGTTACCCAACTCATTTTAAAAGTATTCAATTTCAAATAGAAAAATTTACTCTTAATTTAACAATATTTAAATTGAAAGCAGATTTTGAAAGTAGAGTTTCTCACGATTCTTTCAAATTAAATGCAATGCTTTTATTATAACAGCAAAACTTTTATTTTCACGTTGAAAGCATAATTATTCATTCTGAAAGTAGATTTTTTTTTCTGTGTACCAAATTATACATTATTATTGAAATAGTTAAAAAAGATAACATGGGAATGTCATAATTCATAAAAATAAGAAATCCATAAAATCATCTTTGAAAATCTAAGTACTCTAAAGTACCATTTTATATTTATTTATCTAGTTTATTATTATTACAAGTACTAGATAATTACATTATCGTAGAAGCACTAGCACTAAACTTTTATATAATATTTTTTAATGCAGCTTCAAATTTTTCTCATTTTATTTCCACTTGATCAAAACGCAATATGTTTCTATAGTATAGAACACAATGCTTTCCTATAACAAAGTTAGTTTCAGAATGCATTTTTCTCGATGACATATCCAATTTCTTTAAAAAAATCTTCCTATCAATTTTTTTCATGTAATGGCCTATAAATCTGGTTGAAGTTTTGCAAAATACTTCTCAGTAGATTGCGGTTACAAATCAGTTCAAGCAGATTAATCTATTAATTTTTAAATTAATTAATAAAACAGTTATTTATATCAATCAATAGAATTTACAAAAAGCAATTTTTAGTTAGCAAGCATCAGATTGCAAGGTATATTTTTCAATCATTTTATATTTATGTAAAATTATAAAATACAAATAATTTTCACAATTTATTTATTTGATGCGAGAGAGATAAAGAGTGACAACTGTTATAACAGCCATTTTCAAATTAACTAGAAAAGCGTTTTTTATTGAAAAACCAATTGACATAAACAAAAACACTTATTACAAGCACTCTCATAAAGTTTACATCAATTTTTAGTATTCATACATAAATAAAGGTAACTTTAATTCAACGATCTCATAGATTATTTACTTGGTAGGTTTTATAGAAATTATTTCTAACTTTATAAGATTACATCTTCAAGAGTGGAAAAAAAAGCTTTGACATTGCCAAAAACTACACAATTAAGTTAGCAATTACGTCTATTATATTAAATTCTGCTAACCGGATAAATTAACCAAACAAAGGAAATCAAAATAAATAAAAATGACAACTTGTATAACAGTATTAACTTTTTTTAGGAAATTGTTTCCTTAATTCAGCTACTTGTTAACTTGTTAATTGGTAGAATTATATCTATTTTTGCAAGGTAATTAGTATTATCGTCTACACTCTACAGATTTTAGTTTTCCATAATTAATTTACCTTCCAAGGTAAGTTAGATATTATGGGTTCCTGTTTTGTACTCAAGTAAGTTTACCCTTCCTTAAATTATTAATAAATTAAGTTAGGTACACGTTATAATATTATTACAATTGTGCGGTTTTATGGTAAACAGTATTGCTGTCCCTCGGGTTTTCTAATAATACTTTATATTACATACACAATTTCAAAGTTCTTTTAAAGATCCTTCAGATGATGAAAACTACAAAAAGGTGGACAACATTTTATTGTTCTTGCAGGTTAGCTAGGCTTAACTTGAACTTCGGAAAGGAAGTTATAAACATGTCCTTCAATGGCGTAAAAACTTTGCTTGGGGGCTTTATTTGGTGCAGGATCCTCCAAGTAAAAATTATTAGCCAATTTCCTAAAAAGGTATTGCGAATAGTTTTTTTATTACACCAAAATAGTATGATTAAATTAAAAACCAAATTACTTGTAAAAATAACTACCAGAAAGAAAGCAAATCTTGGAATATAATATCAAAATTGCTGCAGTTATATAATAGGGCTTTACAACAAGGACTTTGTTTTTAAATTTTAAATAAAACACTCATTTTGGATGAGACTTCTATATATTGTCGTGAAACGAAATGGAACCCAGCTTTGTATTTAATTATTATTTGCAGTAGATTAAGGGATGTTTAACCGAAATAACATAGTCAAGCATGGTTTTGTAATTGAAGGTCAATTTATGTTACCACTGACACAAGTACGTAGCGCAGAAGGTAAGTCGCGCGGCTTGTAATCGAGAAGTGCTGGTTCGATCCCAGCGAGAGTCTAGAAATTTACAGACAAGCACACAACTTAGCGCAATAGTGTAAGTCGCCGGTTCGTGATGTGATATTGCGGGTTCGATCCCCGAGTTGAATAAAAATTTATAGTACAAGCACACAACTTAGCGCAATAGTGTAAGTCGCCGGTTCGTGATGTGATATTGCGGGTTCGATCCCTGAGTTGAACAAAAATTTGTTTGAGAGATATTGAAATTTAGTAGGCAGAATGTCAGTGTAGTAAATCGCTGGTTCTGAGATAATGATAGAAAAAGTTGGCTGGTGACTGTGAGGCCAACTGGAGCGTTTTTGGTGAGGTCCACCATAAGTGACTAATTTTCGAGTTTTCTTGAAAAACCCAAGTGTTTTTCAAGCTGATAATAATTAGTAAAAAGTGTTGTCCGACGTGGACGAGTGTTTTTAGATTGATTTGGAAGTAGAATCTTCAAATTGCAGCGTTTTTGGAAAAGCGTCATTGAAACATTTGGTATCACACATGTGGATAAAAATTGCCATTCCGCCATTGACGAATGATCGAATGATATTTGTAATTACGACGATTACGTGCCTACAATTAAATGTTTAAAAGAATAAATTCAAACTCGTTAAATTTTGAATTAAATAATTTTACGTACCAATTTTAAGGTTAGTTACACGCTTTAATTAAGCTTGGTTCAAATTGATTGAAATTTGCCAACAAACTTTTCTATACGATTGCCGATCGTTTTAATTTGGATGATTTGGAAGAATTGCGAAGATTTGGTGTCGCAGTTCGATATTTTCACAAAATTACAGAAGCTGGAAACTGTACACAGGTGCCACCGTAATGACAGATGCAAGCGCAAGGCGAAGGATTTGTGAAGCAAGAAAACAGTGGTTCTCAAAACGTTTTCAACAAGTGCCGATAACTGGTAAATAATAAACTTTGAATTTTGTTACACCATTATTATTATAATAAATTTATTTGTCACACGATTTACACCTTAATGGGAACCTGGAGTATTTTGAGGTTGATTTGAATTTAAATGCAAATACTAAGGGTTCCTATCACACAATTTTACACATCAACGACCAAAACGAATCTGTTCGTAAACAGCACATGCTCGACTTGTTTTGCATATTAAATTGAATTTATTTTACGAAAATTTAATTAGTCATTTCATATGAAGCTGTGTTTGATTTAATTTCATGCAACGGGACGTACCCCAATTTAGTTTTGTAGCGTTGTCGATAACGACGGTCAATTTGAATAAGGCAATTTATGCAGTTTTGTTCCTGAAAGATGAATTTTAATTCTACGACAATAGTGCGGTAAGTCGGCCGTACATTTTGTTTTGTTTGACGACCCGAAAAGGAGAGAAGTACGAACCCAACCCTGAGATTTGTCTCCGTACAGAAATCGTATGCTTAACGATTACATAGCTACCGACGGCACTCTAGTGTTGAGATATTGTCCTGGTAAAAATAAATTTCTAAATAAGGGTCGTAGGAAATATCTCTACAATATCTTTATTGATATTATTATAATGTACAAAGTCTACTATTTATGAATGAAAAATAATATCGGACAAATCTCCACCAAGACCACGCATACAGACGTCGACGTCGCGTAGTCTATTATCTCCAATTAAGCGTCGGATGTAAGTTTTCCAAGCTTCAATGGATTGTGGACTATCTGCATAGATAATACGATCTAGGCGGCCAACGGATTGCAGAATTAAGCGAAATTATTCAATCAGGAAATTTCATTCGCAATAAATTAATTGTTTCGATGGCTGTGTGCCATGTGGCGCCATTCTGCTGAAACCACATATCACTCACATCAAAGTTCATTTTAACCGCTTTTTAATAATATAGAGGCAACAAAGAAATTTGCCTAATGGTACGTTTTCACGCTCATGCAATTTGTGCAAACTGGCTGGTGCAAGCCAATTTGCGTGAAATCGCACCATAAGAATAAGACCATTTTAAGCGGCGAGTTCTTTTCTAAGCGCGTCCGTAGTAAAGGGATTCTATTACAATAATTTATTGTATTATTTTTATTGTTATTGGTTATTGAGGTGTAATTCAAAATGCTTCTGAAATAAAAATACTCTAAAGACATAAATCAGCAAAATGAGAAAATTGTAATTGTAATTAATATTTACATAAGTGAACCAAACTGACATCAAGTGCCACGTCTACTATATTTTCTTGGGAATCATGTATTATGGAAACAAATGTTACTTGTTATATTAGTGTCTACCCTAAGAGAAATAACAACATTATTTAAAAATTATGCAAGGTACATCTTTACTACTCTGGAAAATTAAGCCCATAAATTATATATTTAATGAGTTAACGTAAGCCTTAATATAAAAAGTTTTATGTAATTTTTTATTTTATGGGCTGTAGTCTTAACGATCTCTACGATCTTAAAGTTATAACAATTTTGTTTAAATACAAATCTGAACCAGTTTTCTCATCTCTTTTGTTAATCATTATTAATAATAATAATTTGCTTTGAATATCTTCTAATTTGTAAAATCTTTTATACTTTATAATTCTTTGAAATGGTTAGAGATCTTTACAGAAAATAATTGACAAATAGTCCTACATCGGGTAAACGGACACCATTATAAACCATTATGAGGTGGAAACTAACACCAAAAGTTTGGTACTTCATTAAAAGTTTTCGAGCACTCTGTTTCCTTATATATCTTATTTAATTTTCACGTCAATAGCAACATCAATCCATTAATAGTAAGTATAATAATATGAAATCTTTTTCGAAAAATTTAAGCAATGTAAAAATATTTTCCTTTTTGTGTTATTCCAATTTTGTTTCTTTAATTTTACTGTTAAACAAGCATTATTTTAGATAGAATCAGATGGAAATGTTTCCATAACTGGAAGCTTTTGCATTGTTTGTAGTTGTGGCTTAAATTATGTTTTCCGTGTGGATAAGCTAATTAAACGGTAAACCTGAAGTTAATAAAAACAAACAGTTTGTTAGAATTTGTAATTATTTTAATAAAGTAAAAATTTAATATTAAAAACTGAAGTGAAGTAAAAACGATGTGATATTCTACAAAAGTAGGAAGTCTTGATTTAAAGATGCATTTCTTCCTATCTTTTAGATTGTGTGTAGACAGTAAGATGTGTCAGCGTTCCAATTCCTAGACTTATTTTCAATTTTCTTTTGTGCGACATTTAATGAAGATTGGGTTTTTATTTTCTTTTATTGTAAGTCAAATGTATTTTTATCATTTTATTGCGTTTTATAACTAACACTTTAGAATTCAACTAAATTAATTTTCAAAATTTGCTTGTCAAGATCCTAAAATTGATCCATAATCACTTTTAGTGCATTTCCAAAGTTTTACTTTTACCCTAAGGTGAGATAACTAGGAGTAGTCTCTCTAAACCAAATTTATGTTGTGAGATTATATAACCAAATAAATTCAGCTTGTAAATCCGCAAAATCTTGCTAACGTATTCACGGTTATCCAACTGCATTTTACACATTCAAATGTATTCAAAGTCATTTATGCTAGTCTATCACTTTATCGTTCTACAAAATTTCTTATAACATAATAATCTAAAAACAATAAGATAAAGAAGTTTTGTGAAACATAAAAAAACACAAAGCAAAAAAGATGTTATGTCGTAGATTACATATTTGTAATAAAAACGAATCCACAAGCCACCGGAAATGTTGGAAAGACATTTATATTGAAAAGATTTTGTTATCTTAAATAAAAATTGTTCTAAATTGCTGTATTAAGGCGTAAGGCATGATTACGTGTCTTATCATTTCATGTGGCACGAAACTGTGCCAAATTAAATTTACTCATCAGTCAAATATTTAAAGTGAAAGAATATAAAACGAATATCATCAAGTTTTATTGTGATTGACAACATCTGATTCCATGGATTTGCTCAATATAATATTCAATTTGTGTTTATTATTTCCTTGTGAGAATCTTAAGCCAAGAAAATGATATTGGCAGTTTCCGTTATTTCTTTAAAAGCTAGCTAAATTGATTTTGTCAATCATTTTTAGCTTTTATGATCAACTTTTATGATGACAAAAGTTACACAAATAAATAAAGTTAAAAAAAATCAATTCAAGATTTGGATATTATAACCAATCGTACTTTATACTCAAACTTCCATAAGACGATCTTCCAAAATATAGGAACACTCAGTTATGAAAAAATTATACTATTATGTTTCTTCTGTATTCTTTTTTATCAATTCTTAGGGATGGCTGATTAAATTTTGAATTTTGAGTTTTTGAAATCATCTACTAAAAATGGTTGAGAGTAATATTATGGGTTGGATGGTAGAGAAAAGGGTGAAAAGTGGACATATGTTTTAACGGTACCATTTGGGCTCGTACATTTCCTCCTTACTATTCTAGCATTTACTAGAAAATAATTATTTTCTTGAAATTGAAAAGCAATTAACAATTTTCTAAGTAGATACGAATAAATGTTTTTCCAAAAATTGATGGTTTCAAAAAATAGTTATTACAGATCAAAATCAAATAATCCTACAAGCAAAAATAAAAGCACATGATTTTTCGATTATTTAACAATTCTTACGAAATTCTGAATCGATTTTATGGTAAAAAATGTGTACTAGATTCCTTTTAGTTAACCTTAAATGATTATAAAACTGGAACGCACAAAATGATAAAAAAGTCATGTTCCATGGTAGTTTTAGTACAATAAAGATGGCAGTGGATTATTTTCATCGGAATCTAATTCAAATCAAATGATTTCCATAGTGTCACTCCTTGGTACGTGGCGTACAGAATTTTATAACTCGATGTTATTCTTGAATGACATTTAAAGATTGGATCAGAAGAGAGAAAAATTTGGAGAGCATTCGAATTAGAAACAAGAATATTAAACTCATTTGTCAAAAAAAGGGCAGATATGAAGATTTTAGAGTAAAATAAGTTCGTTGTACAGAAGTTTGACTGTAAATAAAATTAAATAAATATAATTACCGAATTAATGTAAAATTAGGTTTCAAAATGTAATAATTAAAAAATTAAATTACATTGCAGAGTTAATTTATTAATGTATTTCGTCACGTCGCGTCGCGTCGTCGTATCGCGTCAATATTCGTAGATTGTATTTCCAATCCAATCAGTGTCTGGTTATTTCCGTCGAGTTTTTACGCGCGAACTCAATTAGGGCTACTTTAATTTTCTTAATTTAATAAAGAAAAGCAATAATTTTGAAGCATAAAGTAGACTTAATGTTATCTTAGATTTTTATCAGTGTCGATGGACTTTGTTAAACTAATTTATTAGTATCGATTTACCATTGGATTGCTATTATTTCCGGTAAACTACTAAACTCAACAAAAACAAGACAAACAAGTAAAAGTTTAATTTATTGCTAAATTTACTATCTATAAATTTTTATACGGAACTTCCTTTAATGTTAACGTCAAAACCGTTAACATAATATCTTGAAAATAAAATTAAAATAATTTCTATTCAAAAATTCACCGATATAAAATATTCATGAAACCAAATTCAAAATTTCGTTATATTAATTTTTTTAGAATTAGCGAGAAGAAGCGATTTTCGAAGTTATAAAAGTGTTTAATTTTCTTTTAAAGTAAACGAATTAATTATAAAATTATATAATCGATGAAGTCACTGATATAGAATGGTTTAATTTGAATTTTAAGCCAATCCTTAAGATTTCAATTTATTGTTCTAATTGGAAAGCACACTATGGTAGTTATGCGAGTTCGACGTGATTGTGCTCAAGTTGCTAGATAATTAATATCGTGACAATATGAAAATCTTCTTTATTTTAATACTAATTGGCACAGAAAAGGGTTAAGTACCACCAGAGTTAAAAAATTGCTCTTCTATCTCCGTTTGGTCGTGTTTCGGTTCAAGGATCTTAATCACTCTCAATTTTTCACGCTCCCGTTTAAAACAACTTTGCGAATGTTATTTTGTAAGAAATAACATTTCCTAAATTGCTAATAATAACTAAAGAAACTGAGCATTGCTTAATTTAAATTTAGAATATTTAATATAATTTTCACACCCTCTTTAATTTAATAATCCAATATCAGAAATACTAGATACACATTTTAGTTTGAAATTTGACATGAGTTGTATTTAGTTTCAAAGTCTATTTAACGGCACGACTTGGAATGCAACCAACCGTTATCTAATCTTCTTACAAAATTAATTAACTTACCGATTATCTAAACCTTGGCATATGCTTTAATTCAGAGGCGTTCGCTACATTGCGCTCCACCAAATATTTCAGTTATTTTAAGATTTCATAGTTTTCTAGTATCTCCTACGAGTATAATAAATTATTATTTAACACGATATAACTTTGAAATTATTGTTTAAATGATAAATAAGAAAAACTTTTCTTACTTAATTAATGGTTTAATTTGATTACACTGCCTTGACCATAATCTGTACTTCAACTTATTCTAGGTTAAAATTCTTTTTCAATCAGTGCTTAAAATGTAGATTTTCATCGAATTACAATCCAAAGAAATCCAGAAAAAAAAGAACGCTGGAAAGCTTTCCCTGGGTTAGGATTTATCGTAGTGCATGCTTTGTGTGATGGTGCAGAGTCTTGTTGCACAAATACCATTGGTTTTTGAAATATTTCTATAATACCAAGAACAACACTAATAAAGTTTCCATTAACACAAAGAAAACAGGTTGCTGGTTTTCGGTTATAAGTGTTGATAATCTCAAATAACACAAACCAAGTAGGCAATCAGGCTCTAACCATCACTTTAGACACCCTGTCCATTATTGATTTGAGTTATGATTGTCAGAAAGATGGAATTTACCTCATCGAGTGGAAGGAGACGAAAATTGTCCTACGAAAAGATTATAACCTTTAGAAAGACCAAGCTCACACTACCCATTGAAAAATTATTTGTAGGTACATAATTATTATTGGATAGTTTAGTGGAAGTGGAACGATCGAGCGACAAGGCGATGCACTTGAAAGTTGGTTCCAATGCAATTATGCCACTCTCTGCAGTTAAGTGTTGTGGTTAATTAGGCGATGCTTTGAGGATCTCTCAAGTAATAAATTTGAAGTAGCTAAGTGAATTTAAAATATTCCAAAATGTAAATTATAGCCAAGTTATTCCACGAATTTATACCAAAACTGTTGGCTAAGTTTAACGCTTCTCAGAACTAAAATTTTTATTCACAAATAATAATTTTGCGAAATTGATTTCAATCAATTCGATGAAAGCTTTTGTTTAATGTTTAATAACAATTATTATTAAGAGGCGAGGGATTACTTTGACAGAGAGCTTTTCTGCTTGGGTAGTACGCATTGAGATTTTCAACAGCGACAAAAGCGTTTGTATGTTTTTTTGGAAACAATGGCTTAAGATTTTTCACGTCGTTGTGTATTATGCCACGTTTAGACTTTAGTATTTAGTCCTTAGAGAATATTCCGCATCATTTTTCATATTTTTTAAACTAAAATATATTTATGGTGATCTCTTCTAAGCCATTTTTAGTGTTTTGGTATTTCAAATTTAAATAATTAATATATGCGTAAACAGACGCTACTCATCAATTTGATTGATTGCTCCACTAGTTTTCTCTAAGTTAGTGTTTTGAATTTTAAGAAAATTTGATAAATAGAAGATCGATTACTGCTTCATGTTACAAACTTTTGTTTCAGAAATTCTAAGTAATCCCACCCGTCATTTAAAGTTAAATAATTTGAAATTTAGAAACTCAAATGAGTTGCCGAAAGTTAACTATGTAAACAAATATTTATTATACTTAATAAGTTCCAACTTCAAAGTTATCAAAGTTCAATCTTCTGCTTATCGAATAAAAGATGGAAAAATCATTTTATGTTCTGCTAATACTGAAATTTGACAATATTAGCGAATAGGGGCTTAACACAATTAACCCGCATTTACTTAAGAGCGCCGACCCACTTCCGCAATGGAATATGCGCGGTTTAACAACACAAATAAAAAAAAAATGGTTGGCAATTCATACATTTACGTTAAAAATCGGGTTCACAATTTCTATTTCCAGATCATATTTACAAAGAAAAAAAAAGATATTTACTACACTTGGGTGCAAATAAAGCGACCCACTTCACAATTTTAGATTTAGAAAACATTTTTTTTTTACAAATCAAACATTCGATTAAGAAAGCAAACATATTGTTTTATAGACTGTTTAATCACCTGTAATGGAAAGCCCAATTTATTAAGTGAAAAATCTTAGAATGAAATACCTTGAAAAAATCCGTATTTTATAATTATTATCAAAAAACATGGTTTTCAGAAAATTAAGCAGAATCATAATTTGATTTCTGAAAAATAAATGTATGCAACAGTGCCACTTGGGATGTCTTAAAAACAGCACCCATCTGGCTGTCGCGATATGGATTTGTTATGGAGGGTAAGGTATACTTACACGCACTTAGGTCATGATCGTGTCACTCCTGAAGCTATTATGGTAATTCAAGAATAATTTTACAAAACATTAGAATATCAGAATTGATTTTCAAACCCGGTTCTGGGCTTTAAGTCGGAATTATAATTGCTTCTGATAGTTGTCGCTAGTTGTTATTTGTAGCTTAAGTTTTCGACAGGTTATATTTACAAGTAATAATAGTTGATTTGAAGTTTTACCTTGTTAATTAATAATTTGAAGTGAATTTAGAACTCTTTCTGACAGTTGCATTACATTTTACATCACTCTGACAAAGCAATACTAAATTCTCCAGTAAGTTATTTGACCTACATGTGCATATTAATTCACTTACTAGCAAACTGCATGTATTAATATTCAGCAACAATAAAGTGATGGATTTTCCTATTAGCAAAGATGTTAATAGACAAATCTAATTAAGTCTAATTAACTGAAGAGAATAATAAATTCGGAAACTTTCTAAATTACGGGATTGAGTATACAGAATGGTGCAAGAATATTATATTTCTGAGGAAGGAACCGACAGGATTAAATTTGAAAATTTTATTAATCTTTAATTTTTAAATTATATTTTGGATATTGAATTCATGAAAACAATATTAATCATGCAATTAATTACACGTAATGTGGTTGCATTATATTAAAAGTGTTTGAAATTCTTTTGAACAAGGGGTGTGTGGAATTTAATTTTTAATTTTTGAAATTAATGTGAAATAAAATTAGTAGAAGGAAAGTTGGAGTGATATTTCTTTTTAGCATTTTTTGGAAGGGAAAAACTTTGCAAATCTACGAAAATTATTGAATTGGGTTGCAAAAGAATTTAAATGCAAATTGCAACACAGAAAAAAAATTGTGCTAAACATAAGTAAAATTGTGCATACTCCAGGTAAAATTTGGGTTGAAATAGGTTACAAGTAAAACATTGTGTTCCAAGCAGGTAAACTTTTGGGTCAACCTATCTATACCTGCATACAACCCAAATTATGCCTTCTTATGGTAAAACCTTTTTACTAGTCCACAACACAATTTTGTATTTTGCATAAGAAAATTTATTAAAATAAAATTTTTAATTTATAAATAAATTATTATTAGAAATATCTGTATTCACAGATCTTAATTTATTATTATACTTTTATTTTTAAATTGCGATAAATTTTAATTGCAGTAGGCACTTGACAAATTTTACTTACCTTTTATTTTTTATTTTGAAGATTTGAACTTGTAACCTCTGGATCTATAGGCGAACGCTGTACTCACTGGTCTACGAAGGGAATTATAATCATAAGCTTAAGTTATACTTATGTTTTGAGAATTAATTTTAAATTTAATAAATAAAATATATCGAGTTAACAAAAATGAAATAATTCAAAAATAATAAAATTTAATCAATGTTATTCTCACTGATAGTTAAAATTCTAATATTTTTGCGCTTACTCAAGTTTTTCTATATTTATAATTTTACAATATCAGATTATCACACTTCTTTAGATTTCTGTTTTATAACATTTAATTCTTTACATTAAAATTGTTTGAATTTTAAAATTTTAATATAAAGTTAACAAAACGTTAAAATATTACATTTTTTTGTATTTTTGTATACGATTAAAATAAAATTTAAATATTTACCGTAACAATTACCCTAACTTATAGTTTTAAACACGTGGGTTATAATTTTATTTTAAAAATTTAAACTTATTAATTATTAATAATTCTGTTTGCTGAAAGTTCAAAATTTAAGATTAAAGAATTTTTCTGTAATTAGAATTAAATGTTAAAAGAACAATCTAAAGAAGTGTGATAATCGTATTAATTTATTTTAAAATTATTAACTTATAAAAAACTTAAGTAAAATTTAAAAACATTAAAATTTTAACCCTAATTAAAGAACAACATGCAAGTCATTTTATTTAGAAACAGTTTTAACCTTTTATCACAAGAAAACCAGAAAATATGAAATAATGTCAAATACGGGGGGGGGGGGATCTAGTAACGTGGTGTTTTTTAAAAAAGTTGAAAAATATAGTGAAATTATTGAAGAATTTAGAAAATAAATACGATACAACGAAAAGTAATAAGATACTTTTGTTAATTATTCAATAATTTTACTATATTTTTCACCTTTTTTAAAAAACAAAACGTTATTTGACCCCCCCCCCTACGTTTTTGGAATTTTCATATTTTCCAATATTTTCTTGTTCTATCTTGTGATAAAAGGTTCTAAATAAAATTTCTTGTATGTTGTCTTTACTTACGGTTACAATTTTAATGTTTTAACGTATACTTTAAATTTAATACGATTATCACACTTCTTTATATTAAATTTTTAACATTTAATTCTAATTGCAGTAAATTCTTTAATCTTAAAATGTTCGTTAATTTTAAGCAAAGAGAATTATTAATAATTATTAAGTTTAAATTTTTAAAATAAAATTATTATCCACGTGTTAAAACTATAAATAACGGTAAATATTTAAATTATATTTTAATCGTTTGCATAATATTACGGATTAAATGTATATAATCTAAAAATGAAAATTTTTTTCAAATTTTACTGCTTTAATAATAATTAATCAAGTAAAATTTTACGTTTACAATTCGCACAATCTTAAGAACACAATTATTGGGTGGAACTTAAACAATAATAGTTACCATATACAATACAATTTTCCAGGTACAAAAATTTGAATATTTCTAACAAGCCCAGTACCTATCAAGAACTCAATTTGGGTTTAACCAGAACACAATTTCAAGAACACAATATTGTGCGAATTTAACATGAAGGATTTTTTTCTGTGAAGGTCACGCGATAGCCGTGTGATAATTCCGATTGACCGAGCTGGGTTATGAAAGTAGATAATTCAGCCAGATTTGGATATTATTTTATTTTTTGAAAAGTTTATTTTGGAAAATTGGATACCTGAATTATTCGACTACTACAATATACGTGCAAGATATAGACAATAAATTCGTACTATACCAGTGAGGTGGAAAATATTGATGCACGAAAACCTTGAAAGAACGTAATTAAGAAATTATTTAAATAATTTGAGGGTAGATCAAAGCGAAACAAAGAATTCATTATACCTTGCCATCAACTATTTAGTAAGTAAAATGCAAGTGTTAAATAACCCATTGTAAACGTTTAAATCAACGTTTATCAATTGCTCCGTATAATTTCTATACCTTCAAGTTACTAACTTCTTGCAAAGGAAATTAAATTAGTTTTGAAATTAAACTTGTTTGCTAAAATTTCATATTTACTTCTTAGATTAATTTAAGTGAAAGCTCCCATATTCACAGAGGTTAAAGTTACAAGTTCATAGTTTTGAAAAAAAAATTAAGAAATGATAATAACATTTGCTTACGGATAAACCAGTTTACAAACAAAACAGAGCACAAATGTAAAACACAATTTACTAAGTAGTAACTAATTTGGTTTTGCAGGTTTATCCCGATTTAAAAATAATTTATCCCAAAATTGAATGTATTGAACCAGACGAGTGGCCAATTACGTTATTCAAATTAATATCCTCAGGTTCTTTTAGAAAATCGAACAAAAATATTCTGCCTCTGGGTTTATGCAAGTTGTTGATCACAAAATCTATCGAGGAAAGTTCGAAACGAGCTATGCAACAATTATAATATCGATGAACTAGAGGGGAATCCGGTTATAACGAGAAAGCACGGGACAGTTGTTATAAGCGGACATTGCTATATACGGTTTAGAAACTATATAAAATAGTTCATTGAAAACCAATTATTATCATCATTAAAATCAAGGAAACGGAAATAAAAGAGGTTTCAGCGGAGCCATTGCGTTCAGATATTTTAAATGACCATATAATAATATGTCATTTTTATAAAACAATTTTGTTGAGACAATGAGAATCTCGTTAATCCATTTATATGCGTCATGAAAAATCAACGCAACGCAAGAGGTTTCAGCGAAGGGATTTCAACCAAAAACTAATCGGTTCTTGTTGTGTGTTCAAACTAGTGTGTAAAATTTCAAGTCAAATGGTGCAAGCGTTTGTTCGTAATCGTAATTGAAAAAAATGTTCACACATCCAGACATTGTTCCAAAACTTGTTCACGAATAAAACGATACCTTTGAATCGAAATTCTAATGTGCCTCCGCGAAGTTGGTTTTTGACTCGATTGCAAATAATTTTCTTTACTATGGAAATGTGAAAGTAAAATTATATAAAGAGAAAATCTTAACATAATAGTACTTACCCACGTTAAGTATCTGTTTTCGACTTTTATTCGTTCAAGTTAGGATATTTAATTCAAAATTTTGAGTGCCCCGTTTTATTCATATCGCCCTTTATTCTCAACTCAGAAAAACACTGTAGTAATCTTATAGAACAAAAACGTAAGTCTGAAGCAATATTACTGTGCGCCAATGAAAATATTAAATGGATAAGACGCGTCAAAAGTTAAAAAAAACTATCATAAAAATCGTTAAAAGTTTTGCTTTTAATATGTTGAGCAAACAATGTGCCGCTAAAAGTTTATTATTAGTTCAATATTAATTAAAATTTACCCCTTGAAAGTTACTGTATCTAAGTAGTTTGCGGTTAGTATTGTTGATAGAATTTCATGTACGCCTTATTACCAAATCAGATCTTCAAAATTTCAATTGGAAAATTTTGCTAAAAATGTTAAAATCCACAAGTTAATGTATTAACTGTATTGAAAATCAAAGATATGCTCTAAACTCCAATGAAAATTAAAAGAAATTAAAATGAACGCATGAAACGATTTAAAGAAAGGAAAATAAATTTAGGGTCTATTCAGCAATTCTTTCACCCAGTAAGCTATATATACGCAAGATGCCTTTTGTGTACACATTCTTGTAATATTTTTAATTGATCAGGACGCGAATTCAATACCTTCGGCTTCTATTCAAAATTTCTTTTATCCCCTTCGTAACCGTAGACCACTATAGATAATTTTACAAAGCGCGATTCAATATTCCATTACCATAAAGGTAACCTATAAAATCTTATTTTTTTAGATTATTCTACGCATAATCCTTTTCCTTCCCGAAATAGTAATCTCTTGCTTTTCATAAGTTAAATGGAATAATTTTATAAGTTTTCATTTGGATTGCAATTTGGTAATGAATTATCCAGAATAAAAGCCTTGTGCTTACTAGTTTTGCTATAATTAGTGAAATGGTGTGGCATTAATTAACCTCTTTAATATTAATGCACATAATAGAAGAATCTTAAATCTGGGTCAATCTCACCTTAGTTACCTAATCTTTTTGAAATGTATTTTTATTATTTTTTAATATACAATTATATAGGATGAGAGAGTATGTAATTTCTAAAAGCATTTTATCCCAAGTTTTCTAAAACGTTAACCATATCGCTTCTAAGTGCTAGCTAAACCTCTTCAATGTTTGGTTTCCTATCAGAGTAAATGGAACGTTACACAAATCCTGAAATTCAAGATGTATGTTATCATTTTATAAAGCTCATGAGTTGGGTACACATATTGCATTCTATAAAACAAAATGTTTACTTATAACTTGGATTAGTATACCGTGTGCAATTTTAAAGGAAACAGGACCAATAAAAAATATTACTGTTATAAAAAACTAATGAATTGCATTGAATTTAAATTGAGTTTTAAAAATGATTTCAATTATAATTTATTTTTTGCAACGAATTTTTGAGATTGAAATTAAATTTCGACCTTTGCATTTAAGTATCTGTTCGATTGCTTGCTTCAGTTTTGTTTGGTTATTTTCCAATTAACATTGGAGATTATCAGCACTTGCAACCTGAAACCAGTAACCTACTTTCTTTGGCGTACTACAGAATTCGTCTCTGGCCCATTCTGTAAGTTGCCTTAACTCATCCAATAAAAGGTATTATTTCCGAAAAGGTGAGACTGTTTTTTTTGCATACTGAATTTTGTTGCCATCAGTTTAACTTGGTCGGAGTTTTCCTCTTAGAGAAGATAGGAAATTGTTATTGTTGTAGGGGACTTACAGTTTAACGTGGACTCCAAACCACGGAAAGTGTAATGAACTTAATTTCCGAGAATTTTTCACCATGTTTCATTTGTTTTACGGTACTATTTTAATTTTAAAGAATTTTCATTATGTTATTTTAAAATTTTGAAATATTTACAACATAGTAAATTGTTTTGTTGGCCAATTTTTTTGTAAAAAACTGGGTGAGTGTATATTATTGACCTACAGAATGAGTTGTAGAAAGTACCTATCACTAATTTAGTTGGGGCAACTAACTTTGAATACCGGATGAAATTTGAACAATTCCCATGTGCATGTTATATAAAAACTATTTTTAATTTTCAGTTACGATTCCGAATTTCAAATTACTGTTAACTTTTATTGAAGCTTTACGTTCAAAATTCAAAATTGTTTAAAAAATCATGAACATGAAATTTATTTCAAGCTAAATCTCTTGTTAAAGTGTTGCCTCTACTGTAGAATTCTAAACACCCCTTAACGAATATTTTAATGTTTTAAATATCTATTCAGCATTAAATGCATGATTTATAAATGACGTTTTGCTTATTTATTAACTGCTCCATATGATCCCTTTCATATAATTGTTAACAATAAGGTAATTTTTATTAGAAATCTAGAAAAAGATGTACAAAAAGTACCAGACAACACTGGTAAATAAATTCATTTAGGTGCGTGACTGCAAACGAGGATTTTCTACAATAAATCAGCTAACACGCAGCATTTGATTTATTGTAGTTTTTACAAATGAAAATAAATGTATACTCCCTAAGTCTATTTTTTGGATTATTATATTCCATATAAATAAATACATCCAAAATCATTTTATACAATTAGTTTTTGATAATAGAAATGTCCTTAATCGCATCCTTTTGCATTAAGTATAATACATAGCTAAGAATCGAATAATAAAGTTCTAAAGAAATATCAACGTTAATTTCTGAGGTTTCTGTTTATCACTTACCTTTGTTCGCAAATAATCCTTTGAATTCACTCTTTGCTTTTTATTTCAAGTTATTATTGTGATGTTGATTCTTCGTCAACAAAGGCGAAAATTGCAATTTTAAAAATTTTAAAGAACTGAGTTAAAAGCAATTTTTAATCCGTATTAAAAGATTCCAAATTTTGATTTCTACAGTTTATTAGCTCAAAAATATGTTCAATATTTCTCTATCAATAGGATTATCTATTTTTATCCTACTTGTTATATTGTGAACAGAATATCAGGTATCTTTTATTTGCAGAAAATACAATGAGATCAATAGCACATTTTTATTTGCTCTTTGATGCCTACGCTAAAGAAAGCAAATTTTTTTTATCTGATTATATCAGTTTTACAGAAAAAACAGTTTTTTTCACTGTAGTTTTTAATATTAGTATTATTTAAATATTAAGAATAAGTTTTCGTCCCTTTAATAATAATAATAAATGTATTGTTAATTTTGGTTTAGTGGACTTAATAATAATTAGATTTCAACTTTTAGAGAAGACATAACCGTCTCTGCAAAATATAATACAAATGCCCACACGTAATCTACAGATTTCTCATTTATTAAAAACTTTTTATAAACTTGACTTTCCTTTTATTTTTCATCTTAGAGAGTTAAAAGTTACGTAGTTTTTACTATTGTGAAATTTGAATACTGTATGAAATTTTGAAAATAAAAGATTTTAAAACACATTGTTTCTCTAAAATCGTCACAGGAATACGTAGTTCCTTCCAGTAAGAAGTACTCGTCACTAAAGTTTTACTTTTCTGTAGGATTTCGTGTTATGCAACCCACCTTATTATTTTTTTATACAAATTTTTGTAAAATAACTTATTACATCATTATTTTCCCCTAGAATTCAGTAGATTGATACCGATGATAAAGGTGAAGTCTCCTAACCTCTATTTTGTCGTATTCAAATTTGTATATTAAATTTAACGATTTCAGAAAAAAGTTAATATTCATCTTGGCACTAAAGTTTTTTATTCCGTTTGACTATAGCGTTTGGCTAAATAAATATTATTCATATAATAAAAATTAAACTTTAATATCTTGGTATTCAAATACCGATTTTTTAATTGAATACTATTTAATTAACTTTATTTATTTAAGAAACATCCTTGATGAGATGGTTTCCCATAGAAAGTTCAATTTTCAATTGACACATTCTATATTTAGAAAAAGCTGCCCTATCCCTGTTATTTAAGAGCTTCAAAATATAATGTAACTCGAGGGCCATAGCAAATATTTGTATTCTAAAAGACATTATGGTTCAAAAAATTTTGGTGTAAATACTGTGGTGATATTTTTGACCAGATCAAAATCCAGTTTCGCATCATTATTATTTAAATTTAAATTAGCAGAAATTTTGCTATCGAGAAATGTGGTCGAGCATTTGATTGTAATCAGAGTCGAATTATGTTACCAATGACACACTAAAACACACTTAATTTTAATGTTGATAAAATCCAGTGACTTGTGATGTGCACGGTAAATTTAATCTAAAAAAGAACAAAGTTAGTTGTTTTCAATTTGAAATATAGGCGCGAAAAACTGACCTATTTGACGTCCAGAATGGCTCAAATTTTGTTTTATTGTTTTGGCAATTTGATGTTTCTGAACATGAAAAACGCAGCGAGAATTGGCTTGAGGACTTCATGGCAAACGGTGTAGCAAGCGAGACTTGATTTCGCAGGAGTCCAACAAAAAGTGACTATTTTCCAGTTTTCTTTGGAAAATCCAAGTGATTTCCACTTGGAAAATAAGTGCATCTTGTCGTCTAAATTGGCCGATTGTTTTTGATTGATTTGAAGGTAGGATTCTGCAAATTATCATAATTTTTGGAAAAGTGCAAAAATTTGCACATGCGATAAAGAATTTTATCAGCGCCGCCATTGTCAAGTATTTTGTGTAATTAATACAATTACACGCCTGCTATTAATTTGGATGATTAGAGAAGAGAATGCGAATTATTTAAAATTGAAGACAAAATTGAAAATTTTTGCTTACCTTAAAGTTGAGGTTATGTACAGCGTTTGTGCGAATATTATTTGGAAGTCTTCAAGATGTTGCCAGTGAATTAAGTAATGCGATTGCCGTTTATTATTATTTGGATATCGAGAGAGGAATTCGTAGAAGTCCACGTAATTTCGTTTTATGAAGACAGCGAATCGTTTGGTGAATTTGCAGGTTGCACGTTTCAACAGGTGTCACTTACGGAAGTCAGTGGTACCAGAACTTTTTACCACCGGTGCAGTTAACTTGGTAAATAAAAAACTTTGATTTATTGTACACCATTTTATTTTTGTAATTTGATTTATGTTACACGAATACACACACAATAGAGACCTGGAGTATTTTGAGGTTTCAATTAAAGAATTAAATGTGGATCCGAAGGGTCTCTATTCCACAATTTTTACACCCAGCGACCGAGACGAATTTGTTTCGCAGATATCATATGCTCGACCTATGCTTTTGTTATTGTGATTTAGAAATTTTTATAAAAATTAAACTGATCATTTTTGTGAGACTGAATTTGATTTATTTTTATATGAGGCGAACCACACCTGAATTTATTAATTTAGATATTGTCAATAACGACAATAATTTTGAATTGAGCAGTTCATGCGATTTTGTCTTTAAGGGAGGAATCTTTTTGAGCAAGAGTAGTGCGGAGGTTTGGCCGCAATTTAAAATTTTTATTTCGTCCGTTGAATCCATCGACCCTGTGGAAGAGAAAAACTCTTCTCCGGCATAAAACTAGCCTTTCGGGTCTTTGTAGGTTAAAAAGGGAAAACATCATAACAATACATACATAATATTGTAATGTATCTTAAAGTGGAAAGTTTCCAAATTCAAATGGTTGAAGTATCAAAACTCATTTACTAAAAAAAAATTTCTCTATTTAAAATGTTGAATTTGTTAAAATAAACATAAAATATTTTGAGTTTTTAATAGTAAGAATTATATTGGAAATATGTAAATTTCCCTAATCCAGCAGGTAGAATTTAAAAAAAGTAGCAAACTCCCATAATATTGAAGATTTTGCCAATAATCCTAGTTGTGACCTCCCCTAATGTAATACATTTTAAGTAGGGTAATTAAGATTTAACAAAATTACACATAATATGTAATTTGCCGAAAATTTTGAATTTATTTAAAGTTGAAAATATACACAACAGTTTTAATGAAAATCAATCACCTATAAAACTGTGATACAAAATTTCCTTTACAAATTGCAAGTAATTCATCCCATATGTGTTTAAAACACAAAAAAAAAGAGGTGCATAATGGCCATTGAAGTATCCATGTACTATAGTAAATAATTCTGTAAAAAAAACTCTGTACAATGATCAAATGTACCTACTATCCATATTATATAAAGCTTCTACATTGACCAAGTAGTGATATATAGTAAATTAGCAGCATACGAATATATGACGAGATTAACACTGGAATCATTAACCAAAAGAAAATCCTCCCCACGTTTTGTTTTAATTTGCATGCTTGATAATAATTGATGATCTACCTCGTCAATTAATTGAAATAATTTCTGTCTCTTCAATGGTAGTTATTTTTCACTGTAGGAAGTATGATTATGACTACCAATATTGGAAGCAAATAAATAATCAGGTCGCAATACTTTGATAGAAGCTCGGTAGCTTTTGGTACAGCATCTCCACTTTTCTTCTCCACTTTTTAATGTACGTTCAAAATAAAAGTTATAATCCTCATAAATCAACAACATAGTAAAATGTTACCATGTTAACTGGTCTTCTTCTTCTTCAGCCGTTATTTGTCCACTCCTGAACGTAGGCCTCTCCTTTTTCCTTCCATTTTTCTCTATCTTGCGCTAGTTGTTGCCAGCCCGTACCCGCCGATTCTTTGATGTCACCTCTCCATCTTCTTTGCGGTCACCCACGCTTCTCTTCGTTTCTCTTGGTCGCCATTGTGTCATCTTCAGCGTCAACCGGTCCTTCTCCTGTCGTGCCATATGTCCAGCCCAGCGCCACTTCAGCTCCGCCACTCGTTGAATCACGTCTTTCACTCTAGTCGTTCCTCTTATCTCATCGTTTCTGATCCTATCCCTCAGGGAGATGCCAATCATTGATCTCTCCATCGCCCTCTGGGTCACTCTGAGGCGCTCTGCAGTCTTATTTGTTAACTGGTAAGTTATCAACTGTTTAACTAACTCTGATGTTCCAAACCTGTCTGTATAGGATTACATATTGGCCACAAAGTTATAAAAAAAAGCGAATTTCAACAAATAACCTAAGCTCTGATGTGCCTGCCAAACCTATCTGTATATGGATTTCATATCACAATGACAAGAATTTTTGTTGAGCTTTTATTTAAAATTAAAAAAGTGCTCTAAAAAGTGAAAAATAATTTTAATAAGAACAAAGAAACCTTTTTGAACAAACTATAGGCCAATATGTTTGAAAGTACGTAAAAAATAAGAACAACTTGAAATAAATAAATCCCTTGAAGCAGTAACTTATGGATACCCAACATTTTTCACAGTAGAATAATAAATCAGATATTAATAATTTAATTACAGAGAACCAAACGCGATAAATGCAAAATAATGCTACACCAGCCAATAATAAACTAAAAAAAAACTAAAACTTACATAATGTAACAATTTATTGTAGAAAAGCGAACCACAACACCAATTAACGATTTTAATTAATTAACATATTTTATTCTATTCCATTTATTTTACTACTTTTATTCATTAGCAATATATTATCCCATTTTCAATCGTTCTGGCGAGAACTTCGGGTGATAAGTTCTCGCACTTTTGTCGGATTTTATTTTTAAGAATTTCCAGAGTCTGTGGTTTGTTCACATAGACCGGTCATTTCAAAAAACCTCTGTTCTGGAGCGGTAAATCGTCCGATCTTGCTGGCCACTGCAATTCACCAAAACGATGGCGATCCGGAAACGAGCTGTTATTGCCCCAAATTGATGAATTGGGACTGGAGAACATGTTGTTCGAACAGGACAGTGCAACCGCACACACAGTTCGCTTTACAGTGGACATTTTGAAGGATGCGTTTCCGGGTCGCCTAATATCGAAATATAATTCTTTCCATAACACCAGGTCATGTTAAACATTTTAAAAAAAAATATGAAATTATGTCGTTCATTTTAAAGATATAGCAAAATAACATCGGGTGACTGATTTTGGGCCACCTTGTATTTAATGTGAGTGTATTTTTTGTTGTTGAAATGTTTTAAATCACTTTTCCATTAACACAGATTAACTATTCATGTAAAAAATAAAAATAAATGCTTTATTCATAATTCCAATTTTATGCACTCTATTATTTAAATCGCTTTAATTGTCTCTAAATTCTAAATGGTCTAGTTGGGAATTTTTGAATCAGAGTAAGGCTGAATATATGCTACTGGTACAGCTGCTAATATATGCCTAGAGCGTAGTAAAATGAACTGATTATTTATTACCGCCAAAAATATGAAAGGATGCCTAAATTGATATGTTGAATTATATATTACTAACATTTTAAAATCGGTCTAGTACTAGCCTTAGGACGTGTTAAAAATAGGTCGTATTCCGGAGTATGGCTTTCTAAAATCACCCTTCTAAGAACACAACACAAGGGTTAGAAGAAATTTCTGCGTCTGTTATTCCAAAGCTTCTCAAAGTTTCAAAGCTTCTGTAAACTACTGACTTAGTTTTAGTAGTTTCATATAACATAGTTGAATTAGTGGATTTTTAATTTAAAAGTGAGTCCAAAAAGTACAATTTTTATAAACACAATTAAATGTTCAAGCTGTATTTAATTTGTACTTAATTTGTCCTAAAATTGATGCGATCTAAACTGCTAGCTTTACTTTATTACATCTCAACTCCAGGGGGTCATATCAGCTTCACACGATATCTAAACTAATAACTATATATGGCTCTCTTGATATCAAGCTTTAATGAACATGATTGAGTTTCGTAGCTTAGTATATTGCAGGTATTTAATACTTTTTTTAAATCAATAAAAACATTAATACAAAAACAATAATAAAATATAAGACATTGAGGGTAACACTTTCACAGTAGATTAACTTTTATAAACATAATTTTGAGATAAAGGCGTTTCAATTTAATTTTAATTTTGAGCAAATAATTAATAGCTGCTAATATTTAAATATTATTGATATAACAATTATTGGCAAAACAATGAAAACATCAAATAATAATTTCTTTAAAATATCGTTTAGTCTATGCTCGAACAGGAAGTACGTAATGTTTCAGTTCTATCGTATTGATTTGATATGGTCAATCGAACAGTGATAAACGTCCAAGTCATGTTCCAAAGACCGAAGTGAAGAAAGATATTATAGAAAAGGGATCAACTGTTATCGTACCCGTTACTTCTTTGGATAGGGGAAAGGATAATTCGAGAAATTTAATTGACTTAGTTATAGAGATATCTGAGGATAATTATTACAAAATTGGAACAAGCGAAATCCTGTATGTTATTAAGTATAAAACAAATAATAGTTGAAATATCAAAATTAACTGAAATATAGCGGTAAATGTCACCAAACATTGGAATTGCACAAATAAAAAAATAAAATAAAATTTGTTATGAATAAAAGTTAGTAATCCTAATTTTTTTCATTTTATTTAATAAAATAATGTGCATAATTACTGTGAACTCAACACAATAAAAATTTTTGTACATACAATCATTGATTTTGTAAATGCCTTGTATATTAATTATTATTATTGATTAATACAGTCTTAATAAAAAACAAGTACGTACATGGTGGCAGCGGTGGGATTTGCAATAAATATGCAGTACATAATATATTATAATTTACGATAACCTCTGACTTCAACCAACTTGGAGTATCAATATTTCATACTTGGTATCGTACAATGTTGACATTGCGTATATAAGAACAGTGTACGAAATGCATGAAGACTAGTAAATTTAAAACTTGTTGTAAATAAGCTTTAAAGGTCAACTTTGTACTAAAATTAATATGAACTATCAACCTCTTACATTGTTGGGTTCTTAGTTTTCTTATGGAGACTTAATAACTAAATTAATAACTACTTACCTACCAATTTTGATTAAATCTTTTAAAAAACTTAAAAAATAAACTCCCTTTACAACGGAAATGCTGCTTCTACACCATTTCCAGCTTTAATTCAGAATGCGTCAATTGTAAATCATATTAACCAATACTCAAGGCCACCCTTCTGAGTTACTATGAGAGGTCTTTTCAAGTTCAGCTTTAACCCTTCTGGCTAGTTCTGCGATGTGTTTGATATTCGGCCTCGCACAGCTTTCAAGATGGGCGACTTGAAGGCCGAAAGTATTAGGTAATCTGAACTGCAATTGATGCTTTCTGAAGTAAAGCTGAAAATAATGTAGATTATAACGATAACTTCATCGACAAATTTTTTATATTTAGACTACATTCTGTTGAAATAATTTTTCAGATTTTACTTTATAAATTCAAATTTCAATTACCTACTCTATATTTTAATTATCCAGATTTCAAGCTCTTTAAATTTTTCAACAGTTTTACTTTGCTGTATTTGACAAGTAATCAGTTGTCTTTTCTTATCCTTTGTTATTTTCTTAAAGTTTACTGAAATGAAAATGATTGATTTTAAAAACTCTAGCCAACTATTAAATTTTTTTAAATATATTAAAAACTTTTGCAAATGCAACATTACTTTTCATAATTTATTGCGTAATATTGCCTCTAGTCCGTATACTATTAAAGTGAGACTTTCCTTGTATTATAAGTTTGGAGCATTTAAAAAAAAATTTAAGTTTTTGTTTTATAAATTTTATTGTATCGTAGTACTTAATCTCTAATAAATAAAAATCTGTTATATTTTCATGAGATTTCAACTATGTTTATAGTCTGATGTTAAAATCATTTATTTAAGTTTAAGTAAAATGTAGCGGAAAGCTTATTTGAATTAATTAATTAATTATGTTATAATCCATAATTGATTTTTATTGTGGTTAGTTGATTTTGCAAATTTAAACTTTCTGAATTTTTTTAAACTTAGCAAAGCTTTTTTAATTTTACTGTTCAATTAAATGGAAACATAATTATTTTGTTTTGTTGGTTTCTATTGAACTTTATTCCAAGTTAAGTAAAACAATTTAATTTAACCTGAGGATAATCAGGTAAATAAATAAATTTCAGTTAGGGAATGCCTCATGTTGGCTTTTAAACAAACAACAAAATGTAATATTTCGGGAATCGAAGCAAATATTATTAACTCATAAAGATCACCCTCCGTGACTTTAAGTAATAAAAATGCAATAAAAGTAAATGAAAATGAAGAAACCTTAAGAAACATTTCAACACTAACTGTGAAAAGTTTTAATTTCGTAACTGGTTACGAAAAGTAAGGCGTTGCACAACGTTCAGTCGATTACGAAAAGTGACACTTTGCATATTAAAATTAGAAGAACGAAATAATATGTTGAAGATTGCTGTTACATTCTCTACATAATTTGGGACAGATTTGGTATTGATTATGTGATGTGATAATATCAGACTACGATAGAAAAATGTTAATTACGTAAATATTAATATTGTAAAATGAGCCGAGATAAAAAAAAGTAAGGAAATTAACCAAAAAATTTTTTATCGTAATACTTGACCGTAGTTTGTGGTAATAACTTTTACAACTTTTTTATAGTACTTCTGCATAAGTACAATATTGTACTTCGAGGTTTTAGCATGCAATAAGAAAAGTATAAAAAGGTTTTTATTGTTCAAAATACATTTTTAAACGCTTATCTTCAGACCCGGAATCATCCGATTCTGCATGGTTGGTACAGAAAAGATAAAATCAAAATTATAGTGAAAGTAATTTTAAAAAATATAAAATTAGTGGCAACGCAACGTTTAGAAGATTTACATAAAATCAACCCTAAGAAAATGTATTTTTTTATCTTGTTTGTTAAAATAACACAACATTCGCTGGTAACCTGGCTAAGAGTTACAATAGTTAATTCAAAATATTATATATTTATTGGATCCAAAAACTACGAAGGCATAAAATTCAGACTATTTTAGAAAATATTTATACAAAAATCTTTAATACAGATCTACATTCTGCTTTTTGATAGAGAGCTCGGGCATGACTGATCACTAAAAAGTACGTGAATTAGAAACTATAAAATGTGTTTTAGAGTAAGAACATAAACTTCTTACTTATTTAACGTTAGAATACGTTTCGGGAATTCAGCAAACATTTTCTGTATTTACATTTCAAGCATTAGTAGATATTTTTAATACTTTCTGCCTCTGTTTTTGTAAGTATGAGGAATTGTGTCACACATTAGGAACTCCGATTCCCATTACAATAAGGAGCATATTATGTAGTATTTGGATGGGTGACCCTCTGAGGATCATGATACCATTGTTACTGACTTTTAGAGCATTATTTATCGTGTTCATATTATGATCTTTTGCTACCGTAAACTCTCCACTAACTGAGGATGATTTTCTAAAGGAAATCGTACGGCGTGATTAGGTACATGTGTTTTGTTTGTAACTATTATGATAAAAATAATTGAATTTACTTGGATACATACTTTGAATACTTGACGAATATTACATAGGTACATCGTAAACTAAATTTAGAAGTGAATTTTAACAAAAATAAGTTTAGGTACCTAATTAGAATTTTTCTTGATTTCTAGTATATGACAGCTTTCATATCGTATTTAAATGTCGTTTATCATAATTATATTTCATTTAGCAAACCATTAATTAGAAGTTCTTTAAAACAAACTTTCATTAGTTGCTTAACAATCTAATTTTGATAAATAACGTTTAGCTAATAATTCTTTGTCAAAATTTAAATATTCATGCTAACTTCGTTGTAAAAATTTTCCGAATTAAAATTCTTTAGTTCAATAATTTAAAAACATTTAGGTTGTAAATATTATATGTACCTAATCAAGTTTTATAAATGCTTTTTAGTTTTCCTAAAATGTTGAAAATTACTCCGAAGTAAGCCCTAATTACAAAGGTTCGAGCATTGCTTTTCCTTTACTTAACCAGTAAATATTTTTCACATTAATCTTTGTCATGTTTGCTTTTTCTACATTTACAAACTTTGTTGACTTGGGAATTAGAATATTTAAATATTTTTTTAAAATTTGTGAATTCGGAAGACATTATGAACCGCATTTACGCCTCGATTGAACCGTTTATTATCCTTTTACAGTTGTAAAACACACCAAATACTTAACAAATATTGGAAAAGTTTTGATTTACTACTCTATATTTTTAAAGGCTTTTTTTGTTTTTTATGTTGGTTCAGTATCGTAAAATGAAACGTTTGCCAAATAAGCAAGTTGCTATTTTTATTAGATAGCAACAAAATCCGTTTTTTATATTTCAAATAAAAATTACATTTTATATTTCCGCTTTAACTATAACTTAAATTATCCGCCACAATAAAAACAAAACTATGTCTTTTTCTTTTACATCTCGACTTATCCTCAATTGTCTAGACTTATACAAATATTTGTGAAAAAATATATTAACGTAAAGAATTTTTGACCACAGAGTATCGCCTTCCGAATGCCCTCCTTTAGTAAGAAATTCAGTCAAGACTTACATTTGAACGCGGAATTTCCGCCCTGTAACTCAACCGCTGTCGTTACGGAAATGTTGGTTTTTCTATTTTTTATACAGTTTATTTACTTTTAGAATTTTGTAAAATCAAAAACAAAAAATGTACGAGCTAAGTGTAATTTTAATTTACTTAATACTTATCTTTTTTTTTTAATTCAATTTTATTTCATTGCATTTATTTACAACTTGCTCGTGAATTCACTAGAAGCCTAGTAAAATTTGATCTCTAGTAGTTACGCAAGGAAATGGAAAAGACGCATTCTGATATATTATTTTGTTTTCCCAACTAACTAAACATTTTTGATCGTAGGTACATTATAAATTAATGATCATATATTCTGTAATAATTTGCAATAACAAAATTAATTTTCTTTTAGATTTGTGATAACCTGATAACCAATTAGTCAGCTTTATTTCAATTATTAACCTATCTGAAGCTTATTCCTATAAAAGCGAACAATAAACAATAAAAATTATCCTCTTCAAAATACATTATCATCATAAAATAATTTAAATTATGATAAACATATTTGTTTTTCCACCACTAGGCAAACGACTGCGTATATTCTAAATGTGGCAATGAAAATCAGTAGACTTAATAATTTTATTAACATTTTGGAATGAAATAAACTCAGAGAGAAAGAATTTATTTTAAATATTGAATTTCTTATTCAAATTTTGTAAATTTTTATCTATGTACCTTCGAACGTAAAAGAAGAAATGGCGTCCAACGTGGGGCCATACGATGGCTGTTCTCTAAATATTGAGCCTAACTATAGTAACCCGTGATTTTCGACATAAATTTCTTAGTGACATTTTAATTTCATCTTTTTTGAGTTCAACAAAAGTGACAGATTGAAAAAATATTGTAGTGAAATTTATTTTATGCAACGCTACCCTGTGAGATTTCAAATAGATAAAGTGTAAATGATTTGTAGACTTTTACGTTTTACTTTAAAAAGTTTAGATACGAATATCTCCGAGTCATACTATCATTTTAACATGAAGAACTTGAACACATGTTTCAACGTGTGGAACATTAATGGGAAAGCTTTTCAGAAATCCTATACCTATAGGTTTGTTCTGCAAAGTATCCACTTCACTGAGTAAAATTTGGAAGCTTGGTCATATAAAATAGAGCTATAATCGATAATTGATCGAATAAATAAGCGACAGAAATAAGCAAAATATTTAGGTCAGTACTTGCAATAGGAAAAGTACTTTTTCATATTTTATATTTTACAATAGAACAAACTTTAATTTTCCTATTTACCTAGTATTATATATGAATTTGAATATTAATAATATCAAATAATTTGATGAGAAAACAATGTGGATATCCGATTTTACCTCCTTTTGTAGCGTATTACTGAAGGCAGGTCTGTCTGCTACATATCAGTGGCCAATTAAAAATGTAAAAATGAATTTTTCAAACGTTTGTAAATAAAAATATTCTTTTTTTCTTTTAACACTCAGAAAGTAAAAATTACGTATTATATTAGAACTCAAAAATATCCATCAAATAGTATGTATTTGTTGTATTAGGAGAAAATGTGGCACTTTTTGTGTCAAGTTAGTAGTTAGACGAACGACCGTAGGGAGTCTGTCTGATATGCCACATCAGATGTGGAATAAATATTATATACAACGTAAAATATAAAATAGTTATTTGCCCAACGAAATAAGAAAAATTAACACTTGTGATGCATTTGATTTAGTCTAATAATGCTTGAATAATTATAATTTGGAAATATTATACATCATATTCATAAAAATAACTTATAATGTTAAAGTAGTAACTTACATTACTTGATAACACTATCGTCCGATTTGGAGATCGCCTCTAAGATCATCTGATCTGACAGTTTCCGACTTTTCCCTCTGGGAATTCTTGAAAAAACAGCCTTTGTGAAGTAAACTCTGAAATAAAGAGAGATTTTAAGAATTTTATTCGTGAAGAGATAATAAATGTAAGTAATAAATAAATATTTAATTCAAGATGCTGATAAGTGTTATCACATTGAAAATGCCAAAGTCAGTTATTCAAACAAAGTGTATAATAATTAGCAACCATTTCTTATTTGGCAAATAATACTTTCATTCTCAGCAACAGATTTTCCTGTATGATAATTTCTTAATCACGTAGGTAGTGCGAGAAAAGCTCAGTAGGTTATTAATAATTCTGGTCGTATTCTTGTTTTGAATTATTCAATGTGGTTCCGACAATTCTTTTGTTAAAAGATTTCACGAAAATCTCAGACAAAGAACGTTGTGCTCTAATTGGTAAATTTAAAGAATGCAGGGGTTTAAAGCTCAGTATCCATTTTTCTTTGTATAGGGAATGAAAAATATTTAGGTCCTTAGGTAATTGTTATGGCGTTACCATAAACAAAATCAATTTTGCATGTAGTACTTCATTACAATTAACCCAAATACTTTTTCCAAAATACCGAAAAAGGATAGACTACTGCTATTTCCTTTAGCCAAAAAACATTATAGTTAAATATAACTGTCACCAAAATAATTATAAATTAAAATTAACGTAAGTTATTAAAAATCCCAAAAATTTCCAATTTGGTTATCTCTTCATCCGCTATATTTTCTTATTCTTGCATACTTCTTTTATTTCTGCAGTATTTTTGAGTTTTATTTTTGGACATTCGAATGTTGAGATATCGCAGTAAAATATTATCTCCATGCAAAGAAATTAGAATTTTTCTCATACGTGATTATCTGTATCTTTCATTGCTTTTGAGTTGTAAATACAAAGAAGGTATACGTCAAATAAGCATAAATCAGAATGCTTTGGAGCACACTGCTAGATGTGACAATCCTTCAAATGTTAACTAAATCACTTTGCCTACCCTTGCCCTCTGCTTATTTGCACGACAGCACATCCAACTAATTTCTGAAATGCATTAACATGTCTGTCAATCTTACTCTATCTATCCGTCCATTTTTAAAAGCCATTCTGCTGATATTCTAACAATATTCTATTGATTAAATTGACAGTTACTTTCTGATCAGCTTTATCAAAAACAATCACTTTTCTTTTTGAAAGATTTTGAAGAATATCCTGGCATCTAAGTCTAATTATTTATTAATAGGCCTAAAAAATTATTTGTATTTTACCAAAGAACTACTAAATTCGGAATATGTTCTCATTTAATCTTGTGTAAAAAAACATTTATAAATTACTTTTGTGGTGCGCTTTTTTTTTTATTTACGGATATACTAAATAAGCAAATTTGGAAACTTTGCAATAAAATTAATGTAAAAGTAAATTAAAAATAAATTATTTTTTCCGAATTAAATTTCTATTTCCACATTTAAGCTTGATTTAAAGTTTACAATTTGATGTTGAAAATATTTTAAATACAGAATTTTGATTTTCTTGAGTTCATGTAGTAGCATAAGTACTTACATATAAATATATAAGGTACTAATGTTGTGTTAGTAGAACGTTTTGATGTGTTCGCATACAATGCACAATCACGTTATGCATCAAAAAATGCATTTATAAAATCTCATGTAGCAAAGAATCCCGCTTTGTATGTTAAAAAATTATAGTCGAAAACTTACGTCTAAAAGCACTCAAATTATTTTGTCTTGCACAGAGAATCATGATATTCTCAGCATTGGTACTTGAGTTAATTGAACTTGTGATTTAGTAAGTAAGTTTGGTTTTATTAAATTCTAACTTTTGTTGCAATTACATGCAGAAGTGTAACTACAAATTATATAAAGTAAGTACTACCTTTGTTTAATTTCTAGCTTGATGAATAAGTTGAACAGGATAAAACAAATTTAATTCTTTGAAAATGGAAGTAAAATGAATTTTATTAAAAAATTTTTAAAAAATAATTAAAAGCTATAATAAAATTAAAACATGTAGATGAAAATGATTTTGTTTACTTAAGAATAGGAATAATGGTTGCTTTTGTCTGAATAGAAATAAATAATCTTAAAAATTCAAACGTTAAATAAGATTTTTTCTTTTGTATAAAATAGTAAAGCGGACATGTTGATCCAATTTCCAAACAACAGTAAAAAAGAAACGATTTATTTTACTTGACAATAAAATGTTAAAGGCAACCTCAAATAGTTGTTTCACTTGTAACCCCAAATTTAATTGTTATTTCCAATATTATTATTACCTCCTATCATTGTGTAATCAATATAAAATTTAATTAACCTATCTACTAAATTAAAATTTCAGTTTTTAATTAACACGATTAGTTGAATTGTGATTTAATTAAAAAAATAAATTTAAAATTAATTTTTTAGCTACCTTTGGAGTATAACTAAAACTTGAACAAAAACGTAATTTTATTTGTCATCTGTGTAAAATTCTCATTACGTATATTGTTTACAATTGTGGGGTGATAATAATTGTTAACCCTAATAAATAACATTTGCATTTCCATTGTTTCCTGTACGTTATTCACTGTCAACTTATCAAATGTCTTACGGAGTTTCCTTTCTTTTGTACAAGCATAAAATTATCATTTTTACTTTGGCTAAAACGGGACCACCTCATGCAAGAGATAAGTTCAAGAAATAGTTCAACGAAATTCGTCTTATGAAAGTACATCCATATATCTACTTCATACATATAATATATGAATTTCACAGGCATTTTGGTGTCCTGACATGTTTATCAGGAAGGAGGGGACTTGCATACAGGATTGTTTTAGTCGAAATGAGATGTATCCCCGTCATCTTATAATAATAGCAAATCTCTATTAGAAATGTCGAGACCTAAAGTGAAACGTTTCCTAAGTTATTTTATTAAAATAGCAATCGATTGTTTTCAATTTTGCAATAATAGACTAAATAATATTATGTATTTTCGATGCTTCGAAAAAAAATTAACGTATTGCCAAGACGAAAATGTTATCTCTAAAATAAAGTCGTTTCTTTTAGGCGAAATTGAGCTTGGTATAGACGCTTGAGAGTGGCGAAAGACAGAATAATATGTTGGTTACTAATAAATAAGATATTTTTTTATCAAAATCTTTTTTCGCTAAAGTATTTCTTTCGAAGATAAAAAAAATATTGTTCCCACTAAAGTTCATCAGCTTAGCGTACATTTGAGCCTTAAAGCATTCTTGTGGCTAAATTCAGAGACAACAATTTTGGGTGGGTAATTTTTTTGGGGCTGAATACCCATTACAATTTATAAAAAACAAAAGTATTGGTACTACCTGCACTTTTTTTACGAAAACAAATACGTCATCAAATTATAAAAGGCGCCTTCCAAAAATTGTTTGTCGGAACTGATCATCGAAAAACCAGTAGAGACTGATTCCAATACCAATTGCAATAATTAGTTGGTCCTAATAAAATATAAGCTAATTAACATCTTCGATTTTCTAACAAAGTGATGGTTTCTTGGATAGTTTATAAAATGAATTTTCAAACTATGTTTTCTTGTCAGAAATCTCAAACTAATAACATCGACGAAAATTTAACGTTGTAGTTGATTCTATAAAAAACGGTTTTGAATACAACCATTCAAGGTACATCCAATCCGAACTCTGCATAACTAACTAATTAGAAGCCTCCGGTGACAATGTTCACTTCTGCACCTTCGTTTATCGTAACTTTGTTGCTATCTAATCCTCCTGCAATCTAGAAGTTGCCATACCTAATTGTTAAGATTCGGACATTAAATTTTAATCTACAGGATGTTGCAAAAAAATAAAGGAAAGTAATACCTCGTAAGCAATTTATCCCGTCAATTATACAATGATTCAGTACTTTTGATTGTTTTAAGAACAAAATTTCAATGCTACATTTGCAAATTAAAAGTTTCTAATGCCTCATTCCTTTATGAAAAAGAAGAACGTAGTTCGTTTAATTGAACTTTAGATAGTTTTTGCCGTAAAAGTGCAACTATTTATATTTTATGTGAATCGTTTATAGTTCTAGAACATACAGTATTGTCTTTTAAAAACTCCTTTAATATATAATTATATGCTTTCAGTTTTAGTAGCGCTGCAGCAATAAAACTGCCATAAAACTGGAGTCATAAAAACGATAAAAAATACATGAATAGTTATCCTTAAATCTTAAAATAATAGCATTGATTCTGAAATAATATTAAACTTGAGAAAAAATTTTCTATGTTATAAAAATGACTATTATGAGAAAGGTCTAAAATAATTGTAAGATGCCTACGTCCAGATATTAAATGTACCTACAGATAGTTTAGTTTAGTGGTAGGCATTAGACTTCTGATGATAGTCTACATATATAGATTTTATTTATGAGTTTCAATCTGTCACTCCGAAACTATTTATGTCGTCGTATTCGATTAGAATAAGTCCACTTGTGGTCAGTTATTTCAAAAAATAAATAAAATAGAATTTATGTTTAGTTATTTTCAATATAATAGTGCTTTTCATAAAGACGAATTTATTTTGTGTTATATTCCGAAAAGATTGTGAGAAAAACAGAATATAAGAATGTTTTCAATTCAAAATTCAACCATTTAATCCTTTTGCAAATAAGAATTAAAATATTTATACAAATTTGACTAACAATCATAAATAATAATAATATCTTTATTTGGTAAATACATACCACTATTTACATCACAAACCAGCAAAACCTACATAACTTTCACCGATCACCATATACAAAAAATCATAATGTTCTATAATTATTATGTTTATTAATATTATTATTATTATATTAATATTATTAATATTATTATGTTTATTATTAATTATAATTATCTATAACAGAATTCTCAAATGCAATATAATGTTCTATTAGATCTAGTATTTTTCAATGATTTTTTGTATAAATGTCAGGAATTCGTCGCCGTTAATATCACCGGTTGATGTCAATCATCCCCCATTCAGTGGCGGTGATATGAGTAAGCGAATGTAAGCTATGCTTAGGGGCCCGGGATCATAAGGGGCCCTACCGTCAACCACCCAAAAGAAATAGACAATACTCAATACCCAATAGCAAAAATCCAAAAATTTAAATCAAAAATCGCTCCGAAACCAAATCATCGGATATTAAAGACAACTTTTGGTTTAGAATTTTTTCATTATTTTTCCTGGCTTTACTAGGTTGTAATCAATAGTTTTATGCAGTTGCAGAATATTTGAACAAACTTTATTTTTTATCAAAAAAAAATCAAAAATCGCTCCGAAACCAAATCATCGGAAATTAAAGACAACTTTTGGTTTGGAATTTTTTCATTATTTTTCCTGGCTTTACTAGGTTGTAATCAATAGTTTTATGCAGTTGCAGAATATTTGAACAAACTTTATTTTTTATCCAAAAATCAAAAATTGTTTCGAAAACAAATCATCGGAAATTAAAAACAACTTTTGGTTTAGAATTTTTACATTATTTTTCCTTGCTTTACTAGGTTAGAAGTAGAAAACTTACGAACTTTTTTTTTTAGAGGCCCTTTATGTATATTTGCTTACGGGCCCTAGCTACTCTTGCACCGCCGCTGCCCCCATTACTTATAACGTTATAACTATAACGATCAATGATATAGACCAAGAATATGCTCAATCGGACAATACTGTATATTTTTATGATTTTAAAAATGCTCCGTACGATACTATCAATACTCAACTGGCTCAAATTGACTGGAAATTCTTGGACAATTTTGGGACAATGAATGAAAGTGTTGCATGTTTCTACAATAAAATTCAGGACATCTTTAATTTACACATAAAATTGGGTTGCGAGAGTGTAAATAGTTATCCGAATTGGTTCAGCACTACAACGAAAAGATTAATCTCCTCCAAAAAATTACAACATAAGCTTTTAAAAAAATATGGATATCACGAAGATTATTTAATATTTTGCGGGATCAGAAGGCAATGCAAACTCTCCATTGAGTACAATAGACTGCAGTATATTCACAAGGTTGAAAATAACATCCTAGGTAATTCTTCTAAAGGTTTCTGGTCATTTGTAAACTCTTCAAAGAAAAGCCTCGGTACTCCTGCTAGTATGTATCTAAACAATAGTTCAGCTAACAACTCTGAAGACGTAGCAAATCTCTTTGCCGATTACTTTCAATCCGTGTACTGCAATCATGAGGATGTCAATGTTACTGGTAGTAGCAATAATAATGATGATAACATTCCATGGGATAACCTCATTAAAAAATGCATCGATCTAAATGTGTTAGAGATTAGTGAAACCGTCATCTTCGATAAACTAAGGCTTCTTGATTCAAATCCTAATCCTGGATTCGACGGAATTCCTTCCATCTTCTTAAACAGGTGCAGCGATAATTTGGTAGAGCCTTTGAAGGTTTTGTTCAACAATTCGATCCGTTTATCAGTCCTTCCAGATTTTTTGAAAGTATCAACGGTGACTCCAATTTTTAAAAATGGTTGCAAGCCAAATGTAAAAAATTATAGACCAATTTGTATTTTGTCGTACATTCAAAAACTTTTTGAGTGCATAATTACTGATATTCTGTATGATGCTGTTAAGGACATCATTATTGAGCAACAACACGGCTTTTTCAAAGGTAGATCCACTTCAACAAACTTAATTCTATTTATTGAATATATTGTGCGTTGCATGGAAGCTGGTTCAAATATTGATTGCATTTATACTGATTTTTGCAAGGAATTTTGATCGTGTGGATTGTCCCAGACTTATATATAAACTGGACATCTTAGGTGTGAGTGGCTCCTTAACGAAGTGGTTGGCATCATACCTTTCGAAGCGTACGCAAAGAGTCAAGGATGGTGACAAACTTTCCAAAGAGATTTTTGTTACATCTGGAATACTGCAGGGCTCTCATTTAGAACCGCTGCTATTTATACTATACATAAACGACATTATAAACGTTTTCAAATACTGTCTGTTTTTGCTTTATGCCGATGATCTCAAGATTTATAAAATAGTGAACAATATTTCCGATTGGTTAATGGTCTGTGAGGATTTGAGAGCACTTGAATCGTGGTGCAATTTGAATAAGTTGGAATTCAATATTTCCAAATGCAAGGTTTTTTGTTTCTCCCGTAAAATTATCACATTTAATTTCTGTTATCAGCTTTCCGAGAAGGAGAAAGTTACCGACATCAGAGATTTGGGAGTCATTTTAGACAGTAAATTGAGTTTCTCTGGTCACATTAATGAGCTTGCCGGCTGGGCTTCTAAGATGTTGGGCTTTGTGATTAGGCAATCTGTCGAATTTAAGGAACCTCGTGTGATCAATTTGCTGTATGTATCACTTGTCAGATCTTTGTTGGAATATGGATCATTGGCTTGGAATCCGCATTACAATAAATATGTACACAGGATTGAAAGGATTCAAAATAAATTTGTAAACCATATGTGTTTTAAATTCAGCATATTGTACCAAAGCTCCAACTATGACAACATTTTGTGCTACCTTAATCTATCAACCTTGGAAAAAAGAAGATCGTATTTGGAAATGGTTTTTCTTTATAAGTTATTGAAGGGCCAAATCAAATGTTCGTCTATCCTGGGTTTAATTAGCTTTTCTGTCAGCCCAATATGATGTAAGAGGTCCACCTCTGTTTTCGATCGACTTCCACAGGACTGAATATGGAAGGAATTCATCTATATGTAGAGTCTGCAACCGTGCCAACCTGCTTAATGTTGAATTCATCAATGTATCGGGGTTTGAGTTTAAAAGGCAGTTGAGAATTAAATTAGATATGTAATGTTTGTAAATATATACCTACTTGTTTGTATTTTTGTTTGTTTGTAGCTATAAGGAATATTCCGTTAAATAAAGTATTGTTATTGTTATTATTATAAAAACGCATACATTGAGGCAACAAATCAAATTAGTTGGCTGTGGTGAGTTGATCTGTACTTTCTTTCACCAAAGTTCAATTTAGTTTAAATTATGTTTAATTTGTATGGCTTTTGTAATGAGAGTATTTGATAGCTCATAAATATGATCCAATTATAATAAAATTCATCCAGAAATTTGGAATAACACCCTATATAATGTGATCCTTATCTTTCCCAAAGGAAAACGCGTCAACCTCGTTTATTTTTTTAACGCTGTTATTAGTTAAGTAAGTAATTAGTTCATATGGGCACCAATCAGCATCAAACGCTCGACTCTTAAGGTAATGGATGACTAGGGTATCAATCTGTTTGCAAACATACACACTCGCACCTCCAAAAAGGAATTTCGCCAGTTTAAATTATCCACCCATATCCGTCGATTATTCACTAACCACTAACGAACGTTCAAGTGTAAACTATTATAATCAGCTTTGTGAAGCAAAATTTATTGCATGAGGTGCGTGTACAAACTTTGAAAAAATCGTAAGCAAAGAGTTAATAAAATTTGTTATAACCCCACCCTTAAAGGAGAACTATAACAAAAATGCTAAAATTTTTGTCATTGTATCAAATGAAAGAATTATAGAAATGTTGTCTGTGAAGCAAATGAAACCAACATCGGTCAATTCGTTCTTGAGTTATTACAAAATATATTTCTTAAAGTATATATTGTTTTGTGAAAATGAAAATTTCAAAAACAGAAATTAAAAATATGCTTCAAAATAACAATTTTATTAAATTTTACTTTCATCTATATGTCCTACTTTTTCATTTATAAGTGTTTTACCCAACTTTGGCATATTATTGATTCGCTTAAATAAAGTTGTTGATGGAATTTTCTTTCATTCCGACTCTAAAATCTTCCATAACTGTTTTGCACTCGAAGGACAAACTTTCCTGACCTGCCTGTCTAATTTATCACACAATAATTCAATTGAGCTTACATCGGGAGACTCTGGGGGCTCTCAGGGAAAAAATCGTGGTTTTTCATATGCCTTCGCTTGATAACTGATCCAAATATTCTGTAAAAAATTTTGACGTACGCTTTGGGTTATTATCACGTCGGAAGGTAAATAATTTTCCAAAAATTCGCATTCCAAAAGGCAATATTTGATTTTTAAGAATGTCCTTATACTGCTTCTTTTTAAGGATACCTTCCACTTTATAAATATTTTCAACTTTATCAACACCAAATCACACCAAAACCATAACAGATCATCCAGAATGGTTTACAGAACGCACTCGACATTATTCCGGCGTTCACTCACCTGCTGATCTTCGAACAAAAGCTCTTCGTTTAAAACCTCGAACTTCGATTGATCACTCCACAATACATTTTTCCATTCTTCCGGTGTCCAGTTTTATGCTTTTTGGCCCATTTCAGTCTCTTTTTATTATTTTCTGCACGTAAGAATAGTTTTTGAGCAGCTACTCTACCGTAAAGGCCTTATTCTCGAAATCTCCGTTTTACGGTAGTAACACTACTCGGTTTGTCTCGCACCAAATTCACATCAGCTGCTAATTCTGATGAAGTAAGACGTCTGTTGCCTTTACTAGTTACCACTATCTTGGAATCACCTACAAAAGTGGTAATTTTAGGCCGTTCAGTACGTGATTTTCTCTTTAAACGTGCACTTTCCGTGAATTTTTTGACATTCTAATCAATTCTTCGTCGTAAAATTTTCAATAACCTCGATATTTGTCGATTACTTTTACCTGTTTCATGATGAACAACGATGGTAGCATGCGTTTCAATCGAAAGTTCCTTTGATTTAGGCATATTTTTGTCAACACAGCATAATTTATAATATTACACGTTAGAAACTTTAAAATGTACTTGCCGCAAAATATAAGAACAAACTGAAATTCTGATATGTTTTAAAATGTTAAAAATGACCTAGTGTATTATAGTAAAGAAAGGGATGCTACCTAATATGTGCAATTCCACCCTCAAACTACTAACCGAGTGGTAGTTTATAATACCGTGTTTCATGCAAAACCTTATGATTCTTGGAAAAATGTGTTATGGTCTACAAAATTATAAATTTTTATGTACACAGGTTTAAAATATCTATAAAGACAAGATATAATTATATAACACTGAAATAATTTCTCAAATAAGGATAATAATTGAAGAAATATAGGTGGGCAAATACTTTTGGCCGGTAGTGTATGTACACAAAATTACTTTTTCTAGTAACTCGAAATCAAATTGACCGGTTTTATTGATCCACAGTTTTGTTCTAGGACATTAAAAATTTTAATTTCATTTTATTATTTTGTTATAGGGTCCTTTTACGTAAAAATGTAGAATTTTTGTTATGACTTTTGTTTGAAATATTGATAAAAAATATTTAGAATGAAATATTACTGACCGTATCTACTATATTAAAAAATATCCTTTCTTGATGTGTAATCTGTTTCTTTTTTGATTTTTTTCTCATAGAAATTACAGATGTTCTTAGTATCCACAACTTTGAAAAGAAGTTTTATAAAAAACAGTTTTGTGTGTTCAAAGCGCTGGCGAGGTTGCTTAATGTCAATATCAATAAAAAAAGTAAAAATTAACAAGAAAAATACGTGAAAGAAAAAATGGTTTTTCGTGTAAAAAATGTCGAGATAGATCTCGACCATTATATTTTTCTCCGAGTAGTTGGTTCATTAATTTAATCGACGCCCTACTAATTAAGTATACTTGATTAAGAATAAAATATAATCATTAGATATTTATATTATTATTATTAAATTCTGAATGAAATTAAATTAATTAGTATCTATATGAAATATTGCAGAAATTTTTTGGGTAATTGATGGTGAATTTTGACTTACGAGATTGGTTACCTGTAAGATAGGCAGGTGTAGTATAGAGCTGTGTGTTTCAGGTACATGCTAGTAGTAGATCAATAAACATACCATTTATATCTCTTCTCTGTTTTTCTTATGTCAAGTGATGCTATATCTTTCACCTGTGCTTTTATCATTTAATATCACAAAAGCCCACTACGCTCAATGCTTTTGTAACATCTAAAAGTATATCTCCGACTACTTAAATATTAAAAAGTATCGATTCAAATTGACTCAAACAAATTTACTTCAATCTGAAATAAATATACCTAATCACTTTATTTAAGTGTATTTATTGAATTCTCGTCATTATATTATTTCAATCTGTTAAAATTTCTACAGCATCAATAATGTATTATGCTTTCTGCTCTTAATTTGCTAATTGAAAACGTCGTCTCCTTTAATTATTACGCTAATACAATTTTCTATAAATATCATCTATCTATACTTCAATTTTATTGTAGGTGTATCTTGGTACAGAAGATAATTAATTTCAGCTATATTTAATATCATTTCTGAAGCACTATTTGTTAATTTACTTCAAACAATTTATTATTATCACTGTGTGGAATTATAATTTAGGAATAAGGTCAATGTAATCTTCGAGGCAAATATATAATATTTATAACAAGCTTGCATCACAAAAGTTTTGTGATTATTAGGAAAAATTATAGGATTAATTTATATTATATTTATTCGTTAAGGATTCTTTGAATTTTTTTATTTTCTTTTAGTTTTTCATTTGATACGAATTTTGAATACGGCTCATATCGTCCATATTTTCTGTAATGCCTGCTACGTTAAACATAACTACTTTATATATTATATTAAAATAACCTTTTTATCGAATTATTACAATTCTATAATTATCAGTTTACGATTTGTTTAAAATATTTAAATTTTTAGGAATTCAAAAAAAAATTTTTTTCAAGTAAGTAAAACTGTTTTGATATTTTTTCGTTAAAACTACAAAACATACAAATGATACTAACGTACCTAAGTATCTATATACAAATATATAATATAAAAACCACACAATATCTTTTAATGACACTTTCGGCAACACTTAACCTTTCCAGATGTTCTTTTACTTGATCTTCTTTGCTACGTAACTTTTTCAGAATTTTATTTAATTCCCAGTTTAACAATTTAGTTCATTGTAAGAAATTCAAGCACAACCTAACTAATGTACTAAAATAACGTAACGAGTACAATCTAAATATTTTAAATACAATTTTTTGATTTCTGTGTTATTACCACAACATACAAAAAAATAAGTTACTAAAAGAAAAAATAATTAATATTACTTCTGCACGAGAAATTAATTTGAAATACGAAATTCGTTACCAATCTATTTCAAAATAATCAAGATTTCCTACGAAAATTTGTATAAAACATAAAACTTTTTTCTATCTCTGAAATTTACATACTTCAACAACGCAATAAAATCAATACTATTTTATTATTTTATGTAATAATTCTATGCGAATTTTTTGTATGCGATAAAGTTATCTTTTTCACACTTGTTGCATAAATAATAACTTTTTTTACAATAATATAGTTTTCAAACTTTTCAATAAATAAAGCAATTGAGCTAGGGCGGTATGCTTTCAAATTTCACTTTAAATTATATAATATATTTTTTTCCCTTAAAGTGACATTTGAAAGAGTACTGCTCAAGCACGAACTAAACTTATGAAGATTTATTGAAATCTTCCAAAATTATATTATAAAAAAATAATACTATAATCTATAACGTAATAACTTTTTCCAAAAATCGTCATAGAAACAACACTTCCCTGCGTATCTACGCGCAGGGAAATTGAATTATACTGACTAGTCAGGTAATGTCAGTAATTGATTTTTTCAATGTGTTTTGACACATTGACAAACTTGATATTTGCTCATTTTAAAAATGTTGTTCAATTATTGTTTTAAAATTTCGATTTTTTACGATTTTTGGAAAAATTTAATACAAAATACGTCAGGAAAATATCTCACTTTACTCGGAGCTCTAAAATACTCGGCACGAAGTTCCTCGTATTTCAACATTGCTCCTCGTCAGTAATATATCATTTTCCTGACTTTCATGTAAATAACTATTTATCGTGTTATTAAAATACCTAAATTGCAATATAAACTCTTAAATTGCAATATAACTAACTTTTTTAAACAGCTAATTATTATTATTTAACTACTTCTAATTTAATGTGGCTTACATTACCAATAGATTATATAGTATTGTTGAGCCGTGGTTACGATTTCAGGTTAAACTATTGTACAAATAAATATTTTATTTGTCTTTGCTAAATAAACTTTCGATTTAGGACATGGTGGTATGACACATATCACAGGTAGTTAATTACCGGATATATTAATGAGGAAGTTTTGGGATAAATAGTTTAATATAATTTTTATGAAATTAGCTCTACGTTCTAAGTTAACGTTCAATTATTTCGACTCACACAACCACGACTGTCTGAAGTGCTAGTCTTCCTTCCAGTAGAACAATTTTGGCTGGATAGTGTCACGCTATCTACTATCTATCCAATTACAATAGTTTGCAATTCAGTCTTGTGCGCTTATTCAAAGTTGACATTGAAATCTTTCACGTTATGAACGGTTCTAAATGCACCTTAATAGTTTTACCCATTATTTATGCTAATAAGTCATTAGGATTAGTTCGTATGTGAACTATGTTGATTACGTTATGAAGGACCGAGGTTCTGCCATTTACATAATAGGTAGAAGTTATGCTGTGAAATATTCACTGTAAAGTCATTTGAAATGATATGTATTAAAAAAAAATTAAAAAGGCTGAAGTAAATGATAAAAAAAAATTAATTAAGCAGTAAACGAGTAATAAAAATAACAGTCTATTGAAACGAAGTCTCGTAATGTTTGTTTAAAATTAAAATAAAATGATTATACTTAAAAATCCGTTACTTAAACGATCCGTTAATAGTTCGTTATACGTTTCTTTGTTAATACGGGCATTAGTGTTTAAGCTGTATTAAAAGTAACTAATATTTTATGAATTTTACATTATTGTTTTAATCTGATGTCGTGATGTCATATGGTACTTTGTTAACGGGGCGGCTACAAAAAACTTTGTCTGTCGCTCGCAGTGGCTAACAAAATAAAAAGCTTTTTCCTTTAATAATAAGTTATGCTTTTGATTTTATAGAATTTAATTGCCACTCTTCGGTCGTTATTTTTGATGACATTGTTTGATATTTTTTTCCATATAAAATAATTTATTATTCTATCTCTTGTGTGTGATAATCATAAAATTTAATTACCTACACATTGAATAAGAATATTTGTTTAAAATTATATTAATCGAATTTACATGTACGTCTTCCTGAACTCAAATTTACTTACCGAACTCAGTCAACATACTGCCTATAAGATTAACAAAGCACCCATGTAACTTTGCTCACGGTTCAATTGATTCTACAAGTCTCACTAACTACGATTAACTATTAAAACGTCAATTAATGTTGATTTTAAGATTGAATGTATTGAAAGTTATTTTAGTGACTATACCCATAGTCTGCAGAGATAAATGCTTTAATTTGAGATCGGCACAATTTAAAGTAAATTGAAATTAGTGACCTCAATCCATAAAAATCAACACTAAACAACAAATTTAAATTTTAGCGGGTCAACAAATTGAAATTTAACTTCTGTAATTTCTTTTAAATTTTCTTTTAATGAATTTTTAATTACAAACTTCGACATAGTCCTTACGGAGGATCACAATTAATTAGAAAAAACTGCTACGCGATGAATTTATAATAATATTCTTATAGACATTGATTTCCAGATTTCACCCCCTAAAATACAAAACCGAAAATGGCAGACATTTATCAGGTTGGATAAGGGGAGCGGACAAGGGGGTAAATTTTCCAAAAATGCTACCGACTTCACCAAACGGTTACGTAGGGTTCAAAAATAATGTAAAAAAAATTTGGTCGGGAACATAGTTGAATAAATGTTTTAAAATCGTAAGAATTTTCCATTCCATCTGTGAAATCGCTCGTAGACGACAGGATATTAAAGATGTATTGCTTAGGGAACATGTGATCACAATAGAAAGCTTTTGTATAAACTATCGGTATAGGGGTTTGTACCCCAAATGATACCTTTTCACCATCCCTTGTTTACCTCGTCGCTCTACAAATTCTTACGATTTTAAAACATTAATTACTCATTGATCCGACCAGTTAAACGTCTGCCATTGTCGGTTTTGTATTTAGGGGCTATCTAAATATCTATAAGCCATAAAATTTTCACGGCGTCTGAAATCCAGGATGAAAATTGTCACTGTCTCTTGGGCTATAGAACTATATATATTTTAGATAAAAGCCGAAGTAGGTACATAAATTTAATTGATTTTAAGAGTTATTAAAAAATAACATTGGTTTCCTCTTGTTGAAAGGCCTTTCATAATATTATTAGAAGTTAAAAATATTCATTATTTATCATGCATTAATAGTTATTTACTGTATCAGTGTGTTAAGTAAGGTATTACTCACTAGGGGCAATACCGAGCAGTTCTATTAGTTTGTTGATTGAAAATTAGTTGTTAAAAAGTTTTAAAATTTTTAGTTTAAATTGTAACATTTTGCTCAAATATTTTTAGTCACATTTAGTTAAAAAGACTTTTAACATGCGAGATAATTTAATGACTAGTAATAACGTAATAAGTAACAGTAAGATCGATCGAGTTAAGAAAGATTTAAATATTTATTTTATAACTAAAATTATTTGTATTATAAAGCACACGTATGACTTATAAAGGTATTTAATTTTTTTGTAATTTTAGTCGTTAGTTGTTTAGTATGTTCTAAAATTTATTACATTTAGTTTCTTCTTTCAAGAGTCGAGTCGCCTTCGTAACTTGATGTAATTCTTTTTCAAAAAAAAGTCTCAGGTGCTGGGTTCCGATTGTTAATTGGTACTGAAAAGTTACATTTTATAATAGGTCTGTCTTCTACGTTACTTCGAACTACTTCGAGTAAGTTAGTGTAAAAAATTGCCAACTATTGTGAATAATTTAAGAAGTTTAGAAATGTACTAATTGTTTGTACACCGATTGTGTCACTAGTTATTTGACATTAAAATCGCAGGTCTGCTTGCCTGTCTTTGATAATATTGATGATTGCTTAAAATTTAAATTTGTGGCATTAAGTTGATGTAATTCAAAATTATGAACTAAAGTGGAAGAATTAATAAATTAAACATATCAGATACATTAGACTAACTAAAAATGCATGCAGTTATGTTGGTTAGTTTAAAATACTGATATGTTTACTATCAATTTACACCGCATTAACCACGAATCAATTGCTTATAAGTTAACATTTTGCACGATATTTTTCAAATATACAAGGTATGTCCAAAAAATGATCAAATATAAATTTAAAAAAATAAATTTATCACAAAAATATCGCAGTTGAAGTGGTGGCGTTGAAATACCAATTGCCTCCGTTGCCGGCGACGGTAATTGGAATTTTTATGAACAGTTGCTTGCTAATAGTTCTGTTATTGATCACTAAATTGATAGACCACTAAATGCATACCATTTCATACGTAGGTATCACCACGAATAATAAAACTGTTTATGCAGAACAGGAAGTAATTTTCTGCAATTTCCTGCATTGGAAAATTCTTTAAATAGGTTAAAAAAAAATTATATTGTAGAGGAATTACGATAATTCAAAAATTACGAAAATGCATTAGCTATCACTAGCATTATAAGAACATTTATAATCAATATAGAGTAAGTATAAATTATATTATTTATTTCTAAGTAGTACTTAAAATATTAGTAGGTATATTATTTTTGGTGAATAAATTAGCACAAAAGACAAATTTATCTTTGGGTATTATAAAGGTCCGCTTGAATTTATATTATGTTTAGATGAAATTCATTGCATACAACTGCATTATTCTATCTACTACATTAATACTTTAATTTATTATATACCAAACCAACAGCAATATTAATTTTTTTGCATTATAAGCAACTTAATGACTTAAACGATCTAATACCTACCGCTGGTATTATTATTAATAAGATAAAATCATATTCAAATATTAACTCTTAACTTTGGCATAACAAATGATCAAATTAAGTTTTCCAAATTACTTAACTATGACATTATATCCATTTAATTTAAATTTGATAAACGACTTAAGCATTATAATTTTAAATTCAAATAAGCTCGACAATTTTTTAGAACTTTTATGTTTAAAGAGCATTTACAATTTAAAAATAACCGTTTCCTACATATGCGCATATTATAGTAATAATTCTAATTTAAGTTTTTAGTAGTTTTTTTAATTTTTTAATAGTTTTGTTTTTACCATTTACTAGAACAACTATTCCAATCATGAAATAGCATTTGCATTTTAATTAAATTTATATTATACAAGAAGTGCTTTTTTCTATTCTTATTGAGCGATAATAATATATGAGCTTCCTTGTTAATTAATGATAGTAATTAGTAATTACTAACAATATTGAGTGTTGAACCTTGGGAGCGTGACCAATTTCGCTCTAAAATATAATGTAAAATGTCATAATTTGTAATATCGGCGAAAATGGTTCTAAATGGTCATTACTTCCTCGGATGAATTCCAACACTATACCAATGCTCGTGTCGTAGTACTATAAGAAAATAACTACCATAACTCGTTCGTTGCATATTTTAAACATTAAATATTTTCATTTCAGTATTTTCATACTTTCTATCAACCTTATATTATATTAAACTTTGTAATTTCCGGACATTTTTTAATTTCAATCAGCTTTTAAATCATTTCGTGATCAATAAATAGCTAAATTGTAGTATTACTAAATTGAACGCAAATGCACAATAAGTTCGATTTCCTATAGCACTAATAACCGCAGTTAATAATAAACACTAACACAAAATTTATTTATTACAAAGTTTAAATTATAATCAGTTGAAATTTATTGCGGTAGCACTGCAAACTTTTCTTTTTCGCGTAATTTCGGTAAGAAAGCTGTGTTTGTTAAATTACAAAAATTAAAATCATTTATTACTATAAAGAGTAAATTAAATTATTATACTAGGAGGAACCAGTAAAATTAACAATATAATTCAACAGTGTTGTCTACGGAATACGATTTGTTATGTATATGTTCCATTATCAGTCTACGGTTTGCATTTCCCGCGGGATTTGAATTTTCCGTAGAGTATTTGTGTGACATATGAGTTAATATGACTCGGAAGCAAGGTTTAAAAATTGAAGAAATGGGATTTGGAAACGTGCAATGTATTTTTTATATATTTGTAAGTCTTATTTGAATTTTTGTATATTTTATTTAAAAATACTACGCAAATTTGGTAAAAATAATTTAAAACGCTTTCACTTATACAATGCTATCGATGGTTAAATAACGAATGATCGTAATACATGACCTAAACGTAACAAAAAAAAAAGTTGATAGCTTAATTAACTATATCAAAATAATTACTGTATAGGGTTCGCACCAAACTTTATTGTCAGTGAAACAATTTCGTTCTGAGCGAATGAACATCAACATTTTTCACATATTAAGTGACATGAAAATATTAACCGTTTCAAAATTTTTAATAAAATTACAAACATTCTTTTATTTTCTATATCAATAAATGCACAAATTATGAATTGTTCAAAATTAATATATTAAAAGTTTAATTTAATCAACTTCATACCAATTTTTTGCGAGTTCCAGTCAATTTCTTTTTATAAAAAAAAGATTATGGTATTGTATGTAATTTTCCACTTTACTAAGGTAAAAAATTGACAAAACTATAACTCCCATTTTAATGAATTATATTTAAATATCATATTAATTTTTTTGAAAAAAACAAAAAACAAAAACGATAACATAAATTTAAAAAATTTTAATTAAAATGTATACAATTCTATGTTCGGAGTAAATAAACTTTACGGTTAAGAAAAGCGAATTCTTAATAAATTTCAACATATTATTAAGTTATCATATTTTTGGAATCATTAAGTTGTCAAAATAGGATGGAATGTAGAAAGCCCACATCAGATACATTTAGGGAGTGTGTCGGGCCTCAGGGAGTGTGGGAATATCAAGAATGCTGAGAAGATGTTCCTGATATATTTAATAATATGTCATTGGATTATTGTTTAATTATGCAAAATTGTCGTTGAACCCTTTTTTATCTCTGGGGATTTTAATCAAAAATCACCTTCCTAATATTACTTTTTATTGCAAAGCAGTTACTGGTTTTTTACGATACTTTTCAAAAACAGAGCTCAGCTTCGAACGACATATTTTTATTACAGAAATTTAAAACGAAAATGCACTTTCTGTTCCATAATGGGTAGCGCGTAACCTATAAATGCAAGAATAATGCATTATCGTTTTATATTCCGGGAATAAAAATAATTCCACTTGCAAAATAAACTCAAATTAGAATAAAATATATTTTAAATGCTGCAAAGTTAAATTTTGAAATATTTTAATTGTTCAAATTTCCGTTTTCAGTAAACAAGTATGCATAATTTAATTATAAAAAAATCTAAACAACTTTTTTTGTTCATAATTTACTTTGAGTTAATCTTTAAATTAATTAAGGAAAAACTACCAAGTTGATAGGAAAATTTTAAGAAGCTTTAGGGCAATATGTGTTAGAGGGAAGTTTTAAACCCACTTACCAACTTGGAAGATTTAAGAAATTTTTATAAAATATAATACTACTTATAATAGAAGCAACTTTTGAAATATCGTACATTGAATGCTGTTTGGCATTGAAAGTTACAGAAAGTGGTATAACGATTTCGATTTTATATTGAATTATTATTTCTTTTTATGCTAAGAGTAAACGCCAATATAACTTTTAAAAAATTTTTTGTTACTGAATTTTCCATCACGAGTTTCCACTCCGAAGTGAATTTCCAATAAATAATTTTTATAAAGTTTAGAAGTTTCTTTTATAATTTATGAATATTGTACTCTGTTTTTGCAAGATTCGGCGGTTGCAAAGGTAAAAACAAAAGTAAGACAAATTGAATTATTAAATTTGGTTTGTTTACAAAACCCTTTAAGTCTCAGGTGTTGAGAAGCATTCGTACTCGAGAGAATAGTAAAAACTTCAAGCAATGGCATGTTTGATATCGTGTTTAAAAACAAAAACTCAAAAATTACACATTACCATTTTAAAATATAACACGTAATAAAATTTGCAAAAACTTAACTGAAAAGTTAAATAATATAATAAATAATATAACTACGACAAACTTGTAGGGGAGAGTGGGGTACATGAAGAATCGAATTTTTGAGAACCTGTCCGACGGTGGCTAATTAACTTTAAAACAGAATAATTACTTGCTTGCACGACCTATCTCTTAAATTTAATAAAACAATTTAGGAAAAACAATTATGGAGACGGTCGGAGCATAACTGTCAACCGAGTCGAGCATGAACGCTAAATACTCCGTTCTACTCCGGGTGAAGTAAGAACTTTACCCTGGTCGTCTCTCTGATCCTCCAGGTTGGGGATTCTACGTCGGGATTGCTCCTCGTCGTAGGTAAAAAATGTAAAACGTAAAATTTTTTTTAATGACGTAATTTCAATTACACCAATACAAATCAGATTTTGGGTCTATATTGTTGAGTGGAACCCAAAGGAAACAACGCAAATCGAAATTATGGTGCAAGTTAATTAATCATGAAGGATTTTTATCTTATATCCTTCCCTTACCTACCTAATTTTAACTGAGATATAAAAGAATTTAAGAGGGAGAAAGTTGTGTTCCTATTTGTTTAATTTTATAATCTTACATCGTACTCGAGACTCTTGTCATTAGTCAGATTAAGTTAAATAAAATAATTCAATCTCGCATTTGTGTTGTAGTCAACCCATTAGGACCGGAAATATTTTCATATCCACCACCACAAAGATGCACACATATAAATATTTTTTATGTGTATAATAAATGAACCACTGGCTAAATTTTAAGTGTAAATTTGTGATTTAAGTTACTGTTAAATAAAAGTCTGTGCTTTCAATATTTAATATTTTAATTTTTATCCGTTACATTGAAAAGTAGGAATCTTAAAAAAAAAACTGATTTTCCATGTCATTTCACTACTTGTAGAAAATTAAATAAACAAGTTATTTAAATGCATTGCAGCTTTAATACATACGAAATGTAAATTTGAAAATTGTAGGATATTATTACTTCAAGTCATTTTGTAATGGTACGCGACACTTCAACTACAATTTCTTCCTATTTGAACTGCAGCATCTAGGGAAATGCATTATTTGTTAGACAGATTGTACGAATACTTACTGGAAATTGTTAGCAACATATTTTTTTTTAAATGGACGCCAGTATTTGTTATACTTTTGAACACGTCAATAAATTTATTAATTTGGTAGTTCATTTAATGCATTTGCCCTGTTAAAAGAACGAATATTAATATATATTAGGTGTACATACGCAAACTGGCAAATATCCTCCCATAATTTAATCAAAATTCCATAAATCACTTTTAGGTAATATCCACGATATGTTAGTTCCCACTGATTTATCAATCAACAACGAATTCATTACGTTATTGTATTGTAAGCAATATTTGCAATAAATTTATACATTAATGATAATTTATATCAATTGCCGCAAATTATGTGAAGTGATTACTATAATTATACAAGCATAATAATAGAAATAATAAGCGAATCTTAAAAATTGTCGAGAAAATTTATCTATCTGGAATTATAAAAGTTTCTTTTTCGCAAGTGAAAATACATATTATGTACAGGGTGTGGTAGGCATAAAAAATCACTAAAAAAAGTGTTTTATGTTATTTACGATTATTTCCAGGACGTTACAATAATTTAAATAATTGCTAGCATTACACAATCTTTCAACACTTTTTCATGTCAACGCTCTAAAGGTAATTGATTTATTTATTGGAATACCACGTTATTCGGAAATTGGAATGTGAGAATTTCCCTCTCCACCAATCTCAGTTTTCGAATTATGCGATTTTCTAAAAATAAGTACAATTTAGTGTGTTTATATAAAAAAAAGAGCAATTATTTAAATTTGTGTAACGTCCTGGAAATAAATGACATAAAACACAAATTATTCATTATGGAACTAGATATTGCTCCTAAACTATGAAATTGGGTTTTCTAATACCCGGTTAGCGTCTACTACAATTACGTTGTTTTCTCTTACGTCAGGTACACCAAATACAAATAAGATTTTATATACTTTTAATCACGATTAAATGTTTCAACACTGAGAAAATGTTAAAACCAGTGATTAAAAGTAAAGTTTAATTATTAACCTTTGGTTAACTTAACCAGCAATTTAAACGAGTATTAAAACAAGTTTTAATCCGTCCAGTGCGTACAGCAATCAACCTCATTCGGAGAGAATGCAACCATAGTTTTTCGGTCTTCCACCTCACTCAGCGAAGGGTGACATTGGGATCATACGTAAATTTTCCCATCAAAAAAGATTGTTGGTTGGTCCATAGTAGATCACTTCCAAATTTTTTTAGAGTGATTCTTGTGATGGACTCTGCTTATATGTATAGAATATGAGTCCTTGTAAACATGATTTCTTTATTAAGTTTAATAAAGTTTTATTTGGATTATACGAGGTATAAAATCACTAAAAATATTTTGGGGCCAAATGGTGGTTCTTAACAAAGTAACAAAAGGAAAACTGCAGGAGCTTAACGATAACGCGAACGAATAATATTCGTTATTATAAGCAGTAGTTTCCTTTTTAATATAGAAAAGCCAACACCAGTTTTTTAATACATTTCTAGGTTGATGAAGGAAATTTGGTAACATTTAAAATGAGAATACATAACTAAAACGTTTTCTAACACGTGATTAACAAGAAAAAAAATCTTTCGAATACATTTAGAGACTCAATTATGTATTCAATTTATAATCCACAATTTTAACACACAAATGATACCAGTAAGTCGCTATTTTTTTCCAATAAATAGGTAACATTATATATCAATTTAAAATCTATTAGCCTTTACATCAGCAGTATATAAATTTTAAATTTGCAATTTAAAAAATAAAACTCTCAGCATTATATTTCAGCTAAATAGATTAACAAACTCAGAACATTCGCATTTTTAAATTTATTTATTATTTTATAGTACATACATATTATACCCCTGACAAGTAGTAACAGTTAAATTAATAAAGTTTTTAAAAAAGCTTTTACTTCGAAAATATTTATTTGACATAATAATATTGTATAAACGTAGAAAATTAAATTTAAATATAAAATACCTGGTTCGTTTCTTCACCCAGTTTTTAGTGTAAAAATTTGGTTTCGGTAGAAAAGAATAAAGAAAGTAGGTAGGTACTACAAAGAAATACAACAATTCCTCCACATTACTAAGGTTTCAATTTACACGAATGAAGTTAGCAAGTTGGGATTATAAAAAATGTATAAAATTACATTTAAAGTAGAATTATAGTTTTGAATCATAAATGGCGTTCAAATGCAAATAAATTTATTATATTATTAAACATATTCATTTTAAAACTGAATGGGTATTGTAAGCTTTTTTTTGTTAAATAACCGCAATATAAAAACATGAAAATGTCGAAATCAAATTACGTTCTGAATATTACGCAAAAACTCATTAACGTTGTTCCTGCGATCAAAAAGGTAGAAGGTATAGAATTATTATTAAAACAACTATATAAATAATAATTTATTGTTTTTAGTGAAATATTTAAATATAAAATGTTAAACAGGATTTTGAATGTAGTTTATAATCTGAATGGAATATAAAGAAATGTGTATTTGCAGAAATAAATTAGTTTTAATTTAATATGAAATTTAATAATCCAAATTTGTGCTTTCGAGCAGAATAGAGAAAAAGTGAGCCACTTTATTAACATTTTCGGATGGTTTCAAGTACAGAATTACAACAAATGTAAATTTCACATGGGCTTATCAATACGGAATTACTGTTTCCATAGCAATTTAATAGTTTTTGATTGATTATATTATATTATATCATAAAGAGATAATTTTTATTACTTGAATTAAACTGTAGGCTATATAATTCCTTTTCTACACTGGGTGCAAATAAATCGACCAACTTTACATATTTGACTTTGTATGCACTTTTTCAATATTTAAGTTGTTCAAACTTCAAAGGGCCTTTAAAAATTTAAATTTCATCATATAAAAAAATACACTATTCATCTTATGAACTCCAAATTTCCTATAAAAATAATGTCCAAATTGTGAAGAAAACTAGAATTACATATTAATTGTGTTCCACTTTATGAATTAGACAGTTAACCAAGTATGTGCGACATAATATAATTAGTATTTATATTTTAAAAAAAGCGTTAGAATATTCCATTGTTTCTTTTGTATTTGTCATTTCAACTAGTACTTTAATTGAAAATCTTACTGCTAGAACATGATAAGCCATACATTTTCCAGAATTGATTTAAACATCAAATCATTTCAGGCAATAGTACATAAAAATATAATATTAAATCACTACATGTTCAATTATGTTCAATCGCTTTATATCTTTAAATTCTACTTTTGTGGCTTATCACGTTCTAACAACAACACCTTCAAATTAATGATATCCGCTTATTAAAATAATTAATTTTATGGATTTAATGATTATGAATTTCGCGATGTTTCAGCAATAAGTAACATAAATACTTTAATTTATCTTTAGAAAACTTTGTGAACTACTCGCATTCATGATATTATGGGCTAGCGTGGTGTACCAACGATTACCTACATAAAATATAGAAAACTTATATTCACCGGTCCGTTAGATTTTGTCATTGGGTAATGAAATTTGATGAGGTAATGAAGTTGAAGTTCGGTCAGACTAAATATAAGTTTAGTTTTACTTTGCTGTGATTTCTTTTTAACAGATCCCAATATGAGCAGCTACGAGCTTCATATTTTGCACTAGAAAGCATACATGGTTATCAAGTATAATTATTACAAAGTTTTAATGGTTTAAATATTTAAAATAACATTTTATGTGCTACACCATCCCATAGATAGAACAGCAAGCTTCGAGTTTAATAAAGGTGTACTCGAGTAAATGTAAAATTGATCCCGGTTTACAGTACCAAAGCAAACAACCTAAGTAAAGTAGATACACTCGTGCGATTTAATGTGTAAAATATTAATTATTATGTGACTGGGTGGATTTTATTAAGAAATTAGTTTAGAATATATAAACAATTCTCTAACTATTTTCCTTTCTAGATTTAAGGTTAGTGAAAATAAAATTGCGTTTTGTTTGCAAAATTTCAGTTTGTAAATATTCATGATAAAACGACTAAATTTATATAAAAATTGTTATAATTCATTAATCATTCGTTGAACAGTTCAATTTATCTATGCCAAGATTATACTGGTAATTTTGCGCTTCATTTATCCACTCATGCATTAGGCATAGAGTACCTACTGATCTATGGATTTCACATTAGGCAATACCATCCAGTACATTTCCAATCAAATTATGTTAAGCAAGTATGTAGGTAGCAAAAAAAGGCTGCATTACTATTATTATTGTAGTCATTATTATATAATGTGTAATAAAATTAATTGGTATATTTTAAACAATTTTACGAGTTAAAGAAATTAAATTATAATATCTTTTTATTATGCTTTCAAGCACTGCTTGTATGTTCTTCGTCAGAATAATACATTTAACTCGAAAAATTGTTTAAAATATACCAATTAATTTATTATCACGAGTTAACAACTAACCAATTTAAATGTAATAAAATTATTATAAACGAATATATGGTCATTTTTGCATATCTTATACTCCTACATTTCTAATTGACTGCTGCTTGTTCTATCTTTAATTCTAATAACTGTATATTCGAAGTAAGAATTCCAGCCATAATTTTTGAATATTTTATACAAAAAGTTATCGTACTAAATACTAAGAAACTGGCCAGAGAGTTGGTCCTACGTTAATAAGCTGCCTCCAGAGCGAAGACTGGTTTACCGGCACCGGCATACCAGCTCGTCACCTTCCAATGTTAATTATTGTAACCGAGGGCAAGCAAAGCTGGCAACCGGATAGATATTTGAATGCAAAGATAGAAGCGGGTAAACCGGATCAGATGTATTTTCAAAGGTGAAAGTTAGTCAATTGGTGAAAGAATACAATCAGAAATCATTTGATTATAGCAAAATTAATGTCTATCGCCTAATTAGCTTAGTTAATGTAGAAATTTTGCTTATAATATCTAAAATGACAATAAAATTGCTACAAACTAAGCACATTATTTAAATCTCAAATTAAAATGGGATTGTGCTTGTACCGATAGTGAGAACAAAACATTACAATATAGTTGTACTGCAGGCGCAATTTGAGAAACGCGTTGTAGCGCTTTTTAGATTGTTTTTATATCGAAAACAACTATTAGTTTTAATAACTGTGGTCATTACATTTATCCTACAAGTAAATGTGGAATTCGAACAAACGTTTGGTTTCTGTTTAACAGCCGTTAAATAAAAGGTTTTCAACGGCGTACAAAACCAACTGATGTTCATTACAACTCGCATGTTTAACGGTTTAATTTTATTTTTAATGATACACAAGAAAATATGTAGTATAATACATGGTTTAAATATTTTATACTTAGTGCTTCATGATAATAAAATTAGTAAATAAAATCAAATAGCAGATTAACATAGCTGTAGAAATATACTCGCCAACAAATTCTAAAATGAAAAATTAAGGAATTAACTAAATCGGATAACAAGGTTCTAATTTTATTCAATTTCAGCAATAAAAGTACCTATCGATGAAAAATAAATGAACTAAATGGACAAATTCTATCATTTACTTTCAGTAGATACTCAGTTTAAAAGGTAACTCGCACATAAATTGGTTTTTTTAAATTGAAGCTACTTCGGAAAAATGTTTTTTTAGTGTGAGATCGTCACATTTTATAAATAAAAGCCATTATCTAAAAAAGAAAAAATAAGGAACTAATGGTTTGAAAAAAACCTTTCGATGGCATTTTAAAAATATAAATAGATGGAATAAGGAAATTTTGGAAATCAAACCGTCAACACAGAATTATTTTGCGTCCAAATACGCACAAGGTAAATTAATTTTTTCCTCTACCTGAATTGTAAGTGAGCCAATTCTGAAAAAAATTAGAAACCAAAGTGAAATTTACCATTCATTTACTTAGATTGGTGGTATAGCAGAGCTATAATATTTACTTACCGTCGTAGTAGACGGTTAATATAGCATTACATTTCGTCATAAATATTTAAGCAGTAAACTTGAAATAAAACATGATCATTTTAAAGTTTTCTTTAACTCTTTGTTTATTACTAAATACAAATTTATTCAACTAAGATATTGTTATTTTCAAACTGCCGGATAACAACATCAATTATTAACAGTAAATAAAGATTTACAATCGAGAATTTTGTTGTTGTTGTATTGTCCTCGTTCTGTAAGTAATTTTGTATTCTGGTATTCATAGAAAACTTTAGGATACTTCAGTTTGTTATGGTTATTTTTACATAATAATTAAATTAAATTGTAAAGCTTTTAACTCGTGAAAATTAATTAATTAAAATATTTGAAAATATATCGAGGTAACGTATAAATAAATTCAAGTAATAATATTATATTTTTTGAGCTTTCATTTATGGATGAAAAGTGTAGCAATACTTGAAAGCTCAAATATAAGATAATTATTTCATTTTATTTATTCGTTACCTCGATATATTTTTTAATTTATAATTTAAATTAAGTTTAAAATTCTTAATTTTTAAATTTTAAAATAGTTAGGTGAGATTCAACCATTATTCCATTTATTAGTAAGAAATATATTCGTTTATTGAATGAACCGCCAACAAAATTACTTTTTGTATTAAATATTTTTTAGTTTTAGTTTCTAACATTTTATATAACAAACTTTTTTGTTTCAAAATTTATTTTGAAAACTTGTATCTTTTAATTGCAACGTTTAATAAGAATTTGACGCCTCTTTCCGGATAGAAAATTTAACGGGCTATTACTTTAGTGTAGTGAACTTTTTTAAACAGCCAATTCATGCCATAATAAAACTGAAATCAATTATTGTTGTAATCTTTATCATTAATCAACAGAAAACTCATGTATGAGTAGATATTATAATGAATGTGAAAATGAATTTTTCTGTCTAAAGAAGAACAATCAATTGTAGCGTTATAGATTAAAGTGACCAACAGCAACAGTAAAAACTAACAAAGAATAATCCGCCTATTTAAAGTTGTTTCATACAAAGGAATTGAAAATTTTAAAACAATATTTAAATACTCGTAACTGAAATAAATTGTATCTCGTAATCGGATATTGAATGCTGCCAAGTAATTTCATATTGAAAAAATTCAACTTTTACAAAATTTATTGGAGTGTGAATTTTAACGTTCTACTTCTTGTTTACTGTAATGTTAGAATTTTAGATATATTTCAATATTTGCATGAAATAAGCATTATGTGTGAAATGAGCACATAAAATTTATATCGATCGATATGTAATAGCTTTGTTTAATAATTTCTGTATAGAAAATTTATTACTGACTATTTGTCTTACTGATTGAGAAATATATGAAATAATCGCAAAATGCAACTTTTTACACCGATATTTAGTAGGTACAGCAAATTTTAAATCCAATACTTACTCAAAAAATGCAACTATAAGATTAAAAATCAATTAAGTGCTTTAGAATAATTTTTTAAATTAAACACATTCCAACATTTTGCATATTAATTTTTTCATTTTTATAAATAAGCGATGGTTAATTTTTCCGTGATGTATTCAAAAACTCAATTAAGAATTTTAATTAACCGCTCTCATTGTCAGTTCTGCTTTTAAGGGTAGAACTAAATAATATGTTGTATAATAACAGTCTGGATTACATTTTAATTCAGATAGAATTAGCAATAATTTTTGTAGTTTTTATAGTAATTAGATTTCCTTATTATTCAAATATGACTGAAAAGCTCTTTGTAATTTATTCTGTTTCAAACTACAGTCATAAAAGTTATAATGCTGTTTAAACGAGCACAGGAAAAAATTTAAGAAAGTTTCTATGTTTAAGCAAATAAAATTTTTAGACTTGTACTTAACATAAATAAAGCTTTACTAAGCTTTGTAGACTTTAGGGGATCTATTTGAAATTAATTTTTAATTTATTATGGTAGTTATGGGAATTAATTGTAAGATTTTGACAAGTTTTATGTTTGTTTATTTAACACTAATCTAGAAACAATAAATAGGTATTAAAAGTTTTGCACTAAATTATTTAAGCTTACCCTCTTTCAGTACAAAAGACTAATTTGTGGAATACATAAACGGAAAAACAGAAATTATGTATTGTGTCTCTGAATTCAAATTTTAAATGTAAAGCTTATGCCGCTTCTACCATATCTGTCACATACTCTGCATGGAACCTTAACAATATAGTAAGTCTATTTTAAGCAAAATATTAGATAGCAATAATTTTAACGATTAAGTCACCGAGTTTAAATCATTTTCTAAGTTTGAAACTATTGTTGACAGTTCCAGTAATACGCTTACCATTATTATACAAACAATATTATTAACACGTCTGTTGTTGTATCTATAATATCTTCAACGCCGTTATACAATTAATGTATTGAAAAATTAAATTAGCCCATGCCATAAAAGTGTACTAGCTCCTTGAAGTTTTATTCAATTTTTCTCCTCGCATTACATTACCGCTCTGAATGGAATAGTCGCAAACTTTCAGTTTCTGCAGAAAATGTTTTGAAAGCATCTTTCTTTCTTACACTTCCTTGAAAAATGATACACTAGTAGAAAGTAACATTTCCTACCTTTCGCGTACTCTACGGAAAAGAGATATTTTTTTTAACTTTATTGGATGTCGAAAGATAGGACTTTTCAAATAATGCTAGAAAAAATAATATTACAATATGGTATCTAGTTTATCATGGTCGTTTCATGGTTATGGTAAAAAATGGCATGTGAAAACTACATTTTATTATCACAAAGGTAGTTGTACAATCAAGACCATAAAGGATCGAGGTTTTTTCTGGAAAATTGTATTTTAATTAAACCGGTACGGGTCTGATCAGTTTCATGAATATAATCGTGAATGAGATTGAAACATGTAGCCCGATAAGGTATTCTTTGATTTTATAATTTTTCATTGCTAATTTTTTCAATGATCGTCGAATTCTCATGACGGTCCTGATTGTCGGTGGTTTTTTTATAATGATTTGTAAGAAGTAAAAATTAAAATCTATCCGTGGATTATCAAAGACCTATTCTCAACTATAATTTGTGTTATAGATATATATCTATATTATAATAATTTATTATTAATTAATAGTAATTTATTAACAATTTAAACTGTCCTACTTTATATTATACATTTCAATATGCGACGTTTTCTATATTACCGTTTTGTTAATTAACTATTTTTTAAACTTTTTAAAACTGCAATTTTATTCCATTTCAAACCCAAAATAACCGTTTAAAATTCTATAATGTTTAAGGTTTTCTAATAGTATAGGGCTATTTTCATCAATTTCTCCCCAAAATATGCACCTTTCAATTCCATCGTTTGAATATTTTATACAGTAAAAGTTTTCATCCATTTATATCTTATATTTATGTATTTCTCGGTATATTATGCTCTTTAACCCTTATGTTACCGAATAAAAAAACAACATATATCACCCGGATGGGGTACCCGGGTACCCCGACATAATTTTTGCGAATTTATGTTTTTTTTTGCTTTTTTCGAGATTGTTAGTGTTTTGTAGGTAATATCACGTGCATTATAAAAAATAAATCCCTTTTTTTCAAAGAATGATCCGTTTTTAGGTCAATAATATGCGATTTTCAATTAGGGTTCCCCGACATAATTTTTGCGAATTTATGTTTTTTTAGTGCTTTTTTGAGATTGTTAGTGTTTTGCAGGCATTATCACTTGCATTATAAAAAATAACTCGCTTGTTTTCAATAAAATCATCAGTTTTTAGGTCAATAATATGCGATTTTCAATAAGGGGTACCCCGACATAATTTTTGCGAATTTATGTTTTTTAGTGCTTTTTTCGAGATTGTTAGTGTTTTGTAGGCAATATCATTTGCATTATAAAAAATAAATCACTTGTTTTCAATAAAATTATCCGTTTTTAGGTCAATAATATGCGATTTTCAATAAGGGGTACCCGGGTACCCCATTCGGGGTACCCCGAAAAAAGTTTGGCTAATTTATGTTTTTTAGTGCTTTTTTCGAGATTGTAACCGCCGTATTCATAAAAATAAATCAATATTTAAGAGAGGCTTGTAAACCCTTCTTAACCATAACCTAGTTTTTTTTTGCTAGTAAAAGCATAGGGAAAAAAACTAGGTTATGGTTAAGAAGGGTTTAAAATAAATATTGATTTATTTTTATGAATACGACTGTTAGTGTTTTGTAGGCAATATCATTTGCATTATAAAAAATAAATCACTTGTTTTCAATAAAATCATCCATTTTTAGGTCAATAATATACGATTTTCAATAATGGGCACCCCGACATAATTTTTGCGAATTTATGTTTTTTAGTGCTTTTTTCGAGATTGTTAGTGTTTTGTAAGCATTATCACTTGCATTATAAAAAATAAATCACTTGTTTTCAATAAAATCATCTGTTTTTAGGTCAATAATATGCGATTTTCAATTAGGGGTACCCGGGTACCCCATTCGGGATTATAGGCATAGTCTGTTATAATCGCGAAAAAATTGCATTTGTAAAAATCGAAAAACTTTTAAAATTGCTTTAATTTATTTAGAACTATATTTTATAAGATGTCACAAAGTCCCAATACGCTGTGAAAAATACAAACTGAGATATACACCTGCAAAGTCAAAAAAGTACCCGGGTACCCCTATTCGGTAACATGAGGGTTAATATGTTCTTCCAAATACATTTTATCATTCATATCCTAATATTTTCTCTTTTCTATATTTTCTTTTAGTGGTTTCTAAAAGAAAAGCTCTTGCCACTAGGTATAACATTATTTATGATTTATTTATTTACGGAAATATCCTTTATATTTTGGATAATTGGCACAGATAAATTTGGGAGCGATCGGGATTCGAACCCTTTAATCTATAGCTCCACTCCCTAACCACTACACCAAACTACCTGTACCTGTACATTATAATATTATGTATTTCCTATTTTGTATAAGATATGTTTAATACTTTTTCGTAATAAACCACCACTTATTTTTATTCATTCTAATCGTAAATTTATTACCGTGAATGTCATCCTGTTCAATGCAATAAATTGGTTTTTGGACTTCTGTCCTTAATTTTTCTCTTTCAGTATTATTCTTCTTATTATTTTTTTGAATGAAAAATTATTTTAAGACACATTTATAACATTTGTATATAATAATAAATTAAATTTCGTTGAATTTAAGGTCTAATTTACCAATTTTAATTTTCTTTTCGGGGCTCATTATCAAAGCTAATTGTCCTAGATAAGCAAATTGTGCCCAAGCTAATGACTTTATTCTCGTGAACCTACATGCACCATGTACCTCCATGATTGGTTACGATGACGTAACACGAAAGTTCCGCAGCAAGGATATTATTATCCATAGAAGTCAGAAAATTTGTATTACCCTTTTCAACGATCCGAAATGCCTCTGCCCTACAAGAAAAACAAATAAAATTTTTCTTGCCCATATCTTGTTTGTCTATAATGCCTATTTGTCAATTTGTTTGCTTTTGTGATCGATGACATTAAACTTAAAAATAAGTGAAAATATTTTAGAGATTTATTTAGTAATCTAAATAAATACCACCAATCGGGTATATTTTGGGTTTTGTACGTTCTTTTCGTAACATTTTCAAACTTTAAAATTGACGTTTAAATGTTTGCTGGGATTAAATTAGAAAAAATGAAGTTAAAATCTAAAAATATCAATTTTATGTAAATCGTTTCATTTTAGATTTATTTATCAAACGTGTGTATTCGTTTACAATTTTTGGAGGAACTAGATTATTCTGTTTATTTAATATTAAGATCGATGGATAGCACTATTAAAAAGGAATAATCTTATCCACCAGGGAGCGTTGAAAAGTACCAAAATGTTTGCGTCTCTCACTCTTTACAGAATGCATAATTTAAACAAATTTCAGAGCTTTTTTCCAAAAATTATCTTGTGTTCGATATCAAATCTCTATCACGATAGATACAAATTTAAATAATGTAAAAGTTGTAGCTGGTCAAGGTAGACATCCCATGGCTATTTGAATCTATGCAACTCTTGGCTCATATCGGTATACCAAACAATTGTGCTATACAATATACATACATCAAAATAATGGATGAAAAACTTAGGTATGAATACAAAGAAAAAGGTTGCCGATTTCTGATTATAAGTATCTACTGATACTCCAATGTCGATGAATATATCCGACAGATATTTAAATGGAAGGTTCGAAGCTGGTCGGCTGACGCATAAAACCTACTTCGTTGTAATTTTTTAAAAATTTTGTAATTTAAATTCAAAATTCTGAAACATTTATTTTATCAATTTCTTCGAGGTTAGCAAAACTGCAAGTTTATTGCCTTAAACTATAGAGAGCTTTTACTTGCAAACTTCTTGCATATTATTATCACAAGGGTAGTTGTACAATCAAGACCAAATAAGGATGGAGTTTTTTGAAAAGTTGGTGAGTTAAATTGTAGTTTCATAAAAACCAGTACGGGTCTGACGATATCAGTTTCACGTGTAGAAGCATGGATTAGATTGAAACATGTAATCCGGTTAAGGTATTCTTTGATTTTATAATTTATTTTGCTAATTTATTGCTATTTTTGTTGTAATGATATGTAAGAAGAATTATTATGAACTAAAATCTACTTGTAGATAATTAAAGACCGCATTCTCAACTATAGTTTTTCTTATTAATTTAATGAATGGTCAACTAACAAGTCTTTAAAAATTTTGTAGTTTAAATTCAAAATTCTTAAACATTTATTTTATCGACTTTGTGTTCGCATTCGCAGATTCGCACCTTAATTCTCGTTGACATGAAATTGGCACATCAGACAATATTTGCATATATCTTTTGTGGATGTGATATTACTACATCATCCATTTTTGAAAAAGGATAAATGGAAATCTTAAAATTATTATTTAGACAACGACAAGATTTATACGCTATAATCAGAATTTTTAACAATACGAAAGGTACAAGGATGACATCACTAGGATTGGAAAACGTTTTTTTTTAAGTGTATATTATGGTGCTATTTTTAATCGAGTTGTATTTTTGATGAACACAACTAAAGTATCAGATGGTTTTTATAAGTTTTCATTTATTAATGATTTTCAGTTACGACATTCGAATGCAGCTTCCAAAAGGACTTACTTGTTCTGGAATCACTTGTGAATTTCTTGATGATAAAGTACGACAATTTTGCTTATTTATATTTATTTATACGAACAAGTCATGAAGAATTTATACAACAAATTATTCATCAATAGAATAGTTAAAATAACCATACAACAGTCCCAATTAGAGAGAAATCTAAGCTTGAAAATTATTATTACATGCCCTAGTTATCACAGAAATTACAATTTCTCAAAAAATAACCATACATGTATTGTATAAGATAAAATTAATTTGAGGATAAAGAGCTTATCGGGATACAGGATATTGGAAAAAGTTATGATTATAAATATCTAGGATTATTTCTATTTTTCGCCAATTAATTTAATAGCTTCATTGGTAAGTAAAATTTTAATTAATTATCCTATTAAATTTTATTTTCAAGAGATATTTATAACACAAAGATTTAACATAATGACCATTTTGCAAAATTGAGTGTCTTATTATATTATTTTGGTATTAAATTTAAGTGGTTACGGCGACAGTTAGGAGATAATGGAGATAGCATGAGACACTGCTCTAAATGTTTGGAATTGCATTAGAATTTATAGCGACTGCATTATAACTATTATCATTTTGAAAACGTATTTAATATAATACGCAGAATAAAATATTGTACCTTATAAAATAAAAATTAGGAAAATGTCTTTGAATTATTTTTCTCGAAATTAAAAATTTTGTTTGATATTTTTTACTAAATAAACATATAAAAACGAGCCCTGGAGTATTATTTTAAATTGTCTTGCTTCAATTATTGATTATGAACGAAGTTGTTCAATTTTGTGGTTTCATGAAACATGTAATATACGGCTATCGAGGTCTACCAACTAAAATAGATATTTGTTCGTAATATTATTTTATTAATTCTACTTGAATAACAAAAACCGTTAAAAATTTTCAAAATAATAAAATATTATAAAATAACATAACAAAGCTGAAAAATATCAAACAAGCCTTAAAAGTTAATCAATATAAATTATAAATTCTACTTATAATAGTTTAGTTTTGCACAATAATATTTATGCATAATAATATATAATTTAGGTGGCTTTATTCTATTATATTATTGTTTATCTCATTCATGTGCTGTTTTGTTTCGGTTGTCTTTGTATTCTGTTTTAATTACAATTCAACCATAAAATTTAATTCCAGTAATTTTTATTTAATTCTCTTGTATTTTTAAATACGCTTATTTTATTAAAGAATCCAGACGTGACGCTTATTTTAGAGGTTGTCGGGCAGCGACAGGTCTTAAAAAAAACAAAGCAGGAACATAGGAACAATTAATGGTTTGGGCAAAATGGACAAACTGGTCGTCGCGATTTTTGCATTAAAACTTTTAATTATAATCCGTAGTGTATCTACTGTTTTTGAGTTTGGGGGTGAAAATATTTATTGTTAAAAAAAAGTTATTTAGGTGCCAAATCATTTAGGGTCGATATATCATAACTGCAGCCTTTTCATTAGATATTATACAATAATAGTACATGCCAGCCAGAATCGTTCATTATACTTCGTTAAAAAAGTTCTAATCCGATTTGACTCTTTAATTAAGAATTTGGCTCTTCTAGCATCATACATTCTCATTAAAGCAGCAAAACTCGTCGTTTAGCTGTATATATTAGGGGTTGAACTATTTTCTTGACTAATGTGGGCGTTTATTAATATTTCAAGTTTTTTTTTTTATAACTTGATGGCTGAATATGATTTAATAAATTATTTTTAGTAAAAGCTATTGTGTTAAATTTGAATGAGGCTAAATGCAAATACTATTTTAGTCAAGGAGATGCAAATATACACAATGCAACAACTATAAACAACTATTAATATTATTTATCGGTTTAGGATTTTGACTTATAACCTTCCCCTTATTGTTGTGTTCCTATTTTATCTTACCACTTAATGACTTGGTTGTAGATCAATATTTTCTTAATCTTGGGAACACAATTTCTGAATCTTTTCTTTGCCTTCTTCTTCAGGTGCCTATCCGATCTCGGATGTTAGCGATTCTCCTGGCTAAGCCAAGAAGACTTTACCATGAAAATGTTAATGGGATGGTTTCCCGTTGCCTTCCACATAGTCTACAGATCGATTTTGGAAATTTTTTGATCACAGCATACTATATCCTACGCAATCAGGATTATAACTGCGGTTTTTCTCTCTGCAGTCTATCAATGTTTGATTTACGCCAGACTGCTGGTCTTATTACTTTATAATTTGTCAATTGTGCTTGACGTTGTACATGTAATTTCTTTGAAAAAGTTTGTAAATGCAGTATCCTCCGATATTATTAGATAGTGATCTTGAAAAGAAACACCATTCAGACCAAATTTTATACATACTTAGTTTTTGTAACTCTGATTATTATCAATGATACTAATTGAACTTGATGGTGTGGTGAATTTAGGAATTTAAGTGTAAATAAAGATATAGAAACAATAATCAGCATTTATACTCAACAAAATTTCAAAATTCCCTAGCAGTGTTAAAAATCAAAAATGTACAAAGCAATGCAGTATTATTGTAATTAATATTGAATGATGTATTTTAATTATGTCAGGTCAAAATTAATAATCATTATCATAAAATTATACAACGTTGTTCTATTTTACATTATATACGAATTCAAAATTTCATGTAGGTACATTATATGTATACAGTTTACTAGTAGGTAAATTGTTAAAGTAGAGCAAATTTGCAAAAAACTTACAAACGCTAATGAGACTACTGAACTAAAATCTAGTTAAATTTAATCCTGATTAGTGATTATAAAGCAGATGGTGCACTAATATTAATTATTTACATTGTTTTAATGAATATAAAAAACTAAAATAATAAATTTATATTAAAATAATATAAATAATACCTAGGTAGATATTATAATATCATACATTAAGCAATTTATTCCATTATGACGTAAACCGGCATTCAGAAATTCAAACAATTAATTAATGCAATTAATTTCTTAAGAAATGTTTATCCTAAGAATTAATTAATTTCATTTGTATAGTATGTCAACGAAAAGATACACTACAAAGTGGATGTCATGCACGGCAAAAGATCAATATTTTTTTACCTATAAGGTTGCAGTCATGTAAGAACGTCAGGTGTGGATTTCCATGCTGGGAAGCTGATGCATCTCATAAGAGGACGCTTGCACAATCTCAAATACACTATTAGTATTACGAAAGCATTTTATGTTGAGATTTTGTTATGGGTGAGTTCATTTACATTTTCTTACACCAATATGGATTTGAGGAGGAAACCGCGATAACGTAGTATTACGGTTACTTTAAATTATGAATGTAAGTATTGTTGCTATCCACAAACATGATAATTTTCATCTTTAGTAAGGAAGATAAAAACTCACCTAAAAAAAAATCACATTTATGTATGTGTAGCTTCTAAAACCAATTCTTTTGACTATAGAATGTCAATAATCTTTGGAGGATTGCGGTCTAGAAAGTGTGACTCAAATAGCGAGCATAGCATTTGCATATCACGCAATAACAAAAGTGTATTATTGCGTATGTACGGAAAAATTTTGTATTCTGTACCGCAAAGGTAATTTTTGGTATAATGCTTTTCCAAACTTTTCCAATGGTCATGAGTACAATTTTCATATATAATTTCCCATGTGCATAAAATATTATCGATCATTTTGTTCGATTACATATTTTTCGACAACAATCGGCCCGACTCGCAGAGGAGGGCCGATTGCAATCGAAAATATGTAAGAGAACAAATGATAGGATAATATTTTGTGCAAAAGGGAAATTCCGTGGACTATCTCCTGATGACATTTTTTTATATTAATATTATGCAAAGAGTGTCATAATTTATTAAATTTTACAAATGCGTAGTTACCATTCGTTATTATTTGTTATTGTTTATAGCAACATTATAAAAAATTATCGAAAATGATCGGTAATTTGTGCATATTACTCGTGATTGGTAGATTTCATTAGGCAAATGAAATGTTCACTAAATTGAAATCTGATTGGACTAAATTTTTGAAATGAGATCTGGTGATTGGTGGACAGGTTAGTTATGACGTCAGAAGGAGATAGTCATTTTAATACAATTCCATAGTTTGGACGTAACATTAAATTTTCTCATTATCATTTGCTAATAAATGTTTGGCTTGGTTTATCTGCAAATGGTGCATTTAGAAAGCTTATTGGTAAAATTTTATAACAAACAGTACAGTGCAATTTTTATTCTTCTCAAAATATGAAACTGTGAAGTGAATAAAATAAATAAGTGCACCAGACCGAATTATTTACATTTCGGATTCTTTATACTATCGAAGCATTACATTAAATTGTAACATGAGTTTTAATGATACTATGAAATTTTATAAGTAATCAAAGTAGACTTTAAAATAAATTTTTTTAAATATCTTGAAAGCTTTTACGGTTTTTCTGTCAGTCTCGAACAGATTGATCAACATTCACAAATGACTTGATTACCATATGAATACCTTTAAAATTTAAACGAGTTTTAGGGGAGCACAATTATGGAATAATGTATTAACTTTGATCTTAATGTGTTAAATTGAGTATGTAGTCAATTTGCAACCGTCATTAAATTTAAAGTTTTACATACAAAGTTATTAAACCATTAATTAAAAATTAACTTGTTGTAAACAGGTATAAAATTAAGTAAATGAGAACTAAAATATAAATAATGTAAGTCAGATAAGTGCAAGTGATAAATTTTAGTAGAACCTTAAGAGGTACTATTCATTATTAGATTTCTCAGCGTGTGCGGCCTAAAGGCCGCACTTCATTATTTTACATAGTTCGTAATAAAATGAATGAGCCAATTTGAGATGAGATACAGAATTTTGTTCACATTAAAACCCATAAAATGGTTTCAGTTTATCTCGCACTGTCGGTGTCCATATCGGAGTTAGTGTTTGATGACTTTGGATATAAACTGACTTTGATAATATACGGAAATTAGGATAGAAAATGTTATCACCTCTATTTGATGTAATATTGAAACAATAGAACTTTATGAACAAACTTCATGATTTTCTTTATTAAATTTTGTTTGAAAAGGAACAGGGATTATTCTATCGATATTTTCAAGAGAATAAGGAAATAAGTAATTATATTTTATTAATATTGTCTTAAAAAGGATATAATTTCGTTAGCTCCTTATTTTAAGGAAATAATTGAAGCAAAACCCTGAAATCGTTGTGGTGCCATTGCATTAAGTAGAATTAAATTTTATTATCTCTTTTGCAGAGCAATTAAAATTAATATTACCTTTAATTAAAATATGTGAAGCTATCTTCAGTCATACGTAACAAAGTGTTCTCCAAGGAAAGCAAGAAGCACAGTAAAAACTGTTATCTAGATTTAGTATACGAGCGTACTCTCATGTTACAAAGTACAACGTAGGTATACTACACAATAAAGTATTTTTAAGGGTAATTAAATTGTTATCGTCAGCACTAACCAACGTTTGAAACACTAAAAGAATTTTTACATGTACATCGCATTGAAAGATTTCCCAGGTTTTCAGCAAACTACTTGTTTGTGTGAAAAACACTCGTGTAAATGTCTACAAATCCAAACTCGATCAGTTTCTATTTGTTTTTCATTTCATTCAAGTTAAACTTACCAATTCTTATGTAATTTAAAATTATCTTTTTATTTAAAAGTATTATTTTTTTTTCGTCCATTTAATATTAATTTATTTTTTGTTATTTCTGGGTGAGTGGAGTATTAATTAATTAGATTATGTAAATACTCAACGTTTGGCTACTTGCTTTGATAGCAGTAAACAGATAATAATTACCATATGAATTTATATTTTAATTCAAAAATTAAATAATTCCTTGATAAGAAAATCGACGCTTACAGTTCAAAATAGGAGCACCTGTGCTCACGATAAGGGTTGAAAATAGAATGTGGACTGAACCAAAAGTCCAAACCATCAAATTAAGCAACTAAATCCAGGTTTTGTTTCAATTATTCAGCTTATCAATCTTAGCAATAAACAAATGAAGTTGATTTACGTCCAGTTTTCAAGGAGAGAGCTGAATGCTTTTTTGTTTCCTGTCTGCAAATTATTTCAGAATTATGAAGAAAGAGGTGGAAAATTAGTTATGTAAGAGGAACTTTATAAGAAATTTATTTAGTCAATTTTGTATATTTGATATAATAAATTGTTTATTTTGATTTCTACAACGAAGAGAATCTTTCACAATTTATAAAGAGGACCTCACACATTACCGACCAAGGTTAGCAAAGCGAGAATCTGCAATCTTGCAGAAGACAATATGTGCGTAACTTCTTAAATCATATGTTTTATAAAAAAGTTCTATAGGGTTCAATAGGAAAAATTTTCATTCAAAAACTAGAAGATCGGCCACAATCTCTCTACTGTCTCAAGCTAAAGAACAATTGAGTTTGAGTTATTTTTAAGTTTTAATTTAATAGTAGGTATTAATTTCACTAGTAAATAAATTATATGCTCTATTGTAAAGTAATTATATATTATATTACAAAATTGTGATTGAGACCTATTTTCTGAAACATAACAACTACATTATCGACTGCCAAATTACCAATTACATGCTTTTACAATCACACCCAGGCTAAAATAAAGCGACATAAAAAGTTGTAACTGTAAATACATTTAAGTCTAAAAAGGATAACTAAATTTAGATTGAATCGTTTTAAAACCAAAGGTGAGGTGCTGATTTAAAAAATTTCTACGTTTGCAATTAATATGAATTAAATCTTAATTGGTTGAACCTCACTGCAAACAAGTTTTCTGCCCACATTGTTCTCTCGTTTTCCCATTATAAATAAAATATAGTATTAAGATGACTTTTTTGCTTTCTATCTTATATCGACGTTTTCCATACCCGTTACTTCGCATTGCAATATACTATGTATTTGAAATTGAAAAACTAAATTATTTGTTACAAATCATTTTTGTGAACAAAATGTATGTAGAATTTACGTTATCAAATATTAATAAATGTTGACGTTATTATTAAAAATTTAAATTACTGAGAATATTATCACGAATATCTACAACGTAGTAGTCGAAATTTTGGTAAAAGATCTGGAATGGGTGATATACAAATGGTCTATCTCCGTGGTTTGGAATCCACGTCAATCGGTAGACTTTCTGTGATCAACACATTTCCAACATCCAACAGGCACGGGAAGGGAAATTCGACAATTTTGTTAAACATTCAATAACCGAAAATATTTTGAAGTAATTTTCACTTCCTTCCAGGTCCATTACTGGAAAAAAAATTATGTTGTCCATTTTTATAATAAACTATAATGTTAGTAACTATCGATAGTTTGAATAATAGTATTCGCATATTTGATTAGTTCGATCACTAATGAAAAAGTTATTCGGTTTAAAAGTCAGGTTTTCCGGTATTATGGACAAATTAATTTTTTAAGACTTGTTATTTTGGTTAAGTTTATGGTGCAACAACCTGAATTAAATAACAACTTTAATCAAGTATTGGAAAAATAATTATTGGAAAATATGATTTCCCTCCAGTCTAAAATCTGGTTAACCTAACCTTAGTAAACAATTAAACGCATCTATGTAGATAATCAATACTGGTTTAATAGCCCAGTATATGTCTAAGCTTTATTATACGCAGTAAAAGCTTTTATGGCCTATATTTGCATTGATAATGATATAATCATATTTTAATGGTTCAGATGACAAAATAATTAATTTTTCTGAACGATTTAATATACCTACATAATAGTAGGGTAAGTAATATACAGTGCATTCTTGATAGTACGAATTAATAATAGTATGTTCGGATTATTGAAATTTCGGATTAGCAAATATTGTTATTAAAAAGGAAAATGACTGGTATCAAGTTTATTATATCAAGTCAGTACCCTTTAAGTGAACCAAAAAGGTAATAAACCACAGATAACTCCGGAAAACATATAAGAAGGATAAGATAAATTTAGGAGCATACCATTTTAATTTAGTAAGCGTAGTATCTCTTTGTTTATATGAAAATTCTTTGAGTGGATTCATTTCGCTCTAACTTTACTAAACAAGAGATTTCAAAGAAAAATATCTATTTAATATTTTCAATTTTGATCAATTCAAGCATAAAATTTCTCCAGTTATTCTTAATAAAATCATAATAATCTCGGTGAATATTCATTTGGATCACTGCAATGGAAAGTTTAGCAAATTTTCACCATTCAAATACTGAACTATGACGCTCGAAATTTTGTTGCATTTTTTTTACATAATTAATGTAAAAAAATTCAGGACGAGACTAAAAAATTTCAGACAAATTTGAACTTCCCTCGTAGTTTAAGGATATGTCTTTAAATGAATTAACAAAGATTTTGGTAGTAATCCTGTCGCCGAAGAACTATCGATGTTTTTTCTGCCTCTTTAGTTCCATGTATTTATTAATTTTTGTAGGGATTGCTTTTTTATATTGTTGCTTATGCACAGAAACATCTACGATTGAATTTGTTATTCATTACAAAATATCTGGTCTATTTGCTAAAACTTTTACATCTTTTCCTTTTTTAATTCCAATAAATTTAAAATTTTACACTTTCCGGTAAACTTTGCAGATCGTATAGTGTTAATTTTCAATAATTTAATCTAATTGTAACTGTTGGTGTATAAATTTTGCTATATTAACATGTTCAATGCTTTCATGTGTATCATACCGTCTCAATTTGTCATTTTCGAGTTTTTTTTTTTAATTTTGCGTAGTAATTACTCTATCTTAAATCACTGTCATAAATCAAACCTTTTCCCCATATAGTTCATTTATTACTTTTAACCAACAATTCGATGCTTATTTATCGATGTTTTGTTGATTTAATAAATTTGTCCTAGTCGAGTATCCTTCATTACTCTGGCTGGAATTCCTTTGTAGTTTATAATAATTTAATTTAAGAGGCGGTACATTTCTTTTGGAATCACTGTATATTTAAGTGCGTATTTTCATTTATTATTTATTAGTTATTTCCTTTTTCAAAGTATTTTTTTTAATTCATTAAATTATGTATAGTGCGATTTTATAACGTTATTTATAATTCCTAATCCACAGAGATCGACTGGCAATTGAATTGGTTCCATGCATAGCAGCTTTCGGATAATGTATGCGATAGTTTGTTTGTATTTTCGCGTAATCTTCTTCTAAGTATGCATTGTTCTTGATTATCGCAACCAAATATTATGTTAAAATTTAATATTAAATAATAATTTATTAATCTAACAATAATCTAGTCGTTAATTGAAGTTAACTAATTTAAATTCCTCTATGCGTATTCCAATAACCCCGTATTAATAATCTATAAATTATAAATTTTCAAATTTAATATTAAATCGATAATTCAATTTAACAAAAATTAAGCACAATGTATAATAATGAAAATCTACACAGGAAGTTTTTTTAATAATCTATTCACATATTATTTTGTCAAAATGAGAGGCATTTTCGTATTTTTAAAATACGGTTTCGGTTTCTCGCTGTTCTATTATAAAGCAATTCAATTTCAGTAGCTAATTTAGTGCAGTATTAAAATATTTGTACAGGTATTGTACGAGATAATTAATTATAAATGTGTGTAAGTTAATTACATTTTTTATTATTATTTTAGAAAAATAAGCTAGAAACCTCTGAATTTTCAACTCCGTATCACATCATTATGAAAAATAACGCAACTGTAAACATTTTGATTAGTTATTTTGTTAGTATAGGTAATGAAAAATGTTATCAAAGGTATTGAGTATATATTTGATATGTGAGTGTGCTGCGAGCTATCGACATCATTTCACTTTCCCGTTTTATTTTTTTAGTCAAGTTTCGTATAGAATTGTTCGGTATACCCCATTTGTAACCATTTTCAGATAGAAAAATTTTCTGGAAATTTTTTAACGAATATTTAAAATTAAATAGCATTACAAATTAATTAATCTATCTCATTTATGTACTACAATTCTTAACCTAAATTATAAGCAAGATATGTTTCATAATTATATTTAAAGCATAATAATGTTTTTAAAATTTATATTACAATTTTTCAACGTTTTCTTTAATTAAAATATCTCAAGTTTAAAGCAAAATTAATTTTCTCTTCCCACATTTTTTTTAACTTATACTAATAAAATACACTGATTAAGTTTATAAAATTTAATTACCAAAAGTGAAGAAAGTGGAAATTGTGAAAACCTTGTAGCAACCACAAATTTTAAAAAGTGTACCTACTTTTTAATAAAAAGTAAGTTTACAAACAATTGATTACAAAATTTGTCTCCCAATTTAAGGTCGCGCTATATAAATCTTGATTATCAAGACATAAACTTGACCGGAACGATCAGTATTGCAAAGCGAGGGTCTAGAAATGATATAAAAGTAAATGAGTGGAGAACAATACCATAAAAAGTCTAGAACTGTTAATTTGTAAACCTCTTGAAAAAATTAGAAGCAATTTACTTTACTAAAAAATTTATATCTAAAAAATGATAGCGAAATATCCGTTCCAAGTTTACGTGTTAGCGTAGCTATTTAGACTGATACGAAGCTCCTTAATAAAAATATGTAAAGAGCAAATGGAGGAAAATCATACTTAATTTTCCACTACCATGAAAATAACGTACCTGCTACCTACATGCGACATAACGATTTTTGCTCATTTTTTGCGGTATTTACTCTCCAAATTGTAGTATGTATTTTAAGTAAATTAATGTTTATCTTATCATTAGTTGTTTAAACTGAATTGGCAATTAGTGCTTTCAATTAACAGAATTTATTTAAATTAGTCTTACCTTAAGTTGTAAAATCCAAAACTATTTCTAGAATGCCAGGTTACCTGGGAACTGGCACTCAATTGAAGCAACTGGTTGTTTAGTTGGGGTCGAACAACTACTAAAAGCTCAAGCTCTCTGTGTATATTCGCTAAGCCTACGAATTTACGGCACAAAGCATGGATTTCTGCACTATGCTTATTACTGCAATTTTATAGCTTACCACTATTTTGGTACACGATATAAAAGCATAAAATGTTTTTTGAGTTGTGTTTCGTCTGTCGCGATTTTTATGGTTGCAGTTTCTCCAACTTTTATGTCTTAGCCCAATTTTTTATATTACGTATATCATATTTTACATAAGCTATAAAATTTTAGACCCGTCAGGTATAAATTAACCTTTGAACTTTCGAAATGAACAAAAATTATTACATTTTTTATCAAATTTAAAATTTTTACCAATAATTGTATTTATGATTTTTCTTTTCAAAAAAATATTTTAAAGTTATTTTTTTAATTTGCGAAATTTACATATCTTATAGGCGCAAGGTTTACTAGTAACGGAGTTTACCCGAGCACTGGTGTACAATCCGGGTGCTCCGGATTCGCGCATGTTCTGCTCTGACACCTGCTAGTATCCCATAGTTACAAGTACATCAGAATTTTAAATGTTTCGAACACAATTGCAATTTTAATTTTTAACATTATTGTAGACTAAACTTTAGCTAATCATTATCATAGCAAGATTCGTCTAAATATACCAAACTAAGCGGTAATAAATGTAATTCTTCTTATATGTGACAGCAGCTAAATTCCGGATGAAAATACCAAGTAGCATCTACCTGCCTTCAAACTGAATTTATTACTTTTTCAATTTCTTTAATAATATATTACATGATTTATATTTCAATATTAAAAGAAAAAGATTCGCCATCAGTAAGATAATTCATGTTTCACTGGATAGGCAGATAATTGATTACAATAGAAGAACAAACAGCGAATTTCATTATTTTGAAATTTTATTTTTGATGGATTTCAATATTTAGCAATATGGCGAGATTTGCTCGGGAATACTTCGGGTTCAAACAAAAATTTTCTTTTGAAACTACAGTTTTAAATTAAACCGAACAAACTTATTGAAGTTGCTTATCTAATTACTCGTATCTCCAACTCTCGCCTGTCTTAAAATAATGAATGTAACGCTAATTTTTAATTTGAATATGTGCCGGGTATTCTACATCGCTTTTTCCTGTTTATATCTACTAAGTACATTAAACGTTGTTAGGTTATAACCATAAACTCTCTTAATAAAATTTTGATTATATTTTTTTTTATCGCGTAGCAAAATCTTGTGAAAAAATTAATTTCCAAACTTTTAATGTAAAAATTTACCAAGAGTGGCTATTTCGCACACTTGAGTTAGGTCAGGAGATAGATAAAGTGCCTTTTATATTTCGGTATAGATAACAATAATAGCGAAGGACAGTTATGTTACGACTTATTGTGTTTTTTGTCACATCTTTCAATGAAAAAATTAAAATTAAACTAATCGGGGAATCTCAGACCTTCTTTCGATGTCATGTTTTCTTATCTTTCTATTCATAAAAGTGGAAATTGAACGCTAGAAGCCACTTAAAAAGTAAAAAAAAATTAAGGTTAAAAGTAATATGAATTAATGACAAGAAAGCTTTTTGATTTTAAGCTTCCTTTCTTTAGCAGAAAATTAATTTGAATTTGCATAGTAAACATTACTAATAGAGAATGCAATTAAAATTTTGCAAAAAATTAAAAATAACTGGCTAGAGTGTTTATTATTATGGAACAACCATTTCTATTTTATTACAAAGATCTGTAATAATTATGTAATAAATGTAATGTAATAAATATCTGCAGTAATTTCACACCCTTTCATACTTAATTAAAGATAATTCATAATTTAAATAAAGCACTTTTCACTTTTGGTCACGTGACATTAAATGCGCCTGTCATAATAGTACATGGTTGTGGTCGTTTATACCATATATTACATTTTTAACCAACAAAGTAAAACTTTCCAGAAAATTATATGTATAGGGTGTTTTTTTAGCTGCATGAGAACTTTCAATAGGGATAACAATTGAATCAAGATTGCTATGGAAACAGTTTTTTGACATTTGTGTTTAGCAAGGTTTGGCATTTGATAATGCATAGATTGACCATTGAACAACGCTACCAAATTAGGCTCACAACCAATTGGAAGTGGATCCATTTTTTTACCGTAAAATGTTGTTCAGTGACGAGGCACATTTCTGGTTAAATAGGTATGTGAACAAACAAAATTGCCGTATATGGAGTGAGACCAATCCGGGACATTATCTTGAGACTCCATTGCATCCATTAAAATTTACTGTTTGGTGTGGAATACACGCCAACGTCATCATTGGTCCATATGTCTTTCGAAATGAGGAAGGAGCTACCGTTACGGTGAATGGTGTGAGATATCGACACATGCTCAATACATTTTTGTTTCCAAAACTTCAAGAGCTAAACATTGACAACTTATGGTTCCAACAGGATGGTGCTACGTGCCACACAGCCAACGAAACCATCAATTTATTGAAAGGACAATTTGGTGACAACATTATTTAAAAACGTGGTCCTATCAATTGGCCTCCAAGATCGTGTGATTTGACACCTCCAGATTATTTTCTGTGGGGGTATGTTAAATCCATGGTTTATGCTAACAAACCAACAACTCGAGAAGCATTGGAGGCTAATATTCAGCAAGCCATTTATGAAATAAAGCCAGAAATATTGGAAAAAGTGGTCAAAAATTGGACTGAACGGATGCCCTTCGTAACCATTAGTCGTGGTGGTCACATGCCGGAAGTCATGTTCAAATCATAAATGCCTTTAACTGTACTTTCATAAAAAAATTATAACCAAAACATTCCGTCAGGTTTTTAATGTTTTATTTCATTTTGAAGTTCTCATGCAGCTAAAAAAACACCCTATACAAGTAGTTCCATTTACATTTGATTGAAAATGTCGGAAAAGTCTAGACGAAAATGCGTCTTTCTAGTTTTTTAAACATTTAGATTATAACTCAAGACTTTTATTCCTTATTCATATTACTTATTAAATTTTTTAATGTGTGTAATTTGAAATGAACACAACTAATTATAATTCGTCGATAACAATACATTGTTTATTCAAGTTATTTATAACTATAATTTTGAGGTTGTAAAGTACAATAAATAATTTAAGTTTATTTAAAAAATTATATTCGTTTTGCTCCATAATCAGAAAACTTATTTAAAATCAAAATATCACTTTTTCAAAGCAAAGCTCCAAAACACATCTGGCTCATTCGAGAGCGACACAGAAAAAGCATCAACTAATCAACAAATAGAAATAAGAAAAACCCTTTTTATGTTAATACAATTTTTCCTTATTATAAGTATTTCAACGTTTTTTTTTTATAAAAATAGAAATTAATGATTTAAAATGAAATAAACCATAATGCTTCAGGTAAACTCTATCTACGTAGGCTTTTCCATTCCTGTCGGAATATTGCCACTTCTATTGAAGTCTTTACAATCCATTTCTCGAAGTGAATTAATCCTCATTTGCTACTCTTTTTACTACAACTTTTCACCACAGCGTGTGGATGTCCACCGGAAAGCCGGGCTAAGAAATTCTGCGAAGTCCGCGACTTGAACCCAGAATTTCAGCTCCGTAACTCAACCAGCGATCACGTCACTCCACACCGTAGTCTGAACTCTATCTCTATTTAACAAATTTACGCAATTCTTACTTTTTCAGAAATGCAAAAAATTTTAATACCATACAAAAAAAATTGTATTTGAGTGAATCCAGCTGTTGCTCAACTATTTCAAAATATGACAATATTATACTCAAGATTAAAAGTTCGTTTATATTATTTTATCGTTGTGAAATAATCTTAAAACCAGATTTTAATTGTCAATAAACCAGAATTTCTGCAGGAATTAATTTTGATATTATTTTTCTTATTTTTAAAACAATAAGTAGGTACGAGTACCTATATTGTCATATATTATTTTTGATAAAAAAAAGAAACGGTGGCAAATTGATGAAAGATGCCCGGGAGGAAGTTAATATTAATTTGGTATTGATATTTTGGAAGAGATAATTTTTGATTATGTTTAAGTGTTAGTTAAATTATATGAGTTTTCAAATGCAAGAAGGCTCCGCCAACAAACTGTTTTATTTTTTATAAACCAGAATTGTCGTTTCTTAGTTTTGGAATGATTCACTTTTTCTAGGAAAGAATCAGTTAGATTTTATTTAATTTTAATGTTTGGCTTTTCTCTTGTGTGAAGCTGGAAATTTTAAAATAATTAGTGCAGTGCGATTGTGAAATTTGTAATTTACCGCGTTAGCGAGGAGCGTATAGAGATTTTAGTTTTCCAAGTTGGATAGAAGATAAGAGGAAAATTAGTCTTCCGCTGGCGACCATTTTGAAGAACGGACTGGAGAATTTTCGGTCCGAGTTTAATTGCGATTTTGGTTTGTCTGGTATAAGTATAACGACTGACCACTTGTATTGTTGGTGTTTTCAAATCTACACCGATGTCAGTTTGGAAAAAGGAGAATCAATTGGATGTGATTTTAAAACGCTTGCGGTTGGTAAAGAAGATCGCGTTGACTATATTGGCAATTGAGAGCTTTACACCAAGAGAAACAATTAAAAGGTACCAAATTTAATAAACATTTTGTAATTTATTTTTGAAAATTTTTCATTCGTGTATGCAAGAGGTAGTGAACTGATGCAACTTAAATGTCCACTTGCATTGACGAGAAAATTGGTGAATCGGATTTTGTATGACCGTAAGTTCCAACCATTAAAATAGTCTGTTGGTATTTATTTTGAATTTGAATCAAGTTAGAAATAATTATTTTTTCCAAATAAAATTTATTTTTCGTTATTCCGGACGTAAAAGTACACTTTTCGTCCACAATTTCAGGTACTAAAAGTACCTTTTTTCGTATATGGCAGAATAACGAAAAGCGCTTTACATCACGCAGCCGTAAAACTTCTTTTTCACCTCGGGGGCGTTCGGGTGCCTCGGCTCTGCTAACGCTACGCCTCGCCCCCATCGGCGCCCCTCGAACGAAAAATCTCGTTTTACGTCCTTGTGATGAAAAGTACTATCTCCGATTAGAAATGATACTAATACGACATAATACACATTTTCCTCCCCCAGAAACTTCAAAATTACAAAAATATCCTCTTAATAATTATTATTATTATTTTTTATACTATTTGCCCCAATTACATTAAAAAAACAACGCGGCCATTTGTGTATTAATTTAAAATATAATATTAGTGACTGTGATCGGTGATGGTATTTGAGTGAAGTGTCACATTTGGAAAAATTATGACATTGAAATACTTTAAACTCTTACTCAAGAGCTTTCTCGCTCATATGACATATATTAATATGTATGAATGTCTTGAGACTTAATGAGGTGTTTGTTGATGCTGCCTAGGTATTTTCATAAAAAGTGCTGCTTCTGTGGTTCATTATATTTTTTCTAGAAGCCCTAAGAAGTAAGGTATCTATGTATTATAATAATTATTTAAAAACTAGAAGGTAATTAGCCGCTGAAATATGGTCAGACTAACGAGGTGTATAGTTGAAACCGTATATTTAAAATTAGTTTTTCCTTCAGCGATGAAACATGTCGTTTCTTAACTATGAGCACAAAAGTAAAGTTTCATTTTCTCGCCGTCCTTATGACATGTAGTATACCGTAACATGCTACAACTTGGGACACTTTTGACATTCAACGATGTGCCATTCTTTTTGTACTCTTCCCTTCAGTTATCGGAGATAGCCATTTTTCCGGTGTCTTTGAGTACTTTAACGATACGTTTTGACATTTTGAAAATATTGCATATTTCAGCCCTTTTTTTAAAAAAAACTAGGTGTCCCAAGTTACCTCACGGGTGTTACAACTTGGGACAGTTATTGAAATATTCAAAGAAATCAAATTGTTTCAGCGGTTCACGACATGGAACAAGTATATTCTTTTTAAAAAAGGGAAAAACTACACAGTAGCATATAGAAAAAGTATCCATGATCTAAAAAGTCACTAATGCGACCTGCATTTCTTAGATATATGTAAAATCGGGCACTCGTTTAAAAGTTACGTAAAAAATCCTTAAAACCCTTTAAAATGTTTTAAAATACTTTAAAAATAATCTAGTTGATGTCAACAAACTTGATATCTTCCTATTTGATAAGAACACACTTTTACATCACAACTTTTACATCAGATGATAGGTGTCCCAAGTTGTAAACGCAGGGAGTTTTTTAAAAAAAACAAATTAATAAAAAAAGGGGTTTAAAATATAAAAGTTCTAATTAAACCATTCAATTAACAATAACATTTGCTATAAACATTCAAAATATGAACTTACAACAATGTACAGCAACACCGCCCCAGCAGAAGTTTTCCAAGGTATAAAATTTACGTAATATTTTTCGATAACATTTTTCAACACACCGATGCATTTTTCTCAAATGATTACACGTGACTTAATCAAGGACCTCTGAAATACGCATAATAAACAGGTATTACGCACGTTGAATCAAAAATCGTAGATACAACTTTGCCAGATTGAGTTTTCTGAATAGTGTGCAAACTGTTCCAAGTTGTGATAGTGTCCCAAGTTGTAGCATGTTACGGTACCTACTTTATTAGCGGGAGACTTTGTGTACCACCCGTAGCGGCCGAGAAAGTAAAACGAAATAGAAATGATACATAAAGCTCATCTTTTAATTGCAGGATTCCCGTCCATCATTTTTTAAATTAAAAATTCGCCAGAAAATATTACATGTTTGCTCCATGTTAAACAATACATATTGTTATATACCGGAAGCCTTCTAAAAATTCTTTAAAAAAATAAAAAGATCTCCCGATAAAGACAGCCCTATGCTCGGCTAGCTCAGATTTTGCAATCCTCTCACTTAATACTGTAGTAAATCCGCTGAAAGATGCCTTATCAAATTCAAAAAAATCAGCGTTACCTACAAAAAGTCTTTTTCACCAATTGTAATATTTTTTGGCTATGTTAATAAATGGATCCCATAAAATTTTTATCGTGAATGTGATCACTGATCACAATTATATAAATAATTTGTACTATAGTTATTGCTAAAACTGATTTCTTAAATATTTAACTCACTTGGGCGGTAAACGTCAATTAAATCAGTGGGAGCTTTTAATATTATGTATATTGATTATTAGGAAAGTTAAATAATCCACCGTCAATGTTCAAACTATCTAAAGTTTTCATATGATTGGCAATTTTTTACTCCAGCATGCATTAATTGTACATAATTACTTTTGACGAATTAATACAAACCATTTAAATACATATGACTTAAAACTATTTTTATATTTTCCACTATTTTACATTGGTTAGAAATTCAAACATAACTAATCGTAAATCATTCATTGATGTGCCAAATTAGCTCAATAGGGGTTTTCTAAGTGCGAAGTAAATTCTAGCAGTTTGCGGGTGAAATAGAAACAGCAGAGCGGTGCTATATTCCAACAACATTACATTCAAGTTGAACAATCAAGTTTTCGAATGAATACCTTGCTTACAGAGTTTCAATTCCAATGGCAAATATTCAATGATTGCTGCAATATTTGAAACACAAAATAACTTTTGAAAATTGAAAACACATAAAAACCATATAGGGCGATGTATAAGTTTACGTCATACGTGATAGCTATTGTATGTGATCCAAAATATAACTATTGAATTCATTCCATCACAAACAATAAATGAAAAAAATTTAGTAATTACTACTATCTAAATTAAGATTAATCCTTAACTAATGGGCAGAAATACTTGACAGATAACATAGACTAATATGGATTTTCCTCTAATGGTTGCTATATTGGAAACTTTGCATCTTTGTTCCTTGTTTCATTTGCTTATTTCATCATTAGAATAATATAAAACTTTAATGATATAATATTTTTTGCGACTGCTAGGAAAAGTCTGAATATTGTAGAATATAACATTAAAAAAAAATTTTTATAGTCATTTTCGGACTTGTAAAATTTTTACTTAAAAAAATTTTTACATTTTTTTCCGGGGTCTCGTCCTTCTACAGGACGAATCCCCCTGAACATATATACAAGTTCAGATTATATATTAACTCCGGGTCTCGTTCCTTCGACAGGAAGAATCCCGATCATAACTTTATAAAATTTTTATAGTTATTTTCGGACTTGTAAAATAATTAATTGGTATATTTTAAACAATTTTATGAGTAAAATAAATTAAATTATAATATATTTTTATTAAGCTTTCAAGCACTTGTATGGTCTTCGTCAGAATAATACATAATTAATAATAAATATTATCAATTAGTTTATTATCACGAGTTAACAACTAACCGAATTAAAAAAGATGAATGTATGTCTTATTATTAATTAGCACTTTTCACTAATTTTGACGATCTTAAATTATTTTAATTAAAAAAAATGTCAATAATTGTAAGAAAAAATTATTTTTAAATGGAAACACGAATAATCTGCCACAGTATTTTGTATTGTTTGTAATTTTTTCAACGACATTGATAAAACCGTATAAATAAATATGTGGGAAACAGGTTAAAAATTACATGGGAAATAGGTCATATTTCATCTTAATCTTATGTTTACAGAAATTACTCTTTCTTGTTCTGTACCTAAATGACAAATTCGTAAGGTACCTAATGATCTCCATTTCCTAACTTGTGCATAAGCTACATTTTTCTACAATCATAATTAACATTTTAGATTATTCCCTTACACTTTAAAATAAAAAATTTAATATGATGCGAATATTCATGGTTTGCATATCAGATTTTGTAAAGTTTTTTTTCAGTTTTAAAGCCAACAAGAACTCTCTACAATTGCAATAATTTGTATCTACTGACATGGTTATATGAGCAAGACAATAAAAGATGCCAACTTTTCCATGATCATAATATACGAAAACTATTTCTAAATTTATTTATTAACGAAAATTAATATGTAGGAGCCAATTTATCGATGCAATTTTCTAATTTTCAACTCGATAATTTACAATTTTATGGAAATCATTAAAATACGAGATGGAAATCCCATCCACGGACGAGCAGCTAGCCTAATTTAACTTGATTGTTTGGAATACGATTGGTATGTGCAACTAAAATTCAGGGGAGATAATTTTTAGGTTGGTAGGAAGTTACCCCAAGCAGGCGAGTTTTTATCCTCCTCCTCGGTCCTTTTCACACTAATGAGGGTTTGGTGACGTATGATTCTGTCATGTGCTGATGTCATTTAGGGTTTCTCTCCACGCATCACGGTCCGCAGCCAGCCGAGTTGCCTCTCGTAGTCCGCAGTTTATTAGTTCTTTTGTCTGGTCGACCCATCTCTTAGGCGATCTTCCTCTAGGTCTTTTGCCTTCGATTTTTCCCTGGACTATCAATTTCTCCATCGTTCCATCTCTCCTGGATATATGTCCAAGATACCGCAGATACATTCGGTTAACATCCCGAAGCAGGTGTCGTTTGACGCTGAGTTGCTCTAAAACGGAGTCGTTAGTGCGATGTTCTGTCCAAGATATTCTAAGAACTCTTCGGTAGACCCACATTTCGAATGCATCAATTCTTTTCTTATCGGCTTTCTTCAATGTCCAGGTCTCAGCAGCATATGTAGCCACCGGGAAAACAAGAGCATTCACCAATCTCAATTTCGTGGTTCTGGTTATTGAGTGATCTCTCCATATGTTAGTGAGTTTAGCTGTGACTGTTCTAGCCAAGGTCAGTCTACGTCTTATCTCAGCTTCACTGTCCCCATTGTTTGTTATGAGTGATCCCAAGTACACAATTTTCTCAACAACATCAAATCCGGCCACTTTATGCAAATGCGGAGAGTTATTGTCCGCTCGATTTATAATATAGGTTGGTAAAAATTTTCGATTTTTTCGACATGTGGACGCCGACTTTATATTTATATAATTGCGTTGTATTACTTCATTGAAAAACTTTCGGAGGATTTCAATATGGAGATAAAAGAGGAAGAGCCCCAAACTTAGAACTGTTTGGTTTATCATTGATTTATAAAGCAATAACGATCAAGCAAGTTTCCTAGGAATACGTAAATTTCCTCTCTTGCCAAACCCTCTTCAAAGATAAATAAAGGAAAGGTAAATATTGTTTACCGTTTGATAAGTTTTGGCTTTAATAAGATAAAGTTTCTCTCTTAACCACTTTCCTTATAGTATCAAATTCGACATCTTTTGCATCATCTTTTCGATGTATAAATAAAATTAATAGCAAACTACTAATTTTGTAGGAAGTTGCCTTAACGCATCTTTTGGGATATTTTCATGGAATAGGAAAATATCGCAATTTTGAATGGTTTCGATTGTCAGTTTGTCAAGATTGTCATCGAATATTATTTTGGTTATGAGATTATAACCCAGAGGTTTCTTGGGATTTGGTTGTTTATTATCGTATATTCGATTTTTGATATTTTTATTATTTGAAGAAATTTGTCATTCAAATTGGTTGAAAACATTGGATTGTGCTTTACATACGTAAAATATCAAACTTTTTACTTTGAAAAATATTATAATTTACTGTTTTTGCAAAAACTATTTTTAGATTAAAGTATAAAGTATTTACATAATACAAATGTGGCTAAAAGAGAAATGCAAAAACAACTATTATAAGAAATAAACTAGAACTATAAAACTTTTAGTTGTAGAATTATAGCAATTTCATGCAATTTATGGAATTAAAACTCACAACTATAAACTTTTTGTAATCACAATGAAAAGAAAAGCTACAAAATCTGGGTTACTTTAATAAGCAATTTCAAGTTGCCTATTTTTTCTACAACTTTTGCGTAGGTGCATATATTTCCTTCCGAGTATATACTGACAATTTTAAATAAAAGACTTTGAAAAGTGGGAAGCTTTTAAATTTCCATTTGAAACTAGTATATTTTTATAACGCAGTGTTTGTTAGATTGTACGAATTTATTCTGATTTATAACAATTTTGCAATATATTTTCTAAAGAATATCATAAATCTGTAATATTTACGAGCAAAATTGTAGAAATATGTAGTAATTTTTCAACTTTGAATGAAACTGTAAATATGTTTGTTAAAACTTTTACTACAATTTTCAAGTTTTTATATTAAAATAATTAATATTTGTTAAATTACAATAATTCATTATGTTTACTTAAAAGGTAATTTTAGTCGTTCAATCTCCACAGAGTTTTGGCAAATTTAACGATCCTTGATTCACAGTTAATATCATATTTTTCTGTTACTTTCAACTTTAATTCCTTCCACTCATTATACTGTTCTTCATCGATAGGTCTCCAGGTATCATGTAGCTGTGGAAATTTTAATGATTACATAAACTTCAAGTTTCTTACAAAAATAACTTTTTCAATATCCTGCGAAACACAAATAGAATTTACCGTTTGTTATGGTTATCATGTTTAAAACAGTAGGTACTATAATATTACTTACGTGTACTCGGGTGGTAAGTAAATATTATAGTTTACAAAAACAAAAATAATTTATTTTATTAATTTTAACGATGGGTTTTGATATTTATCGTAAGCGGTTGAAAAATTAATATAGGCTCTTCGTTCCATCAGTAGATTTGTGGACGAAGATCTATGTAAAAGAAACTTAAGCGTAACCGGGGTTTTCTGACTTCTTCTCGCTACGATTTTTTACATTCTGGATTGTAAATTGTAAGTGAACAATTATTAATTATTGTCAATTATTGACAAAAATTTGAAAAGTAAGTAGAATCTAACCTTTGTTCAAATTTATTTGAATAAAATTTTGAGCTAAAGTTTGGATTAAAATAATTTTTGTAACCTATGCTTACCTTTCCATTGTCGTTAGGTTTTCTATTCAAGCCAAAATAAAGCATGCATCCTGGAATTGGTATAAATAAACATAAAAGGAGCAACCCTCCAACAACTAAAATTAAATTGTGTTACGTCATTATTTACTCGTCAGTGCAATTAAAGCTACTATGGTAGTTTATAGAATTGCTGATTCCATATGATGCATCTTTCATTGAAATTAAGCTGTACATTATAGCGGCAACAATCAAAATTGGATCAATAATCGCCCAAGATATTCTCCAAAAAGAGTTAACAATACTTTGACTCATGTATTCTGTGTCCCAACAAAAGTTTTGCAATCCTAAAATTATTATTTTCAACGGCTGTTTCCGATAAAAAAAATTCCGTTTTCTTACCATAGTGATAATGTATCGCAATAATCGTGGAAAAAGCTATTATCATAATTGCTAACCCATTAAAATAATTGTTACAAAGATTTAAGGCATAGTAACCACCCTATAATTTCTAAATTGTTGATAAATGTTTATCAAATAATATTACGGTTTACTTACCTGTGTAAAAAATAAGATAGAAATAAGGAAACTGATTAATGTGGTAATAATACCGGATTGCCAGTTATTAAGATCGGGAAAGTTATACTGAATATGTTTTGTGACCACTATTTGTAACCCAAAAAGGCTAGCAAAGGAAGAAATTACCATCATTAAATAGAACATTGCCATATAAATCTGAAATTAGCATATCAGAAAATTAATTAACAAATAATCATGACATTACATATAAAATATCAGTTTCAATAGTTGCCAAAATTCTCGGATAAGCAACAAATATAGTCCAAGGTATCGAATTTGGAAAGCTTTCTGGGGTGGCATTTAATTTAACGGCTAAATGTCCAATTATGGAGTGGTTTGTAATTTCAAACATAACATTTGTTAAGAAGTGAAATATTACTATTGCTATTGATAATCTACACAAAAATGGTCGTATTATCTAAAATAAAATTATTTGCTACGTTAATGTCTTACGTCTTAGCGCGGTAGTAGAATTTATTATGAGACGAAAGGGTGGTTACTGTTCCTGTTCCTAAACCAATGGAAACTACACATTGTTGAATTGCTCTACACCAGATCTAAACAGTTGGTTATTGAGTAATATTACAAATTTATTCGTGTAATTGAAATACTTTGGGTTGAATTAGCGTTAACGTGCTGAAATTAAAATAACGTTTTGTCGTATTCACAGCGCCATCAAAGTAGCTTGCTCTTCTCATCAACGTTATCAGCGCAATGTATACGAACCCTGCCATACAATAACCGACGTATTTGTTTAATTTCACTTCATTTAATAAAAGAAAAAATACCATCAACCATATTAAAAATAAACAAATTACTAAGTATATGTTAGGAATTCCAATAACGCTTCCAATTTCAGCTTTCAGCTGAAGAATTTCTTGACTGTCAAAAAGCAGTCCAAAATTTGTTAGTTGATAATAATAAATTTGTAACTTACTCGAAATATAATTCTTCGCTCAAATTTATCTTTTCCGAAGAATTCGTTATATTTAATAAACTAGAGCAAGTCTTATTCCATTCTGTTTTACAAATTGTCCAAGGTAAAACGGTGGAAAAACACCGAATAAAATAATAAAGTTCGTACGCAGCGAACGTACTAAAATATGTAGAAATACATAAAGAAGTAAATGCTTGCGACCAGCCTATACCTTTTAACCAAAATCTGTCCATAAAAATAAATTAAGAAAACTTATATTTTTAATTTCATACCGATTAATCCATAAGAAACTGAATGAAACGCTTCTGAATTTGTTTTAGATGAAAATTGTCCTAAAATTACTTCCGCATAATAAATTGGAATTCCGAATATTACTAAAACGAATAAATAAATTAAAAGGAATGTTCCATGTCCTTCGGGGTAGGTGAAAGAAGGATATCTCCAAATATTGCTCAAACTGGTGGTCGAAAGTGCACATATCGAACCAAAATGAAAAACGGTGTTCCAATTTTGAATATTTCCATTCGATTTTTCTACACTGTTCAATACAATATTAGACATTATGATTAAGCAAAAATTTTGTCACAAAATTGAAATAAGCTGTCAAAATACAAAATAAGTCATGGATGAGTTGTTATCGAATCGATCGGTTCTCTGTTTTATTTCTACCTTGTTAACCGCTATTTTCGAAGGTTTGTGGAAGGAAGTGAATTAAGTATACAACAGTTAAAATACAATTATATAAAATGTTTTTATTTTCCTATAAAAAATAATAGTTTATCTTTAATCCAACTATTTTTCTTTAGTAATTTAGCCTCCAATTTCCTTTGTTTGAATGCTTTCCATTCTTCATAATTCTTGGCATTTTTAGGACCCCACTTTTTAAATGAAAATGTGTCATAGAAAATCTAAAATACATTTCATAGAGCTTTCCTAGTCAACAATAATTTATAATAATTACTTGTGGAATTCCGGCTTTCCTGTTTTTAAAGAGATAATAACCAACAAAGAATAGATATGCAATAACTGTTATTACAATAACCATCCATCCCCCAACTTAAAACAAAATTTGAATAATTTTTAATATTTTAATATTATTTATCCTTATACTTAAAGCTGAGTCTGCAATTTCATATTGTCCATAAGTTAGTCTACTTTGCGATACTAAAAAGTAAACAAAGATAATGACTAAGACCACTGGAGTAAACAGGCCCCAAACAAATCGCCAATAAATTCCAACTTTCCTTTTAAGCATAAATTCTAAATCATTGCAAAAGTTTTCTGCGCCTAGAAAATAAAATAATATTATATTAAATTATTGTTTCGTTTCTGTTTGAGTTACAATGAAATGAATTTAACTTACCGTAAAAATACATTACTATAACAGCTTCAAATACTGCGCACATAAAAATAGTAAACGTTCCTCCAAAATGATCTATGACAGTTAATACAAATTGACCACCCTAAAAAATTTGCATAGTAATGAACTTCATAAATGTTCTTTCAAGTATTACCGGAGTTATGTATACTAAACCAATAATAAACATGGCTGTAGCTGTTCCTGCTGAAATATACCAAGGTTTGAGGTTAGGAAAATGATCTGAAATTGCTGTATTAGCAGCACCCTGTAGAGCCACCAAACTTCCTACTCCCAAAACAAAGAGCATTGTAAAGAAGAGAATAGCAAAGAGCTGAAAAACAATTTTGTTGTTAAATTTTACATTAGCCAATTGTAAAAACTGACCCATGGAACTTGCTCAAATTTTGCTATAGCTTCAGGGTAAGATATGAATGCTAAACCAGTTCCACCTGAATTGATCACCTCATTTACAGGAACATTGAGTTCGTGAGCTAAATTTCCCAATATTCCAAATATGGTAGTTCCAGCCAATAAGGAAGTAAATGTATCTAAAGTTGTTACCACCAAAGCATCTCTAATAACAATCACTATCATAATTTGAATAAAGAGGAAATACTTATCATTTCAAATAATAAGATACATACCGATATATATTATGTTCAAAGTTGTTATATGATGCATACATGACAATTGTGCCAAATCCAATGTTTAATGAAAAGAAGCATTGAGTGACTGCTGCATACCACACCTACAAAATAAATCATTTAATAAACAATACAAAAATTAGAGGACTTTAAATTTTAATTAAAACTTGAATTTCACATTTTTGGGATGTTCTGGTTCAAGGGAAAAATCATGTGTATAATTATCCTTCGGGAGCATAATATATCTTCGGACGCATGTCGCTTTTGACGATTATGTAGTAAATTTTACATTTTCTAAAATGCGTTTTGAAATTTTCTATGTGGATTGAGACTGAATTGGTGAAAATTTTTGTAAACTTTTTTTTACTAATTAATTAATCTTTTACTTTACTGGATTATTATGTACCTAGACCAAATTACATAACAAACTTTGTTATGTTTTACAAAAGCAAAAGATTCGGATAGTATCGTATTCTATAAACCGAGAGATATTATGTTCATAAATTTATATAGCAGTTTTCCAAATGTCAAAACAATATCAAAAATTTCTTATTCTATTTATTTCGAAAATATTTATAACTTAAATACATGGTTCGCAGTGTCTAGAGGCACAATAAATGTAGAATGTAGCACCAGAAAGCTCATAAAAGCTATCAAAAATGGCTATTCAAATAAAATTAATGGATTAAAATAAGGCAAGAACTTTTACTGGGAAATATTTATTTAACTTTAACATCACATAGGATACCTACCTGGTATTTTATTTTTTAAACAAATGTATAGTAATAAAAAAAACACGATAAAATGTAAAAACTTTGATTACTTACATCAGCCGAAGCCAATTTATCCCATTGTGGCCTAATAAAATAGAGAATGCCTTCTCCTGCTCCTTCAAGGGTAGCTGCTCTAATCAAAAGCGCCGCCATGATGACATACGGAAAAAGAGCAAGAAAATAAGATGCTTTACCGGAACTTTTAACTCCTCTAGCAGATACAAAAAATGTAACAGTCCACGAAACGAAAAGACATAGCACAAGTCTCCAATCAGGTATACCAATGCCGTCTTTAATTTGAGTGACTTCGTGTAAAACTTCTCGTCTAGATTGAAATAATTATTACTAACAATAAAAAATAATTCTTGTAATTTTATTTTAGTTAATTTTGTTAATCTCTAACAAACAAAAAATCTAAACAAAGTTATTGTGCTAACTAAACTACAGAACAATTATTTACTCACGTGAACCACAACTCGGAGGAACTTATAGAATTTGTAAAATTTGATGTGTTTGCTCCTTTTTGTGATGAAGCTATACATGTAATATTTTTTAAAGTATTTTCGTTTTGCCATTTTGGTAAACATTCCGACCAGGGTAGGTTTGCTGTGAAAGAATTTACAAGGTAGAAGAGGGTAAGAGCCATTAAAGAACAATAATAGGTTGCAACACATATTGCCCCAAGTAATTGACCGTATCCAATTCCTGAAAATTAACTTTTGTTACCTAATCAATTAAAATGGTAGGCTTTTTATTTATCAATTTAGCTATTAGTTTACCCTTTAACGCTGGGTTAAGTGAATCAAACATTTTTATATTTCCTCTACTTGAAAATTGTCCCAATGCCATTTCCATATAATACATGGGACGACCGACAAGTAATAATACTATTATGTACGGTATTAAAAAGGCTCCACCACCATTTTCATATGCAGTGAAGGGAAATCTCCAAATATTTCCCAAGCCTACAGACATCGCAATACACGACATTAAAAATTCTAATCCGTTTCCCCATTGTGGTCTTTCTTCGGTTTCCTGTTTGTCTATGGTCAAGTTCTGCAATTAAATAAAAACATAAAATTGGTTATTTCAATAAAAACCTAATGTATAATTAGTAGCAAACATATAATTACTATTAAACTAATAATAACTAAATTCATGACCATGGATCAATATAGCAATAAATTTAATTGATGTTTTTTTGTAAATTATTTGTGTGCAGTAGACTGCCGTATGACGCGGTTAACACGTTACGCGTTATATGAAAGCGCGTTACTGGATATCTGCCTGTGAGACATATAACACGATTTTCCAAAACTCAGTCCGAATGATACGAGAATCTACTGTAGTTTTATGCTACAAATCATGTAATTATTTAGTGGCAATTGTTAATCAAATTACCTCTATACTGATTGTTAGTAATTTATTTAGTACGTTTAGAATAATCAATTTCTATTATCAAATTAAACGAAGTTGAAAAATTTCAAATTACACCTAGCAGTGAGTAATTTATTACTTTTTGATCCCCAAAATTTAAACATTAATAATGCCTGTGACATTGTGTTGTTTGAAAAGCTATCAATTTAATTTTAACTGATAACATTTTTATGAATCGTTCGTTTATTGGGTACTCTTAAATATTAGAATAAAAAATTACGCTGAGTTAAGAAGCAGAATACAAATTAACTTTGATGTCTATTTTATAATAATTATGAACAATGTTGCTTAAAGTTATAAAATAAAATTGGCAATTTATTATAAAATAATGAAGTCACAAAATAAAAAGGTTTTCTAAAAAAATTAATATTTATGAATATAAAGTAAGAAACGTGATTCATTGTTGGTTCATTCAATAATGTCAAGTTACTTGATTGGGGTGACATGCTTATTGTTAAATATATTTTGGAAAATTTACTACCTAAGCCAATTTATTGTTTGCGCTTTACCACAGAATGATTTTACAACGTTGTAAAATAGCGACTTATTGAAATATAAAAACCATTGTGATAATTTATTATAACCATAATGTGATAATTTGCGAAAATTACAAAGAAAAAGATAATTAAGCATTAAATAAATAATATTTTTATGATTATAATTATGTGAACAAATGAAAGTAGATTAAGCAAATAGTATTCCACTTATATTATCACTTATTGTTTTAGTTAATATGTAGGTATGCACTTAAAGTGAGTAATTGCTATTTTTAATTTTACTTCATTTTTAAAGTGAATTTACGTACCGAGAACCATAAGAACATTCCGTCTCCAATATAGCCTCCATCTAAGGCTTCTAAGGTTTTTAAATAATAGATATTGCCTGGGTTAGTGAATTGCTACCATTAACATAAAAACCAGGATACAGGCACATCTGAAGGCAAGTCTAGCAAGCTACCTGATGGATGTAAAATATTTATATGCTCAAAGTTTCTAACACTGCCAAGGAAACGACGCATGTGTTGGAAAATAACAGGCCTTGGCCTACTAGAAGAGAATTCTCTAGAGAATTACTTCTAGAAAGAAGAAGAAGAAGAATGTGATAGAATGATTAAAAGCAATTTCAAATAATATAAAAGAAAATTTTAATTGACGGAATGACTAGAATCGACATAGGGCTCTAATTATACTTACTTTCCTAGGGTAAAAAGTGACTACTATTCTTGCTGTTTGAAAATTAAGTTTAACTTTAGTCCTTACTAGTAAGAAGTATTATATTACGCTATAAGGGTGATATATGACTACACTTAGGCTGCAATAGGCAAAGTAGAGTAAATCCTTATTAACTTCCCTGTATTTTAGGTACATTATTTCCTTCACTACCCGTAAAGTAAATTGTTGTACATAAAAATATACCTATATAATTGATTAACGTCACAATTTCACAAATGCAATAAATCAAGCTATGTTAAAAAATTAGATTGTTCCTGTCTTATTGAACTAGTGTTGAAATGTAGACAACCAGAAGCCAGTTTAAATAAATATTATGCTTAATAAAATTATGTATAAAAACATAATGCATATTATGTAAATACTGTAGTACATTAAATAAATAGTAAAAACAAGCTGTTCCATTACGGACATCGCTTGACAGCTTAATTTACAGAGCAAAATTTGTATTTCTCTTTTAAAAGCTTGTTTTTTTATTTTATTGTTTAGCTTAATGCTCATAAATGCAGTTAAATTTAAATAATTCAAATTAAAGTGCCTTTTAAGAAACAATAATTAATACTTCCTTTTGTTTTAATTTCACATGAACAACAATAGTTGTGAATTAACACTAAAATATATTAATATAATAACTAACAACTTTTTTTCATTGATAATAATAAAAGTACAGTAGAATCTCGATATAGTGAACACACGGTAAAGTGACTTATCCATTGCAGTGAATACAACTCGAAATAGTGAACAGATGAAATGTGCATTGCATAAAATAAGCGAATGTATGAACTTTCATGTGTTATAGGCGTCAATCAGCGACTTCCCTACCTTTAGACGAATCCAAAGAAAGCAGGTTGCAGATTTCATGTTGCAAGCACCGATAATCTCGAATATTAATTAATCTAACCAAATAAAAAGGAAGCAGGATGTCGCCGGAGTATACATGGTCATGAAAAAGATAATTTCAGGAATTTTATCTTAAAAACAAGGATTTTTATTTTAAATGATCAGCATTTTGTTAATCTGCTTTTCTTTGATCTTATTCGTAGCTCACAAGAAATCAGTCGAACCATTTTCGAGATAGCTTAAGGCACTAAAACAGCGCGAGCGGTATGAGGGTGTATTTTTAATAATTTTTTTCGAACCAACGATGAATGCTTTTTATTTATAGATACTAATATTCATTATAGTATACATATAGAAGACACTACACAAATTATTTGATTTGAATCTTCAGAATAGTTTACGGTGTACAACGCTTCCAAATGACACTCTGCTGCTTAGTGGTTGACAGCAATTAAGCCATACGGTTCATCCGAAAAATATCAAAAAATTATTTTTATAAACTAGACATATAGGTTTATAGCCTCACGTAGCGGAATTTTGATATCTAGAAAACAAAAAAATTGGCGGACCAGCGAATTTTATTTCCCATTTTTACAGAAAATTTTCATCTTTTATGAAAAAAAAAGAAATAGAAGGGGGCTCTTTATCAAAAAATCCCTACGTGGTGCCATAGAGACTTGATTTGCGAACATTTCATTTTTTGGTTCATGCAAATCGGATGAATAGTTTTTTAAATATGTTGTCAACCAGGTTGAAAAATGTAGTTTCGATAAAAACGCGTTCAAAGTTTTGCTGCAGGATAATTCAACATACAAACTAATCACTTAAAATAAATAGCATTTCACATAAAATGCTGTATCTCCGTCAATTTTATGAATTTCTTTACAAAATTTGGTGAGAGCATTCTTAACAAATGCATCTTTAAGAAAATGAAAAAGAAACAAATAAAATTTATTTTTATTTTTACAGTGTTTTAGTGCCTTAAGTTGACACTGCGCGGGATGATCATGTCAACTGTAAATGGTTGACATTAATTAATATAACAAGATTTAGTTTCCAAACCTCTTTATAAAACAATTTTGAACATGTAAAATAACTTCAAAAAATAAATTTTGGTTCTCCAAACAAACTCAGGCAGTGAAAAAATGGAAGTAAATAAATTTTCCGAAGTTTGATCAACATTTCCGATAAAACTGTATATAGATAAATATCATATCCATGGGCGACGGTATATTAATTCCACTGGTGCTAAATTATTTATTAATTGTAATTTATTCATAAATTAAAATTAATTATACCTAGGTACATAAAAAATTTGATATCTTAATAAAGTGTTCTCAGATTCCAAAAATCTTAATCTGCGCTTATAGCTATTAAAAAATATTTATTAACTCATTGTGTGCGATGCAAAACAGTAGACGAATTAGGCAAAAAAAAAGCTATGCATCCGATACGGAATAGTGAACTCCTACCTTTATATGAATTAAAATAAAATTAGGATAAGGTCAAAGTTTTGCTAATCAACCTTGAACTTGAGTCTTAAGATACGCATAGCATCGAGATACTGTACCAAATTTCGGGCAAATGCTTTGTTAAAAAAACAAAACTGTATAATTTGGAAATATAAATTTTAATTTAGGTTAGCATCATTCAATAATCACAACTTGACAAATAAAAGTTAAAAATTGCTAAGAAACTAGTTTGTTTATGAGATTTGTAACTTCCCTAGGGAAATAAAAGTAAATGTACATCGTAATATTTTGGATTCAGTCATGATTTTTTGAAAAAATATTTCAGCAGAATTTTAGTTTTTGCCTATAAAATCCGTGTTGATAGTTTTTTATACAGGATTCCGTAATTTTTATACAGTATTAAAAGTTAATGACCCAACCAACCCTTTAAATATGAGCAAACTAAACCAATGTCACCTTACAAAAATATTTTTAGCCTACAGTAATATTGTAATAAAAATATAAGTCCATAACTTTATTGGAAATAAATAAGTAAAATTCGAATATCTCAATTTTTATAGTATTGCAGGATCAGTGGTGGCTAACATAATTTTGTAGTGTACGCAAAGTAAATTGGCGAGGCCCCTTCGCCATAATTATGTATGGTTGAAGGGTCGGATAATATGTAGGCCGGAAGGTGAGGGGTCTGGGGGTGTATCCCCGGAAAATCTTTTTGAAAATTTGAGGCCGTACTCGTTCTCGTATACCTTACGCCGGCACTGTACCGGATATATAATTAAATTGCTCATTATAATCTGTAATTTATTGCACAACCAACTCGGTGGATTGCTTCGTTTGTTGCATTTGTTAGTTTCATATTACAATTTGAAACTTTATTAATATTATGTATATCCGATAATCACATCTCTTGTTGTATTACATTATGATAATGAGATTCCTAACGCCAGTAGCCGCATTGATTGGTTTTAAATGATGCAACTTTTGCTTTTAATTTTACGTTTACTTTAATGTTAATTCCATTCTAATACAAGTTTAATGAATTACTGCGAATTAGTGCAAGTTCACTTTTTTAATTTTCTTAAAATGTAAAATTTCTACAAAAGACAGAAAATAATTTCTTTAAGGCAATGTCTAATTTTTCTTCTTTTAATTGTTTTGCGAGATTTGTAAAATGAAATAGCTAAAACGATTAAAATAAATATTTTGCAATGTAAAAACCACGAAGCCATAGCATATTATGTTAACTTTAAAACAATTTGCTGGTTTTACAGATACTACGCAAAATAAGTCTAACGCTAAACCTAAAGCTCAATAGTACAAACATAAAAACGCAAATTTGTGGTTGGTACGATATAAAAATTTAAATATGCCAAGACTACTGACGTCCGGGTTACTTGAGTAATAAATTTTTTATTAACGTTTATGAGTTGCTCAAATATTTAAGGAAAGCTTTCCTGCTAACATTATTAATTCTATAAGAAAACGATCGTTTTTCATTCAAGATAAAAATATATTTTATGTATATTTCATCTTGAATTTTGATGGCTATGAAAGAATTAAATTGTAATTTACTAAAGTTAAAAAGATTATTTAAAATTTTTGACTTTCTAGTTTCTGTGTTCTACCTTCAAGTTTTACTTAATTCAAAGATTTTAAGCTCGACAGACACCGGATGTTAAGCTGAACTAATTTTTTATTTCCATACAAACATTATCTGGTTAAAAATAAATCTTAACTTAACATTCGGTGTCCGCTCACCTTTAATGTAAAATATTTTTCTAATAAGTATTAGCAGTATTAGTTAGACCATTTCCATCATTTTTAATTAATAATAATAAGAAAAAGAATCAATTCTTTAGATTTCCAGTAGATGAGTAAAATTGCAGTAAATATTTTCTACTCTAAATTATTTCTATACTTGTTAAATTTGAAGTGAGAAATACGTGTACATATGTCTTAATGTTCTATACAAAATTTGTTACTGTGGTTATTTTTTTATTTTTAGATGGCAACGTTAGAAGCGTTAAAAATTCAGGAGATAATGTTTCATATAACATATAACTTTGCATAAAATGGAAACTAGACTGACACGCTACTTGCTAGTTTTGAAGTTTTGAATTTATGTGAAATTCTTGGAGTGACCGAAGTTGTTGAAGTAAGATTTCCAAAAACTAAAAAGACTTAGGTTCGTTATATTAGCTACAAGTAAATTAAAATACTCTCAACAGTTAGTTTAGTGTGATTTGCGTGATCGGTTAACTTAGATTTTGTGGTTTTATTAATAAATAATCCTATTTTACAAGTCCAATGTTATGTTTTAGTAATAATAATCAACTACTTATGTATAATTAGTAACTTTTAATTCTTAAGGCTTGTAAACAAAATAATTCGCAAATAAAGGAGAATCAAAATTTCGTTTGATATTTCAATTAAATTGGTCCAGTTTCAGCATAGCCAGTTTACTATTTAAATACAAAATTAAATGCTCTAATACTGATAAAAGAATTTGTTTTAAAGAAATAATAATCTGCTTCTAAAAGTTATAATATTGGTTTCCTATTGAATTGTCCTTCAAATAAAAAAAAATTCACTTACTATAGTATCGAATTTTAACCGCGTTCTTATGCTTCGAAGAACATGGTAGCAAGGAAAAGTGATGCATGCGACAAAAAGTGAAATGACAGCTAAGTTATATAAATATTTTTGATCAAATTATAAACTTAATAGATTAGACTGTCTGTTGGTACAACATGATTTGCGGTTTTGAAACCTTTTTTTGAAAATTGAATAACACGTAAATAAAATACCGAACAATGTACGAATATAATTGTAACTTTTTGTAACCAAGGATTAGTATCCCTTTCTCCTAATATTAATGTACCAGAACGTATTGCTAATACAGCAATAATTTAATTAAAGCAATAAATTAATTCGGTGTTCGAAAAGTGGCTTTGATATAATTCAAGTTTCAATTATTTGATTAATTATATGATATTTTTTAGAAAATCAACATTACAGAATAAAATTATTGCTACGAAACTCCAACGTTTTGATGTTATTACTTTGTTGTGAAAAGGGTAGATTTAACACAGTTCAACACACTCGTTTTGAAATTGAAATTTATTTTTGTTTGTGCTTTTTCCCTCTTGAAATATTTTAAAAATGAATGGGGAGATACAAGCAGAACTGTTGACTGCAAAATTAGGCTCAGTTGTTTATTATTATTTCTATCGTAAATATATTCGTATGTTATTTTTAATTTCAAACTGAAAAAAAAAATTGAAAGGGTTAAATTTTTAATTCGTCACACAATAATTTGTGTGCGTGGAATAAATATTTAAATGTTTTTATAATGTAAAAATTATTTGAGCATTTAAATGTTTTTATTGTGCGGTTCATCCAACATATATGATGCCTGGGTTGAGCTAATGTGCAGAAACGAAAATTAAATGTTCTCCCTTCACATCTACTGCGCAAGAAATTATCTCCCACCCAGTCATCTTATTTTGGATTAACTGATAAATAATTCGTGAACCGACAGGCATTTAATTTTCAAACGTGGGACGAAGGTACGATTTAATTTTTGAACGCAACTGGTAGATAAGGTAATATCGTTAAAATTTTCGTAAATGCCTAATAAATTTAATAATATATGGCTTTATCCAGACGAAGCTAGTTAAATATTAAATAATTTATATACTAATAGAAGAATACAAATTGTTTATTTATTTCATCAATAAATTTTTCATTTTAGATTGCTCCAGGATGTAATTTATCGATATTCTGAGAATGAAAATAATACAAATATCAACAATATAATGCAGGGTACTGAAATTTTCTATTCTAATGTTTTATCTTGTTTCTTATCAATGTTTCGTAAGAATTAATACTACGTTCTGTAATAATTTGTGACCTTCTGTGCAATAAAAATATTAAAGTAAAACTTTGCGAAAACCTAAATTTTGTAAGTTCTTTTGTCTGGTCGGTAACAACTGTGGAAACAAATACTCATATGGCCGACTCAAATAAATGAAAAGTTGATTTATTAAATTGCCGATGGAGAGCAAGTGGACTTGACATCTCTTTGAAATCTAAAATCAGGTACAAGAAAAAACAAAAAGTATAAAGCAAACACAATCGAAAATATTATAAAATAACATAAAGGTTTTGGTTTTAAATTGTTTATTTACGTCTATAGGATGAAATAATGTCGATTTGGACTTCCCAGCAAAGACTGGTAAAACTACGTCGTCATGCAGAGGTCTTTATCTTGCAAACTATTTCCCTATAGAGAAGTTTTAATCAGAATTTTATAAGGCACTACAACTTTCTATTTTAACTTTCCTTTATTAGATTTCCCTTAATATAAATTAATATTTCCTAAATTCAACTATTTTCACTAAAAATGTACTTTATTCTTATAATTTCAAAACCACTACATCTAGAACAATTTATTTTGATCAATTTTAAGCAGAACTTTGTTTAATGAGAATCTTAAAAAATACATTTTTGATTCCGATATTTCAAATACATCGAATAATTGAGGGCCTAAAAACATTCTTCAAACGGGGGTAACAATAGTTAAATTTGAGAGCTCATGGCTAGGGCCTAATTGAGTATAAAAAAATATGAGAACTTACAGGAAATTGAGTCTAGTTTGTTTGTATGTAACATGAAAAATGTTTATTAAAGAAAATTATATACAGGGTGTCCCCGCACTCACTTTACATAACTTAGGTGGTGATAGAGAACACTTTTCTAAGAACAATATTTAACAAAAAATTTTTTCTAAATTCAAACCCTCGAGAGTTAGGCCTCTTTAAAGCATTTTTTTTAATTTCCACCTTCACGTGGCCATAGCCCCGAAAATATTGATTTTTCAGTAAAAATGGTTTAGTGATTTTTTAAAGAGCGTGAAATAATCTACAACCTAGATTCAAACCTTTTATTGTCTAAAATCAACGGCTTTCGAGTTATGAATTAAAGTAAGTTAAAAAATGTCGAAAAATTTGAGCTGTCTTTTTTTTTGGTTTTTTTCAAAACCCTGTATCTTTTAAACGAAATATTTTACAAAAATCTGACGCCCCATTCCGGATAGGAAATTTAACAGACTACAACTTTTGTCTAGTAAAAATTTTTGAAAAACCAATGCATTTCACAGAAAATCAGAAAATAACAAACAAGGCAGCTACAAAACATAAAATTAAATTCCCAAAATTTTTATTTTTTTTTTTAAATTATTTTATTAATTAATTTTAAATTATTACATTAATAAACTAATTGTTGAAAATGACCACCCTCATTATCAATACACAGTCGTGATTGTTTTAAAAGATGTTTGTCGAAAAAAATCGAAAAAAATTGATTTTTCGACACTTTTAATTCCCAGAAATTCGAATTTTTGACACTTTTCACACTCACCGATTGACCAAAATTGGCCTCGTGATTGACCGGTCAATCCCTCGACCTTGTTGACCACCCCTGCTATAATTGCTGTTAACAAAAAAGGAAATTTTATATATAATACTATAAAGCATATTTTAAAACGACCACGACTGTGTATTGAAAATGAGGGTGGTCATTTTCAACATTTACTTAAATAATCTAATAGTTTAAAATCAATTAATAAAATAATTTTTCAAAAAGAATAAAAATTTTGTGAATTTAATTTTTTGTTTTGTGGCTGCCTTGTTTATTATTTTCTAATTTTCTGTGAAATGGATTGGTTTCTCAAAAATTTTTACTAAACAAAAGTTGTAGTCCGTTAAATTTCCTATCCGGAATGGGGCGTCAGATTTTTTGTAAAATGTTTCGTTTAAAAGATACAGGGCTTTGAAAAAAACCAAAAAAAAGAAAAGCTCAAATTTTTCGACATTTTTTAGCTTACTTTAATTCATAACTCGAAAGCCGTTGATTTTCGACAATAAAAGGTGTAAACCTAGTTTGTAGATTATTTCACGCTCTTTTAAAAATCACTAAACCATTTTTACTGAAAAATCATTATTTTCGGAGCTATGGCCACGTTAAGGTGGAAATGAATAAAAATGCTTTAAAGAAGCCTAACTCTCGAGGGTTTGAATTTAGAAAAAATTTTTTGTCAAATATTGTTCTTAGAAAAGTGTCTTCTATCACCACCTAAGTTATGTAAAGTGAGTGCGGGGACACCCTGTATATATATCTATTAGGACTGCTTTTTTGCATTGCACAAGGTAAGTAAACACCTCACAACACATCAAGTTACAGTTCAACTGCTTATCCGTTCCCATTTGCCAAGTCTCTTGCGAGACTTGGTCATGGTTCCATGAGCTTTTTTGTTTTCTTTACAGGTGATGAGGAGCTGGACCATCAACCCGACCCCCCAACCTGGAGGACCAGAGAGACGGCCAGAATAAAATTCTTACTTCACCCGGATTCGAACCGGACATAGTCAACTCGCGTGACTACTATGCTCCGACCGTTTCTTTAAAGAAAATTACTTACTAAATTTATTACTTTAATAAATTATAGGAATATCGTAGATATTGGTGAAAATACAATGTGAAGACCTGAAAAGCTACTCGAAGGAAGAGAAAATAAGATGGTAACTTTACTATCATTGTATAACAGTGGTAATTAGCTATTCGACGCATGAAATAATTTTAATTAAACTGCACATAGAATTACAACGTTATAAAATTACAACATTATAGTATTAAATACTTAAGACAGAATTCTGAGTTGGAACAATTTTTAACAATATTTTATGTAAGTATTTATTTTTAAACTAATTTAAATTTTTGAAGTTTAAATGCTTTACTCTTCTTTAAACATTATGCTTTGAGATTTTGTTTCCCCTTTGAGTTCTTAGGATCCTATAAAATATTTTATAAATATATTGTATATTTTATTTTATAAAACCTGGAAAATCCCCTCAGGATCCTACATAATGATCTTTCAACTGGAAGCATTACGTCACGAAACGATAATCAAATTTAACAAGAAATTCCATAAATAGACATTATTTGCTGAGAGTATTTTTTGTATTTCTACAAGAGAAGTAAGATTGAAAAATAAAGGTGGTTAAAAATAAACAGATACTTTATTCATCAAGTAAACACAAATACAAACTTCAGATTTAGAATAACAGTTCGGTTTATAATTGGTGAAAAAAGTACCTAGCGAACCAGTTTAAATTGGAATAAAGTTGATAAAATGTAAACAATTTCCATATTTTATTACAAGGTGAATTAGATTTAATCAGAAAGGTCAAGAGAAAAGCTAACGATCCAATGGATTTTATATAGAATCCTAACATATTGGGACACTTGAGCATTATTATTTGATTAATTTGAAAAAAAACTTAAAATATTGGATGACATCTTCTGTCTCGTTCATTATAAATCTATAATTTATTGAAACTTTACATGAAAAAATGGTAATTACTACTGTGTTAAAGTGTTATTAAGTTATTATTGATAATCATTTCAAAGGGAATTTCGTTACCAAAATTAAATATTACTGTGTGATGTGTGTACCTATAAAGTTGGAATCCACATGTTCTCGAAATCTAAAACGGAAGTTGTTGGAATTTAGTGATCCTTTGTATCACAAAGCGTGAATTCTATTTTACTTTGAACAGTTTTAGAAGTGCCAACTTGACATCTAGCTAACTACGCCTATTAACATAAGTTGGTAACAAAAAAGACCCAAACATTAATTACAATTTAGTGTCCTTATGTGAACAGGGACATTAACGTGCTAAAATGATTATTATTCTTCTTTATTTATAAATAATTTATTATGTTGGAAAGGGTTGAACATCAAAAGTAATAAATATTAATTTTTCAAATTATTATTCTACATCTATACAAAATTGTTATTTTTAAGTTTATTTTAAAATTTCTTAAAATAAACAAATAATTATTATATCAAATTTAATTTTGAATTTGTTGAAAGTTGCTCTAAAGGTCTAAAGTATCTCGTATTAACATATTATTTTAAAAGAGCTTCTTTTATCATTTTTAGAAATAAATAAGGAGAAATAATATATAAAGTTTCGGGAATTTTCAGACGCAGAAAGAAGTCTATTTCGATTGGTTGCTATGAGTAGCAGATTGGCATCTCTGTTAGTATAATTTCTTTAAAATTGGAGTGAAAATGAAGACTTTCCATTAAAATCCAATCAGCTCTTTTGGATGGTGCTGGAAACTATGGTTTGCGAAAACGAAATAGCGATCTAAAAAACCAAATTCGTGACACAATCTTGATGGATATAATCTTAAAAATTGTTTAAAATGATTCATATAATATATACCAATATAAATAAACCTTGGGAAAAATACTAACTCAAACTTCTTTGATTCGATTGAATGAACCGATTACTGTACTTTTCTTATTACGCAAATAGGAAAGTAAAATTTCAAAAGTTAATTATTATTGTTATTACTATTAATAATATCAAAATAGCTTCGTCAATTTGGTTGCCAACTTACAAGGGCGAGGCAAGGCCGATTGGTTTACGAAATAAGAAGAAAAGCGAAACTATTTAAAAGGTTTTCCATATTTTTCCTGTTTTCCCCACGAATCATCCCTTCATCGATTAACTAAATGTCCAAAACACTGCGGCCAAAATACCGCAGACTAAACCTTTTAAATTTTGGCTGCTTGATGTTCTCCCCAGTTGAAATATTACCTTGGATTACATAATAAAATAACAAAAACTTAAAAGTTGTTGACAATACAAAACAATCTCAATGAAAAAAAAATCTTCCAGTGTAAATCATTGGCAAATATCTAATTATAACAACCTAAGTCATTTATTTTATGTTAAGTTTTGATTCACGAATATTTTTGTGGTTTGCGGTAATTTCGACCGCTTGCAAGTGTTTAATTTTGACCTAGGATAACTAAGCTATACTTTTTGCTCGCATATTTTAATATTTACATTATTAATTAATTTTTATTCGATCATTATATTATAGATGGTAATAGAGTCTAGGCACTCATGACTAAATATTTTTTTATTATTATTATCATTCGCATATTTATGAACTTATAATACAATAAGGAAACAACGAGCAATAGAAACGTGTGAACGAGTGTCCCCCCCTCGGCCCCTCGCCTAGACGTCCGTGTATATTGCTAAATCTAATTAGATAAATGAAGTATTGTCAAGGTAGTAAAAAAGCGATTCATTAATAAAAAAAATTATAAAAGGGTGGCTGATAAATTTAAATACTACATAATTTATATTTTATAATTTTACGAAATGTAACGAAATGTAACATCAAAAGAGTTTACTTCATGAAAATAAAGCTTGAGTGTTCGTTAGCGAGATCAACGTGTATAATTTGTCAAACATTTTAGAGAACGAGTTTGATGTTGATTGTATTGGAAACCATTTCGAAATTATCACAAATAAAAAATGGAATCTCTTGGGAAGACCAACTACTGATTACAGAAATTTTACTATCATCGCCGGTAAAATAAAGAGGATAAAAAATGAGATGCAATATTAGAATTAGAAACAGATGTAATAGAAGAATATTAGGTTATCATAATTTGTTCAAATGAATAAACACTGTAGGAAAATCAGGATTTGTGAATTTAAATTTAAGGTAGTTTTGTAAGACATAGGGCAACTTAAATTATAGCACGCTAACAACACCTACACAATTAATTTGAATTTACAACGTTTGAAGAAATGTTTTTGTTTAATAAAAATTAATAAAAAAAGCTGCATGTTAAACACATGACATCGCATAAATAAAAATTGGTCATCAAGCGATTGGGGTTTTTAACCCAAACAAAATCCAGAACAGGGAACATCGCAATATATTTGCAAGGGTCGGTGCGAGAGTCGCTGAGTGGTGTTTGGCTAAAATTTTTTAGGTAGCTCCGAGCAACACGCGTAGCCAACTAATTGCTCTGACTTGGATGACTGCAGTTTTCTATAACATACGCAGTTCATCGGATCATTAAATCAACAGATAAAATATAAATATTTAAAATTGGTTTATTATTAATTCGTGAAAATAAATAAAATATAAATAAATCAACACAAATAATTAGATTACTTGGAACAGCTATGAACTTCAATTATGGGATTGGACGGACACAACTGTGTAAATATAGGAACCTAAAATTAAATTTCTGTAAGTTATTTTTTAAAGTATTCATTTAATTTTTTGTTTTACTTTTTTTATTTTAATTTATTAAAATATATTATTTTGAACAAATATAGCAGAATTGTTTAGAAAACTTTGTTATGCTATAGATGAAATATTCAAGGAAATAAGTTTTATGAGAGTTGTACCACAAATGTATTTTTTTTCGGGATGAGGGGGTGGGGGGATTAATTGTCAAAATGAAACTGAACCCAAAAATACCCATGTAGATCATAATTGTTTTAAAGATCGTTAAATAATTTTTGCAATTGGAAATGTCACGGAAGTTTGTCTTGCAAGAATAAATAAAAACCCACTTAATGTTTGTTCTTTGAATAATAAAATAATATAATAAAGTTTTAATATATTTACCTTAACGAGATAGTTTTATTACTTCTAACTGCTAATTAAAGTTTTACCTCTTTATCGCAGTACCTCGAATGTACCAATAAATTACCAATGTAACTATTTAAATCTTAAGTTTTATCGTATCCTAGATGTAAAAAGATCCTCTTTTTTTCGTCAGTTGAAAAGAGCATAATATTGAATTGAACGGATTTTCTTCGGGGTTTACAGCAACATAATCTATATTATGTTCCTAAACATACATAAGTCCTGTACGTATATTTTCTCTTGTATTATAAACACAGCAATTTATTGTATCAATAGTCCTTTATAAGGTACGATAAAAACTATTATAGTCAAATTTTCCTGCAGCAAATTTTTAGGTCAATGCAACTACTTTCAATTTTTAAAGTAGAGTATTTTTCCTAGTTAAGGCCGTAGGCCGAACAACCACTTCCTATTAATATTGTATAATACTCCAATTGAATTTTATTTAATTAAAAATTGAATTCGGAGGTTGAGTGTTAAAATATTTAAAAATATTATAATGTATAATATATTAATAAATTTAAATTAAAGATGAATTTATTGTATTTTATTTCCAAATTTAGGTCTGTTTCGGGCATCGATTGAACGTCAAATGCAGATTCGGAAAATATTAGTTAGTAACAAAAAATTATTGGGCTAGGTTACGGAAATTATAAAAATTAGGACTACTTAGAAAATTCCTAGAATACAAGGAATATTTCTTAAGTATTTCCTGCGATAAAACTTAAATTAAAAATTTGTTATTCATAGCAAATAAGTTAAAAAGAATTGCCAACTAATTTGAAGGACGTATTATGTTTTTTGGTCTGTTTTTATGCCATTATATTCATTATTCATGGTAGTCAAAATATTTAACGAACAACGTTTAATATTCAACTCATAGTATATTATGGGAACTTAAGCGATATTATCTCCTTTTAAACTTAAAAAAAAAAATTTAAATGCTTAGTTCAGGAAGAACTATTTTGTTTACTTACGCGATATTTACATTTTTTTATTGCATTTTATGACTTTTTCCATTTTTTTATGAGCGGATATTGCAATTACTCAAGTTTTGCAAGAAACGGAACAAACAAATTAAAAGATTTATAGATTTGATTTCACATTTAAACAAATAGATAACAATCGATTACAATAAATAAAATAAGATTGATAATAATAATTTGCGGCACTTTGAAAGAAATTGTGGAAATAATAAAATTTGTGTTACATCTACATGGTAAGTTAAACAGTAAAAAAATTGGTAACTTACATTTTCGCACCTATTTAATTTTTTTCCAAAATCCTTTTCTTCGAGAACAAATGATGGATTATCGACTCCATTCTTTTTCACAAAATATTAACATCACATGAAAATTTAATGTATTAAAACTTTTACGAAATAACATCATTTTTTAAAGTAAAAAAAAAATAGTAATAAATATCGTAAAATAAAATAATTAAAAAAAAACTAAATTAACCTGTTTATTATTATTATTCATTATTATACTACTAAAATTATCGAAGAACTAATATTAAGCAAACTATTTTCACTACCTGCCTACTACATACCATGTAGGTATTGTATCAAAATACTACCTTAGGTGCAATTTTCTAATTTGTTGATAAAGGTGGTGGGGAAAATTTACTCAAGGGCAAAAACTAACTGTAACGCTACATTGTAGTACATCGTCTTAATTTATTATACATATTATAAATAATTGTTATAATTTTGCAGCAAATTCCTTTTTTAACTTATTTTCTTAATTAAAATTCTTTTAACATTTTTGACAATATAATTACTTGTAGGTGTATCTTATGTCATTTACCATATGAATTGAATTAGATTCTATTTATTTAAACGAATAAAGACATAAAAATAGTAATAAATTGAAACAATAGATAATAATTTCATCAATTTATTTTAGTCGCATTTCTTGTTCATTTATGTAACTTTTCAAAACTAGTTTTGTATGGGGTGCTGGGGTTAAATGGGTCACAATCTAACAAATGTAACTATTATGCGGTATTTTTTTGAATACTTTTTTTTATAAATTTATCTAAATTAAATTCGAATTATTATTACTTTAATGATTTAATTTACAGAATTAAATAATTTTTTGAAAACAAATTTTGTTTTATATCTCAATAATTATTTAGAATAGTAACAAGTTGAAATTTAATTTATTTGTTCAGCATTTATTTCCGCTATTTTAAGTTAATTTTATTGTTTATAATTATTATATAACATCAAAATTAGTAGGTACTTATATTTTTTTTAATAAAGCTGTAACTTTAAATTTAACTATTAAAAGGATCATGCGGTAACTATTATACTAAAAGTTTATGACATTCTAGAAAATTAAAAAAAATACAGTGCGATAAGTTTAAATGGAATAAATTTAAATAAAATTTATTACTCTTTGACATAGTTTTGACTTTAACATTTTTCTTCAACAGGATTATTATATCTTGAATTTTTAAAAATAACATAAAAATGATTTTTAATAAATTAATAAATTAAAGGTGGGATATTCAGTGCATGTAAAGCTTTATCATGGTGACTTCAAAAATTACTCAAGCCATTGTATTGAAATTTTAAAATTGTATTTATATACAAATTCATTTAACACGTATATAATCACAGACAATTCTTTATAAGGAATAACCCCTTAAATATTCAATTCTATTGATTTTTCTATAATAATTTATTGTTTCCTATATTGATAACATGTAACTTTTTAATTTCTTAGCTAGACGATGTCTAATTGTAAATCAATTTCATAGATCATTGATCTATACTTAAATCTATTGGATGGCTTATGTGAGCTGCTCTACGATCTACATATATGATCATTATTATTTTTTCTGTCTATATTGCAAATTATGAGGAGCACAACAAAATTGAAAATAAACAATGGTTAGCTTCTTCTTAAACCACAAAATTTGGACGACCAATATATAATTATATTCAAGCATTCGAGAACAGATTGTAATCCTGCATTTAAGAGGGCATTCTGGTGTAAACGTCCGTTTTCAAGGTGATTTTTTGGGAATTAATTTTTAAAAAAACTGTTACACCTACTGAGCACTGAGCTAGTGTTTTGCATTCATATTTATTCATATAACACAATAAATTTTAAAAAGCCAATTTATTGAAAATAAATTAAAAGCTTTTGTCGGGTTCAAAATTACTGTTCTGTAGGGCACCGGGCTGGTCAATTACTGCCATCCTAGTAATATCAAATAAACAAATTTTGTTTTCTATTATCTATGAATGTGGATATAAATAGCCGATAAGAGAAGGATAATACATTAACACATTTTAATATATTATTATAAAAAGGAATTTCCAAATGATGTATAGGTACTTTGTTTATTTGCGAAGAAGTACGTACATACCTATCCATCCATCATTTGGAAATTCCCCTTCAGATCAATAATTTTGGACTTCGCTTTAGACAAGTTAATCTTGCATTTTTCTATATTTAGTACAAAGTATAGGTGACTTCTGCTCAATAAGAAAAAACAATAACAAGGAGAACTTAAAAATAAATAATATATTAATATACAATAATCTAAAATCGGATCGTAAAATATTTTCAAGCTGGTGTTCAAATTACGTGGGCATCTAATTATTTTTAACCTTTCTGCTATGTTACCAGGTACCTCTGCATTCCATTACAATTCATAATTTTAAGTTAAATCTACCAAAAAAATAAGTCGAATAACAACTAATTTAGATTAAAACCTTATATAGATTATACATAGATAATATATTGTTAACTTTATAGTGGAATTAGTTTAGTAATAAACAATTTTTATCATTTATCCTTTTTATGATTTTATGCTCTTCTTTACCAAAATATGTTTTTATTACTATTTGTAGCTATAATATATCTTAATAATATAATAAATGATTTAACCTTAATTACTAGTAAAACAGATCTTAACACCTAGGTAATTAAGTTTAAATAACAACTTAAAAATTACCTAGCGCAAATAATGATTTTAAAAGCTATGGTGCAATTGTATAATTGATATTGTTGTCAAAATTGTAACCTATATATAATCAGCATTATGTATTAATGCATTTAAAAATAACTGAGAGGTTATTTTTAATATTATTAAAAATTTTATATTATTAAAATTGATTATTTTTAAATTTAAATTTGCAATACTAAAAATTTTAAGGGATCCCCTTGGCTCGAAGAGTATTATTTGCTAGCTAGGACTTAGAGTTAGATTAACAAATTGATTGATAAGAGCAAGGTAAGTTAAAAAATCTATTGATTATTTTAAATAAATAAAATAAATTATTAATTTAACAAAATAATTATATCATCATTTATATTAAAATATTAACATATTATAAAAAACTTGATAATTAAATATTACACTGTAGATTTACGATGATCAAAAGAATATCATTGAATATACGAGAACAGTGCAAATTGTTTATTTATTTTATTACTATCCATCTCTTAATTTATCGCTAATTTAATTATTATATTGTATTGAATTCTAAAAATAAGAGGAACGGTGCCCCATGAAAATAATATAAATAAACATTGGTATTGATTATTGACAGTTTAGTAACTATTATTGTTTAATATTCCTTTGCCATTAGAGAGGCTAGTAATAATTATTACCATTATTACTAACGACAAACAATATAAAACATGCTCATCCATATAATAGTTATTACCGCCTAATTAAAATTAACGAATTAGTAAGAATATTATTGTTGAATTAACAATAATAACAGTAGTACGTAATGATAATAATGAATATTAATAATACTAATAATAGTAACAATAAATTAGTAATAATAAGGTAAAGAAACATCTTAAATTTCGTTTTCTTAATCTTCAAGTCGTTTGCTTGGTATATTTGGAAATCAAAAAAGTATTGTCACATGAACTTTTGGAAGTGTGGAAATCATTTTTAAATAAGTTCGGTGGATAAGCAGGCTATGAGCTATCTGAGGTCTGTTTAAGACTATTAAGTTACAGTAATTTTAGCCATTTTAACACAAATGCCTAACTTGCAATACATTATTTTGGAAAGATATTTTTCGTAGAATTTCTACTTTTGATGTAGCAGAAGTGGTAGGATTCAAATATCTAATGGTTATCTTAGAGGCGAAATTATATTTTGAATATAATGGCGCAATATTGTTTACTATATTATATTGAACGTTAAGGTTATATATTGATGCTTTGTAAAGGCGCAATTCCACTGAGGCAACACTGAACGACATGAGGCATGCTACTTGTTTTCTGGTGTTGTCAATGAGATAACAGCTTCATTTATAGAAGAATACCATAATTTACCCGTATTATGGAACAATATAATAAGTATTTATATAGATAATCGAATAAATAATGAGAAATTATATAATTAAGTTAATTAAATTAATGTAGCATGCCTCATTTCGTCCAGTGTTGCCTCAGTGGAATTCCGGCTTAAGGATTCCACGCTATTAGATAATATTGACAATCAAGTTTGCTCAATTATAATTGCGTATCTATAGCGACCCTAAATCTTCAATTACCTACCAAAATATTCGATTGAAATAGGAGAACCGTTATGCTAAATACTAAAATTATTGATTATGACGATGATGTACTTCCCAATCTTAAAAATGTTAACAACGCAAATGCAGAGTACCCTGGTACACAAACAAAGCATTGCACATACATAAACGTTTCCTTATTCCAATGAGTTATTGATATATTAATGTAAATTTGCAGTTTTGCATAATAGCCCATTAAATTAAATTAATAACATAGCTCAGCTGACTGGACCAAATCAGCAAAACTGAATGCGTCCTAAGGGATTACACAGTATTTATTTAATATTGTGCATTATCCAACACAAAAAATGTTGTACCTCATAGCAGGAAAAAGCAATAAAAAAAAAATAAAAAAAGTATATCCAATTAGTATTGAATTTAAATAATTAATGGAATCTGTCGTTACTTCGTGAAAATTCATTTTAAATTAAAAGTAATAAAAACGCACGTCTATTTTTCACAAACACTTTATTTCTTACGACTGCAGTTTCACCCTCACGGGCATTATCAAGTAAATGTAGTAGTATTGAATTTGTTGGTATTAGCACACACAAAATTATTAGCAGTAAAGTAATTAAAACGGATAGTAATACTTTATTATTGTATATCCTACCAAAATTATGTATAGGATTTTTTACAATATGGCTTGTTTTCTCCAAGTTATCTAGTAAGGTACGTACCTACTCGTACTCATAGTGATGTGAAAATTCAGTTTTCTTGAAAATACAGTAGGTACTTGAATTTGATTTACTTTTTTACTTTAATATAATATTACTTATATTTTTTCACAAAAATCAAATAAACCCAACACAAAAGTATGGAGTGAAAAATTTCTCAATTTATTATTTTTATTGTAAACAAATCATAAATTCATGCAAAGATTAACAAAGTACACGTAACACGTAAAATACATTCAATACCTCCAACTATAACGTTTTGTGTTTCTTCCGGGCAGGACCGCCGCGCCCTATTGTTCACAGTGTGCAAACACACGGGCGGCCAAAATTAGAGGCGGCCAAAATCCCAAAAATAGGGATTAAGAAAAGGTCATTTACTTTAAGGCAGGGAATAAGTAGTAGAAATTTGGGAAATTGTATTAAAAAAAACAAACAAATTCGGCTACAAGGGCGGTCAAATTAAACTTCGCACATGGGCGGAAGTACCCCTAGCGGCGGTCCTGCTTCTGGGCACAATATTTGATTTTATAAAAATATTTTAATTATATTTTTAAGGGGAAACAATGGGACACTTGATCCTTTGCTATAACTAGGCCCCTTAATTATTTCTGATAATTCTGAAAACGAATCTTTATATCGGCAATATCGCTGGTATAGAAGATTCACAAGAATTTGATTTTAACCTATTGTACTATTTTTCAAGTTTTTTATGTGCATGGACAATTAAGTATAGAATTGATTTTAACCCAAATATTATTTTTGTATTATTGCACGAGAGAGAACGTCTCCTACGACTAGGGATCAAATAATGTTCCACGTAAAAGAGAGATTTGAACATTCTTCGTTCTATCAACGTTACAACAAATTGTCATACAATAATTTATTAATATTAATTAGTTACATTTTATTCAATTGCAATAAATTAGTTTTCTTAAAATATTTACCCATTCTTCTCGATAAGCAAAATAGAAAAACTGACTCCAGTATCTCAATTCTCCCCTATGTATAGGTACGTAGGGTATTGTTATTTTTTAATTATCTCTTTGTTGTTGTACAACAAATTATTGCGTGTATCACAATCAAAATTTGAAGTTACAAATGTCTTAAATTACATTTTTGTTTTTATTTAGCGATAATTTATACATTAAATTAACATCAATTATTCTTTATTGATTAAAATTCTAAAAAAACCTGTTTAATATAAAAATTCAATATGACGCTTATAAGAAAATATAAAGTTGATGAAGACTTGAAAAAATGTATAATGAATTTTAATTTATTCTATTAATCAACATAGAAAACAAACAGATTGGTACATAAAAAGGCTCCTTGGAAAGTTTTAATAGAACATCAAGTAAGAATTTGGAAAAAAAAATTAGGAAATTTTCGTGCTGCATCTGGTTAGGCAAACATTTCCTAAATTCTTGATATTCGCATCTGCATCTCTAAAATCTGTATAATATATATGAGTCACTTACGCTTCGCAGACGATATAGTCCTAACAAGCAACACGCCCGAAAAACTGGAGAGTATGCTACAAGATCTTAATCTAGCATCACAAAGTATAAGGCTGCAAATGAACCTTTCTAAAAGTAAAATCATGTTAGGGCCAGGAACAGAGGTTATAAACGTGGAAACAAAGATTAATGATAAATGTCGAAGAGTACCTAGGCCGCACAAAATTAAATTAGGAAAAGAAAACCAGGTGGCTAAGATCACAAGAACTGCAGCAGATGGACAACAAGAATAATAAACTGAAAACCGAGGTTGACCAAAATAAGTAGAAGAAGACCCCAAAAGCGATGGCTCGAGGATGTGAAAAGGTGGCAGGATGGGAGTGGATGAGAAAGGCACAGAAATGGAGCTTTGGGAAGAATTATGACTGGCCTATGTTCAGGAGTGGATGACTATAGGCTCCCAAATGGGGTTCCGCGAAAAAATCCAAGGGTTCCGCCAAAAAGAATTTCAAAATAGCGTAACAATAAAATTTGCCGCTTAAAAAATATTTTTTAACTTTTTTTATCTTTTGAGTACCCTGTATGCTTATAAGCTTATAATATGATCCGTGTCCGAATGTCATTCTTCTCACTAATAGATATTCGGGTTTTGACCCCCCCCCTTAAAATTTTTTTTTTTATTATTACCAGTAAACAAATCGATTTGGGGTTCCGCGAAATTTTTCACATCACCCAAGGGTTCCGCGGCCAAAACTAATTGGGAACCGCTGCTATAGGCTGATAAAGAAGAAGATCTCTAGAATCTGTATAAGAGTGATTTCCATTTGAGCCAATTAGAACAGAGCATCCTGTATAGAATATTTATAAATACAATGAAATTTATAAGGGAGTATGAATACTCTCAAAAATAAAACATGATGTATTATTTAATTACTATTTTTAATTGATAATTTGTTCTAAAGCAATTGGATGAAAAAAAAAAGGTTTATTTTACTTATCCAAAGTTAAACTTCAGTATAAGTCCTATAATTGATATTTAATTAGAAATTTCAATTAAGTTAGCAAGATTATTTAAAGTAAACGTCAATATTATCTCAATTAAATCTTCATCGTACTAGAAAACTGAAAGTGTGAAATTTCCGCATATAATAAGTTTACGAAAACTTTAATTATTTCATCGGTTTCATACATTGTAGGTATAGATTTTATTTAATTTTTTTTATCAACTGACATCAAATACCAATTTTCTTTACTAATCCCATTTCTGCACAGTTCGTCATGGCCATTTACATTATTTCGAATATTATTTTAGTTTGGTAAGTTATATATTTGTGGAAAAAGGTTTAGATGCGAAAATTTTTACATTATTTTGATAGAAATTAACCTTTAAGATATGCAACTTACGATACGTTAAGAAAATATATGGTTGTATAAAGTTATTTTATGTTAATATTTTTTGGATTCTAATAAGTTCAGCGTTAACCGTGGCATTAACCCACAACACAGCGAAAGCAGGTTGTTGGTTTCTGCTTGCAAGAGCTGCTAATCTCCAATGTGAATGAATGCAACCGAACACAAAAATGAAATAGACAATCGGAAATGCTTTTAAATGCAAATATCGGCGCTGGTCGGTCGGCGCATAAAACCTGCTTTCTTTGTGTGAGCGGTTTTAGTAAGCTAACTCTAGTAGAAAACAGCTCTAAGTTTCAGTTTGACTCGGGATGAATTTCAAGTTCAGTATACAAGCTAACTTGAGAATTACCCGACCACGACCCGAATCCAGTTATAACTTATTAGTTTAATACTTTCGTGCAAAACACAAAGTAGAGTAAAATAAAAATGAAATTTATGCTTTAAAGTACTAACTTATCATCAAAAAGTGTAGCTTCTCTGAAGATTTCTAAGCTACTTATTGAAAACTTGAAGTAGTTTATAATGGATACCGTTTATAATCCACACTTAGGTAGTTCATCATGAGGTAGTCACTATATCCAACTCTTTTAATCGCCAGACTTGCGAAGGCATTTCAAGGAACAATAAATTGTTAGAATATACTGCAGTAGCAAAATTTTATTAAATTAGTCATGAGTAGGGTCCGGATTTGTAGGAACTAAAAAACTTGAAAATGTGCAGGCAAATAATATGCTCTAAAAACTTAAAAATAAGCACTCAATATGCGCTAAAAAATTTTATTAGTTGAAATGTGGTTACAGCCAGCTACAGCTAGAATACAACGTTATAAATAATATAACAAAATATTGTTTTATTTTTTTATTCTTTAAAATCCCAATTAATATTACAAACAAGAATTTTTTTTAAATTTTCATTGTTGTCTGTTGTCTGCTAAAATCTGCTAAATATACTGTAATCGTTTACGGTACTCAATTTGTAATAATATTTTATTTCTCAAAATATGTCTCCAATTTATTATTTTATATTTAATATTTCTCAAGAAAACAATCGCGCTATACGGTAAATTGGCCGTATTAAGACACTTGGGGTAGTTTGTAGCTGTACTGAGCCGGCTGCTGGAGCTTTTTTATTAGAACACGGGCATGATCTAGTGGATGAGATAGTAATTAGAGAATACAAGCTCTTCCCACCCCTCCCATGACGCTCTGGAAGGAAATAGGCGAGACAATTAAAAAATGTGGCTAATTTGCCGCGTACGCGAGCGGATGAAGGTTAATAGCTGTAATTGCATTGATTTGCGACAATTTGAAATCCAGCCAGACTGCTTACTGATTGGTAACATGATCAGAGCAGTAATATTAATGGAATATGCAGTTATTGCACTGAATCACCTACAGTTGACAATATATTGCAATGATATTCACCCTTAAATGAATAATCACCCCACAAAAGCCCCTAAAACTAACGTTTCGCCGAAGATGGGTTTTTCTCTTCCTCAGAGTCGATAGGTTCGACGAACGAAATAAAAGGGTGTAAATTCGTGACAAGCATAATTTATTAATTGAACGTAAAAATTTTTTTATAAACAATTTGCATCAAATTTTATGAGGACAATAAGTTTGTCTCAAACCACAAGTATTCTGATGTAATGGCTCAGACATGCACGCAATATTTAACGTTTTAAATTTTAACACTGTACGTGTAAATCTGTCCATTCATGTAATGGGTGTAATTTTATAAAATAGCAAATACAATTTTTAATTAATAAACTCACTATTAAATGGTAAACTTTTATTGAAGTTAGTGCGTTGCCGGATCCATGTGGCCAAACTCTCGTCAGCAGTCGCCAGCTGTTCCAATCTATTCCAATCCACCAAACGTTCCACGCAGCAGCCAATATTCCAAAAACAAGTAAATTCTCCAACAACTTAATTCGTCAGAAATACACAATCGTTCACTTTTTATAAATCGTAATTAGCAATTACGCGAAGATTCGATTTACGCTAATTATTCACTTCTTAGTGAAACCGCGAAATTACACTTCTCTGACCCTCGGATCAAAGAGAAGTTTTAGGAGTTCTTCCTTCTTTGAAGACCACCAAAGAACTCTTCTCCGCTTGAGTTTCAGCGGGGAACTCGCGTGTTCCCTCTTTGAGTTTCACCAAGAGACTCCTCTCTCCTTGAGCTTCACTAAGAGACTCCTCTCTCCTTGAGCTTCACTAAGAGACTGGCTTCATTCCGGCTTGTTGGCCGTTCTGTCCCTCTCCTAGTTTTCAAAATTTGGATTCTGTGGTGGGGTTTGACATTTTTGATCACTAATGTCGCACTTATTTATAGGTAACATGGTGTTTATAATTGTTTGTTCACTAAATTTTTATTTTCATTTTACACTTTTATAGAAAACTGCGGTTGTTTTAAAATTTAAAAATCATACACAAGATGTTGCAAAATACTTGTTTTACATAATTCACTTCAAATTTGTGTGGTTTTATGTGTAAATTGTTACATGCGGCGGTTTATTATTAATTTGATGCAAAAGTCTATTTTATCAGTCAAATTAACTGGTTATTGAATTAAAATTAAACAAAATCGAAACACTCCCTTTATTTGCTTGCTTATACCCTCTCATGGTCAAAATACCACCACAATATAGAAGAAAGTGACCAAATATGGAATAGTATCCCTAATGTGGAATACCATTAAATTTTCGAAACCACTGCCTCTATTTAGCCATTCCTAGGATAAATGACAACCTAGTAAGAGTAGTTGACCACCCCAAACTTTACAACGCTCTATTACCATTAATATCCACATGGCGGGACATTATTCTTTGTACGCACTTGCGAAACTTTATTGTTAGTGGTGCAAATTTTGATCCATAACGTAAGTATTAGTAATTTGTTAATTACACTACATTTATAAGCATGCAGAAGGATTACTGATAACATTACGTATGTTACTTTTCAGGAAAATATAACCTGGCTTTCAATAAAAAAAACATTATTCTTAAGTGAGCTTTGTAACGCCCCTTCCGCCGTAAAGGAATATAAGGGTTAGTTCTTCAGCACACCGCTTATGGTAACCAAAGAAACCTACCTTTACCTTGCGAGAATGGATGCCCAATGCCAGCTAGCTCTTGAGATCTTTCAGGGGAGAGTAAGTTACATTTATTTTGACGGACAGATTGGCTTATACACTGAATTAACCACTGATATTAAATAAAACTCATATAACTGAATAATTAAATATAATAAAATCATAATAAAAAATATACACAAATCTATAAAAATTACACTTTAAATCTAAAATAACAATTGATACAAAAATACTTAAACAAATAAAATAAAGGGAAGTTAATAAAATTATAATTATTAATATATATAAATGAAAAGATACTAAAATAAAATAAGTACTTGATCAGAGTACATAAATTTTGAAAATTAATAGATAATTAGATAAAATTAAATTCACAAAAATAGGGAAAAATTACTAAAATTTAATAAATTTCTATTTTGATAAAAAGACGTAATTAAGTTTCTACTAAAATACACTCTTTTAAAAATAAATGTTCAAAATAATTTCTTTAACATTTAAACTTTACTCACATGTAAAATAATTATCGAATTCAATTATTCCTAGAAGATAGAGACAGGATTTTTTATAAATCTTCCTTTTTCATCGATTTTACATAGTTGATATAATGGTGATAGTTTTTCTTTTTAATTTTAAATTTTCGGTAGTTTTCAGATATAATGTTCTTTAAAAAATTCACGAAATATCCAATAATCAATTTAAATAGGTATGTCTTTCATAACAGTAACCGTATTGTAAAAATTAATATTTTTATTTTTACACACTTAACATCAGAATAAGTCTATAAATTTGTTAACCAAGATCAGTATTTCAAGTTCAAATTTTGTTGGTCACAAAACTCGTAAAACTTTAATTGTTTTAAAATAGTGTTTATAATAAATCTCACTACTTAAAATTGCACACGGTCGATTAAAATTCGATAATTTCTTCAAATCCAAAACGATATTTCAGGTATTTTATTTTATATTATAAATTTTTGTCTATATCACTAGGTATTAATTTTAATTGTTCGGTATTATTCTTAACATTTAATTTTACACAGATACGACTTTAAAACGATAAATTATTTTAGATAAAACACAAACTTTGTTTAAGATAAGATAAAAGATACACTGAAGGTATGAATTAACTATAGTTGATTTCTGATTATTACAGTCAAAAACTATCGAGAACTGCCTCCCTTCCTTAATTTTTGATATTTATATCAATTCCCTTTCTTAGGAAATTTTATCCCCAATCCTTCAAAAATACTCTCCTTCCAATTGATTTCCACGTAAAATTCCTAGGAAAACAATTAAATTTGGTGATCTAACAGAACATTACATAAGGCAAAAATCTACACAGATTTCAGTCGCCAAAAACTTATTTTTCCTAAGAATTTTAAGATGATTTCATTTATTACATCATTTTTTAATAGTTACAAAATTTAACGTAAATACAGGGTGGTCTGATTCAAACCTCTCTTAAAAATACTTAATTTTTATTCAAAAATGGATGTAATTTAAAATCTCATGACAAATCAATTGACAGGGACGTATTAAAGAAATTTATTATTTAAATTGGTACAAAAAATTACGATAGCAAAAAGCGTACCGTTACAGCTTAGTTCCTAATATGGAATATGGAAAATTATATGGAACTCTTATGTAAGGAATGGGCGCCTGTTTGTGACGATAGTGTGTGTGGTGTGTGATTTTTGCAGTAGAATAAGTTAATTTTAACGGAATAAGTTACTTTTATTTTTGACCAAAGTCTCAAGATCTGTTATAAAAAGACGTTACTGTTTTTGTTAATTTTTGTAAAAGAAGCTTGGTTCTTATTTCCATATTCCATATTTGGGGGTCTATCCATAAATAGCTACTATTATGTTAATTTAGATTTTTAAATAAAAAAAATTTGTTGATTAATATTAAAACACAAGACTATGACTAAGATAAGCCAAAATGTATGACTGACTGTGTTTATAATTAAAGGGTATGACCGTGTAAGCATGCAAAAACTGCCCCCAGCGATTTTTAAAAATCAAAATGGCCGATCGATTTATAATCGGAAAAAAACATTTTCCTGAAAATTTCAGCTTTCCAACCCCTAGATTTACGAAATAGTAGGGAAAAACGTGTTTTTTGGTTTTTATTTTATTGTGCCTATTCTACGGAGTATTTTTTAATGAAATTTTTTTTGGTAAGAAATATTGATAAGAGACTTTAAAAAGTAATTTTTTTGAAAAGTTACAATCATCCCCCTTTTCAAAAAAAATTCCAAAAGTTTTGGCCGCTTTATTTAAACATGTTCCTTAAAAGTGTCAATCACGAATTTTTTTTAAAAAACTTCCCTATGACCTTTCTGTACATGGTAAAATTTTCAACTTGATCCATTTGGTGCAACACAGTGAAAAAAAATAAAATAGATACGAATTTGATTACAAGGGTATTTTATACATAGTAGGATAGTACGTATAATATGCATTATATTATTATACATTACTTAATATAATATAGTATTTTAGAGTATATCTCAGAATTTTATTACATATTTTAGAATTAATCATGTTAAAGAAAAATGCTTTAGGTGCAATATTATCTACGGAAGGCAATGATTATTATTTATTATCAACCAAATACGCATGAAATATCCGGAATTGCTCGATATTGTTGTGATTGTAATAATGGTAAGCGCACTGTCATGTTCTGCTCTCTCATTGCAGCTATTATATAATTATCTTTCTCATGCTCGATATTTGGCTAAAATAATAAAATCAGCTGAGATATTGAGTCATTTGCTTACAGAAATAGAAGTGAACGCAGTAGTGAATGATGACAGTGACGAAGATTATCGATGTTATTTGAAACAATTTTATTAGAAAAATTCTTATATTGTAATTAGTTACTTTTATTATAATTATTATATTATCTTGTAATATTTAATTTTTCATTACTTATGTTGAAAACGAATCAATATATTTTTTGTGAAATAATTTCATTCTTCATCTTCTTTATCAGCCTTTTTCCGCCCACTGCTGGACATAAGCCTCTCCATATTATGGAGGATCTGGCCATAACTCACCACGCTGGCCAGACGGGTTGGTGAGTAGTCCGCAGATCGATTTTGGACTATAGTTGTTTTACATCCGGTAGCAGCTTGCTAGGATAGCATTCAGATGTGCCTGTAGCCCTGGTTTTTGTTAACGGTGGCAATTCGTCAACTCAGGGGGACCGCCGGCTTAACGTGCCCTCCGAAGTACGGAGACTGGGTCATAAGAAAGTTTGACTCTCCCCGGGTTTGAACCCGGTACCTCGCGTTCGCATCCAACTGCGTTAGCTGCAAAGCAATGACCGAATTATTTCATTGCATATAAATAATTATTAAGAGGGCTGTATACCTAACTTTTAACGAATATCCATATAGCTCTTTTATTAATGTATGGAATTTAATGCGGTTTGAAGTAAACGATTAGAAAAAAAATCTAGTTTCACGGAAAGTCATTAAGAAGTTAAAAAAAAAAGTTTCATTTTTTATTATAATAATTAATCACTCCAGTGACCTGCAAGTGACTTTCTATGAATATACAAACTATTTAAATTAAAACTATTTTTAAAATATCTATTTATATAAGACAAAACCCTTATATATTTGCTTTTTAAGAAAGTGCATTTAAATCGTAAAATTTGGTTTACACCAATAACATTGCCAGTTTAACGAATTATTTAATTCAATTATGAGTGTAAACCAAACTGTATGTTAGGTATAAAGTCCTCTTAAGAATCATCATCAGCCTCAGCGATTGTCATAAATCATAATAGTTTTTTTAAAGCCCATTGCCTTCCGTAGATAATATTGCACCTAACGCATTTTTCTTTAACATAATTCATTCTAAAATATGTAATAAAATTCTGAGATATACTCTAAAATACTATATATTAAGTAATGTATAATAATATAATGCATATTATACGTACTATCCTACTATGTATAAAATACCCTTGTAATCAAATTCGTATCTATTTTATTTTTTTTCACTGTGTTGCACCAAATGGATCAAGTTGAAAATTTTACCATGTACAGAAAGGTCATAGGGAAGTTTTTTAAAAAAAATTCGTGATTGACACTTTTAAGGAACATGTTTAAATAAAGCGGCCAAAACTTTTGGAATTTTTTTTGAAAAGGAGGATGATTGTAACTTTTCAAAAAAATTACTTTTTAAAGTCTCTTATCAATATTTCTTACCAAAAAAAATTTCATTAAAAAATACTCCGTAGAATAGGCACAATAAAATAAAAACAAAAAAACACGTTTTTCCCTATTATTTCGTAAATCTAGGGGTTGGAAAGCTGAAATTTTCAGGAAAATGTTTTTTTCCGATTATAAATCGATCGGCCATTTTGATTTTTAAAAATCGCTGGGGGCAGTTTTTGCATGCTTACACGGTCATACCCTTTGCATTTAATTCATGATAGTTTTTTTTTATGCCACAAAAACAAAATGGTATTCCATATTTGGTCACTTTCCTCTATTAATTAAAATTATTGTTTTAAATAATACAAAAGGCGGCAAAATCAGAAAGAGAAAAAATTAAAATTATTTAAAATTTTATTACTTGATTTTTCTAAATATGCAAAATATATTACCAATATAAGCAAATAAGCATTTATATGCAACAAACCGCCAAATATGCACTTAAACTCAAAATATGCATTATATTAGGCAAAATAAAAACTATATAAAACGATTCAGAAAGGCGTAAAACATGCTCCCCCTTTTAAAATTTTTCACGTGCCTGTACGCAAAGAAAAACATGCAAATGCCTACAAATCCGGATCCTAGTCATGAGTCTATAGGTTTGTTCGTTTGTATGAACTAACTTGCTCGGTTCAAGTTAGTGCAATGTACTGTGTTCGTTTGGCTGCTCAGTTCATAACCGAACATGAACTTCTTGCTCGACCTCCATAGGAGGAGTAGGTAGTGCAAGTTAGAATACTATCTAACTTTTGTGTTGGGAGTATTTTGTCTCGAAAGATAACCCAGTTCAAGTTAGTTCATACAAACGAAACCTTATAATAACAGGGTCACACATTATGAAACAGCATAATATTTCGTCAGGTAGTAGAATATATTGGCTGAGTTTCATCTGGGAAAAGATCGCTTTAATCGAAGTTTGATAAAGCGTGACTTCTGTTGGTTATTTTACATGGAATCTATTTCAATCGCTTACTTTTATTTGCTTTTCACTCCATTTACTGCTGTTGGGTTATGTCTTTTGTAATCGTTTAAGCGTACTGGGTACCTATTTTCTAGTTCTCCGTTGTGAAAGTCATTGTCCCTGGTAGATTTTACTATCGAGTTCTCCTCTTTAAAGATTGTAGTTTCAGATTACTTCTCCATTGCTGCTTGCTGGTTTTTGCAATTCATTTATTTCAAATAATATGAAATAAATAAATGATTCCATTTTTCAATACGCAGTAAGATTGCTTATCTAACCAAAGCAAAACCACATGTCCGCTCAGTTGGACCGCTCGATAGGTGTGGGTACTCATAAAATAGATAATAAATACTGTACCTTGCTATATCTTTTATATAATTTGATCCTGTGTAAACATTATCCTTATTTACAAAGTTATAATTTTCCAAACAAATACTTTCCTACAAAACAAAATCACAAACAAACAATGTTCTAATTTATTATCCCCGACAGTTTACCTAGATTATTACTGAACCTATTTCTAACAGTTTGTACCATAGAAGATTATTAATTTGGCACTGAAAAATTTTAATAAAGTTCATAAATATTATTATTCTTTACCTTTCCAACCAACAATGTGACTAAAGCATATACGGCAGAGTTAGGCTGAAATGATTCCTGATCTGAAAGTTATGTTATGAAGTGCCTTTGCACTTTGGATCAATTGGCGATAACTCAGTGATCGTAATATCATTCCGTCGATCAATTTTCTTAGATATCAATTTTTTTTAGTAGTTGGGTCCCCAAGTCGTACAATCTTAACTTATAAATTGGGGGGTAACACATGTGAGGATTCTATGATTCAATGTTCTGACCACGCTCATCTTTTAATTCAATGAATGTGCCGAATTGAAGTTGAGAAATTTATAAAGTTTTCCTTCAATATCAAGAACTCTAAAGAAATCATGGACAATATCTTAGAAATTAGTATACCTAGCTCAAGACCATATTCTGATCTTCTTTGACATTAGTTCCCTTAGGAATAATTCGCACCTTTGATCACCCCTTCACCTCTATACAATGCAACATCTTTATGGAGAAGATGGTGGCGTTCATTTTCAACAACAATTATTTTAGCTTCACTGATGAGTTTTATTCACAACAGTATTAGGATCGGCGGCGGCGGGGACCCATGTAACTCTATATTTAATAATTTCGTGATGAATAATCTCCTGTCCAATTTCTTTCGTGCTTCACTTTTCGAATTACCATTCTTAATTTTGTACGTTGATGACATCTTAACGTTGAACATGTCCACAAAAGTACCATCATGGTGTCCAGGGCCGTTCCTAGGGGGTATTGCGCCTGCATGCAAGAAATTTTTTTCGCCCTTTATACTAGATGGGTTATGAAAAATCAACCGGGAAATTGTCTGATGAGCAACAAAAAAAAAATTAAAGATTTAAATAAAAAGCAAATAAAGTAAAATTTTATATTTTGTGTAAGTTCGCTAAATCAAAATTACCTACACATAATAAGTACTTATATATAGAAATAAAAAAAGTTAATTGTGTACCAAAAAGTAGTCTAAAGCAATTACTTCTCTTAAATTTCGTCCAACATTTTTACAATTTTAGCAATTCTAAATTTAACAAATTTTCTCTGTATCTAAAAAAATTCTTATCTTTCTCCAAAATGCCGCCCCTTACTTTTGCCGCCTGCATACGGGGCATGCCCTGCATACCCGGTAGGAACGGCCCTGATGGTGTCTCGATATACTAAACAGTTATGAGGTTATGATAACTCAATGATAACTTATTACATTTTACCTGGTACATGGAATTTCACAATAGTGTTCCATTTTTAGATTTCCAAATCTGCAAGAATCTTGATGGTTCACTGATGATCTGTATAAAAAACCTTTATCTACAGAGAAACTTTTCAACTTCAATTCGGCACATCCATTAAACCAAAAGATGAACGTGGTCTGAACACCGAATCTTAGAATTCTCACTTGTATTAGTTGTTAAGATATTTTTCGTCATAGAATTTTACATTAAATTATTAACCACTTAATGTTCCTTGTCATGTCTGAAACGTCAACCCATATTATGCGCGCGTGTCCTTGTGTAATGTACTGTAGGTATAATTAACGTATAATTATGTCGCATCTTGTTTAACTTTGATCACCCACAATTATTAATGTGAGCATAAACACTCATTTCCAAATAATAAAATAATCTTCTAAGATAAGATTTTTGGTTGTTATAATTATTATTAAATACAATTATTTTGATACTACATGATAGCTTCCTGAGACTGATGATGATGACGGTTGGTTAAAATGGTGTAACAGAAAAGCTTTTGTATATGTATGGTGAATTTCGTTGATTAATATTAGATAAAATTATAGCTAATAAATATTAATTGAACATTTTAAATAGTTTTATTCCAAATATTTCGCCTTTGCCAATATGTTTGTGGGATTGACATTTTTAATTAAGGAAAAGTGGACGTATCTACATCGTTGTGTTCTGTATAGAAAATATTAAACAATAGGCACTAGTACCTACTTGACGAAAATCAATAACAACGTACATAAATATTTACAAACCACTAAAATTTTGTATTTAAAAATTTGTCCAATTGGAATGGGGCAATTAATTAATTTTTACTTTTAATTAAATTTCATCAGTGATATTTAAAAATGCCATAGAAAAATTATTTACTTTAATTATTTAATGTTGTTTGTTTACTTATACAGGGTGACCAAAAAAAAATGATATCAAAGTTTAATCGGTTCTAACACGAAAGTGTTTTGTTTTTGGTATTTTGTTTTAGTACAGTGGGATTGCCAGTTAAAAATGCTACATGTATGGCGAATTGTCAAATTTTGCCTTGTGTTTTATTACTTATTTTATAGATGTCTAATCAAAGAGAGAAAATTTTAGGGTTACATCAACAGGGAATGCGCAAATGTGACATCGCGCGAAGGCTCGGCATAGCGGCACCAAATGTCAGCCGAACAATCAAACAAATTGAGAAGCGTGGCCATACCGGACGTCATCCAGGGAGCGGAAGAAAGCGAACAATCAACACGCCGAGGGTCCGTCAGATCATCAAGAAACGACTCCTGCGAAATTCCAGGGTCTCAATGAGAAAAATTGCCCACAAGATCGGTGTTTCACGTGAATCGGCTCGCCGAATAGCCAAGGAGCACCTTAAGGTCAAGCCTTACAAGCTTCAAAAAGTTCAACTGTTGACCGATGGTAACAAGCTCGTGCGACTTCAAAGATGTCGTCAGGTACTTCGTCACGCCGCTTCTCTGTCGTGGAATCGGATTGTGTTCACAGATGAGAAGCTTTCATCGTCGAGCAAGCGCACAACCTTAAAGATGACCGGATTTGGTCTGTTAATGCTCCAGGTACTTCTGCTGTCGTAGAGCACCGTCAATATCCAGTCTGTGATGGTTTGGGCCGGAATTTGCTCAACTGGAAAAACCTCTTGATTTTTGTGGATCATGGTGTGAAAATTAACCAAGAGGTTTGCCGACGCGACATTCTCGAAGCCGTCGTCCTTCCATGGGCTAATCAACATTTCGGTGATGCGAATTGGACGTTTCAACAAGATTCTGCTCTAGCGTATAGGGCAAAGCCACTCAAAATTGGTGCAAAGCTCATTTCCCGGATTTCATCACATCCGCGGAATGGCCCCCCCTACTCGGCAGATCTCAATCCGATGGATTACAGCGTGTGGTCAATTTGGAGGCCAGAGCCTGTGAGACACCACACAAAAGTTTGGAGGCGTTAAAGTAGTCGTTGTGCCGTGAGTGGGATCGGATATCTATAGAAGAGCTTCGGCGCGTAGCCTTAAATTTTCGAAAGCGTTTGACGTTGTGTATAGCACTAGAAGGAGGCCATTTCAAAACTAGTTAATTATTTTTGTCAACAATAATGTTAGTTATTATTATTTGCTGTGAAAAAGTTTTTCCTCCGTTTAATAAAGTTTTTATGATAAAAAGTTTTGTTATCACTTTTTTTGGGTCACCCTGTATTATAAGAAAATAATATGTTATACTAGCTGTTGCCCGCGACTTCGTCCGCGTGGAATTCACTTTTTTGCGCCTAAACCTTTTTCCTTCCGTCTCTATACTCTATAATCTACTCCATCGGTCTCTCTCTCCTGGTATGTTGTCCACAGTTTCTCCATGCAGTCCTGTCCTGCACGCTCTCTTTCCACTCATCCACCTCTACAGCTCCCAAATCGTACCTCGCTTGTTACTCCTGGCGTCAACATTACTGTGGCACTCCATCCTTCAACTCCCATCAGTTCCCATTTCCGGATACCTCCACCTCTCGTACTCTTTGTATCTTCCTCATTTTCCCTTCTTCTTTCCATTCCGTTTGACGTTTCATTTCTCTCTCTCTACTCGCGCTAGAAACGACAACCCAAATCAACTTTTCGGAGGTTCTCGTTCTATCCTAACATACCTCACACTTTTATTTTTTAATTTCTAAAAGTTTATTCTTTTCCTTTCTAAAGAAAATTCCATGGTTCTGGACAGTAGACCCACCGGTTTAGGCTGTGCTTTGGAAACTTGAAGGACGTCTACAGCGGGAATCTCGTTAATCCATTCGAGCGCGTCACCACTAATTAGATATTAGGTGATAAATCCCATATTTATGTATATTTTTGTTTATAAAGAAAATCTCATGCTTCTAAACGTAGACCCACCGGTTTAGGCTGAGTTTTGGAAAATTGAGGGATGTCGACAATGGGAATCTCGTTAGTCCATTCATGCGCGTCACCGCTAATTAGATAATAGGTGATAAATCCCTTTTAGATAGGATTTTCATAAAATCCTTTCTTAGTGCTCACCTACGTGATAACAGGAACCTCTGTGCAAAATTTCATCGCTAAGGACCCAGTAGTTTGGGCTGTGCGTTGATATATCAGTCAGTCAGTCAATCAGTCAGTTTATTCTTTTATATATATAGAAGATAGATTATATGAAAACAAACTCCAAAATCTCTCATAAACAAAGAAGTAATAGGCCAAGTATCAACTCTGTTTGTACATGGAGGGTTCTCTAGGGTAGGCAAATAAATAATTCATATCTTTTTAAAATAATAAATATATCAAAATACTCGTAATTCTGATTTTTCGTTTATTATTACTGGATATTCTTCAAAACGTCGCGGTTATTTGGACACGCGACAATTGGACGCGTCAGTGGCGTATTTGGAATTATCCCAAAGATGAGATCCTAACAGATCGATATGTAAAGTCTAGGATATGAACGCAATAACGTTTGAACTCAGGGAGGTATGAATGCAAGAGATTAAAATCTAATTATTGTTGTTCGTCCAACATTATTACTATTTTTTATATTTTCTTCAGCAGCCATTTTCCCCGACGAACCATCAACTGTGGATGAGAAGGATGCGCCATATCCTTCCAGTTGTTCTTTTATTACCTATTTGATCCAAATTTTTCCTAAATAATTTAGTATTATTATTGTCTTCATCTTAAGTTCACTTAGCACTGTTAGTTGTGCGAGCGCATAATTGTTTTGCATCCGATAAGTGGCTCTCCATGCTGGCCTGCAAATGTGCTTCTGACTACCTACGGCGTTCTTCTGTAAATGGTGGCAATTAATCAACCGAGACGAACCGACGGCTTCATGTGCCCTCCGAAGCACGAAGGCGATCATAGGAAAGTTCTGCTTTCCTGCATTCCATAAATTCTGAATAATTAATTTTCAATAAGTGTACAGTTTCCCAAAATTTTCAATAATTAATTCATTTTTCTTTTAAACGTCATTTAGTTTTCACATTCGTTGTGAAAATAAATTTTTCTAAATTTTTCTAACCACAGCACTGTGGGTATTTCTATAATGACTTTTAGACAATAACTATACAAGACAATTATTACCGGTATACATACAGTCGTTAGGTCGAACTAACGCTAGATCGATCTAAGGTAGGTTGGTTTAAGTTTACCATGCCTGCATGTACATGCATTTAGTTAGTTCGAACTGAAAGCAATGTTCCCAACCAAATTTGACCTAACTCGGGTCGATCTATGCCTCTAGGTCGGCTTACATGAGTGTATACATGAAATGACTAACCTGCATAGAATAAAAGATTACAATAGAAGGGAAACTTCCATGTTAAAAATTGTAGACAGTCTTATTCTGGTCTTATACCGTCTTTTCGTTGCGCCCCCTGGGTGTCATGGGTCAACTAAATCAGACTAAACTAAATTATTTTACTATATTTCCATTCAATTTAACTATTTTTCACTATTATATTTATTAATCGTCTTACAATTCCAACTTATAGGATATTCTATGATATATCGTATGTTATGTTATTGTTTACTTTTCTAAATAACTATTGAAACAGCGCCATCTTAAGAAAATCCGCCAACTAAAATAGCATTAAAATCAGGGTCTAATATTTTCCTATGAAGTTTCTACACAGTGCTAACCAGTTCGAGCCGAGTTAGGTCGACCTAACCACTGCAAGTATACGGTCCAGTAAATGACCCCCCAATTTTACTATAAGCATGCCCTGTTTGGAGCAAACTTTGCTAAGTCTAACATCAAAGCACTACAAGTTATCCAAAATAAATGTTTTCTAGTGATTACGGGGGCGCCCAGGGGCCCAGGTACAGCAAAACATACGATCTCCATGACCTTGCTAACATATTCCACGAATCCTCACAAAAATTCATCGCATTGCCACTCACTTTCTCGAATACACGGTCCGGCAAAACCCAACCACAACCCACATCACCACAATCAATAAGAGAAATATGTCCTTCAGGACGATAAAATACAAATTTTTATGGGACCAGATTTTTGCACTCAATCGGCGAGAAAACTCCAAGACCTGACCATTGTTCGGTATCAAGACTCGAAAAGTTTAATTTTATAAAAAGCGTAATTTTAATTGGGTTGGTTTAATTGAAATGATTAAAAGGTTCTTATAAGAACAGGAAGCACCTGAAAAGTGAAAATTCAACAGTGAAAATTGCATTTTTAAATAATTATAAAGTGTCGTTTAATATAAACAAAGAACAAACATAATTTATGTGTATATGACATTGCCGGAGCAGTGAAAAGGAACAGAGCATCGGCCAGCAGTAGTAATCACAAGTTCAAAGTGTTTCACCCAAATTGACTGAGTCATCCATCATTTCAACTTTATTCTCAAGTTATCAAAGTTCAAGCCATCAAACTCATTTTGTACCGCGGACCGCACAAGAAATGTTGCGTTATCCTAACGGCGGCGGCGGCGGCATGTTTTCTACATTTAAAAGAAAGTCAAAAATTTTTCACAAAATTATTCAAATGTAAACGTAATTATAAATTTTTTTAAAAAAGTCACAAAAACAGCTAAAAGCTCTAAAATGTAGTAATTATTGAATTTAATATTGAAAATTTAACAGTGCTAAACCGCGGATTATTCTGTAATCATTTGAGTAATTTAGCCAACTTCCTAAAATATTGGGGAGGCTCCCCATCTCCCTGCTCTGTCTGTCCCTGTCTTTTACCAACTAAAGATAATTTTGAGAAACTCCAATACCAGGTCTTTCAAGTAGAAAACAATTTTGGATGAAAGAACTCTGATTTTGTTATATTTTATTACATGCAATCCAAAATAATTGATATTGAATTTATTGCGCTCAATTAACTTGATAATTTAAAAAAATCATTAGTAATCTTTTAATTGAATGTGATAAGTCATTGAAAATAACAATTTGTATTCTCCCATATGGGATTTTATATTGGAGATAAGCACCTCAATCAATCCAAGTTTGTTGATTAATTCATCGTAAACCAAAATCCCTGATTTTTTTTATGAAAGGATGAGTGAGTGAGGACTCTTGGTTTAAGTATAGAAAAATTTTGATGGGTCCCGAAATTAGTAAGATTTGAAAGTTAAATTTAATTTAAAATAGATTTAACTAATTATTCAACATTTTCTGAATTCCTTGAAGTGTACAAGAAAAAATTATTTTAAATTTTAATCAGTATACAATCAGTCATGTCTAAGTTTTAAAATAGTGAAATATTTTATAGTAATTTGACAAATTATTATTAATTAAATCAAAACGAGACGCTAACGGGGTCAGAAGGTGTCACATGTAACGATTTATTTAACTTTAACTATTAAGATCAATTCAATATCGTTAACACCAAATATTTTTGATGATGATGTTTTTGTTACTTATAGTTAATTATTATTAATAGGTACTTATCGATAAGTTTAATTTAAATTTTAATTTAACGCGCCTCCGAGACAAATTAACCATAAAATTGGCAATAAAAATAAATTAGCGGATTATTCAATTTTCTTGTTAGTATAGATTATTAAAATATTATTCCATCAATATTGTACGCCGAATGATGTTGAATAATTAATAACTAAGAGATTACAAATTTAATAGAACTTCCAAAATATGTTTATTCAAAAAACATAATATGAGTAATCGATAATAATTATATTTAGTCTTTGATTATTTTTCTATAGATTATTATCACATCTATAAAAAATGTTAAATAATTTGCGAACAAACGAAAAATAATTCTAATCATAACTTACAGAATATTTATTGCTGTTGAAAATACGTATTTATACTATACAATGTAAGGAAATCGTGGTTTATCAAAATTACAAGAAAATATGAAGGCAGTTTGTAAGGCGATACCTTGCAATAAATTATTAAGAGCGCGCTGCAAATTTTGATGCAAAAACATGTTTCAATAGATGGCGTACCCTAAAATATTAATCTTTTATAGTTATCTTTTCACCAAAACAGAATTCTAATAATTTATAAAAGTCATATGAATAAACGATAACTAAGCTAGGCAATAAGGAAGTTTGAGCTTCCAATGTTGAATATTTACAAGTATATTCCAAAAAGATATGCACATGTGAAAATATTGAATATATTTAAAAATATTTATCTTTGAAAGCTCAAACTTCCTTATTGCCTAGCTTAGTTATCGTTTATTCATATGACTTTTATAAATTATTAGAATTCTGTTTTGGTGAAAAGATAACTATAAAAGATTAATATTTTAGGGCACGCCATCTGTCGAAACATGTTTTTGCATCAAAATTTGCAGCGCGCTCTTAAAGGTTTTAATAATAGATTAACGCAATATACAGGGTGTTACTTTTCTTTTACCAACATATTTTCTAAAATACAGATTTTCGTTTCCCATCGGCAAGAGCCAACCCCATAATTTTTTTGAGCCGCATATTTTGGAGTCGTCTTCCGATCTAAGCATATAAATATTTTACATTCGTCAGGTAGCTTGCTAGACTGGCCTTCAGATGTGCCTGTATCCTGGTTTTTTATGTTAATGGTGGCAATTCACTAACCCAGGGGACCATCGGCTTAATGTTCCTTCCGCAGCACGTAGACTAGTCATAAGAAAGTTTACCCTTCCACGGATTTGAACCCGGTGCCTAGCATTCGCAATTTGCAAGACAATGGCCGTCTCTGTATTAAAAATTAAAATAAATGTATTAAATTATTTTCCATACTAAATATTGCAATATGCATTTGAATTTATGTATATTCAGAGGACAATTAGGATTCTTCAGTAATGAGATTCTATGTCACGACGAGCTCCAGTGATGCATTGCCGCATGGAGGTCAATTAGAACATCATCTTTGACATATATTTTTGCAATCTCGTATTATTTACCATAGTTTGTAATAAAATTGTTTAATTTAACCTTTCTTATTCCAATTATTTTAAGTATCTATTTTTATCTTACTGAATATAACAACCACCAATTTTGTTACACCCTGTAAACACAGTTATTCGGCGGATACAGTGATATTAATAAGAAACACCAAACCAACTGCAATAAGAAATTATGAAAATGGATGTTTAGTCATTGTGGTTAAACTGTTGGATCATAGAAGTTGGATTATCCTGTAAGAATCGTGCATCAATGAAGTAATGACTAATGAGTAGCACGTAAAACGTGGGAAATTCTTACTTTTCTACATTTTTATTAATGATAATAATTAGGGTCCGGATTTGTAGGTATTTGCATGTTTTTTTTTGCGTACAGGCACGTGAAAAATTTTAAAAGGGGAGCATGTTTTACGCCTTTCTGAATCGTTTTATATAGTTTTTATTTTGCCTATAATGCATATTTTGAGTTTAAGTGCATATTTGGCGGTTTGTTGCCTATAAATGCTTATTTGCTTATATTGTTATATTGGTATATATTTTGCATATTTAGCAAATCAAGTAATAAAAACTTAAATAATTTTAATTATTCTCTTTCTGATATTGCCGCCTTTTGTATTATTTAAAACAATAATTTTAATTAATATCTCCTTTGTCAACTGTAGGTGATTCAGTGCAATAAATGCATATTCTATTAATATTAGTGCTCTGATCATGTTACCAAATACTATGTTACCAAGAAGGTGCATGTCCCCAGCCTCCCCCCCCCCCCATTTTAATTTTGACTCCAAAATAGTCTCAATCGTTTGTGCTTTGTTTGTGCCTGTTTGTGCAAACATTATTTTCGTTTGTACCCAAATAGTTTTCGAGATAATTCAATTTTAAGTTGGGGGGGGGGGCTTACAGACATGCCTTTTTGATATTCGAATTTCGGATTCAATTTTCGAATTCGAATCTCAATCGATTGTACTTCTTTTGTGCTTGTTTGTTCAAACATTATTTTCGTTTGTACCCAAATAGTTTTTGAAATATTCCAGATTTTTGGTAACACGTATTAGCATGATGTGTAATATTTCCAGTTTTTGAAATTTGAATTTCGGATTCAAAATAGGCTTAATCGATTATAATACTTCGTTTGTGCCTGTTTTTTAGTGCATATTTGAGTGCTTATTTTGAAGTTTTTAGAGCATATGCCTGCATATTTTCAAGTTTTTTAGTGCCTACAAATCTGGACCCTAATGATATAATTATTGAAAATGCATTTATACGTCCTTTATTACAATTACTACTAACATTTATACTCTGTAACTGCAATTAATTTGTACTGGTTATATTTAGTTCGTAGGTTGCATGTAGTCACAAAATCTATAATTGCAATTGTAATTATAATTATAATAAATTTAACTACACTTAATTTTTAGTATATTTTTTACTGTTTTGCTCTCCGCTCTCTGCTGAAATAGTAAGAACTATTTTTCCAATTTAATGTCTTTTATTTGCATTTACTTAACGAGTAGTAATAATTAAATAATTTTTAATTAAAATTTATCTTCATACCGGATTTGTTTTAAGATGAAATACAGAATAAATATGTAGTTGGTTGTTTAAATGGTGAGCTGTGGTGTAAGTAAACATTGATCACAGCATAAATTTATTGTTATTACCTAAAAGATGCCTAATATTGCTGACTCTAAACGGTAAAAAGTTCACTTTATTGAACAAAAAGTGGTTGGTGCAAAAAAATAAAAGGTGTTCCAAGGTATAATCCTTTCCCATATTTATACTTTCTTACATCTGAAGAGGTCTTCCGCATCTCAATCTACATTTTCTCTATCTTGGAAGATTTTAATCGAGGAGGGAATTATACTTATGCAAGCGAAACTTTTAATCTCAATCCATATTCTACTGTTTTTGACATTAGAGTCGAGAGTCGCCCGGAATTTCGAAAGATTTATAAATCTACCCATAAAAACATGCAATATTAAATTTAACGTATTTTTGACCCATTGGATAGCTATTACTATTAGCAACTTATAATTAATTTTGTTTTGATAACATTATCGAAATTCCAAAATAAATTAATGTTAAATTGCTGACGTAATTTACTATTCGCAATACATTTTCCGATTTTGTAATAACCCATTATATTACAAATAAATGTCAAATTTTTTAATTTTACAGAACACAAATTTAACTATTAATTGATTATGACTGTATTAGGATTATGCGATTACAACTTTTGATTGTTTCTAATAATTTGAGGTAGTAAAAGGAAAATCTTCACCAACATATGAATAAGTTATTAAGCAACTTTTTAGATTTAAACAACTGGTTTCCAAACATTTGTTTGGGATTCCCATTCTGCAATGGTAGAATATTAATTAAGACTCGAATCGACCTCATGTCAGTCTGAAAGTTACTTTTAATATGTTACGATCCTTTTAAATTGTTGTGTTCATAATTTAGTTTTTTAAAATATATTTACCATTGATAATAAATTATTTATTTGTTACGTGAAATTAAATTTGTGCAGTTTTTTGCAATTTTTTAAGTGCGTTTATTTAAGTTAAATATTTAATGGTTGTGCTGTAAATACATTTTTAATTGTTAATCAAAATGAGTGTAAGTTAGCTAAATAAATAAATTGAATAAATATTAAAAATAATTTATAATACATTTTGTTTAACATTAATGTTCCGTATGTGTAGGACAACCGAGCATTCCAATTATCAGAAAGTACCATTCACCTCGACATCGAAAAAAGTACAAATGGAACTAAACAGGTACTTACCTTATAATTATTATTAGTTTCGTCATGTTGTTATTTTTAGTCACTTATTTATCATTGTTATTTACAATTTTTATTGTAAATGATTATTAAAATATTACATCAAAAAATTATTCACAAATTCAAAGAATTCTTCATAATGTAATTTCTTTATATCGAATTTTGAGAAAAGCAAAAAATTTTTAAATTTATATGTAAAATTTCTTATCAAATAATTCGGAATATCCCAGACATAGGATCTTTTATATTGCATTGCACTAATCTGATGGTTTTAATGAAAACTGATTTCATTACCACAACATTTTCATTTTTTGCTTCTTTTTAAATTTTCAATAAGATTTTCTTCTTTAAATAATCTAAATAAATGACTTCATTAATTTTCTACCTATAAAATAATAACAACAAGAACAATTTCATTTTTTAGCCAACGGTAACACCAGAAAGAAAAACATGGAGCGACAGCAAACATTTCCTAATGTCCTGTATAGCCATGTCAGTTGGTTTGGGCAACGTTTGGAGATTTCCATTTGCTGCATATGAAAATGGTGGAGGTGCTTTTTTAATTCCTTACCTTATAGTCTTGGCATTAGTTGGTAGGCCAATTTATTACTTAGAAATGTGTATTGGACAATTCACAAGTAAAGGAAATGTAGAAGTGTTCAAAAGTTTAGCTCCAGCTCTGAGAGGTAATTTTGAGTCTTATCATATAATAACTTAGGAACTAAATGTTTTATTTGTAGGAGTGGGTTATGGGCAACTATTTGGTACAATTTGTGTAACAACATACTATCTATCTATAATGGCAATTACTTTATTTTACCTTTTACATTCCTTCACATCACATTTACCATGGTCTGATTGTAATTCAGATTGGGGCATTGATAATTGTTTACCTTCTGGTCAGACTAGAAACTTAAGTTTGGCGAACATAAGTGCATCTAGTTCATCTGAACTTTATTTTACGTAAGGATTTTTAATTTTGATGGAGTAGAAGATGAAGAACTAACATTTTAGGAAAGAAGTTATACACGAAAAGTATTACATCGATGATGGAATTGGGTGGCCGGATTGGAAACTCGCAATATTATTATTGGCTAGTTGGCTGATTCTTTTTACTGTAACTGCAAGAGGTATGAGGAGCTCTGGAAAAGCATCTTATTTTTTGGCCATTTTTCCTTATATAATTTTATGTGCCTTATTGATTCGAGCTGTTACGCTTGAAGGAGCATCTACAGGAATTCTGTACTTTTTAAAACCACAATGGGATAAATTGCTTGTGGCAAAGGTGAGTCATTGTTATTGGGAATTATTGTTGTCTAAGTGTCCATTCATTTTAGGTATGGTACAATGCCATTACTCAATGCTTTTTCTCATTAAATATCGGAGTTGGGTCGCTAATTATATTTTCGTCCATCAATGATTTTGAACACAATATTTACAGGTAGGTTCATTAATTTGATTTATTCTAAAAATAAACACTAAATTATTATTGTTTACTTCAGAGATGCTTTGATAATTACGGGTTTAGACACAGTAGCATCTTTACTTTCTGGGATAACGATATTTGGAGTTTTGGGAAATCTAGCTCATGAACTTCAAGTCGATGTTACTGAAGTAATTGGATCAGGCGGAGCTAGATTAGCTTTTGTATCTTATCCTGATGCAATTGCAAAATTTAATACTGTGCCATGGGTATAAAAAATTATAAAATATATTTTTGCTTAAATTTCTCATAATTCTCTAAATTGCAGTTATTTTCCATACTCTTTTTCGCAATGTTGTTTGTGTTAGGAATTGGTAGTTTAGTAGCTATGCAAGGAGTTCCTATTACAGTACTTAAAGAAACTTGCCCTTGGCTAAGAAATTGGCACGTTTCACTAATTACTGCCATGATAGGTTTTATAATTGGACTTGTTTATATTACTCCGGTAAGTTTATCTAAATCGATGGTTTCGTTAAAATAAAATTTTTAATATTGTTTTAGGGAGGTCAGTTTATTTTAACATTAGTTGATTATTATGGGGTGACATTTGTATATTTTGTGATAACTACAATCGAAGTTGTAGTAGTGGTCTGGTGGTATGGTGAGTTTTGAAATTTAAAGTTAAATTAAAAATAATTATTAAAATTTTAAGGTTTGGAAAACTTCTGTCAAGATATTGAGTTCATGTTAAAACGAAAAGTTGGTATATACTGGAGAATTTCTTGGGGTATAGTTACACCAATTGCTTTAATAGGAATCTTTTTTTATTTTCTGATAACAATTGAAAGACTGAAAAATGGAATATATGATTTTCCGGATTCAGCCATAAGTAATAAAAATTAACGTGTAGTATGTATGCGTGCAATATTAATGAATTATATTTTAAAGGTATTGGATGGGTGCTAGGAATCATAGGTATTTCTCAACCATTGATATGGTGGTTAGTGTATTTATACAAAAATAGAAAACTCGGAATCAAGGAGGTAAGCTAAATTCTAGATTACGTTCCAAAAGTCCCAATCATACTTTACAGTGACTTTCGCCCGTAGAACATACACTATTTTTCGTCCAATCAATCTAAAATAATATTGTCAATTGTTAAACAAAATTATTGTCAAATAGTTTCTCTTAGTTTATTACATAAATAAATAATAATTTCTTTAATTTAGGCAATATTGGAATCATTAAGCTTCAAAAATTGGGGCCCCCTTGATCCACTGGTTCGTGAAGAATGGAAAAAATTTAAAGTTGTTAAGTCACAGGAAAACATATTAGCCCAACAACGACCGTTTATCAAAAGGAAATTATTCTTTTTAATTGGAAAAAAGTAAACTGTAATTTATTAATAAAATGTGTAAATATTAGACTGCATTATAAGAGAACTGAAGTATTAATATTTAATTGCCAAATTTTTCAAGCAATAATTTATTTAAATTATATTGTTGATGTATGTATTTGTGATAAATTTTAAATTATTTATTAATTGCATGTTAATTATGATTATTTTTGTATTTTGATTTCTATTAGCAAAAAGAATAAAAATAATGTAAAAATACGTAAAATTAAAAACAATTGTAAAGAGTAATTTGCAGTTTTTATTGATTTGACAAACATCTGTTAGTTTGAGTATTATCTACTTATTAATTTGTTATAAATTTTGATACTTAACTATAACTTATTAATAATTGAAGTCATTTGAACCCAACTAATTTATTATAACTTATAACCATTTGTTAAATAGACGGCTTTCTTCAGACAGGAATCAACCAACAAATATAATAAAATTGAGTTATTTAGGCATTTCATCCAATAAATGGTAAAAATCATCTACAAAATATAATCAAGCTAAATAACGTATACGGCGAAATTTATTAGGCTGACATCTATCTAATGTAGAATGAAATTTTTAATCATTATTTTCTTGAAAATGTAACTAACAAGGGGAACGCCAACATTGGCTATCGCCAACTTGCACCATTATTATTATTATGTTGATTATAATAATTAGAACTTCATCAAAATTTCTGAATTCAGCTAATTTGGAGAAAATCGATTTTGAAGAAAGAAAAATGTGCATAAATAATTCTGTAAGAATGGCATAAGATTTTATACGGTACCGGGGTAATTTTTTTGTTATTAAAATACTTCTTTCATTGCTAAAATGCAATATTTTACCCCCACAATATACATTATTTTACACTCTTCTATACCTAATCTTCAACTACATTTATCAGTTTGTCACCTTAATTTTTGAATGCACCTTGTAAATAAGTATAAGTTGTCATTAGTTTGTTGTCATTTGTCATTGACGTTAAAATGACATTCAAAACAAATCAACGTTTAATTATGATAACATGAACATGACTTGATACAGTAGTAATCTAATTTGAATACTAACTAGATTATGTAACATTAATTACAATCTCTTTTATTTGTTTTTTATTTAAATGTGCAGTACATCGTTAAGTAGAAAAAGTTGGAGTATTTTGATATGCAGGTTAAGTTATCACAAAGTAATTTCCGCTCAACAAGCAAATTATGTGAATAATTACCTTAGAAGGCATTGCAGTATTAAGTATTATTGGTAAGCTATTAATATTTTCTTACTTGTTGTATAACTTAAAATCGCTGTTGGTTGTTTTAAAGTAACAAAACAAGAATGACGAGTGCAGCTAGCAATATTTTTCAAGGAGTTGTTGATAGATTTCATGGAGTTACAGTTGATTCTTTGGTAGAAAATTGTCAAGTCGGGGAATTTTCTGGAAAACTTCATGGTTAGTTCTTAACACGGGGCATGCATTTACTATTCTGACTTATCAATAGTATCTTCGTGTAAACATAGCGGTAGGTAAGTATCTTAATAGTAATATTATTTATTTATAGATTCTTTGAACGTTTGGTTAAATACGGAAAAACGTGCAATTTGGTTTAAAGTAGCTTTAGAACACTCTGAATGGGTTCCAATTCTTGCCAAGGTTTTACATTTTGTTCGTATTTTGCTTCTTCGTATTACTTATCGTTGGTGATTGTAGAGTGGTTTCAACTTCCATCATGCCAAAGAAGGATTTGTAATGATGTACAAATGGCTTCCAACAGAATTCAGCAATATTCCACATTATGCTCATACTTTGATTGGAGTTGGTGCTGTGGTTGTTAATGATAAAGGGGAAGTGTTGGTAGTTAAAGAAAAATATGGTTTTTCGCAATTTTGGAAAATGCCAGGAGGTTACGTCGAACCAGGTATGAAATAATTTTGTTATTAACATATTTTAAAAATGTCCTCGAGTTTGGGTAACTCATAAGAAATTAAAGGTCGATTTTAAGGACTGTTTCAAAACTTCATTTACAGCTCAAAATTGGTTATAGATACAGCCATGATTTTTTTTAACGGAAAGAGGGAAAATTTCCTAAGGTCATGATATAATTTTTAATCGGTGTTAATAACGGATTAACATTTTGATTATGTCAATTAGCGATTTTATATTAAAAATGCACGATTGTTAATCTGTTCAAATTACATAAAATGTAGCATTCGACACTTTTGTTTAAGCTTTTTCATTATTTTCCCGTAGAAGTGCCACTAGTACTTTGTTTACCCAACATATGCACCTCCCCAAAATGTATAGGGTGTTTTTTTAGCTGCATGAGAACTTTCAATAGGGATAACAATTGAATCAAGATTGCTATGGAAACAGTTTTTTGACATTTGTGTTTAGCAAGGTTTGGCATTTGATAATGCATAGATTGAGCATTGAACAACGCTACCAAATTGGGCTCACAACCAATTGGAAGTGGATCCATTTTTTTACCGTAAAATTTTGTTCAGTGACGAGGCACATTTCTGGTTAAATGGGTATGTGAACAAACAAAATTGCCGTATATGGAGTGAGACCAATCCGGGACATTATCTTGAGACTCCATTGCATCCATTAAAATTGATTGTTTGGTTTGGAATACACGCCAACGGCATCATTGGTCCATATGTCTTACGAAATGAGGAAGGAGCTACCGTTACGGTGAATGGTGTGAGATATCGACACATGCTCAATACATTTTTGTTTCCAAAACTTCAAGAGCTAAACATTGACAACTTATGGTTCCAACAGGATGGTGCTACGTGCCACACAGCCAACGAAACCATCAATTTATTGAAAGGACAATTTGGTGACAACATTATTTCAAAACGTGGTCCTATCAATTGGCCTCCAAGATCGTGTGATTTGACACCTCCAGATTATTTTCTGTGGGGGTATGTTAAATCCATGGTTTATGCTAACAAACCAACAACTCTAGAAGCATTGGAGGCTAATATTCAGCAAGCCATTTATGAAATAAAGCCAGAAATATTGGAAAAAGTGGTCAAAAATTGGACTAAACGGATGCGCTTCGTAACCATTAGTCGTGGTGGTCACATGCCGGAAGTCATGTTCAAATCATAAATGCCTTTAACTGTACTTTCATAAAAAAATTATAACCAAAACATTCCGTCAGGTTTTTAATGTTTTATTTCATTTTGAAGTTCTCATGCAGCTAAAAAAACACCCTATATTTAAGCCAATTGAAACGGAAGTTTCAAATTCGAGCAATTGAAAAATTCCATTCTATTTTTTGGGAGGTGCTTAGGTGCAGATGTTGGGTAAACAAAGTATACCATTCTCTGCACTCTCCGGTCCCTAATCATAATAAAATTTTGAGAATTATTTTCGCTGTTGAACTTTTTCACCAATTGGCGCAGTTACCTAGATTTACAGTTTCATTATAAATGAAATCTTGCATTGATTGGAAAGAATGAAAGTAAATTTTCATTGGTTTCAAAAGGCGCGTCTTTTGAAATCATTCAAATTATTGTCCAAACGAAATTTCATTTACAGCACTTACAATACTTGAAATTTAAACAATTTTATTGCAGAATATTAAAAGATTACTATTTTAACTGTGATATGACATTTTAAATTTTAATTAATTTGTTCGTTTTTGATATAAAATCGCTAATTAACATAATCAAAATATTAATCCGTTATCAATATCGATTAAAAATTATATCATGACCTTCAAAAAAATTGGCCTCTTTATGTAAAAAAAAAAATCATTGCTGTATCTATAACCAATTTTGGGCTGTAAATGAAGTTTTGACACAGTCCTTGAAATCGCACCCTTAATTAAAATTTATAACTTTTTCTAACCTTTTATGGTTATCTAAACTTTGGGTTTGACTAGACTGAAATTCATTGAATGATCTATAACTACTATAATTTATTATTAAATTTTTGTAGGTGAAAATTTAGCTGATGCTGCCATTCGAGAAGTATTTGAGGAGACTGGTATAGCCACCGAGTTTCAGTCCTTAATAAATTTAAGGCATGCTCACAATGCAATGTTTAATTGTTCTGACATATACTTGGCAGTTCATTTAAAGCCTCAATCTCAAGAAATTAAGATTGGTGAAAGAGAAATAAGTGAAGCAAGGTGGTTGCCCATAGATGAATATTTAAATAATTCCAATGTACATGAACTGAACAAATTTTTAGTGCAAAATTATTTAGAATATAAAAAGAATAATTTAAAAATTGACGTCAAACATGGGATTCATCAACTTTTGAAGAAACCCTACACTGTATATTATATAAATTCTGAAAAGTCATAATATTGTATATTTTTTTAATTTACGAAATACATAGATACATTAATAGGTTGAAATATTATTAAAGTTTGTTGTTTTTTTTAAGTTTTATCCATTCACTAAAAACCGCTTTATCAAACGAGTAAAAGCATAATGCAAGTGTTTTCACCTTATGGAAGTGTGAAAAATCGTTCTTGACGTTATAAACGTAAGCTTATGGTTGATTTATACCAGAGATGAATGCGGGACGGAATTCCAATTCACTCAGTGCCTAAATGTCCTGGAGCCCAAAATAAATGTATAAATCAAACGTGAGACTGAATTAGCATTCCGTCCGGCGCGGGATGTTTCTGTCTCGCATTCATCTCTAATTTATACTACTCTCTTCACTTAACATTTAATAGGATTAACCAATAATTAGATATATAACGTTTAAAATAAATGGCTATATTATATAGAATTCTATTGGCTAATTTCTTAAATTTTAAGTGAGTATAATGATCGATTTATATTATGCTCACTCACTTAACACTTAAGAGGATTAACCAATAGAATTATTTATAGCCATTTATTTTAATCGTTATTTATCTCATTATTGCGAATTAACTTAGGAGAATTAACCAATAATATTATATAAATAACTGTTAAAATAAATAGCTAAAATTCTGTTGGTTATTCCTCCTTAGAATATCCCTGCTCAGAGAGGGCGACATTCAGAATAGCCACCATGTGCAAAATATAACAAAAAACCAGAATCAAAAAACAAACTCACCAATCGTAGTGTGCTTTTCGTTTGTTTTCTTGGTTATGTCAATTGATTCACATTATGCCACTTTTTTAATCGATTGACTTTTATATGATTTATATTATATTGGAATTTTTTATTTTGCGTTTAAAATTATGGAAATAACTAAGGAAAGTACGTATTACATATCAACCTACGATTTTACCATTAAAAGAATTCTTACCCTTCAGATTTTGTGGAGAATTTACCTAAAATAAAGCAGAGTATAAAAAATGCCGATTTCATTGCGATCGATTGTGAATTGACGGGTCTTAACGACGGAATTGAAAAAATAAACCCATATGATACACCTAAACAATATTATGAGAAAGTGCGAAATTCTTCGATGGACTTTACGATTATTCAGTACGGTGTTTGTGCATTTAGGTTAGTTACTTGTAAACATTTTAGTTGTGCACTATTTTCACCTATAATTTTCAGATATGATGATACTTTGAAAGGCTTCAAGCAACAGTGTTATAATTTTTATATTTTTCCTACGATTTCAAACCGATACACTCCAGATCATAGATTTTTGTGTCAGACATCGAGTATCAATTTTTTGGTATCTCATGGCTTCGATTTTAACAAAGTGTTCAATGAAGGTTTGTATGAGATGTGGGTGTCGTTGTTTATTTAAATATTTTAATTGGGCAGGTGTTTCTTACCTCAGTCATGCGGAAGAATCTAATTACAAGGATTTATTATTAGAAACTCAAAAAGCTCGCGTTAATCAAAGCCAAACGTCTAAATATTTTTCAAATGAGTTGCTACCAGCACATAAACAAATTGTCGATGATATTTTGTAAGTGTCAATTTATATATTATATTGTGCGAGTGGCCCCTTAGTATTAATCTTTATAAATTTTTTTTTTATTTTTAGTAAAAAAATAGAAGAATTTATAGTTAGTAATGAAGAAGAAATGCAACTACCGAATTCTCATTTGAGTTACATTAGAAAATTTGTTTATAATAATGAGGCTATAAGTAAATTAAAAAATAGAGCAAGTTTGGCTACTAGAAAAATTGGTGACGGTCATGTACTTATTGTAACAAAGTGGAAAAACAAGGAGAGTAAAGAAGCAGAAGAACAAAAGAAAATTCAGGCAGAGAACGAGGAACTTGAGCAATGTAAAGGATTTTCTGAAGTTATTAAATATATTGTCGAATCCGTAAGTAAAATTTCACTTCAGTTGAGTAAATTTTTTCAATCAAATAATTTTTAATATTGCAATTAACTTTCAAGTTTTCCGACAACTAAATTTAGCTTATTTTAGGGTAAGTTAATAGTGGGACATAATATGCTTCTGGATGTTTTGCATACTATTGATAAATTTTTACAAAAGCTCCCTTCGGATTACGAAGAATTTAAAGTTATGACCAATGTCTTGTTTACAAAGTGAGTAACCTTTCCCATTGTAAGTTTTGTTGTAAAACATAATATTTTTTAAGTTTATTAGATACCAAATACATGAGCAGCTCTGAACCATTTAAAAATCACATTTTTTCGACTGCTTTACCACAATTGTTGGGTAGTATAAAAGCAAAACCTTTCCAAATTCCAACCATAGGTTAGTTGAATTTTTTTTTATACTTTGTCTGTATTTTGTTTTTTTATAGAAATAGAAGAAAACGGTGAAGGGTACGATTTGAATTGTGCTAGAGAACATGAAGCAGGATATGATGCATACATAACAGGATTATGTTTTCTTGCAATGTGGAATAAATTAGGTAAATTGACCTGGAGCAATAAAAATAGATGGAAATGGGAGAGGACAATGAATGGATGTGTTATTAAGCATTCCAAAAGTACATTACGAATAATTAAAGTTTCATTATTTTAAAATTTAAGAGCCTCTTCTGCATCTATTCTACATGAGTCAAACTGACCCACTTTGTTCCAGTTTTTTTGTATTTAATGAAAATAGACATGCTTCTTTTTGGATTTTAGTTGCTGAAATTTTATTTTAATGTTTATGTAATTACACATTAGAAATTATTTCAAATCTTATTTGCAAATATTTTACAAATTACTTTTAGTTTTGTTTGCATTCTATTCTTTAGCTTATTTCTATGTTAGATTATTTAAACCACAAGCGCTACTGACGGCCAGTTTTATAATAACTAAATACATCTTTATGTAAAATATAAAAGATTCAAAAAGAATTAATTAGATAAATCAAAGCTATTTTGGTACAGGCTTAAAATTAATTTTAATTAATTAGAAATTAATTTTAATTAATTAGAAATTAATTTTAATTTCAAAATTTTAAATCTTTACCACTATTATAGTTTTCTTCTTCTTTCTTTTAAAATCATTTAAAAATATTAATTATTAACAGTACAGTCTTGACTGGTGGCAGCAAGACGCTGCATTTCTACGCTAGAGTCGCCTTAACGCTTGCATTTTATGACAAAATCAGCTTCTAATTTGTTTAATAATTTTTTGTCTTACTGAACTGAACTAATTAAAATCTTGATAACATTTTTAGGATCATCTAATTCAACTGAACATTTGAAAGATTTTTCTTTGTTAGCGCCATATAGAAATAGGTCTGCAATCTTTTTTTACACTACGATCATAATATTATTATAAAAACTTTTATTACAGATTGTATTTAATGCGATTAGTTGATGGCCCTTACATTTATTTGGGCAACACTGACCGTAAGTTAATTTTTAGCGCTTTTTTAAAAAATATTGTATTTAAAATTTGTTGTTGTAGCTTTACCATCTCGAGATCATGTATTCTATTTGACATTTCCAAAGGATTGGAAAGGTGATAATATTGTTAGTTTGTTTGAATTATATGGTAAGTTGAAGCTAATTTACATAAGCTGGTTTTTTTTAAAAAAATATTTTCATTAGGTGGTGTGGAAAAACTTGGTTGGATAGATGACAAATCGGCATATGTTGGCTTACTAAATAAAAATGCAGTAGGAGTTGCTTTGAGAGAATTATCAAAACATAAACAAATTCAAATTATTACATATGCTAATCGAGAACTACAATTACAAAGTGCAATTCAAAAGTCACAAACTGCAATTCAAAACCCGCAAATTGAAAATAAAACGCAATTACAACTGAAACGTAAAATATCCATCAATGAACCTAATGTTAAAAAGAGGAAAACTGATACTCTAGAAGAGTAAGTCGTTGCTGTTACATACATTTGCAATAACTTCTACTAATTTTTATTATAGCAAAGTTGCAGATTTGGAGAGTAAAAGTACCTATGCAAGTGTAACGGCTAAGATGAAATCGCCTTCAATGTCACCTTCCACCCCAGTATCGAAAAGTAAAACACCGAAAAATATTTCATCTCCAATGCAAACAAGTAAAAAGAAGGAACCAAAAAGCGATTTGTTTCAAACACAAAATGAGTGGGCTTAAATTTTTTAATTTTGGACCAATTTAAGATACTTTTATAAAAATTAAATATTACTTATAATATAATGTATTTTCTAATTCTTCTCCTGCATCTTTGACAATTTTTAAACTGTTAAATAAAACACTATTTCATAATACGTTTTTATAATCACATCCAAATCAACTTGGTTTACATTTGAAGGGTCCACTGGAATAACGATGAGGGTCACATTTTTAAAAAGTCGAGTAAAACGAGGTTTAAAGTTTCACAACTGCTCAAAACGCGTAACGTTACATATTGCTGCCTATTTTCAACCGCAATTTTTAGTGGAATTTCATTGTTTGTTTCCTGTGAGGATTGGTATGTTCATAGCTTATGTTACAAGCTAAGAGATTCCGATAAAATATAGATTTTGAAAAAAATGGAGCCTCATCGTTCTTCCAGTTTCATTCATTTAAAAATGAATTTTGGAAACATGAGAAAAGTTATTTGAGATTTGGATCTTGTTATCACTTATCAGTATATTATAATGTTTATGTCCATCACTGACATCCATGAATGGATTGAACTCTTTAGCTCATAGGAATATTTGAATGTTCAACATAGAATATTACTATAAATGTATTTATTATTGCGGAATTTCTTGATAAAAGAATCGTATTATGTGAAGACGGCACACAGTGGGGTATTAGGCTTCAAAAGTTGGCATAAAATACAAAAATCAAATGCTACATGCATTATCGCTATTATGATTTTTGAAAACTACACTGTCTTGGGCACCACTATACAAATTTGTAGGAACATTACTCATTCCAACATCGCTCAAAAGACGATAAGAATTTGCTGATGAGTGGTTAACACATTTTTACAAAGCTTAATTTTGATACAAATCGTTATAAATTGTAACTTTTTCTTATGGAAACAACAAGTTCATATATATCTTACATAATATATCTGTAATAATTGATCTTTAAATAAATGTGGGAAAATCTTATGATTAACTTTTGTAAATGATTATTATCAGAAGAATCATTTCTGCACATTAACCACTCCCAACCACTAAGGAAAGATACAACTATAGCAATGTTGCTATAACATTGCCTCAACAATTTAACTAAAATCGCAAGTAATTTTTGATTCACCGCGAAATTTCCAAAATTACAAATTTCCACAAAAAACTACCCTTAACGTTTCTCCACCCCTATCAGAATACGACAATATATAGGGTGTTTCAAAATGAGCGCAAGATTAACTTTTCAACACAAAACACATCATTTACTCGAGAAATGTGGAACAGAACATCTAACAAATGGCCGCCACGACTCTGCTGGCACACTCTGACTCTTTACATTACATTTTCGGATATTTTCCCTTCAATTTCGTCAATGACATGTCGAATTTCTTCTTTTAGCTCAGAAATTGTGGTTGGCATAGACGGAAGACTTCACAAAACCCCACAGAAAGAAGTCGCATGGGGTGAGGTCGCACGACCTCAATGGCCAATTCTGTTCCCCATGGGGTTAAAAATAAATTAAAAAAATAAAACTAGACGGTCACTGCCTTGCAATTAACGCGATCTGTTGCGAATGCCAGGTAACGGGTTCAAATCCAAGGAAGAGTCAAACTTTCTCATGACTAGTCTCCTTGCTTTGGAAGGCACGTTAAGCCGGTGATCCTCTTGGGTTAGTGAATTGCCAACATTAACATAAAAAACAGTATACAGGCACATTTGCAGGGCATCCCAGCAAGCTACCTACCAAATGTAAAGCAATTATATGCTCACAGTGATAATTGTATCAATAAGGAAACTTGACACAGTTGCTTATAAACAGATCATTGATCTAAAAGAAGTTAAAGAAGAAGAATAAAAATAAATTTTCACTATTAAAATTCGCTCTTCTTCGTGTAGCTTTCCATGTCTGATAATCGCAATGCGTCTTCTTGACAGCTGTCAAATTTTTAGCCCAGCATTGTTGATCAAAAGAAAATGCCGCGAAATGCAAATCTCGCGCTCATTTTGAAACACCCTTTTATTTCCTTTAGATGTGGAGGATTTCATCAGTGACACTTTGCCGGACGCCGACTCCCTGGCGAGCCTCAACATCTGAGACCACAATTTGCTCTTTTTGTGGTTTCTTTTTCCTTTTTCTCTATAATTTTGTATTTTGTAATGCTATATGCTTTGCGCAATGTATCCATATACGATTAAATAAGTAAAATTTCCTTTAAAGTTCAACATTTTTTAAGTTTGTTCTGTAAAACTCTCCTAAAGTGATCCTTTAATAGGTAGAGTAGTACACATTTTTTGTTTTCTTTTTGAATTTTTATTTAAATTGTTATCAAATTTTCCCAAAACTTGGGTTAAATTCAATCATAAATAATATACTTTATATTAATATTTTTGTTACCAAGCATCAAATTTTTAAATTATAATTATACCATAAATACAGTGGCGGTTTTAGAACTTATGAGGCCTTAGGCGCAATTCAATTTTGAGGCCCCTCTCTAAGCAATTGATTTGAACCCCTGTTGCCCGGGGGGTTCATTCACCAGCACCGCAGACGATTTATTTTTTTAATACTTTTGTTTACTAAAAATTTTACTGAAATCAAAATAACTGCAAATCCAAGGCATCTTTAGGGCTTACAACATTTTTGTTATTTTTCCTGAGTTTACCACTACAGAATTGATATTGTAAATCAAAAATTGCACTGAAATCAAAATAACTGAAAAACTAAGGCATCTTAGGGCTTAGAATTGTTTCGTTATTTTTTCTGTGTTTATTATTAAAGAATTAATATTTTCATAAAATTTCAGAATATTTGAACAAAATTAAATTTTTATCAAAAAATTTAAATCAAAAATTGCACTGAAATCAAAATAACGGAAAAACTAAGGCATCTTAGGTCTTAGAATTTTTTCGTTATTTTTCCTGTCTTTATTATAACAGAGTTAATATTTTCGTGAAGTTTCAGAATATTTGAACAAAATTAAATTTTTATCAAAAAATTTAGATCAAAATAACTGCAAATCGAAGGCATCTTAGGGCTTAGAATTTTTTCGTTATTTTTCCTGTCTTTATTATAGCAGAGTTAATATTTTCGTGAAGTTTCGGAATATTTGAACAAAATTAAATTTTTATCAAAAAATTTAGATCAAAATAACTGCAAATCGAAGGCATCTTCGTTATTTTTCCAGTATTTATTACAACAGAGTTAATAATATTTTCATGATCTTTGAAAATATTTCAACAAAATTAAATTTTTATCAAAAAATTTAAATCAAATTAAAATTGCACTGAAATCAAAATAACTGCAAATCCAAAGCATCTTAGGACTTAGAATTTTTTCGTTATTTTTCATGTGTTTATTACAACATAGTTAATATTTTCATAAAGTTTCGAAATATTTGAACAAAATTTAATTTTTATCATAAAATTTAAATCAAGAATTGCACTGAAATCAAAATAACTTCAAATCTAAGGCATCTTAGGGCTTAGAATTTTTTCGTTATTTTTCCTGTGTTTAATACAACAGGATTTTAATTAATAATAATTAAATTTTCCATATTTTGAGGCCCCTTGATTTACGAGGCCCTAGAGCCAAACAGGCTCTTGCGCCTGTTGGGAAATCCGCCACTGCATAAATATGAAAAGAACATTCCAAAATTAGTAAAAAAATAAAATTTATTTTTATAAAACAACAAAATCAAGAAAATATCATTTACATATACTCTGTCGTTCTTTAGTCACAGTCATTGTATCCAAAAAACCGACCCTACCCGTGAATAATTTCTTAGTGGTTTTTTTTTCGCAGCTGTCTCGGGGGGGGGGGGTCACTGGGAGTGTAAATTGAAAATCTCGACCAAATTATGCTTTTGCGTATATTCGAAAAATGTTTTTTTTCGTAAAAGACGGTTTTTCTTGAATAACTCGGCCATTTTTGATTTTACATAAAAACCGCGAGGACAAAAATTGTAGGAAATTTGATTCTCTACAAGTTTGATCCTCATAATTTTTCTTCTAGGATCGATATTTTTGGAATTGGACCCGAAAAAAGCGACAATGTTCGCCTTATTAATAATTGTACCTGTAAAATTGAAAAGAAAGGGGATAATGGGAATATTTCTAAATGGGTACATATTGTGGTGGTATTTTGACCATTAGAGGGTATAAGCAAGCAAATAAAGGGGGTGATTCAATTTTATTTTATTTTTAATTCAATAATCAGTTAATTTGACTGATAAAATAGACTTTTGCATCAAATTAATAATAAACCGCCGCATGTAACAATTTACACATAAAACCATACAAATTTAAAATGATTTGTGTAATACAAATATTTTGCAACATCTTGTGTATGATTTTTAATTTTTAAAACAACCGCAGTTTTCTATAAAAGTGTAAAATGAAAATAAAAATTTAGTGAACAAACAGTTATAAACACCATGTTACCTATCAATAAGTGCGACATTAGTAAACAGAAATGTCAAACCCCACCATAAAAATCCAATTTCGAAAACTGGGGGAGAGACAGAAAAGCCAGCAAGCCGGAATGAAGCCAGTCTCTTAGTGAAGCTCAAGGAGAGAGGAGTCTCTTGGTGAAACTCAAAGAGGGAACACGCGAGTTCCCCGGTGAAACTCAAGCGGGAAGGCGAGTTCTTTGATGGTCTTCAAAGAAGGAAGAACTCCTAAAACTTCTTTTTGATCCGAGGGTCAGGGAAGTGTAATTTCACGATTTCACTAAGAAGTGAATAATTTGCGGAAGTCGAGTCTTGGCGTAATTGCTTATTACAATTTAAAATAAGTGTGCGATTGTGTATTTCTGACGAATTAAGTTGTTGGAGAATTTACTGGTTTTTGGAATATTGGCTGCTGTGTGGAACGTTTGGTGGATTGGAATAGATTGGAACAGCTGGCGACTGCTGACGAGAGTTTGGCCACATGGATCCGGCAACGCACTAACTTCAATAAAAGTTTACCATTTAATAGTGAGTTTATTAATTAAAAATTGTATTTGCTATTTTATAAAATTACACCCATTACATGAATGGACAGATTTACACGTACAGTGTTAAAATTTAAAACGTTAAATATTGCGTGCATGTCTGAGCCATTACATCAGAATACTTGTGGTTTGAGACAAACTTATTGTCCTCATAAAATTTGATGCAAATTGTTTATGAAAAATTTTTACGTTCAATTAATAAATTATGCTTGTCACGAATTTACACCCTTTTATTTCGTTCGTCGAACCTATCAGCTCTGAGGAAGAGAAAAACCCATCTCCGGCGAAACGTTAGTTTTAGGGGGCCTTTGTGGGGTGATCATTCATTTAAGGGTGAATATCATTGCAATATTTTTAGGTTAAATTCCGAAAATATCGATTTTTGCATAAACAGGTGGAGACCAAATTTGTCCAAAATTTGATTCTCTACAAGTTTGTTCCTTTTCATTTATGCCGTTAAGTTGAAAATAAAAGAGATAATGATATTATTTTGAATTTGTCGCTTTTTTCGGGTGCAATTCCAAAAATATCGATCGTAGAAGAAAAATTGTGAGGACCAAACTTGTAGAGAATCAAATTTCCTATAATTTTTGTCCCCACTGTGTTTATGTAAAATCAAAAATGGCTGAGTTATTCAAGAAAAACCGTTTTTTACGAAAAAAAACCATTTTTCGAATATAGGTACGCAAAAGCATAATTTGGTCGGGATTTTCAATTTACACTCCCAGTGACCCCCCCACCTCCCCGAGACAGCTGCGAAAAAGAAAACCACTAAGAAATTATTCACGGGTCAAAGTCTATAATGACTGGACTACTTGGGAAAATCAACCTTCCTCAGGGAATATACGTACTTTTGGATAACTGTACCTAATGGTGCTTATCACTATCAAGTGCAATTCTTAACTGCAATCTTATTGCGATAAAATTTGATTGCGATCAGATTGCCGCCAATCAAATTGTCACCTGAAATTCGATTGCATTTTTTCGAAAATTTGAAAAATTGCAGTTATAAAAAATGCAATTTGTTTGATTAAATTAGGTTAGACTTACTTACTTGGTTATTTGATAAATTGAATGTTTTAGTTGTATGTGCTTATGTACAGGAAGGATTTCCATATTGGAATTTTGGAATATTATTAAAATTTATTTTATATAATTAAAATTTATATTAACCGTTTCAATCAGCGAAAGTGTTGCACAATTTAACTTCTGGTTTAGATAATCTATTAAAGTATACCTATAGTTTTGTAAAAAATTTTGTAATAACCATTACCTACCTTTAAATTCTACAGATTCGTGCAGGAAATCGCCTAATAACTTATATATCAATATCTTATATTCGGTAGATGCAGTACAGTATAATATAATAATTTTATGATGGTGAGCATACGCAAAGTGCATAGAAATCTAACAAGAAGAGATTACTGCTGTTAAACACGAATATTGGCATAGAACATGTAAGCTTAGCTATAATACCTACAATGTGAAAAATTTAAATACTTGAAACAAAATTACTGAAAAATACAGGGTCACTTTTACTCTTTTATTATCGTCCCAATGAATTAGAAACTTGACTTGTGAATCTAGTCAATACATTACAATTTTTGTCATCTACCCCCCCCCCCTCCAATAGATTCGCCACTAATTTTTTTTATTTTTTTAAGTTAACAAAGGCTTTTAAGCCTTTTTCCCTACGTACATATGACATTTTAAATTAAAAAAAGAAAAGCATCAAAAATAGACATGAAGATAAACACCTGTAGATAAAAAATATCATTTTTTTGCAATTTTAGTGAGTTTGTTCAATTTGCGTCTCCACACTGTATATTATAATATGTGCGGTGGTAGTAATCGGAAATCTTCCATCATTATCTACTTTAGTTTAGTGCGTAAAAATTGTATCGTGAAAATCAGCGTTGCCTCTGAATAATAACGATAATATGAATAATAATAGTAATAAATGAGTAGCATGGAGTGGCGCATGTTAAGACAAGGGGCCGGGAGTAGCGCGCGTGGGTCAACTTCGTGCGCCCCCCGGCTGTGGCGGTACATTCCGTACTAAGGTCATTCGCGATCGCACCTCCACCACTAATTATAACTTATGATTTAGTTTATTGCTCTAGAATTAGAAGCCAAAATAAAATTGCATTGCATTGCAACAAGAAATTCTTTTTCATAAGCATAATATTATAGAAAGACAATATACCTACCTACAATATATTTACATGCTATTTTGAACATTGATAAAATGGATTTTCCTTATAAAAGAATAGAATACAATAAAAATTGTAACTATTTTGATTGCAATTGATCACAGATATCTTGATTTACTAAATCTGTCTTAGCAATCGACAGTTATCATCAAACTTGCAAAATAAAAAGTAGTACACGTAAACGGGACTTTTTCCCATGCAATTACAGAAGGAATATATTGAACCTAATTACGAGATACGATTTATTAATATAACTCCTTCGGAAGTTAAATGTGCTTAAAAAGTTGGTTAAAAAAGTTAAAAACGATTGTGAAAACCACATAATTGCATTTTATTTACTCTTATACTTATATACTAGTTTTATATCGATTTTTATTATTTTATCTTTATACTTCCGGCCTACAAGTAACGAAGCTTTTTTATTACTTTATAATCATCTTACTAGCCAAACTTACATAGCTCTTCATTCTTATTGGATAATCAAATTTTATAAATAGAGGCAATTAGAAGAAAATCAAGTGCGAGCTTTTAATATAGAATACCAGATCTTTTTCTAACGTTTCCGCATCACAATTAAGGATAATAATTAAATATTTCAATATATCATCTCACTTCCATTATTGATTTTATCCATCCATCACTTTAACACCTTTCTTCATTTCTTCAATTCAATTTTTTAAAATGAACGAGTTGATTAGAATTGCAAAAGTCTAGTTAGTATCTATAATTTACGTTTGGAATTCCTTGGGTGCGAAGTGTAAAAACGGATATTGGCCGATAATTTTAACCAAACCTAGGTTTGGCTGAATAACTTCAGTCAAAGCTTTGTCATCAGACTGTGGGGCCGCATACAAACGATTGTGTAAATTCATATTGACCAAAGTTATAAATTTGAGGTAAACTGCGCTACCCCTTCCGCTTCCGTTCGAACAAAAGATTTTTTTAAATGCTACATATTATTTATTTATACAATATTAAAACATCGTTTAACCAAAACAAATTTCACATTTATTATTCAACAACGAACTAATGAAGCAGAAGTAATCTATCAAAAAAGGTGACTATTAACCTTTGGTTTTTTTAACCCCATTTCTTATTTACTGGTCTAACAAGGGGCGATCCAATATTGGCATTCACCAATTTGCACCATTTTTAATATACCTTTTGTTCATAATTAGTTCAGGTGAAAATTTAAAATCCCATAACTCGGTCAATTTGGTATGATTACTATATAAATTTCATTTGTATTATGCCAAGATTAACAATGTATTTCTTACGGGAAAATGATGGGTTGCCTAATAATGGTACTGCATATGTCACAATATAAAATAATAAGATTATTCGCTATGTAAAATTACCTACATACAAATTTTCATTCTTCAAAATCGATTTTCTCCAAATTGGCTGAGTAATGGGATATTAAATTTTCACCTGGTGTATAACTAATTATATGAACAAAATGTATATTAAAAATGGTGCAAATTGGTGAATGCCAATGTTGGCTTAGCCGGGCCTTATTTGTCACACCTGCCTTATAATATTATTATGCTTTTATCGTTCTCACAAAGATTTTCATTTTATGACAACCATTTTTCTTTTCATTCAATTTCCTTAAGCGGGATGTTTTCAAAAAAATTTATTTTAATTTTATACATATACCAGGACCAGACACATTAAAATATAATATTATATACCTTATAATACATTCGACCGTTATTAAAGATACAATAGTAGTTGAATATAGAAACGCCTTCTTTGAATGTGCAGTTATCTACTTAAAACTTTACTGATGTTAATAATTATAATTTATACAATTTATAATATTATTCTTAATATGTGTCCACTTTACGTTAATGCATATTTACAATTTAAATATATGGCTCGGCTTAATGACAAATGATAAAGTATTTTTCATTACCTATTGATAATATACCTTAATAGTTATTAAATTAACTATCATATGCTTTGATCGCTAATATTTTTTACCTTCTAATGAGATAGGTAATCCTACTTTGATTGCAATAATTTAAATAAAATTTATTTAAGAAATCAATTATAGAAGTTCAAGAATTGCGTGTTTTAATTTTATATAAAATAGTTCAAACCTGGAAGCTGCATCGAGTGACTAGTTGACGATTATTAAGATTACTTTAGATTAATTTTATAGGTAAGTTAATCCGATACTTAATTAAAAAAAATAAGTGCGATATCAAATGGCCGGTGGTTAGAGCCTTTATTACTGTTGGCCACAAGTATGCGACCACAATCTATTTGTTTCATTATTTTTTAAGAATTGTTCTATGTTTTCACTACTACATAAAGACTATCTAACTGTCTGCAAAAGGTTTTCGAACGGTGGTTTTCTTTTAACGAAATGTCTTCTTCTTATCACTCCATCGGTTACCGGATGCAAAAATGAAAGAAAGAGAAATAATATTATCCCGAATAAAACAAAAAAAAAAGGAATGCAAAATTAACCTGGCAGAAGGATGTCCAAAAGGCAATGAACTCCCGAGGACTAACATATTATAGGGCGACTGGGAATAAAAAGTTAAGAATAACTTGTGTTTGCGTTCATTGTTAACCTTTATTTGTAATATGTCAAAGTAACTTGTTGGAAATTATTGGTTTTCAAGCAAAAACAATTGCAATAAAATTCAAAGAGATGGTCGGAACATAGTGGTCATGCGAGTTGACTATGAACGCTAAATACCCGGTTCGAATCCGAGTGAAGTAAGAACTTTATTCTGGCCGTCTCTCTGGTCCTCCAGGTTGGGGGTTCTTCGTCGGGCTGGCTCCCCGTCGTAGGTAAAAAATGCAATGCTGTGAATGCCATTTGATATTAAAAGTTAATATTATAATGGTCAGCCAAGACCCATCAGGGTTGTAGCGCTACACGATAGATAGATAGATAGATAGATAGATAGATAGATAGATAGATAGATAGATAGATAGATAGATAGATAGATAGATAGATAGATAGATAGATAGATAGATAGATAGATAGATAGATAGATACTTAGAATAAAATTCAACTAACATTTTTTAAATGCCCTATTTTGTATTTTATTGGTGAGCTTTTAACAGAAAAGAAAGAACAAAATATAAAGTTTTAGGTATCTTTAGAAGTAGAAAAAATATCTCTTCAAATTGATACTATTTTTATTCTAATCTGCTGCGGCCGGTCCCCGTATATGGGTCATTCCACCAAATAAAATCATTTTTAAAGTGCGACTCCCACGGATTTTTTTTCAAATTTGTGGAGTTATTCTCTGCATAAAATTAATGACTCACTGAAGATTTTAGCTCTTAATAACCCATGAAGGACTCGTGTTGCCATAATATGGCAACAAGAAATGCATCATTTGCATTTGTAGAAAAATATTATCTATACTTACTTTTAAACTGTTATCTTTAACTGTTATATTATAACTGTTATATTTTGAAAAATTTAAATCCGTCCTTACTTTTTTTTGAAGTAGAAACATTTTTCATACAAACAGTACAGTTATTTTTGTAAAAAATACTCATCTTTCCAATGAAGATATTCATTTTTTATTATAAGTAACGTACAACAACCCTTAAAAATTCAGTTACAGTGAAAAAAACGAATTTTCTGACACTGCGGCAAGTTTTATTTCAAATTTGATATTATTTTCTGAAAGCTGAGAATTTACACAAAATATGTCAGTAAAAAAATTTATCGCCCAATTAATTAGGATATAATCTTGTTTTTTTTTAATAAATTAAAATTCACAGGTTATTTCCGATAATATCTTCTCTTCCTTTTCAGTCCTGATGATGGTATAATATAAAATAGCCGAAAATAGCCATCGACAAATAGACATTTAGTTTTATTGCGATCCAATAACCCGTGAATTTTAATTTATTACAATTGCATTGGATGTGATTTCTTTTTACTATATATTTTTTTTTTTTGAGGACAAATAAAAACAATTATAAATTCGTCAACAGTTATGGCCTATTTTAAAATGGTTCTAGTAAATAGGCCGAAACTGTTGACGAATTTATAATTGTTTTTATTTGTCCACAAAAAAATCAAGATTTTATATGTATCCTAAAATATGTAATTTTCACGATGTGCTTATTTTTTGTTTAAATGCAAATAAATAAAATGTATGCCTTCTACGATTAAAAAGCTTTGAAATAAAACTTACTGTAAATGTCAGAAAAATCGCTTTTTTCAATTTAATTGAATTTTTACGGGTCATCTTTTACTTATAATAAAAAATGAATATCTTCATTGAAAAGATGAGTATTTTTTATACAAAAATAACTGTTACTGTTTGTAATTTTATTTCAAAAAAATTAACGAAAAAGTTAATAAAGAAAAAATTGTCAAAATTCAAAAAATCATTAGGTACTACGAAAGTACTTAATATTAAGAGCTAAAATCTTCAGTGAGTCATTATTTTTATGCAGATATGGATTTATTTCTTCAATCATGGTTTAAAAAGACTCCAGATTTAATTTCACTAATTCCAATAACAACGGAAAAAATGTTCTTTAAATTTTTGGTCACCTTTTGGTGTTAATTAACTTTTGTTTTCATGTAATAATGTAATCTCATTTAACGAGGACTGATTTCTTCAAACAATTACAGGCCTGTCGCTTTTAGGTTTTCAGCAAATTGTTTCAGTTTCTGTAAACCTCTTTTACTATCATGGTTTATGTTAGAAAGACTATTTATCTTCGCCGAAAACTATTTTGGTTCATCATTTCTTTTTAATTACATGTTTGAATTATCTTTAAATGTCAAACATTACCTGAGGTGCCATTATCACCTTATATGAAAACTAAAGTTATTTTTTACCAAATATCATCAAATTTATGAACTTTAATTTATTTTCAGAATTATTTTGTTTTTATTCTTCTTCAGGTGCCTATCTTATCCCGCATGTTGGCGATCCTCCCTTGCTAAGCCAAATAGACTTTACTAGGGAAATGTTAATAGTCCACAGATCGATTTTGATCTTTTCATTAGATCACAGCACACATATCAGACGCAAACAAGATTAGAACTGAGGTTTCCCGCTTTCTTCGTGTTTGATTTACGCCAAACTGCTAGGCTTTATTTTAAAATTAAAAGGATTCTTTTGGCATATTACCGTCGGTGGTTTGCCATTGCCTTCCGAGAAGAGACGGTCATAATAAAGTTCTTACTTCACTCGGATTCAAACCGGGTATTTAGCGTTCATATTCAACTCGCGTGACCACTATGATCAGATCGCCTCTTTATATTGTCGCCATCAACGAAAACCCACTAACTACATGAACCATAGTTTTGAGTACATTGCATTTGAATACAATGTTAGTCCGTAGTCCCCTTATGTACTTTCAAAATATTCTTTTAAGAAAATTCATATGAAAGAAATTTACTAAAAATTAGTGGATTTTACCAGAAGATAGATCATGAAAAACTGCATTTAATGGTATTAATAACTCAATTTCACCAAAAATGATAGTTAGTGGGTTTTCGTTGAATGGCGACGATATTAACCCTTTGTTTTAACAATATGTAAATTTAAACTTTTTTTTTATTTGTTGTTGCTTTGCATGTGCCTAAGAAATTTGGATACAAATAATTATAAATATTTTATTTCTAAGAAAAATCTTTCAAATTGAAATTTTAAGGTGTTCCGGAATTATGAACATTCAAAAAGGATTCTTGTTTTTCTAGCCACCCGGTAGTATAATTACAACTTTATGACTAATACTTATTTTCATTTTAAATAAGTAATAATGGTAATAGTATCTAATAATAATAAGCTTTCTAATTGGAACTCCTTATAATTTTTTATTAAACAGTTGCATTTTATAGCTATAAGATTTAAATCTTAACAACAATAGAAATAATTTTAAAAAGTCACGCTACTACTTTGCTTCGCTTATTATTTTTTCAGCTCGCTCCCTCCGGCTTACCGTTACCGAAATAATACCAACACAGTTGTTCTACAAGAAATAGAAAAGCAATAAAAATAAAATTAATGTATCTCTCTCAAAAGCAATATAATAGGATATACTTATTTCGCTAAGAATTGAATGTGGTTTAAGTTTCCGATAAATAACTTAGATTTGTTTATTAGAATAAGAACAGTCGTAGCGACTTTACCATTGTTCTACAGATATCTAAATGATCAGAAATGCTAACCTACAGGCTTTATAAAACAGGGAATTGTTTACCATCCGCAACAGAATCATTACGACTTTATTACATGTTTTAAAAGAAAAATTATAACCATCCTACTTTATTATCTTATTAAACATTAATTTAAACCAACTTTTAGCAAAAACCATTATATTATTAATTTAGTAGGGCTATACCTGCAATCCGACAGTGTTTTAAGTAGTTCTGGAAAAAACTACCATTTCCACATTTTATTCTATTTATGTAGTATTATATTATGTACATAATTTTTCTTGGTTTATATTAGCATAATGCAATTCATTTTCACTTCGTTGAGTTGGATTAATCAATCTGACTAGAGCTAGGCATGTTTGAAAACTGGTCTAGACGATTTTTTTCGAGTTCGAGTATTTATTAAGATGTGTGAACTTGATTTTAATACAAAAATGTGGAAATTGATTTGCGCTACTCTACGAAGTAATAATACTGATACGATTTATCGTGGAATATACTTGAACTTTTTGATTTTATTTCGTTTTTGTTTCATATTTTTTATACTACTACTTTAAAACAACCTACTATATTGATAAATGATAATTATAGATTATAATAACGCCGTTGCTCATAATAATTTATCGAACGTTAAGGTGCCAAGTAAGATGTTCTTAAATGAGACGGTATAAGCATAGCTAATAAATAGGTACCTACATAATTTAAAAATTGGGATTTTTGATTTTTTTTATTGGTTTAGTTAACGTGTTGGTAAGATAACCAAACTTCTTGCAATTTCTTAATTACCAAATGATTTCAAATTGGGAGTAGGTTTTCGTTTTGAATAGCCATATTAAAATTTATAATTTTGATTAAGTGCTATTGATAAAATATTACACTCTCCATTTATCTAATAGGTACATACAGTCGGCGTTCACTACAGACCGCACCTTTCTTATAATTGCTGTTAAGCTATTATTAATAGTTTTAGATGAATCAATATAAACTACGATTATACAGAAAGATCGAATAAAATGGAAATAATTATACCCAACGATAGAAAAGAACAAATTGGTCAAAAAAATTTGACAATTAAATTGATGTGTAATAGTGTAATACACACGTGATTTACCTCAGATTTACCTATTCCATGTACAATTTCTATTAGTTTTCTGTTTTAGTACAAGAAATTTTGTATATTGTATAAGCACAATGACTAATGGAAGCTCATACATCCCATGCAGAATTGGATGTGAACTTATCAGTTATGGAATTTAACAACTCAAATTTAAAGTCACAACCAGGACTTCCAGCAATAACATACAAACTACATGTTTGGATCTTACACAGAAAGAAAAATCTACTTTCAGAATGAATAATTATGCTTTCAACGTGAAAATAAAAGTTTTGCTCTTATAATAAAAGCATTGCATTTAATTTGAAAGAATCGTGTGAAACTCTACTTTCAAAATATACTTTCAATTTAAATATTGTTAAATTAAAAGTAAATTTTTTCTATTTGAAATTGTATACTTTTAAAATGAGTTGGGTAACATCATTTCAAAAGTATACACTTTTGATAAAGGCTTGAAGTCAAAATGAAAACTTATAATGTTGTTTTGAAAGTATAAATATTCATTTTGAGGTACTATTTTATAATGGAATGTGCAAAATTGCAAGTTGTATTTATATAACAGACCTTATAACATGCGCACTACTATTATCTGTGCTTGTTGATGTCATTCCATTTGTAAGTGAAAATATTTCATATTAAACAATCAAAGGCAACTTAAACATTGGAAAGCCACTGAAGTAGGTAAGTAGTTTTTGGAATGTATTTTTTTTAAATTTATATTTTTAACATTGAACTATTTTTTTATTTATAATAAAGTTGTTTATAGAATATAGAAAACATTTTACAACGGGACCGCAATGGCAACCTTATTGAGAAGAAAACCTTTTCTGCAGCGAAGACTTGATCATTATTGACTACATGAGATTGAATAATATAAATTTAACAAAGACGGAATTTGACTTATTAACCCAGCAAATCGTTAAATCTTTTCCCAAAGAACATACGGTAAGTTTACTTCATATTTTAACTTGTATAAAAATAATTGTCTGATGTTATATTATGTTTTGCAGGAATATTACTATAATTGAAGCCCAAAATCAAAACGACAAAGTGCAAATAAGGAAGGAAAAAGGAAGTAACAAAAATTTACAATTTTGGAAGGAGCTCAAAGTTCGTGCTGTAATAGTAAAAAGTGTTAGTGATTTTAATTATTAAACTGTCGCAAAATTAAAAAAAAAACAGTTTTAGTTTTGGTTTGTTTAGTTTTAGTTTCTTAAAAATATAATAATTAAAAAAAAACTATAATAGTTTTATTTGTTAATTTGATGTCAGATTATTGTTAAAACGAATATAAACTAATATTAATTTGACAGTAACTACTTTTGAATTAACAATAACATCAATTAAAAAAACAAATTAATCCACTCTCAATTTAAATACCTAATATTTGATTTGAGAGCAACTGCTTTTGAAACTTGATATTATTTATAAAAGTAGTTACTCTCGAATTGACAGTAGTATGAATTCAAAATGAAAGTAGCTCTACTTTCAAATTAAAAGTTTCGATGTCTACGCCTTTTTTAAAAGCAAATAATGTTGATTTTAGTGCAATGCTTTCATTTTTACTGCAATATTTTTGTGTGTGTACTTATTAATAAATCTCATCAGTACCATATAGTATGTAGAAGGAAATCTCTGCCGAAATTTGCTTAATAACAGGTCTACCGAATAGCGAACAAGATGAGATGTATAATAAGATCGAAATATGTATGCCACTGTTGGATCCCTAGTTGGAAATTGAAAAAATGTTAGTTTACATTTTTTGCTAGAGTAGGTATAGCAGATCTTTAACTTTTTTAATATGGAATTAAGAACATACAAAAAAGGATAACTCTTAAGTCAAAATCTTAAATACATATTAAAAAAGACTATTAAAAATTGCATGTATTAATTTTTTCAAACCTAATCTATGATGTAAAAAATAGAACACGCAAGCAGTTTTACAATATCAAAGTTAAACACTGATACTTATTTCAAGTTCCGAGGGCATTTATATCTCCGGCAAGACATTTTCATCTTACAGGTATTAATATTCATACAAACTTGCGATATTAATATTAAAATTATAACTTATTAAGTATGTTAAACTTATGACTGATATAATTTCAAATAAAAATTATTTTAAAATAATATCTACATCCTGTTCGTTGTTTCAATTTAGCATTTAATTAGGTAGAATTAGTATCGATACATAGTCGAGTTTTTAATAGACAGAAATATGCATAATCGTTCTATTAAATGCAATTTTCCTTTTAGTCATTTATACTGTATCAAGCAAACTATATGCATTTCACCTAAGTGTATTATTATACAGTGTATCTTCTAATATGTTAAATACTAAAAACAAAAAATTAAATTCTAACATTATTTATGAGTCTATAATGCGGGCTTCGGCCGCCTTTAGTTATATCTGGTTATATCTCATTAATTCGGTTGTTTGGTTGCTCTTGACGGGAATGTGAGAAAATGTCTATTTTGTAGGTTTTAAACTTTATTTTTGGTGGCAAATTTTCTTTGGTAAATGAACAAACGAATCAGAGGTGCTTCTATAAATAATACCGGGAGGAGGAGATTTATACCAAATTATTATATTTGATGTAATTTATTTATAGCCTATTTTTGAATTATTGTACTTCTTTTTCTTTTATATAGGCTTTATGCAAATAATTTCATGTAAACCTTTTATTATGTAAAAATTATGTAAGTACAAAATATTATGTAAATAGGGTACTTACATTATAATATAAATTTACCATAGTTATTACAAATATTTTTACGATAAATTCATTTATTGCTTATTTTGTGGGTTTAATGGACAATTAATTAAACTGCACAATTCTTAATTTTATCTCATTTTTTAAATATTTTTCTACTTTTTGTGGTAGCTAAGCCCCCTAGCTTATTTCACGCCTCAAATCAGTGCGGCCGTAGTCTGAGCCACTCTCGATATCCTCTAGTAATGGCCGTAGTTAAAATATTGTTGTGATATTTCTTAATTTAGGGGTCCAAGCAGACTGATAAGGTGGTAATTTGACTTCATTTGCATTAAAGTCAGTAGCCAGTTAATTCGACTGGTATAAAAAGCGATATTTGCATCAGTTTAACAAAAACCATCAATATTGTGACAGAACCACACATAAAACTAACACATTAAATTTATTTGTAAAATACAAAATTTGTGCCGCCTCCTGTGTATAATTTTGTAAATGATTGGTAACGCCAGATTCCTAAAAAACAAAGTGTTAATAATATTTCGATGCGTGTGCGAGTAAGGGCTTTATGTTACCTGGAAGGAAGAGTCAATTTCGCTCATAAGAATCAAAAATTCCCACTTCAAAAAACCAAATTTGAATATGGGGGAACGAAGCCAGCAAACAAGAGGAAGAGAGGAGTCAGTTCTTTGGTGGATTTCAAACTGGGAACTCATGCAAGGGTTCTTGATCCAAAAACTCAAAGAGTAAAATTTGCGAATTCACACAAGTGAAAATTTAGCCAGAGTCTTGTAATTATGTGGTAATTAATTACGTACGGCGTGTAATTAGTGAGAATTGTGTATCGCTAGTGCAGCGAGGAATTTGAAGATCAAATATCTGCAAAAAGTTGGTTATTAAAATTTACACGTGTGCTTTCGACATTTGAGGTTACGTACACATTCGATGATCGAAAATAAATCGATAATCAAAAAATCGCTTACCTGGGTGTTGTCTAAGACAAGGATTGTTTAATCAACAAGTTAAATAGTTGATTAACGGAGGAAGACAAGTTTAATCGGCACTTTTTATACAATTGTCGGCGCAATTTTGCGGGTAGCAGTCTGGACATTTGTGGCTTCCGAACTGAGCGAGAAATATGGTTGCCAACACATCTCTAGTGGCGCACTAAATCTAGTGGAACTTTACCAGTTTGAAAAATTTGTAAGGTAAAGAATTTGTTTTATTTTAATAAATTCAAAATAAAAACGACGAGTTGTGTCGTAAATGAATTTATTAAAGAAATTTTGTATAATTAATTTAGAATCGACACATTATTTTACACTAATAATTAAATATCCAAGTTCAGCTTCTGTTTTTAAAGAAATTAAATGTCGCTTGGATTCTTAATTGTTACACCATTTACACATTTGGTTCGAGGCAGATTTATTGCCACATAAAACTGATGCAAATTTCCGCAATTGAACATTTTCATTTAATAAATAGTGTTAACTTTGAATTGCTGCTTTGTTATTTCGTCTGTTTGTATCAACTGACCCTTGAGGAAGCGAAAAACTCTGCTACCGGCGTGAATCTAGTACAGCGGCCTTTGAAGTGAATTTTTTAAGGGTAAAAATCATAACAATATATTATGGATAAAGTTTAACTATTTATTGCAGTGATATTAATTGCAATTATCTACGCTTTTCTTTCACGTACTAAATAATATCTGAAGTGTAAGTAATACTTTCGACTAGCTGCCAAGTTAATGATCATTAAGAATCCTTTCAAACAGAATTTCAAGAATCGTATACACTTATGGTCATTCTGTTATTTATTCAATAATCATTTAAGCTATTCAATAAATTATTCGCAAATCTCTAATTTAAAAGAAAGTTAAAGATCATTAATTATCAGTGAATCGATGGTTTGCTGTTAGGTCTATAGATAAATATATAAACAAGACATTCAGACACACCACATAGTAGATACATATTAAAAACACAAAAATAAAATTATTTCTTCTAAATTCATGCTTTACTTTCATCCAAATTTTTCTTATTTGCGATAAGTGGAAACTTTACTTTCAATTTTCGTGGATAAAAGTATCACTTTTCCTTGCGCTACATAAGAAATGAGAAAAAGAGGGGTCACCTAACAAGAGAAAGTAGAAAACAGAAGGATTCATCTAAAAAGTGTTTAAATACTCAACATTTTGGGATGAAAATGGTAAAAAAATAGTATAATATACATACAACTTAATATTAAAGAAACTTTTTCATCATTCAGGGATTGGTTATTATCGTCAGCTTTCCCTCCGACAAATAAACTTTTTCTTGGTGTGAAAAAGTGACACTTTACAACCGTGTTCGACATAATATACTATTGTTCTCTTTTTTTGTTTCATGCAACTTTCCTAGCTGCTTTTCGTTTGGAGCAAGAGCAATGGATTGATTTTCCACACCCAGAATCGTATATTATTTTTCTTTTTTTCCTTTTGCATTGCTGCTAACGATACCTTCGCGATGAGAAATTTAGAGGTATGATTTTATCTCGCGAAATGGATTAAAAAAGCTTCTGCAGAAGCGGCTTTATCCTTCTAGATTATAACGCCACACGCAGAATAGTATATAAAATTATAAGGAGCTGTAAGTTAATAAATTTGATAGTAATTGTATACAGGAAATTACAAACTATTGCTGTTTCTACTATGTATAAGTTTATTGCTGCAACTTCTAATTTAATTCTATGTTATGATTTACGCACTCAGTACAAACAGAATTTTTAAAACTAGTTAAATATATAGTCAGTTGATTAGTTATTATGATACATGGGACAAAATGATGGGTAACAAATACACGAACCAATTTTTATTTGCGTTGTGGCTACTAGTAATATTACAAAAACATATAAAAAGTAATGTTATAAAGATGAAAGTAATTCATTTTATATTACCATATACCACTGAATTGAACAGGTAGGTTATAAATCGATCAATTTGTCATCCCGATCAATGGAAATTAAGTCATTTATTTTAAAACTATTAATGTAGATGGGTGTGGAGCTACACAGTTGTAAATCAAACAACTACTTCTTAGTTAGAAAAACTAATTTCTATATATTGTTTATTTCAACTTGAAATTTACTGTTCAAATTTACATACACTGGTGTGTTAGGTAGTGAACAAAGAAATAGGACTTTTAAATTTGTATCTAGTTTCATTCGATTTGTCTCAGTTGTAGTTTGTATTTCGCATTAAATCAAATTTCCTAAAAGAATAGAACTTCTTTATAAGAATTAATGAGCAAAATTATAAACTGTTTTTATAACTGTGTAGCTTAGTTAAGAGGCAAAATGAAATGACTCCCAGTACGAGATAAATTTTGATGCAGATCCTTAAAATTTAAACCATAAAGTCTCTTCATTACGGCAAGAAGGTAGACAAATGCAATATTCGTTCTCTTCAGATCTCGAAAGTCGAGTATGGTTATTAAAGATGGGTGACCGCGTGGTGATTGATTTTAGAACGTGCAGCTGTTTCTTTACCAACCCGTTCTATGTTAAATAAATAGCAGGTACTATATTACATTTCTGAAAAGCTTTGTCAATTAATATGAGAATTATATACTATAGAAACAAACATAATAAGTGAAGGTTTCCCAAATCGTACCACCAGTCGCCTAAATTGTACCGTTCATCTAAATACAAGAAAGTTATACTTTAGCTGGCGATACGATATTGAGAGGGTCGTTAGGAAAACGATTAAGCGTATAGACTGCTAATACAGAGGACCTGGTTCGGCTGGCGAAGTAAGAATCATATTATGGCCGTCTCCCCTCGGCAAGCAATGGCAAACCACCGGGGTGTAATTTGCCATGAAAAGCCTTTGTTAAAAGGCTCACCACACCCTGCAGAAGGGTAATGGACTAAAGAGAGAGATAGCCGATATCGGCACCTTCCCCTATTTATGAGTATTGGTATCATATTTTTAAAGAAATTATCAACAAAAGTACAGTTTGAACCGTTTGTATATTTATCTCTATTAGATTTTAAAAATTTAATTAAAAATTAGAACTACTTACTTAATACTAAAAGTTTAATTTTGATGTAATTTTTTTAATTGGTTATTATTACTCAAAACATTTTATCTTAAATCTGTTAAAACAAATTTTTGAACAAAACAGTTAATTCATAATAAGTACTTTGCAATATATTATTAAAAAAATTATTTTAACTAGAAAGCTATAATTTCTATATAATTCATTATTTGTTTGAATTATTATTAATTCTAAATGCCCAATTTGTAAAATCAAAGTGCAATCATTTTGTTTACAGTTTTAATATTAATTTGGTTGTGTCTATCAAATAACATAATGACATTAACCTTCAATGGGACTTGTAACAATAATGCATTTTTAAAACAATTTTAAAACCTATATCTATATGTATCTATATATGTATACTATATAATATATAGGTAAGTACATATTAGTATGACTGATAGACTGATAAAATTAAATCCTTTAAAAAGGACAGGTATTATAGGAGTTAATTTATATTTGATTTTGGAAAAATAAAGTCCAATACTTGACTGCTATTGAATTAAATTCTTAAATATTTTATTCCATTATCATAAATTGATTGGCATTTTTTGTTAATTATTTGGCTTTAATAAATAATCCCCATTCCCTAACTAAAATAATAATAAGTTATGTCCTGTTCCTAACTCTCTCCATAACCTAAATGAATTCATCTAGCTTCCTACTTTTCTTTCTCCGGCAACATTTAAACAAATTTTCTCAGCATTTTTGGTTAATCAATCTCCTGATGATATTATAGATGCGAAATTGTAGTTTAGATTTGCTGCAATTTACTTTCAGTACAGCGTCTAAGCTGCATTACGACATAACCACCTCAGCAGCCATTTGACTGAAGTTTCAGCATGGAATTCATACTTTGATGTTATTGAAGTTGCTTATAGTGGTTTAGTTGTGGTACAAAATACAAAACTTCTCTTTAGATTCCGCACGAACGACTTTTGCCATAAAAAAACCATAGACACAGCGGTTCATTTTGTTTCAAAGAAAACATTTGGAAGTTGATTGCAAATTAATTTATCTACCTTGCATAAACTAAACGAATTCATGGATGGAATTGATAAAATCAAAACTAGGCAAGATCTTACAAATAATTATAAAAATGTAACTTACAGAATTAAGTTTAGTTTCTGTTACATAATATTGGTCCTTAAGCAATTTTAATGCAAACAGTATTAAGTTTTAGCCAAGACTATTTAGTAAATAGTGCTGTATCATGATAGGTAATATAAAAATTTGTAAAAACAAGTAGAACATTTTTAAAGTCTTCGGCAGGCAATTGAACTTTTTGTACAAACAAAATTAGCTATGAAGGATTTTGAACTCAATTTCAACCACAGTGTTACTTATTTACCGTAAGATCAATTTACTCAATGAACGATAGTGCTGTTAAATCTTGATTGGCACTAGAAGGTGATTCTTATTTCAAATATAAAAAGCTAATGCATCCTATGAGAGTACCAATATAGATTAAATAATATTGTCGGAAAGCATTAGAACTTGATCATCAATTTATAAAATTAACACCTCGTCAATCTGTCTGTTTTATAGACGAATTGTTTAGCAATTTATTACAAAGCCTGATGGAATCAATTATAGGTTGTAGTTTGTAAAAAACGTAATTGATTACTGATCAAGATCAAAGATCACTTTTTGAAAATTGATACAGAATATTAAATGCGGAATTTAAAAATTAAACAAACGAGATTACCAAATTTGGAGGTTATTTTCAACTCAACATTTTTTCCCCCATTTTATTGTTAAATATACTAAAAAAGTTAATTTTTTAAATATTTAATACCCGTTTTTTATTATTGTTGAATTAAACAACCCTTTAAAACAATAATTTTCAAATAAAATTTTACATAATAGTAATCTATGTAGGTTATAATAAAATAATTTCTTTTAATATAAAATAAACTACGAAAATAAATATCCGCTTGTCAGTTAATTGAATAAATAAATAAATAAATTAATTGATAAATTATACAAATTAGAAGCCATTTAGATTGTTTATCGACAATGAGGTTTACTATATAAGTAATTAATTACTAAGATTACTATAAAAACTATAATATAATATAAATAAAAATGATTTAGAACCTGTGATATTTAAATAGCTAAAATGTAGTCCTACTATGAAATAACTTTAACAAATTTGAATTCCAAGAAGCTGCAGTAAATAGTAGTAACTATTACAAGTTGGTTCATAGGCGGCCTATATTAATTACTTCGTTTATAATAATTGTGACCACACCTAACCTGACCCGTGGTCATTGTACACTAGAAAAGGTATTATAGATTATAGCAATTATATTGGTATTAAAATAAATATTTAAAATGTTTGCAATATATTTACAATGTGAAAAGAATTACTGTAAAGGATAGGGATAACAAAAAATAGCAATTAATGATGTAGTTATTTAGAAAATTAATACAAAGCACATTTTCAATACAACTATTGCTTAGTGTACTTAAAATGCCGAAGAGTAAACTGCGGTGTACTTATTGATGTGTATTGCTTTAATAATTAATGTTTAGTATGCTTTCTTGCCGGAAATTGTCATAACCTAGGCTGTTCAATTATTTTTTAGGTTATAACTCAGACCAAGTATATTTATCAGCATTTATATTTATTGCATATTACATACTACAATATCGATCTGATCTTCATATATTTCTAATCTAAAGTCAAATTTTAAATTAGAAATACCTAAAAAAGTTTAATATTAATTATAATAATAAAAAAAACAGGTCACATGAGATGGTCACTAGTAAAGATTTTTGCAGTGGATTCCACCAAAAAGAAGAAAAACAGGACTACCGGTGAGGGATTTGAATCGGGAAGGGAACGAGGGAATGATAATAAGACAGTTGGAAGAGGATAACTGAGTTAATAGAGAAGAACAGAGGTTAGTCAAACTAATAATTAATTTTGGAATAAGATTTTAATTTTGATAAAGTGGTGGCTGAAACTTGATATTGGTTCATGTTTCGGCTTGAACTAACTCACCGTTTAATTAGATTCCTCAGAGCCCCCGAAGGATGGCGACTAAAAGATAAGGTAAGAAATGTCGCATTAGGTAGCAAATATAATAAATTGAAGAAAATAAATTTGTATATTTTATTACTAAATTTCATTATTTTAACAATATCAAACAATGTACAAGATGAACCAATAAAATTTCTGTTTTCTTCCTTTTCTGCTTCACAGCCATGCAGATTTTCGTGTTTATCTACCCTATTTATCGATAGAAAAATATTCCTGATAAAAATTCTATGGGTGGAATCATAAAGGAACTTTCACACTATTATAATAATATGTAACACTTCTCATAGTGTCTGGCTGTCAAAATACATTTATATTGAAAAAAAAATTTGTGGCTTTGATTTTGTTGTCGTTAAAGAGACATACATAAAAAATTTTAAATGCATGGGATTGCCTTACCTTTAAAGGTTACAAAATAAATCAGGTTTACAAATATTGTGTAATAAAACAGCTGTTGAAGCTAATATATGTCAAAATCTTTACCATCTAATAACGGTTACTAATTTATGATTGCATAAAATCCTAAAATAAGTTCTGTTAATTGAAAATGATATTATATTAATAAATTTAGAAGACACTACAATAACTAATACATAATATATAGGTACGTAATTTTAGTAACACAATAAAATATTGGGTATTTTAATTTCAACATTAACAAATATTGTTATAATTCGGACTGCAAAAATATTCACAAACAATTTTATCATGGGAATGATGAAATTAAAATTATTTGAAATACTTGCCTATTATTCATTCTTAATGACTTCTAATATCAAAGTATACCAGCCTGTCTCTCAACAATTGATAAATATTTTTGGGAGGAGATCCCCAAAACTTGCTCCAAAAACTTTGAGGGGGCAGACATAACCTACGATTTCTTTCCAATGTTACGTCCATGAAAGCAATAGAAAATTTGGTTGTGAAATACCTAGATAAATTCAAAACTAACTATCGTAAGTTTGTTAGTACTTATAAAAAGCCAATAAACTCTTGTTTTGGGAAACCTAATTGTTATGTAGAGATGCAAGCCTAAAACTGCCACCCGAAAATGGAATTTTCCAATTTGAATAGATGCGCTAAATTTTGGTTTTGAATATTATTTGAATTTCAAAGACCAAAACTTAATGTGTCTAAAGTTTAACCAAGTCATTCGGTAACACCGTGTATATAATACATACATATTATAAATACATGTACAGTTAAATAGTTAACAATTTGTCTTTTCGGCAAAAACAGTACTCAAAGGAATTCTTACAGTCAACACGAAGGAAATAGTAAGACAATTATGTATTATGCTCCAAATAAATAACAAAGAGTGTAGGTTGTTATTATTGGTATCTAACATTCACACCCAGTGCAAGTTAAGAATATCTTCTTAAAAAATTTGTAAGTTATGATCCATTATATAGTTGCATATATGTAACCTGATACCATATAGTCGACAGTTATAGTTACATCTTATTGAAATTTTAATTTATTAAAATACTAAAAACCTAACAATTGCAGAAAGTTTTATAGGAACATATTTTCAAATTACGCCTCGGTTATTCGAATTAGAAAACCTAATGGGTTTAGTAATACTACTGGTAAATTTTCCTCAAACATTTGAATGGCCAGGGCATCAACTATACATGGTACGGTCTATTTTTGGTATGATAGTTATTTACACTCTTTTTCAAAATATGTAAAAAATTATGTTTCAAAATACCAGGTATAAGAATTTTGAAATTGAAAGAAGCTATGTAAATATTTAAGAGTATTTTCATTGTATGTTGACTAATAAATTACGTGCTTACTTATAAAATTCTATCTGCCAGATGAAAAATGAATCGTCAACAGAATATGTACTTAATTTTCATTCTTATTAAAATGTTCCTGCCTAATTTAAATGAACACAATAGACAACCCTATTCCTTATTTAGCTAACCATATTGAACGGAGTTTTTATAATATGGGGTGGTTGTTGTTTAACTGTTTCTGAAAATAAAGCATCAGCTGCTTTAATTAAATTTGGCAGTAGCTTTGAACAGTGCCAAAAAATAGTTTTAATAAATTTAATAAGAATTTCAAAAAAACTCATCTAAATGGTAAAAGATATGAATTTTAACACAAAGTTGAGATAAATGTGCTTTTAGCCACGGAGTGGGGTTATAAAAAGAAGAAAGTAAATTAAATTTTAAATTGCCAAATCATAATACGACACTAAACTTCATAATCTGGAATCGTTGATTATGAAGAAATAATCGATTCTTGCTTAGACAGGAATGACAACCATTAAATTACCCCTATAAATATATAATTCATACAAAGTATTTTATGCAAAAAAAATTAATGTGTTCTTCTTTAATCAAACACGATGAATACATCAGTCTAGAATTGATTTCATCAAGCGCAGGTGAAACACTTTTAGAAATGTAAATAATTTTGAACAATAACACCTTTGGATGAATATAATAGCAACCCTATGTTATTCCTAAACGGGACCCTTAACAATCAATTTATTTGGCCTTGGACGTGCTTTATAAGTGTGCTAATTTAAACTGGTTCTACTTTGGACTCGGGGAGTAATTATTGGGGGTGCGGAATATGTAGTGGCACGAGCCAAAATATATCAGAGGCTAATCAGTATTTATTTAAGTTTCTGCTTTTATACTTGCCATTCCTGGGGTTTGATTGGATAATTATTGAATTTATTGTGTCTAACCTCCTTCTATATACTCGAATCTGATCAACTTGCCATTACCGTTTTGGATGGAATAGCGCACACGGAAATTTTCTCAATAGTTTGTAACCATGTATTAGAGTGCTTTATCATTAATTGGAAAATACGACACGGGAAAGTTGGACAGTTGGAACGTAAAAGATAGAAGTGAAGATTCAGACGGTCTTAGTTCTAAGTGGCACCGAAGAAATAACTATACATTTGGTTTTGGCAGCCGATATAATCATACTAAATCTCTTACCTGTTAAATTTCCTTGCCACCCATCTTGTATGTGTTTATTATTTCGCCCATTATCTCATCAAACAGTAGAGGATTCAAAGAGGCTTCTGCGGTGTTCCCTTTTCCACCGTACATGCGTTTAAAACTTTCTCATTTGCTCTTGTGTAGATTAATATCCACAGCCAATAAATTAATTCCATTTGAATAATAAATATTTTTAACACGTTTTCCAAAGATAATATCGCTGTAAGCATTTATGTAGGTTTTATAACGGAGCGATCATTATAATACGTAGAGAAGTGCCACGTACTACTATTAAAGTGAATTTTTTGTAAGTGTACTTTCAGTAAAATTACCTATTAATTACATTTTCAATTTAATAGTTTCTATCGGAAAGGTAATCCTGATAATAGCGTATAAATATCGCAATTATTAATTAGATGCTATGGAAATTTATTATTTAAAAAGAGTAAATCTGAATTACAAAATCCTTAATCGTTTCAGTATTTATCGGTACTAGTTGTGATAAAGTGAATCTTTTATGTTAATTCATACTTAAATAGAAATTTGTAGATGCTAATTATCTGATGGATATAAAGATAAAACTAACAAGCTAATTGAACAAATGATATCTAATAATCGATTAAAAGGTAGATAACTTGCATAATAAATATTTAAAAACAAGTTAAAAAGTTTTCGGAATATATTTTCTAAATTAATTAATCTTACTGTCCCATTATTTTCTATTTCTCGTACTTTTTAAAAATTAAACAAAGGGTTGTAGTAAAACGTTATCCCATTAATCAAAAAGCTGGACACGTGGATTATGTCGTCACTACAACACAGATGAATCAAAAACTAACATCATTTGCTTATTCGTTCCTTTTTATCCCATAGAAACTGATTCAATAGCAAGAGATGGATATAAAGTTTTAAATGGGTTAGAATTGGGTCCGTTGCAGTCCTCGTGGGAAAGAGATGCTAAAGGATGAAGAAAACTTGTTTCAAGTCTAAAACTAGAAATTACTTTTTTAAGGGCGAATATACGGGGTAGATAAATTATAAGAATAAATTTTTATTACTGATGCCACAAGGATTTTATTTTAAACCCTTTCTTATAGAGGCTTTGTTAAACTGGTTAAATAGAAATATAAAATTATACTTTATGCATGTTAATTTATTAAATTTACAAAATACATCACAAACAATAATAAATATTATACGAGAAGAGTGGATTTTGTTAATTTTTCTTTGTTATATTATAATATAAATTTATAGATCCTATTGCTATATTATGCAAGATATTTTTAAAAGCGACATTATTTTATTAATTCATCTGTAAGATCAAGATCTACTAAAGATAATAAACATAAAGAAAAATAAAGTAGAATCATTCATCTCCAGTAGAGCATGGCAATTCTTATTTTATTTCTGCATACTGATCGGGTGCATTGCTAATGTAAGCAGACAGTGCATTGCATCTACGCAAAGTCAGTTTTAAAATAATAACTTTTAAAGCTTTGTGTTATAAGGAAACATGTACATACATTGTCCTATAAGGAACAGTTAAAATAATAAACCGTTGTGATCAATATTTTATCTTTCAAATCAAAATTCAAAAAATCTTAAACTACTTCTTTTGTTTCAATTTATATGGAATAATGTCATATAATATTTTTAAACGGTTAAGAGATGAAAATTTATAAGGATAATAATGAATAAATACATAAAATGCTATACAAACAGATTACCAACGAATAAGCGAATTATTATTACAATAAAGAAAAACGATCAATTTAATAATTATTTAATTTGCTTGTTATTTATTTAACATTTTTAAACAAGCAGTAGTTCTAAAAAAACTAACCATAGTGCTATCTTTTATAAACGGTAAATTATTATCAATATGGGTACCTACATCAATGAACATATTTTTGAAAAGTTATCAATGAACTTTTTGAATTATTTATTTGAATGTTTTTATGAGCGCCGTATTTTAAAATAGAAGAACCGTTACAACTACTAAAATACGAATGAAACAATTTTGAAAAGCTGTTTAAAGTAAAACTAAATTCACGAAAATACTAAGGACCAAGTTTTATTTTTTCATCCTAATTGTACCATATGGGCCTATAATAGGTAGCTCTTGCAAGAGTTTGTATTAAATTCCATTTCAAGCTTACATAATTTCATATTTTACATATTGAAAAAATTTGCAATTTTACCCCTCCCAATAAACGGGCCCACAAAATAAAAAATTTACGAAGTAAAGTGAAAATTGGCTCTAAATTTAGCGAAAAGTTGAAAATTTATATGGAAGTGTTATTTTCCACCATTCGGGCGGAGAAATCAACTTCTTACCCACCTGGCTGGCTCAATCGGTTCCCTTTAACGTTTTCAAACTGGCCTTATCAAACGACCTTCAATCCTTCCAATACTAAATAAATTCAATAACAAAATTTTCCACTTTGCAAATTTATACTTAATCGATTTGTCTCTTCTTTATTCTAAAATCAGAAAAAATACCGTCTACTGTTTCACTTGTTTTATTAACTTTTCAATCAAATTCTCATACAAAAATCAAAAAGAACGACCGTCCACGCTTGGACGGCGTACGCAAGTCTCCTTCTTATCTTCTTGCGCTCCGGAATATGCGCTCCGCAGCGACCTCGAAAAACCGCGAATTTCAACTCAAATTTCCCCAATAAATTTTCTACACTTTACAATTTTGGTTGTTCCTTATCCAAAATTAACACGACATCAAGCCTCTCCAGCTTTCGATAAATCCTGACGGGATTTGTCCAGGCCTGGATTTTGAGAAAGATACTCCACGTCGTGTCTTTGGAATAAGGAACCAAATCTTAAATTTTACAGAAAAATTAAATTTTAACAATGTTACAATAATTTGTAACCTATTTACAATCAAGAATGCAATTACTACAGTTAATCTAAGAACTCCTTCATACCAAAATTTGCTTTCATCTTTAAATTTCCAATTAACAAAATCTCAATTACTATCTCCAATGAGTAGACTAAATCCTCTTCAAACTTCAGCAATTCTTAAAATTTTCCAAACCATTTCTAATCTTCGAAACATCCATTTATTCTTCGGTGAACCCTTGATCATTTCCATGTCTTCGTATTTGTGCAATTCTTTCGTCATCTAAATTTGAATTAACGCTTTATACTTAAATTATTCGCTGCTACTTATTTTTAATTTTCAAATTACATACTTTAAAATTTTCAATAGATACTATTCAATTCCATAAATTACCATTCCATAAACTAAAACTACCTTTTCATAAGCTGTAGCCAACTATAATTATTCCATATCATCATAAATTCAACTTTAATTAATAATTTTTAACTTTTCTTTTTCACAGCGACCAATTCTTTCCAAATTGTCGATTTCCTTATCAAATAACTTCATACAATTGCTCGAATACGATTCTAACATTATCAACAAACGTAACTTGTCCACTTTTAATTTTTGATTTGTAGAAAATTTTTATGTTTCAAATTTTATCAAAGTTTTTCACTTTTCCTTTGCTTAACACTTGAAGATTACTTTATCGTTCTATTTTTAAAGTTTAATTTATCGACTTGTTAACTATTTGAAATTTTATTTTAACATGAATGTTGTTTCATTCTTCTTTAAAATTTTAGCTTATAAATTGTTCGTTACAATAGATTAAACCTTATTGATAACCCGCATTAATTTTTACTTTTAATTCAAATTTACAAATTGTTTATCAATCATATTTACACTTTCAATTTTTATTATTTAAAGTTTTGCCTCTTTATGTTTAAAACTATATCCATTTTCCTCGCAGTTGTTATCACAATTATCCAATTCGCCCATCCTTCTCCATTGTATTTGATGACTTCATTAGTTTTCCATTTCGCTCTTCGAAAGGCCCACTTTAGCAAGACGACTTCCATTCCATTCCTCCAATTCTTCTTGAAAAACTTATCAAGAGAATTTTCTCTTCTTTTTCCAATGTTTCTAGTTTTAAATTTTTCACCCAGTTGAAATAACCATAATAATTTGTTTAACAGCACCCAATCATTTTTACTTTTCTCTCCTTTTTCATCCTCCCATCTTATTAGACCCGGATCCTTTTTCCCATTTGAATTAATCTTCGTTAATGTGCTTTTTATCTTCACTTTTTTCAATCCGTCATTCTGTTTGTTTATTTTATAATTTATCTTTCTTTTCTTTTGGAGTTTTCTCCATCTTACTTGACGCATCTTCTTTCTTGTAAATATCTGGACTTTAACATCTTCCTTTTTTCTCTTCATTTACTTCCAGCCTTTCGACGATTATATCTTCAACTATGGGGACTTCTTTATTTTCTATTTCTTCTTCCTCATTTTCATTTTTTTCATAATTAGCACCGCCTTTTGCTCTGCTCCATTTTTCCAAATATTCTACTAATTCTTTATTATCTTCTATCCTATTCCCTTCTGCCTCTCTTACATAAGCTGATACAGTATGCGATCAATTCGATCCATCGTTGTAACCATGGTCACACTTCTCTTATTAATATCTCAGGGTGACAGCCGGTTCTGCGGTGAACATTTACTACCATAAAATAAAATGATCCAAAATCAACCCAAAAATGTTCACCAATGCCCCACGTTACTTGCGACAGATGAAGTGTTATTTTCCACCCTTAAAATATTAATTATAAAACTTTCCAACTCGTCTTGGTAAAATTTACACTCGGGCGGAGAAATCAACTTCTTACCCGGCTGGCTCAATCGGTTATCTCCAAACGTCGGCCCTTATCAAGCGACCTTGTAAAAGTAATAATCAAATAATTACGCTTTCTAGCTGTAATTTCCAAATATTTTTCTTCCAATTTCTGGTTCTGTAAGAAATAACACAATCTCTATTTTTACTTATCTTTTATTCTCAAAAAAAAAATCAACTTTTATAACTAATAATAATCAATCAAAAATCAAAATGTTGACCGTCCACGACTTGGACGGCGTACGCAAGTCTCCTTCTTATCTTCTTGCGTTCCGCAGCGACCTCGAAAAACCGCGAATTTCAACTCAAATTTCCCCAATAAATTTTCTTCACTTTACAATTTTGGTTGTTCCTTATCCAAAATTAACACGACAATATATAATTATGGTATTAGCTGTTGGTTAAAGTTTAGCTCCGCTCATCTAACAGTTTCTTTCACCTTTCACCCTAGCCTATAAATATAAGCTTGGTAATAATATGCAAATTACGTTCAGTAAAACACTAGCAATCGTCACGGATGTGAGTAATAAAAGCGGGTGTTTGAAAAGGTGCTGTATATTAACGAGATAGTTTCTTTTACTAAATAAATAACAAATTAGCATTAACCTAAGCTAAAGACTGGAATTCTTAATAAAAGGTCATTTTTCTACTAAACCAATAACATAAAATAAGTTATAACGTAAACTATAAAGCTGGATCTTTGAAATTAGGTGCCAAATCGCTGTAATCATGCTAGTTGTTTCACTAGAGCAAAATTTAGCTCTATCTAAGTTTCTGCTCAGTCTCACTACTGTTTCGCAAAGTAAATCGTACCAGTACTATTGAAATCCATGTGGACCATCTTCTTCTTCTTTAGGTGCCTATCCGATTTCGGATGTACGGCGATCCCCCCGACTTAGCCAAGAACAAGAAGGCTGTACCAGGGAAATGTTAATGTTAATGGGGTGGTGGCTTGCCTTCCCCTTAGTCCACAGATTAATTTTGGACTTATTTAGATCATTAATCTGACCATTTAGTTCATTAGTGGACCATTAAGTGGACCATCTAGTTCAACTTTTCTCATCGCTAAACATCACATTCGTGATTCCATTGGTTTATTCATGCCATTATGTCAATCATGAACGATCTGCTTTCATCCCATTCTGGATTTAGTCATTTCCGCCACATTTGGGTTCCAAAAATCCAATTATAAGGTTTATCTCAATCGAAAGAGATTTTCTCACTACACAGTTTACTATATCTATTTTTTTTCGTTATTTTCTGAATCCATGTATTTCGGGCGTTCATTATATTTGCATTTTTAAACGTTTCCTCTAACCTACATATTCGGCGCACGGTAAAGAAGTTTCTTTATACTTCGTAAACTAATACCATTTTTATTAAACTTGATGCCAGTTGCAATACAATTACGAACAGATGACAAAAACCGTTATTGGTCATTAGCAATTACTGAAATGATTAACAAGTGGGATGGTTTAGGTAAGTCGGAAGCTGCTTAACCACATTCCGCTTTGACTGTGGGAATTTTTAAAAATTAAATATATTAGCACTTTACTACTATAATATAGTAGTGTATTATGTTGTAGTAAATTTGAAAAAAGTATTTGCACAGTAGGAATGTCTAGCTCCACATTTTAAAACAAAAGATGAAGAAACTATAAAAATGGTAAGAAAAGTTAGTTGGGTATTCAATTATTATGTAACTTTACTAACGTTATTTAATTGGTTTTTTATATTATTTAAACACAGTTAAAAGGCAAACATTATTAAGAGCCGTGTTTAATGCAAGTGTTGACTTTTAAGATTAACATAAATTATTAATTATAAACAGTATAAAATATGATATTATAACTGTTCTGAGTTCTAGCTAAATGCAAAAATACTATAACAATTTCAAAAACTCGATATTCATTTGAAATAATCAAATTCTTTTGCGCCATCTAAATAGCGCTAGGGGAAGCACCGAGATTGTCTGTGAGTACGTGAAAATATTATTTTCTTTGGGCACATATTTTATTTATATTGGGAAAGCAAAGCGTCATTTCTCAAAATATGACCATTATACGGCACTAACTTTAGTTTTGTTCCAATTTAATGTTTATGATGTTTATTTTTGAATTGAAATTTTCAAGTGATACAAATTGTAAAATGGATAATAATTGATGTACTTTGGTTTATATAAATAGAAGAAAATCATACTTGGTAATTTATGTATTTGAGTTATGTTTTAAACGACAGAAATTTATAGATTATGTTTTAGCAAACTTGCGTATAAATCTGATGTTATCGTTTATTACACTAGAATGCTCTCATAGAATAACTATTGGCAGGATAGGAATTTATTTTAATGTTAATAGTAAAATACAATAAAAGTTTTAAAAGACTACACGAAAACAAAAACTTTCAAGATTATTTGTGAATATGCATGATACTGCAATACAACTTTAAAAGATAAAGGTGCTAAGTTTCCAAGTAATTAAACTAAAGAAGATTTAATGTAACTATCAAATAAGACAAAATAATATGTTGATTAATTCCAACGCTTATTAGAGATGTGGAAGGAAATGATGGTGTATTCTCTTGGTGAGATACCCACACCAATATACCATCGATGTTTTAGAATCAGTAGAAGCACAAAATCAAAAATTGTAATTTATTTTATTCATCATTAGCAAACTAATGTTTTATTAACTTGAAATATTTCACATAACAACAGATAAATATTTTCTAAAATTCAGTTAATACTTTTTTTAAATATCAATTTCTAATTTATTGATTTATTTTTCATTTCCACGTACTTCATCATCACTTACGCTTTTTTTAACTAACCAGCTGTTGTATTTTATCTCGGTTATAATACTCTTTACTGGCGACTTCTACTTTATTTGCATAAGTATTACTTAAATACAATCTGAATCTGTCTTCACGACTAATTTACATATGGAACAAAAATAGTACTGTACCAAAACAATACAACTTTTAATTTGATTTTATTTTTATCTGATCAAAGAAAAAATCAGTAAATTGTGTTTCGTAATTGCACGGAGCTAATCTATAAATACATTCCAGAGCCAAAGATAAAAACTTCCCCACAGGAAAACGTTATGATTGCAATAGATTTTTTGTTTAACCATCTACAAATTCAAAATGATACGAGAAAATCGTACCAGAAATTTTTTGAATTGAAGAAAAGTGGTTATCGATTATTTAGTTCTTGTTTATGCATATAATCGTCTGTGTTACAGGTTTCACGATCTCGGCAGATACTTTAAAATTTTAATAAAACAATCTTTTACCGCACGCTATTATTGGAGATAAATCCAATAAGTCGCTTCATGACAACAACTCTTGTAGTTCGTAGGTTGTTTTCAAGTTTCTGGTATCTAAATGACTCTAATTGATCCGAATTTTATAACTATCAATAAAAATATTTTCTTGTTTCTTTTAGCCTACAAAACACAAAGCTGCGCAATCTTTGTAATTTTCAATTGTAGTACAATAATTAAAAAGCATCAAATAAATCGAGCTTGTCGTATTGTCTATTGATTTTACGATTATTATCATTTTTAATGTGAATTTTCATATGTTCAGTCTTTTAGTTGCTTCACTAGAAAATGTAATCATAAACGTAAAACTTGACACATTAATGGATGATTTTCTGATAAACAATAAAATATTACAGTGATGAAAAACAAGAAATTACATATAGGTAGTATATATTACAATAAAGTCCTTTTACATTCTGCGATTCCAAACATTTCATTTAGACATTAATTTTGACATTTTCTTAATGGATTTTAGATATTTAAATTTATTAGTTACAAAACATCGTCTTTATCAAACAGTAATTTTCTTTATAAATTTAAAAAAATAAATACTTCTATAATACCTAATGTGCAATGATTTTTTATATTAAAGAATGCGGGGTGTAAATAATAAATTACAGTGATTCGTTTTAACTTTTATAACAACATAATATACCAGATCTTATAATAAAATTACAGATTTTGTTCAAAAAACGAATGACTGCTAATCACTTGTTTGATATTGAACGATAATTTTTTAATTTTATGTTTATTTTATATCAATAGCTAAATGCAAAAATTTAGTGACCGTAATTTTGTCAATCACCCTGTATAACATGTTAAAAATAAAATTTTGTAGCTACAACGTATGTCCCGATTAATTTTTTTTAATGAATATTAGCTGTTATAAAAATTTGAAAACTATTTTGTACGCATCATGAACTGATCAAATCGCTTTTAGTGCTTGTTTGATCACTCGATCCGATGTCTAACCTGCCTTTATTCAAGAAATATGTCGAGCAGGTGTTAAGAAAACGACTCGAATACATGACCAGTTAAAGTTCAACTATGTCTTCTATAAAGTAATGAAGAAACATAAGCATTGTAAAACTAATGCATTTTAGTAAATAAAGGAGGTTTATCCACTGTTAACAATTTGATAAATTTCCATTTTCTCAACATATCTTTCAATTCGATCATTTTAAATGCAAATTACACAATAAAACTTATTCGAGAAATGTTGTACCATTTGTATTTTGTATTTATCGTTCCATAAACGAAAACTTTGTTGTACAGATATTATTAATTTTTAAAAAATGTTAAATATTTATTACATAAAATGCTTACGGTAAGTCAAAATACTTGGAAAAAATGAATGTTAAGAAATTCACACGACTTGCTATGTTATTAAGGGATCAAGTCCTCTACTATTTAGAGTAAATAAAAATCTGAATTTGGTTTTGTATGCTGCTCGAAGTATTATGGTTTCCCTTGGTTTTAGAGCCAAAAATTATAGAGGCAAGTTTTATAATATTTTTACCACAATAAATTTGCCACTAGCCCCAATATCGTCGTTTTTGGTAATCATTCGTTATGTGAACTTATACCTATTCCTTTTAGTACCTACTAATTCCCTAGAATTACATCTCGTAATTCTCCGCTAAAAAAACTTTTTTTTCTGCAAAAGATTTAAATTGCATATTAATGTGGTAGATACAATTTTATAATAATGTTTTATAATTTCTTAATCACACATTGGCTTGGTGTGATCATCGCCGACACCGATGAATTGCCCAACAACTAAACCAATCATAATGTAAATCCTAATACAGTTGATCTCGGATTTAACAACTTCAAGGCTTCTTCACACCATATTGGAACCAGAAGAAACTATGCTGATGCTGATCAAAATATTTTCTCATTGACTAGACGAAATTTGTGAACGAAAATCGATTTCGATTAGGATCAATAATTATTACCGTAGAGTTGTTCACTCTACATAATTGTAACTATAATTAACAGCTAAATCAAAACATATGATTGATTGATTAACTGATTGAGTTACCGAACGGAAATTTTGAGTTTGAATCGCTGATTTCACGGAATTTCTTAGTTCGGTCGTCCGATGATCATCGACACGCTATGGAATTCTGAATTGGTTGTCTGAATTGAGTTTTCTCATTTCAGCAAATCTTCAATTATTTTAACGTGGAGAAAATATCGGCAACATTTTAAGGTCACAGCCTGGTTTGAAAGAACTGGACCAGTCGGCGATCTTCCAGAAAGGGAACTCTTTGGTACATTTTTATTGTGCATAACTTCTAAAATATTATTACAAATAATAATCCATAAACCTCACGATATTTTCTCAAATAATAAAGTCACATTAATATTTACATTAGATTGCACACGATGGAGTATGCAGATTTCCCTGTATGCCATAGATGCAACGAAGAGGACACACAGCTGATCATGTACTTAATTCCTGTCTGGTGTTGACTTTCTATGAGAGGAACCGTGCTGGATGACTTCTGGCTTAGCATGGCCAGAAGCGCGGGACTCCACCTGTTAAGACCATGGAGTTCCTTTTATTGTATTGGGATGGCTTGAGAATAGAAGAGAAAGTAGTACAATGAGCCCGATTTAAAAGCCTAAGAGACTTCGAGTTCATCTTGCCATCCACAATAAATTTCAGATAATTTTAAAAAACCTTGGAAAATTTCATCATACATTTTTATGTTCATATGGCACATGTCGGGTTTAACAAACAGATCCATCAGGGACTGGCTCAAACATCAATATGTTGCTCAAAAGACAAAGTAAAAATTTTACTTTAAATCTCATATTAAATGTCCTACTCTATGGAAGCCAAAATTGGGTTCTAACAAAAGAAGACACCAGGAAAATCGAAGCAGCAGAAATGAGATTCTTGAGACACGTATCGGGTTACACTCTCCTAGACCGAAAGAGAAGCGAAGATATACGACACGAACTGGGAATCTTTTCAATTATTGAAAAAATAACGACATACAGGTGTAATTGGAAGCAACATCTCATGAAAATGGACAATAGCCGTATACCCAAACTAGCGATGGAATACCAACCGATAGGAAGGAGAACAGTGGGACGGCCGCGAAAAAGATGGAGTGACCAGTTCTGAAATTCTGGAGGCAAAACAGAATATCATAAGAGAATCGGAACAGACCAATTGGTTTAATCCATGATAGTTGATGATGATGATGATTAAATGTTTAAAGGAATACTAAAAGACACCTCCAAAGAACGGACTTCGCAAAATTAAGAATTCTCAATAAAAAAATGCTACTGTAGAAACCCAGAGGGAAAATAGATGCGGGAAAACCCCAAACAAGATGGCGACTAACGTTGGATATGGTCAATAGGTCTAAACCGTAAAGTAGATGTTGAAATTTATCCGCTACTCTTTTAAATCCTTTCCACCCCTTAAAATTCTTGAATTTTTGTGACTTAATTGAAAAGATATACTTTTAAATTACTAAAATCCTTTCAGATGTTATTTTCTAAATAAACTAAAATTTAACTATCATTCGAGCGGATCGCAAATGCAGGATAGTCATTCAATTTTTCTGTGAAAGTTATCCGGAAATTACAATAAAATCTGTTTAAAATGCAATTCTTGCATACAGGTAAGTACTACGAATTGCTACTGAATCAAAGTGAATGCAAATGGAATTAATTTCGTTAACATTAAGTAATATGTATGTAATACAGGTAAAATAATAAATACAGTGTGATCTCGAAATTTCGAACTAAGAATTAAAATTATTTTGAAAAATCGAAGTGATTTAATAATTTATGAATGTAAATACAAATTTTAGTTTTTTATTATATTTTACAAGTAAAAAAAATTGTGTTATTAAAAACCAAAAATATCTAAAATGATTCAAGAAACTTCTGGAAGTTTAATAATTTATTTGAATGATAATAATTGTCTTTCTCAAGATATCATCTTAATTATTTAATAATTTTCGATCAAATATAAATGCATTACATTATTTATTTTATAACCTTGAAAATGAATAATATGCATTTCAAATTTGGTTTGGATTATTGGGATGTCAGATTAACGAAGTTACACCGTACCTTCTTGTACTCCAACGCTAGCCACGGACTACGACCTTGTCATCCCATTCCGCGTTCCAAACAATGTCGCTGACCCACCTTTTTATGTATAATTATTTTGTAATGCATTTTAAAAAGTAATTATTAATTTTTTTTGTAAAATTATTATAAAATGTGGTTAACGACATTAAATCAATATTGAATAACAAAATAATGCGAGTTTCCGGTGAATTAGGAAATTAATAAAGAAAATTAAATTGCTTATTCGAGTTTTGTCGATTTTAACCACTTAATCTACATTTAACGTACATCAAATTTAAACTATAAGTTATTGGCACCTTTTTTATTGACCCAACAGGCGACTGGGGAATTCGAATCTACAACTATTTATTCGTAGTCGCTAATTTTCACTCTGCTGGGTAATATTAGGTTTTCAAGTTAATAAAATACAAATTACATGCAAATTTAACTTGATATGAAACTCGGTATTTACAATTTTTATATGTTTTCAATTAGAATATAAATGGAAATCTTTAGCACTATTTTATAATTATTATTTTAAAAATGTTTATAATTATATTTTATTTTATTTTTGAACCTAATGATTCTCAAGTATTAATTAACCTAAGGTGCAAGTTTCACAAACTCGATTGATTTAAGTACTTAATACATAAGAAGGTAAGCACCACAATTAACGGTCTTTAAGTGCATTCTGCCAACATTTATTTAATGATCATATTTAGTGCAAATAATTTAATTAATTTTAAAATAACTTTGCAATGATCGAAGTAATGAGTACCGAACATTATTACTTCAGATGCGACTTTCAATTTCAAATAGCATAAAATTTATATTAATGAAATAACTTAATTAGTCAGTTTTATTTTATGCAGGTAAAATAATTTAATTTTCTGAAATTAATATTCTCAAATTAATAAAACTGTTAACGAGTAACAGTAAATTGTAATCGATTACATATACCGAGTGTATATTATTTAAAAAGCTTTAGTTTTTACTTCAAATATATTTTCTAAACACAATTATAATATCTCAAATGAATCGAAAAATTATTATAGAATTTTTAAATCTGACCCTATCGTTTTTCCACCTACAACTTTAAAATCTTCAATAACTTCCTACCATTTTCGATCACATTATTATCTATCACATATAAAAGTACCTGCTTGTGATAAATATCGTTGAATAAGAATGTTATTATTTTCATCAATAAACTGTCGGATTGTCGAGATCTCGCACAGGACTACGAATAAAATGTTGTGTATTAAGTCAATTTTCCGCCAAACTTTATTGTGGTTTCCTCAGGACTTACAAAATGCAAATGATTTTCTTTGGTATCCTGTCCAACATCCCGACAATAACAAACTTGGTTTATTTTGGTTATTATCATTATTATTGCTGACTTATTAGGCGCATTTTTAAAATGAAGGAAGGAAAGGACATCCTTAAATAAAAGAGTAATCATTTAAACATAGTCATATGAATTTCGATTTCTGCAATATTTTCCTTTTTTATTTTTATTTTTATATAAATTATATAACTAAATATAAGATTTTCTCAAGCAAAAGCATTTGTCTCAATGATTATAAAATTATTTTTACTTCAAGTGCCTAATTTTTAAATTATCTTATTTTAATTAAGTTTTAGTAATTCATTGACGAAGTTTTCAATAAAGCAGAGCTAAAATTGGAAAAGCGTACCTACATATTTAATTATTAAATAGATAGTCCACTACCAAAATATTAGAACATTATTTATTATCAAAAGTTTCAGGATATTGGAATTGTATAGATTATAGTGGATTACTTATTTAATCCTCAATTACACTTATTTTGTATTTTCTTAATTTTTAATCATTCTCAGTTGGGATAAATCAACCAAAAATGCTTGAGCAGAAGCCATCCTTGTGTCGATTCCTGTTTTATTGTTAAACTGCATTGCTTATATTCTGAATTCTCAGTAAATTACGGAATACTTTCTCATTCTTTTTCTCAATCTTTCATCACAACTTCTCAATGGGAGCTTACATTTATTTTACTTCCTGGCAATACTTTTCTTAAATACAGCGATAGCGAAAGTAGTGCAAAATAAAAATAAAAAAAAAGATAGTAGATACAAATAATTTTAAATTGAAAATTGCGAAAGTTGTCTTTACAAATCATACTTTTGGAAATAATAAGTGTAGGTTTACCATCTCTTCCTATTACATTTTCTATTTCTTTCGGTATGAGTAGTTTGTCATCAATTTTTTATGTCATTCTTGTCAAGTAAATATTAATTTGGGTATTAATTATAGATATCTACTTCCTAGCTAAATAAAAATAGATTAATTGCGGTTTAAATATTTAGAAGCTTAAAATGATAAAAAAAACTAGTAGTAATTAATTTAAACTTCAAAATATCAAGTTGGAAGCATTTCTATATCACTTCAAATGTAATTATTTTACTTTTAATACATTCCAAAGGCAAATTAAACTATTTTAATTGGTGTAATTTTCAGCGATCTCGTTTATATGTTATGATTAAAATTAAGCTTTTTTCTGTAGCTACTGGTTTATTTAATTTATTTTTGCTAACTTAAAATTTAAAAAAGATACCTTAAGTTACATGCCATAAAGCAACAACGCATCGTGCATGCTACTAATTGCGTTTAAATATTAAATTTGAATATGCTATCTAACGTCTCAATTTTTTATTCAAATTTTTCAGTAATTTCTAGGATATCTTTTGCTGAATATTTAAATTATCTTAAACATGAAATGCATTAGAGTTCCGTTATGAAATTGTTAATTATTTATTTATGACTTGCATAATTTATTGTAACAAAAATCAATTACACTATGCACAGGTTTTTATAATCATATTTATGTATGTATTCGCTTTTAATTCTATTAAATATACATAATACTATTAACAATCAAAATCTTGTAATATTATATATGCAAGTTGAAAAAGAATTAAGAATTAATATAATTATTTAGTACCTACCTATATATTGCGATGTTAATGTCTTTTCCACTAACACCGCATTTTTATCGTGAATTGTCTCTACTTAAATTTTACCGTTCACTTACTTTATTTTAACTCTCCAACCACAATCAAACAATCGGCTTCTCCAATCTGCTGAAACCTCAAAAAAACCACCAAGATTTTGTCAATCTGATTCAGCGCAAACAAAAGTTCAGCTTTTGTGGATAATGACGAGAAGTGATTATTAACAAAATGAATTTTATAATTAAATAATATTTACACAATATTTTTTTAAATAAACGTTCAAAACAGTAATTAAATAAAACGAGAAAACAATTTAATTTTCGATATTCCCTGTTTTATATTTTCTCGGATTAAATATCTCCTTCGTTTATGTTATCATATCATGTACCTATAACTTTTAAGATGATGCATAAACGCGGAAAAGCGCTAATAATTATTATCCTATTTTCAATAATATTTCCTGTTTCCATCATAATTTAAAATTGAATAAACTGAATTTATAATGAATTAAGGATTCACTATAAAAAAAAACACAATAACCACTATTGAAATTTTGATCACCAAAGGTTAATAATTACCACTCAATGACTACAAATTTCTAAGTTTAAAATTGAAAGAACAATTTAAAATGTCCCCTCAAGTGAGGTCATTTAATCGCTTTAATCGTTAATCCATCCTGCGCATCAGTATTTTTTCCTGAATTCAATAACTGTTATAATTTTGATCATCAAATAATGTCCAAAATCACCACCATCCTACTCATAAATTGATTTGAAACGAAATCCTTTTTTCTTTTTCATTGAAAACCAAACGATTCAACTTTCAGAAGGTCTAAATAAAGAAAATAGTCCTGAACCACGTTAGAGTTTACTTAGCCTTTAAGCTTACATTTTAACATAACGTTATAATTGATTGCTGTTATATGTTTGCAATTAAACAAAGTTAATTTAAATTTTATACCCATCAGTAATATAATATACACCTATCGATAGTTTTTTTTATCAATAAAACATTTTTAGTAATAAAAGATAATTTAATATTGCGAGAATAACATCTTTTAATTGCGGGTAATTTATGACTTACCTACTTTTAATTGAAATTTAACAAGAGCATTTAAGCGTATCGACTGCATAGGTTCAAATTAAATAAATTTAATTTTTGTTAACTTAGCTGCTCAGTTGTAAAAATATGGACAAGTTTTTGTATTACCGCATATAACGGCGTAAGTACATAAAACATCAGCTTTAAATTTTTTTATCCCCAACTATAATAATTATATAAACTATAAACTGAAAACAGTAACACTTAACTATAATTTTTGAAATCGTTGATGATTCCCATATATGGTAAAATAAATTAACCAGTTAGTAACTTCTGGCAAAAGTAAGATTAATAAATAATAAGTAAGCATAGTTTTGGGACATGGGAAGAAATCATTTTATAGCATGAAATTTTTTTATTACAAATCTGGAAAGATTGATAAGATTTACAATATAATAACTCGATTATTGGAATCGACTTGGTTATTGTCCTGAAGCGTGAAGTATTTTAAAAGCAGATTTATATAATGAAAAGTATACCCCAAATTGAATAATGGAAAAAATGCAGATTATAATATTATCCAGCATTGCAAGGGTAGCAAGAATGAAACTAGTGGCGGGAGCGGACCAGTTCTTGTTTTTCTTGAAACAACTTGATGGCCGCTATTCTTCTAGCACTCGTACGCGAACCGCGATGCTGATGATTCTTTAACAGCTGACCGTTGGCTGTCAACGAAGAATCCGCGAGCTGTTATTGCGACGGATAACTTTTGGAGTACATAAAAAACCTAGTTGATTGTCAATTGAATTGTCCAAGTTGTTATTGGAATTGCTTTTCTTTGTGAATTTGCTTAGTGCTTTAAAATTTCAGTTTAAAAATTCAAACTTTTGAAATGATACAATCATGCATGGTAAGTGAATTTTTTCCTAAATTCTATGTTCTTCTCAAATCTTGAACTGCAATGAACACCTAAAAATGTTTTAATTCTGAACTTGGTACTTGGCATAATTTAAATTATAAGCTTGCAATTATACATCTTAATTATCATTTTAATCAGTTCAGTAACTTGTGCGAACTTGTTTGCATTCTACGGTTTTGATTTTAATAATTAGTAGTTAAAGGTGCATGATTTTTCATAAGAATTATTTTTAAATATTTTGTTGTCGCTTCTGGGCTGAGTTGGTTATGGTTCAGGCCTGTAACAATTTTGAGAATATTAAAAAACATAAATACAAATTATTATTACGCTGAATTGCCATTCGAAGTAAAATAAAGTTGGCGATTTCAATGAGCGAATAGATGACAAACACCAGAGAAAATCTCAACCACAGCTTCCACAAATTAAAAAAAGTAAAATTGTTTAAATTTTCAATATAATTAAAAATATTTGAATCGTAAAGAAATAATCTCACATTCTTTAACGTAAAAAAATGTATTATAGGTTGAGGTTTTTACGCTTAAAAAGTTAACAGTCATGACGATTATTGTTTTTGTAAGAATTTAATCAAAACAAAAATTAACTGTGCAAAATTAATTATTAAAATTTTTCAAATTATAACAATAATTACTTTACTTTAGGTATTCAAGAGGCTGAAAATTTTAATATTCCCAATTAATACTTGTCTCGTTACAAGTTTCCAGTACAAAGCTATAATTTTACTAACTGCTTATTTTAAATCATAAAACAAATAAGTTAACTTAGAACGATTGTAGTTAATCAACGAAATGAGGTATGAAAATGTATTAAAATTATTTAAATAATTAGTTACAAGAATAAAGGTAAATGTAATTACGGTTTCAATAACTTTAAGTGACTATTAGAATCTTCAGTAAGGAAATTAGACAGCAATTTTCGTGGGTTGACTGAAATAAATATGTATTGCTGACCGGTTTCGATTCTTTTTCTTCTTCTTCGTAATGATAATCAATAATAATAGAAACCGCGTTCAAAAATGATTTATTCTACTATTTCTAATTTCATCGCAAAAATAGTTAAAATCATTCAAGTGCAGATGAAGCTGCATAATATCAAATTATTTTTGTACCGATAGTTTCAGTTATATCACAGAATTATTCAAACTGTATTGCGCTATTATAGAATAAAGATAATTAATAACCAATTAATATAAATTATGTTTGTATTAAAATTATTTTATTGTTACTACAAGTTAATAAATGGTACTAATTATAACTTAACATGCAAATGAACATTTCGGAAGTTATTCCTTTTATCATTCGCAGATGGTCATTAATGTTAATAATTAAAAATTATTTTGCATTAACAACGCCACCATCGGCTTGATGGGTCACCAACCTCAAGCAAATAAAGAATTAAATAAAAATCAAGTTTCGCAATTACAAAATCTTAAAATGCACTTTAACAAAAATATGATATAAAAAGAAATTAATTTTTTTAATTACCCGAAATTTTGACTGTTTTAATAATTAGATTAACTTAATTCAGAGTTGCAAAATAAAAATTTAATTTAACTGTAACTAACTGTATTTACACAAAAAATTCTCTTAGGGCAAATTTTACGTTATTGCTTCTGGCCAAAATTTTCGTTCCTTCCCATTTTTATTTTAAATTGGTTTTAGCATATAACTATAGTACAATGTAAGCCAATTTCAAACTATAAACGTTATTACTTACATTTAGTGGAATAGTTTTATGGTGAATTGCTATAAACTAAAATAATCTTTATAGAAGATCTAAAAACTGGATCTTTATAAAAAGCTTACGCTGCTCAATGGACCATAACGCCCTTGATTGAATTTTGCATCCTCTGCAAAGAGTTCACAGATCTAACTATACGTAGTACTCAGTTTTAATTTAAGATTTATAACATTTAATGCAATTATTTTCTCTCTTACGGTAATTAATTATATAAAAATTTTAAAGCGTAAAATTATTTTAATTTGATTGATTATTCAGAAGTTAAGTCGTTATTTAAAAATATTAAAAATAATTATTAATTACTCCTTACCTTCCTATTTATGCAAAATAAAATAGCGCATGGTTCTATGCATTTCTAAGGGCGATAACCGTTGATTTTTCGTTTAAAATTGAGCAAACCTCGAAAAAAGTAATATTTGAAAGTTTTAGCACGATTTGTAATAAATTTATTTACAGTGTAAATTTTTATTATATCAAGTTTTCAGTCGTGACACCTTAAAAATTGCTATTGTAACCAACACTAATTTCCAAAATAATATCTTGTACCTAATTAAATAATATTTCAAAAATAAAACAATTAAATTTTCAAAATTTAGTACTTAATTTATTACGTCTAAAATGCATTTTATAATTTTCTTGATAATATTCTCGGGATATGATAGTAAATTTTGAAATTAATAAAAATGTTTGCTTCGTATATTGTACAAATTAACCTATAACTTAGTAAATTAAATTTTTATGGTTTAACCATAAAATTCCTATAAAGATATATTTAAAATCTTGTTTACTCTTAACAAATATTATTATATCTTAATATGGCTATGTGAAGAGCAAACAAATATTAATTTATTTAGTTACATTAAAACTTGCATTTAATTTAAAATATTTCATAATATTATTTCTATTATAATTATTAATTATTAATTGCACTTAGTACGTACTTATAAATACTATATCGAAGCGGTATCTCCCATTTAGGAAATATATTTTAAAAAGTTGAAGAAGTTGACATTTAAAAAAGTTTATGTAGGACAAATTATTTCATCAAATTTAAAGGAAAAATTTTATTTTTATTAGTAAATTATATAAATTATTGACTTAAAAACTAATTTTAAATTGTAAATTAAAAGTGGTAATGTAAAATGATTTGTCTTGTAGGTAATTAAAAAGCACTCATTGCTACAAAATAATCTCATATTTTCAATTTGAAAAAAAATAAGACAAGTTCTTAAAAATTCAACTAAATTTAGGAATTCCTGAATTCAACTAAATTGTATAAATACTCTTTAAATTTTAAGCTTTCTTATATTTCAACGCTTAAAGCTAGCCAATATAAGAAATTTGTACTAAAAACTCACCTTGTATAATTTTCTCGCAAAGTTACGTACCATTCATCAATCATTTCTTAAGTAATTAAAAATGCATAAGCAAGTGCTACAAAAATGTAATAGGGAAAGCTTTTTTATAAAATTAATGTTAATTAGTAGGTACCTATACAGAAGCTTTATGAATATGTGGAGACTTCAAAAAAAAATCTTCAAATATTATCTTACACGTTCTATGAGATGCTGATGAGCCCTCGTAAAAGGGATCCTAAAAAGTTTTAATTTTTTTTGTAATTTTCCTTTTCTGACGTTGGATGTTTTGTCAATTGAGTTGATTTTTTGTCAAATGCTTGAAGTCTACTATTCAAAGCTAGAATTCCTCCCCGTCAACTGAACCCATGCCCAAATAGAGGGGGGCACTCGGGTATTTGTCCCCGGGGCCCGGGCATCCTCAAGGGCCCGGAAGGGTCCGGAAAAATAACTGTATTAATTTGATAGAAGCTTTTTTAAAATTTTTCAAATTACATTTTACCTATTTCCGATATTCTATACTTATTTTTCCTAAATAAAAATACAAAGTTTTTGATGTTTTCTTTTTATACATGAAATTTTTAAGAGCAAGGGGCCCGCGAAAAATCTTGCCACGGGACCCGACGTGGCTCTCGACGGCCCTGACTGAACCTCACTAAGCTACTGATGTGGATATTTGCATGATGCAGCGTATATTGTCAAATAAAATAAAATTCTTAAAAAAATTTAAAGTAAAGCAAACATTCATTGATTAGATAATAATTTTCTTTAAATTTTGTGTATTATGCTGGAGTCGTTGGCTATTGCGGGATTTCTCAATTAGTGGTCCCTATGTCACTGCTGCAGTTTATACAGCGATTGCTACTTAACCTTATTTTAATTGAAATGTATATCACACTTGCCTTATTCCGCAGTATTTAAAATTTTGCAATTTTTTTTCAGAATTTATATTTATTTAGAATTTAGTAATAAACACTGGGAACTTTTAAAATATAAAAACATACATAATACATAAATTCTAAAAAATATCATCGAAATTAGGAGCACTGCAAAATAAGGTAAGACATCTACCTAATCGGGCCTATGCACTAAATTCTTCGTGTCTACCTCTACAAGATTACATTAAAATAATGTCAAAAACACCCCTTAAGTTATCAAAACGATTTACCCCTTAATGCAGGTACCATCCAATGAAGTGTTGAAAAAAATACCTAATTTAGAGATTCCAGTATCAAATTTTTAAATTAAATAGATTAAAAACGTGTAATATTCCACGGCGCACCTTACGTAAGATTGTTTAAGTAACTAGGAAAGTATTACACCACCCTTCAGAGTTAATTGGGAAAGGTTAAGCAACAAAGTATTTTAAGTGTGTTGACTTTTCGAACAGATTAATTATGTTTTGATGGGGTTCTGAAGATACAATGGATTTTAAACATATTTTTAGTGACTAAGCAAATTTTCGTAAACATTAATTAATGGCTTCTTCAGAAGATGATATTATATTTGACCCAAGCATTTCTGAAGCTTGATTGAGTGAGTCGCTAGATTTAAATAATCATTTTAAATTACCACGATTATAATATGTTATCAAAATGAAAATGTAATTGCAATATAAAATATAAATCAATAAAATAATATACAGAGTGATTTCTGTTTAATCGCAATGATAATAAATTTACTTAAAATTAAAAATATATTATTTGGCATTTCTTTTAATGCAGATTTTCCTCTGACTTACAGAGTTGAAACCCAATTTAACATAACATTGATTGAATTGTAAAAAAAAACATATAAAAGGAAAAACTTAATTAAACAAGTTAAAATAGCTAGGTACATTTTTCAACTGCTCAAAATTTAATACGTTATAACCGAAAGTACGTTACAAAGGGGTTTTACTGTTTACGATCAGTATACTTTAGTTTACTTATTAATAAATTGAAGATTAACGAACACATCCATATATAGATAGGTAAAATAGTATTTTCTATATTAAAAATATAGAAGTTATAAAGTAGTTTATTCGTACATGAATTAGCCGCATACTATAATAACATGCAAAATAATTTTCCACTGGTAGTTCTTTATAACAGAAGTTGCTCTTGGCGTATTATTACAGCCACTGAAACGTAATTATTTAAAAAAAAAAGTAATACATGTAGACAGCGTCATGCAAACATAACAAATATTGCAATTTGAAAAAAATTAAAAATAAATTGCCAAAGTAGAGATTATTATATATCACCCGGTAATTTATTTTTCAAATTGTCATGTAGATTAATGCACATTGCACAACATTAAGAGTAGTAGATAATTCTAAGGTGTAGTTGTAATTCTATAAAATACGCGTGAGCAGCAAAACAGCAGGAGCTTCTAAACGATTCACGACTCCATTCTTTGTAATTAATATTTAGTTGAAGTTACTTCAAGATCATAATTAAAATCTAATATTGACTTCCAGATCTCACGCACACATTTCTTAACTCTGTCTTAAAGTTATCTGCGTGTTAACAGTAACAATTTTAGCAATTACTTATTCTGCAATTAATATAAAATTATTATGAAACCAAGGAAAAAATTTTGACGTTTCTGAATAAAGAATTTAAATAAAAAGTAAAATAAAAGTTTAAAATTATACGACAAAATTGCAACTTAATAAGTAAAATGACAACTTGATTATAGTGTAGATTCCTTTAAAGATGAAAAAGTAAATTCTTGAACGATTTCACTTGAATATGTCATTTTAAAAACATGTTCATGTAATATTTAAAAAAGTAATTAACTGGAGAATTAAATTATCATTACTCCCATAAAACAATCTTCATCAAATTTCATTAAAAATATGCTAATCATAATTTATAATTTTTTTTTCGGTTTCAGTTAATTCAAATAAGTACTGAAAACTAGGTGTTTTTCAGGTTTAAATTTTCAATACCTTTTTCATAAAAGTTAAGACTAACTGTCACCTATGGGGCATTGCTCCTTCATGCCTCCCTGTGGAGACGCGGCTGCATTGAAGCAAATACCTTTATTAATTCATTATATTTGAAATTAAAAAAAAAAGTTAATAATCCATTCAGGTTAAACATGCCAGAGGTAGGATTAATATTTTTGAAAGTCCTGGAGAGCAGCTTTTCATTTCAAACTTTTAAAGTTAGAATAGATGAGAATTAAGGAATTCGTCCTTCACTCGATCATCCAATAAATTGAAAAAGAAATGAAAGAAAAATTTAATAATTTTTATGATCACAGCGAATACATTTTATTTAAATAAATAGTCATTTTTAGAAATATTTTCCATAAGAAATTACTGTACTTAAGTGGTTCATTTGTTGCACTCTCTACGCACTTAATAATAATATGTATACTATATTATCACGCTTTTAATAGTTAGTGTAAAATGCCTCGGCAACAAGAGTAAAATAAACAGTCCAGAAGTAATAAGTAGGTGTTATTCTAAAATTACGTAGATTATTCAAAACAACATTTAATTTTAATTTTTTTGCGTATTGACAAGTAATTTTCTTTGAGAACCTGGTATGTTTATTTTTGCTTTTTTATTTTGTTAATTTATTGTGGACTGGGAATTAGTTGATTTCCTAATTAAATAAGATTAAATATTAGATATAACCACAGCCGTAACTAAAAATTATATTGACCTCAATGTAAACTGAAAAAAGAACCTCCGGGTGATAAATTAGCAAGGAAAATATAGCAATTTATTTCATATAAATTGCACTAAACCTATCAATGAGTTAATCTATATTGTCGTGTTTCAATGGTCTTGACTTCCCAGATCCTAGAATCAGACGCTTGGGGTAGTCGATATCCACCGAAACAAATGACGATTTTAAGTTCCCGGAAAGCTTTATTGTCGAGAACACTATCGAGACCACAGTTCTACAGTTTGTCGGTTCAATGAATTTAACTAAAGGGTCGAGGACGTCAACAAAAATGTTTACCACACTAATCCTTGTAGTAAAATAGTCAATAAGGAGGCCGTGGAAATTAAATAGTAATTTATTTACTTGCATAAAAATCGAATACGAGAGCAATTTCGGATATTACTGACACAAACGTCAAGTGACAAATGGTATGGTGTTTTATGTGCAACCTCAAGTAAAGCGTATTATTTACTTCTAAAATATCAGCTATACGTTTACTCGACGCTGTTATGGTGTTAATTTGTGTAATAATTAATGAAATTTTACAAATTTTGTTATTTTAAATAAATATTCATAAACTTACAAAATTGGTTTATTATGCCGCACTCGGTGTTGCATTAAATTCAAACGGTTGTCGTATGCGCAAATCCAATATAGCTTCTCCAGTAGCAATAAATACAGTAGCAGCGTCGTGGCATCTGTTGAACCAAATCTCCTGCTTTTCCAACCAAACCAAACAAAGTTTTCGAACGGAAAACTTCCACTGCTGTGTTGATTATCGTCCAGTGTCGGGTACACCAAGTTTCCAAACTTTCAAACAAACAGATGCGTTCCTCACATGTGTTCCAACTAACCTCAAAATTTTGGCAATGTGTGAATAAAATTGACGAAAATATAAATTTTTCAGCTCCAAATACAACGTAACTCTATTCTGTGATTAACAACGATCACCAGAAAAACACTCTTGTAATAATTTCTTGCTTCGTAGCACGTAAAACAAATTTTCCGTCAATACGGTCGACAATAGCTTGCAAATACTAAATTCTTGTAAAAATGATGATTTTTACAAATTACGCGACTCAAAATAATCGCGAACACTTTTTATAACTCGCATATTCGCTTCTGAGATTATCTCAGAACCTCAAACTAACATTTTCTGGGATTGTTGCAAAAACATTTGCAAACCCAAGCGCTCGCTTGCGATATTCAACAAAATCTGTCTATCATCATCATCTGCCGGCTCATCGACATAAAATCAACCTACCAACGTAAGTTTCCGCTTTTTGGCGATGTATATTTGATTTTCAAAATTCCTCATTCTTCCAGATAATTCACTCACGGTTTGTTTAAACTTTACCACCACAACAAATATTAAAATCAAATAAGATGTGTAAACGGATGTGTTAAAAGTAACATGATATCACTTTTTATTCTTTAATTGCTCTTAAATTTTTGTCTTACAATTGACAGGTTTAATTTACAACAAAATCCTTCCAGGACCTCAAATCTGACTTTTGGATCAACAATATTATCTTTTTCTAAAATGAACACCCTGTACAACTGCGGTTTTGCATCTTGAAATCTATAATAATTACTTTTACCGAAGCAACAAGTTTCAATTTTGATTTCTGATTATGATTTAATTAAATAAAATAAATTGCATACTAAAATCTATAATTAGATCTTTATATGTGTATCCACTGTAATTTACCAAAGTCCCCATAATATATTTTCCCGTTGTATGCTCCATTTTGCAAAAATGTAGTAACAATATTAAATTAAAAAATGAGCACTTGGTGGATGCGTAATATTTTATATTCTTTATGGTTTGCAAAGAATTAATGAAAACTTTTATGAAGCAAATAGAATTTTAATTTAACATCTTAATTTGAAAAAAGATAGGTTAGGTATTTGAGAAATTGCAGAACCTAAACCGTCATAAAAATTCTATACGATATTGTACATACTTCTCATAATTTATAGTTTTAAATTCTGAACTGCTTATTTCCTATTATGGAAAACTTAGTTTCAAATAGTAACATTATACTCTCTAATGGCACCAATAATCGTTAAGCATTTGTTTCATCATAATTTCTTATAAAACATCCATTTTCTAAAGACCAGGGCACTATAAACCTTAAGGTTATGCTGCTAAATGTTGAAAATCATGTTCTACATCATTTATACTGCTAGATAACAAAATAAATTTTCCGAGTATAGTATAAGGGTGTGCCAGCTAACGCAGCCTTGTTGTCATCGACTAATTACAGATTTATCGACTCGATATCAAAGCTAAGATACTATCTTACATGTGTATTTAAGATTTGTATGCCTATTAGTAGACATTTCTTGTAATTGCCCTTTATTCTTATTTCTATGACCAAATTGAGAAAAATCGACATTGGCTTCAAATTTTCTGAGCAACAAAAAGTGGCGATAAATAGGTGTTGAAAATGGATTGCTATGAAAGGAATTCAAATAGCGAATATTTTAAATTAATATCGTTACCGCAAAGAAATTACAGGTGTGATTAGTGTAACTACAATTTATTAGTAAGATATTTTATTACCTTATTAAGATTGCTATCATTGCTTAACAGTTTTATTTTGACATAAAAGAAAAACCGCTTAAAAATTTACAATTTAGTTATATACTTATTTAATGTGGCTAATTATAATTTGCAGAGCAACATGTTTACTGAAGCTTGTTGTAATAATTGTTATGACCCTCTTGCGTTGGTATTAAAGCTTTAATGTATATCATAATACTAAACAATTACAAAAACTATAACAACTTTATAAATAATTAATTTATATTAAGCTGATTTTAAGATTTACATAATTATTATGCTACAAAATTTTATTTCTTAATAATTTTACTTTTATTTTGGCGAATTCAGAAAAACGTTTAGGTACTAAAGGATAACGACCATATAAAATGGATGAATCAAAGTCGATTAAATTTTAATTAATTTATCAAATAATTTTAATTTAACTTCATTGATTGATCTTAGCGATCACGGTATCTTATAGAGAATGTATGCACATTTACCATATTATATAGTTAATAGATTTAACGATTACTAGTGGAATTTTAATAAAAAAAAAGTTCATATAAAATATGCAACTCATGAATAACACGTTAAAAGCAATTCTCGCTATTTATCGAGTATCTATATAGTGTAGAAAAGTAAATAATTAACTTGAATAAAGAGACTCGGTTCGTTTAACTTTTAATGTCGTTGTGAACACGCCATACTTTAAGTATCTAATAATTTTAAATTAAGATACGTGTCGCAAAAGAAAAGATAAAATTGCAACAAGACAATTCAAAACCTACAGTTCATTACCAATATAACACGAAAGTCGTTTATTTTAGTTACAATCAGACATACTTTTATATAATACCCATCTCGTTCACACACAAAAGAACTTAACCAATACAAGTGGGATAAAAAATTGTATATCACTGAACCAATATAATGAAGCTGTACGACATTATCGTGAATTACACGGTAATAAGTGTCGTTCTAACATATCCTGCAGATTCCTCTATCTTTTAGTCAGAATTATAACTTCTCAACAGTAAAATTGTTTAAAACAATGTCATTTATTTTTCTGTATGGTGGTGATTGGATACAACTAAAACTTGTCGAAAAGATTTTCAAAATTACAATATAAATAATCCGTTTTCGATTTTTTTGAACTTTTACACAGAATTAACTTGACCAATCTGTATAATATAATATTCTCAGTATGCTACCAACTGCTTGAAAAAGTGTCGTACTTTTATCAAACGTTCCTCACAAAATTATGTGGCCTTAGGGTACATATTTACAAATGGGTACAAAATCTAGAGAACATCGTAGGGTTTTTCGAAAAATTGTTTAAAAAAAATGACATCGATATGAATTTTGTTTTACTTTATTTTCGAGAAAATTTGCTATAAAATCGCCAAATATTAATTTTTCCAAAGAATCCTACGATGCTCGCTAGAAAATCTTATTTTAAAGCTACAGTTAAAATTTGAACGCAAATGGATAAAAATTGAAGGAGCTAGCGGTTCGCCCGACTCGAAAAACGTGTTTAAAGTTTCAAGTAGTAAAATTTTTATATTACGCCTAATCTGCAATGCCTGCGCCATATAATTGTCCTTCCAACTGAAGATTATTGTCCTCTTCATCCTTTCTGGCAGACATTGTGTCTCTGCGAGACGCTTTAGCGTCTTCTATGAGGGAGCGTTCAGATTGCTCGATGCGTATAGCGTCAGCTTCGCACCAGAATATATAAATATAATATAATGACATATATTATTAATTGGTAGGTTTATAATTGTAATTTAATATTTAATGTACTATATTTCACTAATATAACTTCAGGTCTGACGAAGAGGAAACACAACCCTCGAAACGTTATCTTAATTAAAAAATATATAGAGTTTAATATTATTTGTCCACCAACCCCGCAAATAAAAGAAAAGCAAGAAAAGAATTTATAGCATTTTTAACCAATAAATTATGCCTAATTGTTCTATAACTTTCATTATTCCATTAAAACTATCATTGAAACATAAAGTGGCGTGATATACATACTACTGTATCAAGTATAGATTTTCCACTAGAAATGCACTTTTGGCGCCATAGACCACAGAGTGAATTAATCGAAGTTATCGATTAATAGAAAATATCGATTAATTCAAGTTATCGACAGTCATTTAATTATCGATATTTAGATATCGCCCAGCCTTAACTCTCGAGTGCACTAAAAAAACTATAATTCGGTTTTACGATTACGCTCGGAAAAAATTCGGAAAAAGAAAAAGTATAAAAGTTGATTTTTTGAGAATAAAAGACAAGTGAAATTTGAAAAAGTGTTATTTCTTTTAAAGTCACATTTTTGAAGAGAAAATTTGTGAAGTAACAATTTGCAAGTGGAATTATTTCGGAAAAGGTATTGAAGGTCGGCTGATAAGGGCCGGCGGAGGAAAGATAACCGATTGAGCCAGCCGGGTAGAAGTGGATTTCTCCGCCCGATTGGAAATTTTTTAAAGAAGAATTAGAAAATTCAATAATTAATATTTTAAGGGTGGAAAATTACACGTCAACTTGGCGCCCAACGTGGGGCGCCAGATAAGGTATTATTTTCCACCCTTCTTTACCCGCTAGCTCAATCGTAATCTCGTTGAAAGCCGGCGCTTATCAAACGACCTTCAATACCTTTTTCGAAATAATTCCACTTGCAAATTGTATAATTCACAAATTTTCTCTTCAAAATTGTGACTCTAAAAGAAATAACTCTTTCAAATTTCACTTGTTTTTTATTTTCAAAAATTAATTAACTTTTACAATTATTCATAATCAAAATCAAAAATGTCAACCGTCCACGACTTGGACGGCGTACGCAAGTCTTTCTCCTCTCTTCTTGCGCTCCGGAACCTGCGCTCCGCAGCGACCTCGAAAAACGGCGAATTTCAAACTTAAATTTCCCCAATAACTTTTCTACACTTTACAATTTTGGTTGTTCCTTACCCAAAATTAACACGACAATATACTATATGCGGCCCCGTAGACAATTGTTTATTTTCAAGCATGGCAGCCAATGTGTTAATATATTAAAAATTATACAGTTGAGAGTAAATAACACAAAAAAATGGAAATTTGAGTGTTTTTCATGTGTGTCAGATTCGTGAAATCCTGACTGAAGGGATCGATAATAATGATTTAAATTTGCAAACTATCAGTCTCCATTTGGATTTACCCGAAATTATATTTCCGGTGAACAATAATAATTGTTGATATGTTTGTATCAGTGTCAATTTCCAGTCCTTCAGCTACACAGACGAGCTAAATACGACTTTACGGTTATCCTGGTCCACCTCAGCATAAAGACTGGCTTTTGAAATGATAGAAGAACGGTGGCTTAAGCAAAATTCCACCGCTTTTTCGAACATTTTTGCTAGTTCAGAATGAACCATATTGCATTCAATACGTCCGTCGCTTTATTGAGTCAGGAGTTTGGTCCATATTTTCAAAACTACAAAAAAAATAAGCGGGTGATTGTATGAAATTTTACTAGAAATGAATCACCGAATCTGTCAATATAAGATGTGTTTTTCAAAAGACACTTTGAAGTTGGTTTCAGTTCAGTAACTGTGTATAAATTTATCAAGCTCTTACATTGGTTCAAATACCCACATTATAACTGACTTTTTCCACTTGTCACGTATCCAGGATTATAATTATTTTATCAGTTCAGTTTGTTATGCTAAACCCATTAACGGCTAGGTGCATTTCTTAATCGGATTTAAATTATCAAGTGCAATGAAGAAATGCACAATAAACATGACATTTGGGTTAGGTTTAACTGTACGGATTAGATATACTTAAAATTATGCGATTTATTTAACTTTGCACTATTATTCTGCAATTTATTTAGCACGCAGCTGCATCGAGCTATGGGCAAAACAATTTTTAAAATAAGTAATCAATAAATTGATGTGGGGCTGGTTGTTTTCTTTACTATATTTGGATCTCTAAATCAAAATCAATTATATACAAAAATTTAACAGACATGCCCGTGGGTATTTAGTTTTATCTATAATTATAATTGAGTAATAATTCAGCAAAAATTGAAAATGTGACATAAACTAATCTTATTTTCTTGGTTTCAGTTGTCTCTTACAAATTACAACACAGTAAATTGGACGATAACTTTATCACGTGGTAAGTTTTTTTACCAAGTTATGTTTACAAAATTACAGCAATAAATTATAAACTAATCAAATAACAAATTTAATAGACTCTCACCAGGAAGATAAATCTTTTTTTAAACACGTAAAAACACGCAAAAGTTTGTTAATACTTTTTTACATTATTTGGACATGATATTTTTACTTTTTTAACACTTTTAATAACAACCTTGATAAAAAAAAGTGGCCATTAATCTTGATACTTTCCGGTACACGAATTTAACTTTATAATGCTAAAATTTTATTTATACATCTTCATTTCTTAATGTGGGAGATGATAGATAATATACAAATTTTGTTAATAAAATATCATGTAAATTGTAAAATAGTAGATAAAGGTAACGCATTCATTATACCACAAGTAGGAGAGATGTAATTATTTAACAATTTTCAAAATTTTCAGTAATGGAAAGTCTAAACTTCTAATCCATTCATAGACATCAAACTTGAAATTTGAGTACTTAGTAACAATTTATTACGCATCAGTGGATTATTATCCGTTAAACATAAAAGTGTTCAACTGAAGCAATCAATTGTGAACGGTTTCCAACTGTGGGAAATTTGACAGTTCAACGTAACAGATAATTGACAGACCGATTGAAAAATTTTGTTCCCATTGATATTTTACAATCTGTTTGTTGCACATGCTGTAGCAGCCAGTTTTGTGTTTAAAGGTTAGAACACAGAACTAAAACATTCAACCCGACAACAAATCGATTCAATCGGGCTACCATTGATCGATAGCTTAGATCTAGTTGAACCATATAATGACTTCATGCGGTAGCAAGATCAATAAATAAAAATTCGGTTAGTTTTCGGTTTTCTTTCAAAATATTGACATCGACGTGTTCATCAAATTGCTAAAAAGTCTAGAAATCCTTACGTATTTCTTATGATTACGGCCATTTGAAATAATACGTACAGGTTCAAACTGAAGTAATTCAATTTTGTTAAATATAAAAAATGTTACAGTCTTTAGTATTTCAAAATATCAAATCCGATACTTTGGTATTACTTGTGTGGTTCGAATCCACGTTAAACTATTGAAAACTACTAGCCGAAAGTTATAATACTCTTTTTTGTTTGTTTATCTAAAAAAATTCAAATTGTTGTTTGTAAATAGCTTATTGGAATATTGCTTGAGAGATAAATTTTGCATTCTTTGCGTTATTAATCTACCTACTTTTATATGTATAAAATTTAGGAGATTGAATAATTTTTGCCTAATTTTTTTAATTAATTAGTTTGACAAATAACAAACTGGTTTGGCTTTAAGAGTGAGTAATTTGATTCGAGTTCTTCATTCTAGTAATAGCAATGTTAGGATTTAAGTCAAGAATAAAACCAAACCTTAAAATTTACATAATTGTATTTGACTGGATATTTATTAGCAATTACGATCGTTGATAGTTTCAGCTTTTACGGCAATGATAATAGAAAGATAATGGTATGTAAAGCTGCGTTGTAAATTTACCGTCCACAGTGCTTTGCTTCTTCTTTAATTATAATTATCTGCGATATTGCATAAGCCTAACATTAAATTAATTGATCTTTACAGTCTAATTGCCACTAAATAATTTTACGTGGTACTTAACCACCCCAACATTTAATTCCAAATATGGTTTGAGTTTATTAAAGTTCACCAATTTTCGCTTATTAATAGAGAAGAATGGGCTTGTAGGTAAATTAAAGTCCTAATGAGACATGCAATTACGAACATTTTATAGGTACTCAGATAATGAAAACTTAAAACAGTAATGAACATCAGAAAATGTATCTACTGATGCATACTGGCACCACAGAAAGGTAATGAAAAATCTTAGGTGTAATTGGTAAATATTAATGTAACTATTTTGTGCTACTTAGTAGTTTAAGATTCAACACTAAGTTTATATTTAAAGCCGAGCTTAATTTTGCCATATAAGTCGAATCTGAATAGCATTTTTATGCAAAAATTCAAAATACACATGAACAAGGACAGTTAAATCATTCAAACATATGGTTTAAAATCTATGTTCAATGTTTACATCGAATAGAAAATTACAAGTTTGTAAAGCAAGGTGCAAATAACAAGGAGTGCGTTTAGCAATTAGTTGAATTCCTATGTTCGCGTGCTTAAGCAACCATTCTTTGAATTAATTTTGTTGAACTTCATTTATATCCTTATAAGTGGCTGCACCAAGATCACTTTCAGGGATTGATGGATAATCGTGCAACCTTTGCACCTACATTCCTCCAACTTAAGAACATGTAAATATGGACGGTGCTGTTAGTAGCTTTAACACATAATTTAATTTTCAATGGTTACTTACGTAATGCAATGTTATTAGTGTTAAATACTACCGGTAAACAGTGTGATTTATGAGGATATTTAATTTTTGTTGATGCAATTATAACTTTCCGCATTAAATGAATTAAATCAAAATATCCGTTACTTACCGGAAGCTAACCATAACTGTCTCATTTAACATATCAACGCAGATAACTTCATAGATTCCAAATTTTCTCACTTTCTTTCCGGATTTTTTGTCTGTGAAGCAGAAAGTTTTCAAACGAAACGTCCTGTTTTGACATGGACAAAATTTATCTTAAATTTGAAGTACTTGGATGCTGAATTTATGCTTCATCGGCGTTCTATAACTTTCATATCAGATTTTTCCCTTGGCACTACTTTGTCATCAAGTGGCGCACTATCGCCACTCATTATAACATTTTTGCCTATGCGTTTTTCCACTTTTTGCAATAACCAATTTATTATTCAAAGTATGGTAGCTTAGTTATTAGCATGTCAAATTTTTTTAAAAACAGCTATAAATGGAACAGTAAGGAATTTTACTGGTATTCGACTTGATTAAACTTCCGGTAGAGCTAGAATTAGTATATCTTTTATTAATAGGCCTAATTATGTACTATGTGTGTGATAAAACTACTTATATTATATAGGTACATATTGACAAGATAAGTTTGCCTAAACACCGCTAGTTTTTAACAAAAATCTGGGGAAAAATTAACAAACGTTGTACAACTTCTAAATTCTATTCTAAACTCTTAAACTAAATCCCTGTTCAATAATTAGAAGAAGAAAAATCGATACAATTAAAGAAATTTTGTCTCTATAGATAGTATTTTTACTCCTGAGAGTAAAAAAACTATTTATTTCTGCGTTAGTTGGCAAGATTGATTTAATGATGTGTTATTTCACTGGTAGATATTACATGAATAATTATAAGTAGGTAAATGTAAATGAATAACTGAATGACTATGTTAATACTGAGATCCATTAAGAAGAAATGAGATTTTCGTTATTAATTTTTTATATAATACTAGCTGTGAATCTACTATTTTGGACCGGTTAATGTATCTAAGCTGTCAATTTCATCAATGTACACTCTTAATTTTTTTAATTTTATCATAATAAATACATATTAGAATATTATAATACAATTTTCAATTTACATTCTTTTAAACTCGTTCAGGAAGCTATTGAATTTGTATTAAATGATGGGGCTACTTATCTACAATACCAGCAATAATTGTTATTGCCTCGAGCGCCACTAGCCTAATCCTAAGGTTATCTGTAAGAAAGTTTATGTTATTTTATGTTATTTTTAGTTTCATCTCGATGAAGTTTTTGAAAATATTCTTAATATTATAATTACCGAAGATTACCTAATGAATTAAATTATAATTAAAATTAATTAAATTTATGCCTAAAGAGTAGGTAGACAACATAAAGATAGATAAAAGCAGATTTGTAAGTTGGTTATAATCTTAAATCATAATCTGTAAGCTTCCTGTTCGTAAGATTAGTTGACATGCAAGTTAACGGTCTTGTCACTTATGCTAAGAAGTCGTATTTTTTTAATTTGCATCTAATTAAATTCATTCAAAGTTTTTTGTTAGTTATTTTCAATCAAAAATAAAACAACTTGTAAATCAGGTTATATCGTTATTTTTTACTCTAATAAGAGATTTCAAGAGAAGAAAAAATAAGTAGGTAGTGCTAGAAATATTTCAATTATTTCTTCTAGGCGTAAGGTTGAAAGGCTAGGTACCCGGTTAAAATAAAAAAAAATTTGCTTTAATTGTTGTTCTAAAAATGTAAAACGGTTTTACATAATGTAAATTATAATTATTGTACCATTTAAATAGTTTTGCTTTAATCAAGTGCTACCAGTGTTCAAGTAGCACATTTATGTCTGCTGAATTATGTGAAAATCGTTTTAGGCGTTCTAACAGAAAAGTTTCAAGTTATTTTTTTCTAAATGTAGTATCAGAAACACGAATAGATTAAATTCATCACTGGTATAATTTTTTATGATGGTTTTTAGTAACAGGAAGGCAGCAATTTAAATATAAGCATGCATTTAATTAATAAATTTCTCTAAAGTTAATCACGGGTTTATGTCTCGCATAATCAATTTTGTTTGATATTTTATTATAAAAAATGCTTTTAGTAGCGCATTAAATATGAATATATAAAATTAAAATCATATAAAGAGTTTTTATGTATTAATAAATATCAATATCATTATTAAATCAATAATATTTTAATGTGGATCACTACAATAATGTTTCTAGAACAATGATATTCCGAGTACAATCTAGATTCTTAAATGTTCTAGATATAATATAGAGGTTTACTTGAAGAAACGAAAATTAAGGGATTTGATTGATTTTTCCGTCTTCCCTCCATTTTAATGATAAACCCAAAACCCTATGATATTCAGGGTGATTAAATCATTATAACCAGCACCAGCGTCTAGAACTTCGAATCTGATAAATTCTTCACTCGGGTGCTTATCGTGCTTATTAAAATAATTGGGCGCCATATAACTCAATAAAATTCAAAAAGAAGTGAAGAAGTCACTTTATTTCAAAGTATGAAAAGAATTTAGCATCGATTTAATTTTTAATTAAAAGATTTAAAGGTTTTGACTAATGAGAACAGTTTATACCGAATGAAGTTCTCTGGTGTCTATTTGATCATAAGCATAGGTAGAGTTCTCATATTACAATGCCTGATGAAAAAGTTTTTCATCATTGATTTCAAAAATTTTTACATTTGTCGAATGTTTACATTAAAATTTAAACATTACAATAAAAATTTGCATTTAATACAATACAATTTCAAACATTACAGAGAACATTTTCGCCTATTGCTTATAATTTGTTTCTTCCTTTCGGCTTGTAATACCATGAAAGCAACTAATGTAGGTCCAGAAATGTCTTCTCGAGAAAAACACATTTTAATATTTAAAAGAATAATATAAAATCAAATAAAAGTACTAAGCATTTAAAAACTATTTAATTAGATTAAATAAGTTACTATTTAAATAAGTATTTAGGAATATACCTTATATTATATTTTAAAAGATATTTTACTAATATTAATTAATACAAAAAGTAAAATTGACAAAAATTACTTGACTTTCCTTATACGGCCACGATTTTATATTACTACTATTTTATATCATATTTTATTATACCTAGTAATTAATATAGTATTAATAAGTAATAAATTATTAATATGGTAATATAATAATATAGTCATTAAATAGTAAATTAATTGATAGTAATATATCATATTATTACATTATAATATGATTTATGCAAAATTCCAGAAAGATAAGATTTTCTAATAAAAGCCCCAAATTCGTAAAAATCAAGTAAATTAATATCTTAAATAAAATAATTGGAACCAATAATTTATCGCATAAATATCGTATAATTCTCACAAACAAAATACGGCAATAGCACCATCGAAAATACAGTGAAAACTCGGAAAAGTCCATACCCGTTTACAATAATTTCAATTATATATCGAGTAAGTAAAAAAAGAAAACAGACAACAATTTATAAATGTTGTAGCCGAAACTCGTTTATATACTTACTGTATGGAAAGATTACGTTTTGGATACTTAATAAAATTGAAGATGAATAATTGGTAGGTACTTAAGAATTGGGACTTTCAAACATAGTATCCAAAATATGTACAACTAATTACAAGGTTATAAAGAACATAAAAGAAATTTTATGTACTATAATTTTGCTTTAATAAAACTTGCAAAGTGAAATTCTTAATTTCGCCTAATTTAGAGGTTGTGACTGTTAAGAATATTTATTTCAGGTAATAATTACTTTGTATTTTATTAATTTTTAAGTTACTAGAATAAAATAATATAAATATTTTATAGTTACATTTGTAAGTTATAATTTTTCATAAAGAATTTTAATTCTTTAATATTTTTAATTCAAATATTTTTTCAATTTCATTATTACACCTTTACTAGATATTTATAATTTAAAGACATGATATCCATCCGATGAGCTTAAATAAAAGCGAAACAAATTTGTCATGGTTTATGGTTTTTCTTTATAGATTCTATTTCCTATAACTTGAATAAAATAATTGTTACATTTAGTAACTTTATCATAAATATTTTAAGGGCCAATAATTGCAACCAAAAATAATTAAAATGTATACCTATTATTAAGCTCAAAATCATAGTAATAATACAAACGCATGGTTTATTAATTTGAAATAGCTAATTTAATATATTTCATTATTAAGGTCAGTGCAACCCACCCTAAGATAATTTTTACGATACAACATGTGGATTGTTTGAAAAATGAGTGAAACAAATTAGAAAAAAACGTTTTTTAAATCCTTTTTTTGAGAATCAAATGTAATTAACATCGCATTTTGAATATCTTTATTAATTTTCAAGTTAGCAGGTTTAATACCATAAATTTATTTTCCAATGAACTAAAAGTATTTTATCGTACCTAAGAATCTTCATAGTTATTTCACGGATTTCGATCTGGGCATTTTTTCTACTAATTTGATTTTTATATTGCCATGAGTTATTCCGTGGCTGTCGAATTTGAGTCTAAGAAATTTTACGCTTTTTAGTTCAAATCTTGATAGAGTAATGGATTCAAAATGAAAGAAAGAATGAAAAAGAATTTATCACTAAAGAAACATATTATTTTTGTATTTTAATAAATTACGAATTAAGGACACATTATTATTATTAATTTATTAAAATACAAAAATAATTTATTTTCACGAATTAATAATTAACCAATTTTAAAAGAAACATAATATACCTTATTTTAAATGCCATAGTCAACTGCAAACTGCTTTTAAGAAACTACACTTATTATAATATACACAACTCAATAAAAATAATAATTTATTAATCAAGTGGATGACGAAAAACTATATTAGGTACGAGGATTACTCGATTTTGAAGTTATTGTTTCAAAAATTTCAAATGCTTAATAAAACGGTAAGAGATTAAAAAATTAGAGATAGATTCTAAAAAATATGATACATCAATAATTAACTGAAATCAATCAAATGCAAAAAAAATTAGCAAATAGTTTTCTGAAAACTTTTAAAAGTTTTCTTTCTTTTTTAAACTTTTAAAAATGTACGCAAACAGTAAATTTTTAATGAATTAAAACAGTTGGTTATTATAAGTTATACGTAATTAAGCATCAATCACCAATTTATGTATTTTGAATTTTAATATTTTAAATTTCGTACATTAATTTACGAAAATAACCTTAACATTTGGAGTTAACAGAGGAATTTTTTGGTTATGGTGCATATGAAATACTTTAATAATGATCTTATATTATGTATGTATGTAAGTGCTGATCTGTTAGCTGAGTAGTTGATTATGTAAACTGGAATAGTTTTTTAATTTATATATTATAACATTTTCTAAGGCTTCATATTTATACGATACATGTCATCGGTAATCAATACACGATCAACTTATTCCTAATTACCTGACCTTCCCAACTAAAAGTTGGACGAATGGAAATTAAAATTTCGAACTGGCGGTAAATTACATTATCTATTAAAAGTTATTTTGAAAAAATCAGTCGTTACAATTTCTTGTTGCTAATAATTAAACTGAAACTTTGTATAAGAATATTATCAAGTTATGTAGCCAATTAGAAATCAAATTTAATTGGTAATTATTTAGGAATAACATCAAACTGTTTTCATTACTTCTATAAATCATAAATAATAAATAAATTACTATTCAATTATTACTACTTATTACAATTTAATCTGGTTGCGTATGACGCTATGCTAGGAACTTTTTATAAAAAATAATAATTATACGATCCAACAATTAAATTAATATCCATAGAAAATTTTTCTTTGCTTGGTTAGATCATTAAATTTATTTCCAGCTGTAAATTTATTTATTTAATTAAGAAAACCTCTTTATTTAATCCAAATAATTTTTTGTCACGCATATTTGATATAAAATATCAAAACATTTTTGGAGTTTTCTTAGTCGCATTATTTATGCATTATTTTTGGGGGTATATTTTTTGTGTAGCAGATTTCCAAATAAACTTTGAAATAGTTTACGTGAGCTATCGCGGCTATAAATAGAAATAGAAATACAAGTACAAACACAAAAATTCATTTATTCGTTTTTTTGTTGAAATATTAAGAAATATGAAAAACAATAAAATCAATTTTCCAACATATTTTACTTTCCTATTTACGTAGTAAAGGAAAGTATTATGATCGGGTCAAAAACCAACTTTGCGTAGGCAGATTAGAATTTGGATTCAAAGGTATAATTTTAGGCCGCAATAGAAATATTTTTGAAGATGGTAATAAACCACCACTAATCACAATATATGCTGTATCTTTACGGGCAGAGAAGGATAATAGCTGTGTTCTCGGTAACAGTCCTGAATGAGTTTTGGAGTCCTGCGCTTGCGGATTTATAATTTTTATCATCTAATTTGAGCTTTAATGAAAATTGTATTATAAATCCGCACGCACAGTATAATAGAACGCATTCGGGATTGTTACCGCGAACAAAGCTAATAGGAAAGAGGAGCAAAAACGACTTTCTCATGTTGAATCATACTAGATTTTATATTCCAGATGGTATCTACTTTAATCTTATATTTTATAAGAAATATAAAGTAAACCTGAATTCAATAGAAAAATTATACATCGTGGATTTATGAATTTGAATGTCAAGAATCAGATCAGGAGTTCTACACGAAAATCGAATTCTATATTAATCTTTACGAAATGGTACTTATTCCATTGCATACAAAACACGTATACTAACTAGTTTATGTAACGACTTATTCTGTTATTAATGGGAAATTATTAAGATGGTTATAAAAAGAAAACAGTACCTATTTAATAATGTTGGAATTTCTATCACTTCAGGTCATGGTTACAGAAACTTTTCGAAAAAGTGCAGATAGCAGAAATATATCTTTTTTTTTCGTCTTTTTTAGTGCCTCTACCTACATTATTATGTAAGGTACTTATACTTTGGTATGCGGGTGCTATGTTTAAGTGGCTCAACATGGGAAACTCGCTTATTACAAAGTTATAGAGATACAAATGTGGTTAAATGCAATAAATATTTTACAGCAGAGATTGAGTAATCTGACGCAGAAATTTAAAAAAAAACATACATCTGGTTTTATAAACAACAAAAAAAACATTGTAATTTGGCATAAAAAGTATTTTCTGCGTATATTTCCTTCATATGGATTATAGCACTCAAAGTTGGAAGTCAGTCAACTTAATCCCATTTTACGGTAGTATTAATTGCGTATGCATAATTTAATGGCGGGATATGTACCTACCTATAGAATGTATAAACTATTATAATATATTTATTGTAAGACATCCCAAATTCAATTTTTTTCTGAACAGGATTAAATTTGTAAACCGTAAACTAATAATCATAAAATTGTAGAGGGAGAAGTCATTGTAATCAATTAAATAGATATGTTTCTGACGAAATCAGCGTCAATGAAATAATGGCAAAAAAATGGTAAAAATTGATGGTCCTTTAGATGAAATGATGCAAATACAGCAATCCAATAATTTGCACTAACAAGCTGTCACAGAACATAGCTAACAACAAATATTCCCATAATCAATTTTATATTTTTAAATCAAGTTTTTTTAGGAGAGGAAGTAAACAGTCCAATATTTTACCTTTATCAGGATTATTACAAACATTATTTTAAAATGCCAACGAAATTAATGTAAAAAATTTTCCATTTCAAATCTTTTAGAAAAATTCAAAATCTTTATTATAATTAATTAACTAAAACATTATTAAATTAAATAATGCAACGTTGGGTTGAAACGTAAAAACTTCTCCAACTCGTTAACCTTTAGAAAACCAAAAATGCATATCAATTTATTAGTTACAGATTCAAATTAATCAAAGTGACAAGAAGCGATACATTTTAAATTAGGAGTTGGTTAATACAAAAATTTAATTTCTAAATTAATTTTCTATCAAATATATTTTGAAGTATAATTCAAATGATTGTAGTTTCAACGTCAACGTAACGGAAAACGTTTTGCATTATAAATTATAGTCGCATTGTTTTTTTAACAACTTTTTTTTTTCTATGTTTATCTTAACATTCTTTTATTAGTACTACTAATATTAGATTTAAACACACCTTACTTCTGTTATATTATATCGATTGTAGGCGTGATGTATGCATATGCCATTCTGGTAATAAACCTAATTCCTTTTTGGAAAACCTTGGTTATTTCTAATTCTTTCAATTTTTTACTTTGTTATGCAAAATTTTACTTTTTCTTTCAAAGTTATTTTTGATATATATTCTAGAAATATAGCAGTAAAAATGTTAGATTTGCACAAGGTTATTTCAAAAATATGTCCCCATTGGGACATTAAAAAAGAGTTAATTTTATTATTTTCCACTATCAAGGGGTGCCATGCCATTATAAAATGTATATTTCTCATTAGTTGCAATTAGCTTTTTTCTCTCCTTCATTAACTTTACTTTTACACATTCCCTTAATGGAGTAACTATTGCTTCGATTTTTGTAAATAGCAAGTTAGGTAAGTGATTAAATTAATTTAATATGCACGCTATGTGCTCTTACAAAAACCTACGAGTATTTCTCTGCCATGATCGTTGATATTTCGCCCACTATTTGCAGTTTAAAACCGTCGATTAAAAATCCTTTGGAAGTAACTGCAATCAAAATTAATTAAAACACGCGATTTGCAAAACAACTACATTATAGGATATTAATAAAATGTAATAGTTGTATTAACTACATTAAAAATAAGTATTTTACCGCATTACCTAATGATGAGCATAAAGGTTTGCAATTTGTCCGTTACTAACCGATTGTGAGTAAAGATTTATTAAATTGTACTAAAATAAAAACTTTATAGATATTGTTCATATAAGCTGAATCGGAATTTCTCTTTTCGAATTTCTTCTGTGGATTGTTTACCCATCGATACGTCGCGTCGTGTTCATTGCGACTTCAGTTTCTGCCAAACGCTTTGATTTTGTTGCCTAAAGAACATTTTATTTTGCAGAGTCGATTTTGTTTTTGGGGTTATAGAAGAAACTCTTTGGTGTGACTAAATTTGAATTTGTCTACCAAGAATTGCATCTTATAATTCTGCCAAATTTATGGTTTTCTTTTTTCACCTAACCATATACTAGTAGGAGATGGTGCTCCTAACTATGGAGTTTAACTATGCAGCTAACGCAGTTGGATGCAAATGCGGGGCACCGGGTTTAAACCTGGGGAGAGTCAAACTTTCTTATGACTAGTCTCCGTGCTTCGGAAGGCACGTTAAGCCGGTGGTCCCCTGGGTTAGTGAATTGCCACCATTAACATAAAAACCAAAATACATGGCACATCTGAAGGCAACTCTAGCAAGCTACCTAATGGATGTAAAATATGTATATGCTCATAGAACTAACACTGCGAAGGAAATGCCGCAGATGTTGGTAATAACAAGCCTTACGGCTGAAACTACGTTGAAGAAGAAGAAGAAAAAATTTCGGTTGCTTATCGTAATTCCTGTACTTACTACATTTGACTTGAATCACGTAAATAAAGAAAGCAGGAACTTTATGTTAATTCCAATTCCATAAATTATTAATAAAATAAGGATTATTGTAATTTAATTAATCCACATCAAAATTGTTCAATTTGGAAACAAAAGTAAATATTTAACAACAGGTGTTCTTAATACAAAATGAAAATAATTACATAGGATCAATCTGTTTATTAGGTATTAAAAATCAGAACGAAGTAGTGTGAAGGCGTTGACCGAACCAGTTAAAGAATAATTCTACATAAATTGAAATATTAATGTAAAACCACTGCAGAAACTTCACGGATTATAGACGATCTCGTACCAATTTTATATAATGCATAACTTAAAATAATAATATTTTCTTTACGATTAAGTTATTCATCTTTTTGTTTTTAAAACTTTTGCAGTTCAGAATATTATAAAAGAACGATGACCTACTCTTTGCGTTTTTCCTTTGACTTTTTCAGAAAATTTTGATTTCAGTTCCACTTGAATCTTGAATTCATATTTGTGTAAGGCTCCCCACTTAATTTTTGACCTTCAGATACATTAGGTACAGTAAAATTTATGGATCACATATAACACTAATTAAACACGTAAGCTTTCTGAAATTACTTAATTTTAATAGATTGCATTTTAATTATAATTTTATCTTTCGCACGAGCACTTTTTGAATAAAAATAGGTTATAATTTTTTTTTATTAGAATTTCCATTCATGTAACTGAAACTTACTCTCCGATAGTTGGAGTCAGGCGTGAACTGATCGTAAGGGAGTTTACATTAATGCCCGAAAGGCCGGCGCTAGTGTATAACCTGTGATGTAAAGGTCAATATGCCGAACCCGAATTGGTTTATTTTTTTGGTCACATTTACCGCTAGGTTATATCTAGCTAGTTCTGTTTCATAGAATGAGCATTGGCTCATTTACATAAACTTCAGACAATTCAACTTGCTTACACTAAAGCTTACCCTAAAGAGTTGTCAATTACTATACAATTAGGACAATAACAAACGAAGTGGTTTTATCCGAGTCGTCTGCCGACTCGGCAGATACTTGTGACTACACACATTAGGAAACGCAAATTTTCTTACTTAGCTAATTCTTCTTCATGTTTTGTAACACACATTTGATAAACTGTCTAATACTACATCTGCTTAGTAAGTATTTGAACCATAGGGTCGGCAGCTGACTTGGCAAAAGACTGGAAGAATATGGATGTAACCATCCCCTTCTTGTTACGGTGATCATAAAATTGCTGGAGTAAATTTTTAAATCCGGTCGATCCTTGGTCTCAATATACTTACTCATAATAATTATTAATTTAACATGGATACCATGTTAGATTATATCCAATCATTCATGTCCATATAAGAAAAAGGCAAGAAAGAGAGCAATAAAACAAATTACTAAATATTATTTATTTATGGTCACCACAATAAGGCACTCAACGGGTTAAGCAAAACTTATTTAAAAATTGAACTTCTACTTTAACGTGGAATTCGAACGTATGAATTCAAAATACCTGTTGTATGACATAATAATAATTATTTAATTATCCCATTAAATTAAAAATCTGATGAAGTTGTATCTCAGAAAATGTATTAATTTGCAATCTTTAGCACTTATAAATCACTAATGAAATAATATTCGAGCACCCCACAGTTTTTATTTCTATTTTGTACCGATTAACATGGTTTAATTGCTATAATTTGGAGAAGATGGTGGTTTTCTTTCATCTGCTACATAATTTTCACGACATTTATGTTTCTTACTGGTTTAATCGAGTGAATTAACAACTTAATTAGTAACGTAGATGGATTGCATCCTTGTAACGATTAAATTATACCAATTATGATAATAAAAGTTGAAAATCTTAAAACACAACTATAAATAAATTTCACTATTTTTAAAATTAAATATTTCTTAACGAAGCTGTTCAGGACATATCAATCTAAAAGGATTAATCTGATTAATTTTAACCTATTAAATAGATTTTTAATTTTAACTAAGCTTAAATTAACTTGAGATAAATAAACCTATTATTTTTAATTTTATGTACGATTTTTAATTTTGCTGTAAGTTTTTTTCTAACTTACTCTGTTATTTCGTCGCTTCATCCTCCAGAGTTGGAAATTTCAACCGGCCAAAGGCGGGACGATTTAAAGAGAAGTGTGATTATTGGGGTAGTTTTCTATTAACTTTTTCATACCCGACAATTTAAACTTGGACTTGTAGTGTAGTGAGCAATACAATAGAGCCATGATTTCCCAATTTACTTTGTGATCCCAATTCTAGAAAGTTTATATTTGTTTATGAATAAAAGGATTACATTTATTAAAATTACAAAAAGGATTTTCTGACATTAGCCTAACTAAAATAATAAAATCTTGTTTGTCGATTGTTCCATTAAAAATTGTTTACTCCAATTTCATTAGGGAAAGCTTCAGGGTCGTAGGAAGACAGGATGCGGCCGCAAGCTTCTTACTTCCATTATTCCTGAAGGCGTCTTTTTCGTTTTGGAGCCTTTGATATTAATATTCACTGATTAGGCGAAGGATCATCTGAAACACAAATTTTAAGTTCGCTTAGGGTTAAGGGCCGCCTTTGAATTTAAATTCCTAGGTATGATTCTGGAAAGCTTGTCAACCGACTTTATAGAGTAATACTGAGATTCAAAATTCAGAGATTTTATGTCTCACACGCACGTAGTGATTTTACAATGTGGTTGGTCATAATTTTAACAGAAGCTACAGCACAATAGTACACCTGTAAGAGGCTTTATGATTATAAAGCACTCTTAAAGTTGATGTACAACAACTGTACTTACACTGCCTCTTGTCGTTTACTACCATAAGTTTTACGTACACTCTTCGTTTACTTCCCATGGTGAATACGTCAAACCAGAGGTAATAAAATATTTTGCTTTTATTATTCATAGATCATAGAAACCTAATAAATTTGAGATTTTATATTTTATCCAACTCATAAATAAATAAATTTTTTTAATTTATGAAAAAAATTTTAGTTTTATTATTTTCTAAAGAAGCAGGTTGCTGTGTAATTTTATTTGAAGTAAATTGTTTCACTAGCATCCACAAAAACACCGGAAACTGAAAAAGTCCTGAAAACATCCTGTATATATTGGAAATTATTAATCACATCTTTATAGTCTGGATATACCGGCTTTTATTACCGAGTACCAATAAATCTTTTCTAATTCATTCTTCATTTATCGCTTTGTACGTCTTTCAGCTTATGCGTCTTTGTGTGCCAATCTGATTCAAAATGTCAATTTAGTAAATAGCATTTCAATTACTCTCTGAGAGAGTAATTCTACTTTCACGTATGTATACATAAACAATTTGTGTTTATAACAAACTCTCACATGGTAATTGTGCAATTTTAGTGAAAATATTAAATAAAATATAAACACTGTTGCAATAAAGTCAAAATTGTTATTCATGGATATATGATAGATTTAAAAAATGATTTGCAATCTTGACGTCTGTATCAGAGTTCCCGAGGTGTTATAATAGTATTCACGCCGGTCATGTCAACAATTATAAAATTATAAGGTAATAAACTGCTTTTATGGGATTATTATTTGGCACTGTATTTTATATAATGACATGTAAGTATATGTATTAATCATCATATCATTGCTAATTTATGTATGCTGTTTAAGAATAAATATTTCAAACGATTATAAAATCCCAAACAGGAAATAGTCAGAATATATTAAATTAGTTTAGTTTTATTTTTATTCCCAAGTATAATGTACCAAAAGGGATAAGCAACAAGAATAGAATATGCATTTTGAAAAAATGGGTGGTACATATAAAATGAAGTACATGCTAATACTTCAAGTAGATACTACACGATAGAAGTACTAACTATATAGGTTCCAAGGGTGGATTCAGGAATGGGGCGATTTACCCCTCCTTGAAAAAATTAAAAGTTAGAAAACTAAAAGTGCTAGATAGTAATTACAACAGTTTGCTTCCAAAATCGTTCTCAGAAAATAAAAATGCAATTTTAATTATTATATCAGAAAGTTAGTAAAGATACGATCACACATTTAAGATTACTTATTTCAAATTCTCGCTCTCGAAAGTCCAAAGTTAAAATAAAAGTTAATATTTACAGAAATAAATTTTTGTATAATTCGTCCCTGTCTTGTTATTTGCATTTCTACTCATTAATATACGAGCACTTTCGCATTTAGTTCCTTGCATGTGCATAATGTAACCGTGGAAAATTAATTGTTCTAAATAAATAATTCACTAAAATATGATGCAGTGTCATGCATAAAATAGTTTTAGATTATTGCACCAGGTAAAATTTTAACGTTAATCTCAGTTTGCTGCAGCTCTAACCTTTTCACATATCCTCTTCTTCATTAATATCAATCGTTCATTATTCGTTCATTATTGCATCTATGATTGCAAATAAATCCCAATAAAAATTATTGAAATTGTTACATTCAATTTTTAACTAGGCTAAATTTTTTATTTACCTACCTGGTTTTTGTTTAAATTTTCACTTTTCAGATAGTCTCGAAGCACTAAAGGCGATTTTTTATAATTAGTACAACTTATACAATGAAATAAAATTACCCATTCGATATAAGTAGGGTCCGGATTTGTAGGCATTTGCATATTTTTCTTGCGTACGGGCACGTAAAAAATTTTAAAAGAGGAGCATGTTTTACGCCTTTCTGAATCGTTTTATATAGTTTTTATTTTGCCTATAATGCATATTTTGAGTTTAAGTGCATATTTGGCGGTTTGTTGCCTATAAATGCTTATTTGCTTATATTGGTATATATTTTGCATATTTAGCAAATCAAGTAATAAAATTTTAAATAATTTTAATTATTCTCTTTCTGATATTGCCGCTTTTGTATTATTTAAAACAATAATTTTAATTAATATCTACTTTGTCAACTGTAGGTGATTCAGTGCAATAACTGTATATTTTATTAATATTACTACTCTGATCATGTTACCAAGAAGGTGCATGTCCCCAGCCCCCCCCCCTCCATTGCGAATTTTGACTCCAAAATCGTCTCAATCGTTTGTGCATCGTTTGTGTCTGTTTGTGCAACCATTATTTTCGTTTGTACCCAAATAGTTTTCGAGATAATTCAATTTTAAGTTAGGGGGGGGGGGCTGGAGACATGCTTTTTTGATATTCGAATTTCGGATTCAAAAAATAGTCTCAATTGATTAATACTTCGTTTGTGCCTGTTTTGCAGGGCATATTTGAGTGCTTATTTTGAAGTTTTTAGAGCATATTTGCCTGCATATTTTCAAGATTTTTAGTGGCTAGAAATCCGGACCCTATATATAAGCGACTTGCGCCTGTTACTTAATTTTCCCTTAATTTTAACACAATTGTTTCTGGAATGTTCTGGAAGCCCAACCATCTTTTTATAACATAGAAATTAATAATTTAAGTAAAATATGCCACAATGCTTCAAGAAAAGTCAATCCTTCTTCATCATTATCAATTTTAAAAAATTCTTAAGTTTTTACAGATTCAAAAATTTTATGTGTTAATCTGCGCTCGAGAAAATCCAACAGCTCTTCAGCTATTTCCTGCTGTGACCCGGGCTCTATACTACCATGAAACTCATGCGTTTTTTCCTCTTGTCCAATAAGTCAAAAATCATACAAAGGCTCATATTTTAATAAAAAATACCCACACTTGTATTTTATTGAACTTTTTAATATTTTTTTATCATAATCTTTTCCAACCTTGTTGCAAATCAAATATCAGCTTAAAAGAAAGACAATTTATGCCATAAAATGCACGTCAGAAAATGCAGTAAATTTATTTTAATTACGCGAGTTGTGTATGTTGCATTTCTCGCGTAATTGTAACTTATTAGACAGGACAAGTTTTGAAAAGCGCATACAGATTATTTATTACAAAAAAAATATATTTATACCAATAATTTTTTCATATTTTGTTTATAACTTCAGGTAGAATGCGACTAATTTTTATCATTTATAAATTTACAAAACCAAAAACCTTCAGGCTTTCATTTGCTAGATTTTCCTTCCTTCATATATTTTCCTGCCTTTATTATAAAACCGAAGTTTATTACAATTTTATGACAATTTGAAATGCTTTTTTGTTAAAGTTTTGATTACTTTTATAAAACTTACTTATTAGATTATTTTCTTCAAATTATCTCGAAAGCAAAGCGTAACTTATTAAATCACAAATTAGTTGTTAGATCAAGTTATATTTTAAAATTAATTACTGGTATGACGCACTTGAATTTAATAACGTCCGTATAATTTCCGCATTTGAGGCACTAAATTTGGAGGTAATGAAAATATAAACTACTACCAATTCTTGGCATTCTTGTCAAGTTCAAATAGTGCATTCAAGAGTTTTCCATGTGTATACGGTACTGATTAGTGATCACGAGTAATGAACACCTGCGTTCACCCTTGAAAAGTGCAAATTTTGATATGATTCTGTTAGCAAAATCTGTGTTAATCTCTAATTTATTCTTGTCTTGGTATTATCAACAGAGAAATAATTCAATTTTACAATAATTAATTTAGACAAGGCCGATATTGATGTTAATCTGCTCATCGCACTTTCAAGATTTCCTGGTTCGATAATAACTCTTTTATTTAGTATACATTTCTTATGTAACTGTTAATTAACTATCTTTTAATTTTAATAAAATTTCATACCATATTTAGCTTTCTCAAATCATCATTAAATTTTCTTCTTGATTTTTTAATAAAAACCAAATATAAAAATTAAATAATATATTTCTTCAACTACTTTCTGGTTATCATCTTTTATTTTTTTTCCTATGCACCTAATCGTCTTATATTATCTATTTTGCAGATAAAATGATGCCTACTAGTGCATCTTATATAGCTAGTAATTTGTAGGTTAAGGCATCTCGTTTCTAATTCTGCATTGGTAGGATTCTTCAACTATATTTTGATGGTAATTAATGTTGACTTTCCAGGCAAAAATGTTGGTGATAATTTGACCGAATTTAAAACAACCCACTCGTGATATCTTTCACAACGGTATTATGCTAGTACAAAGAATATCTATGACATTTTTGCCCAAAAATAATAAAATGTTAATTGATGATTTATTCCTCTTGCTACCATCAAGGCTTTTCAAATTAAAACAATCTCTTAATGTTTTCTACTATGTGTATTGGCAATTTTTTCTTAATTTGCACAAATGTCAAATAAATAATTAAATAATCCATTAGTGCCTAAATAAAAAAAAAATACTAATACTGATTTACAGTTACGCATTAAATTATAAGTTATCGGGTTATCATCATATACATTATTAGTTGTTTGCAATCATGAAATAAAATCATAAAAATACCCCCTATAGTTACCCCCCACGATTTAGAATTTGTACAACTTTATTATTAATCCTAAACACTAAACATCGATATCAAATTTAGAAGTTGACTAAATAACAGTTTATAAATAAAAAATGTAAATGATCAAGGTAAAATTTATTCTTTTTAAATGCTCAGAAATATTATCAAAATATTTAAATCTTTTAATTTATTTATAAGATTTCAAATTTAAAACAGGAAGTTGAAATTTCAACAAGAATTTGACGAAGAATATTTCCTTTTGTATCAAGAGTTATTAATACTAAATTCTCGCCTTTAAGATGGTCATGCATGGTGACACCCCGTATATGGATATAATACATATTTCTAGGCTTGCACAAGGTCCATAATTGATATAAATGGACATATCTGTACACATATCACAACCTCTTATAGTGAAGAAGTGTGTTCTATGTAAATCGTACTCAATAAATAGCTACCGGAGAATTTATTAAGGGAAGATAAAGTTTGTATGGATTTCTATATTAAGAGCTCTCGAGGTTAAAGGCGGCGTTTTCATTGTTATGGTTTTATTTAAAACCACTTTAATTATTGTTTATCTAATTGTAATTGAAAAACAGTTTGGAATCTCAACATTGCTTATCTCTTCATATATCTTTCTCTAAATTATGTTATTATTTGTCTTTAATTCATTGTTTTGGAAATGATGAGTTCAAAAAGTTTGCTGGATTGGTAAAATATTTGATAAATTTAAGGTTTTCTCACTAGCTAAAATATATTTATAGTCAAACTTAATTACTTAAAATTAAAGTCATCTGAGGAACTTTAACAAAAGCGAAACACATGTTATGGGTTACATACACGCAACACATATAATTTATGCTTTTAATTAACAGTAGCTCTTAAATATTATTCAAAAAATCAGCGGTCACCAACCTATTAAAGCTCGTGGACCACTTAATGTGCATATCATGATAATGGCTGCTTTATTTTTGCTTATTTTACATGTATAGTACTTTAGGATTGGAATTGCTTTAGAAATCATCTGGATTCAAAAGGGTTTAAATAATTGGGAATCTCTATTATTGAGCATCGCTGGAATAGTAAATTATTCTAGTGATGAGCTATCGAGAGACTCAGATCTGGAAAGACTATTAAAAACTATTTGCTCTTTGCTTGTTAGTTTCCAAACGACCATAGTACATAATTGCCATGATTCGCTGATCAACTCGAAGAACTTCAAATAATATTTTTTTGTTTATGTGGAAACATTCGATCCTAATATTAATAATGTTTCTAGATATTTACTCATCTTTCTGGAAGTTACATACATGCGAACTATCAGATTTTCACTTTGTGAGTTTAAAAACTAATTTTTATAGATTATCTTGCTGCTTTTAAATGCTAAAACAAAATTAAAATTAATAATTCCATAGTCTGAAAAGCAAAGCTTTGAAGAATCATCAAATTTGGAAGCTCGCTACCAAAAATGTGCTATGGGTACTATAGCACTGCTACCAAATGTTTATAGTTTATGGTATAGCTTTTCACTAAAAATGCATTAAGTTTTGCTGTATAGCCAAACCCAATAAAAAAAATTAATTTATGGAATTCCAAATGATTTATTGCTTACAAATATGTTAACTATTTGTGGAATAGCTAACACTTAATATTTGTATTATATAAATGTTAGGGAGTTTTGTTATTTAACAAATGCAAAAATTTTCAAATGTTAAAAATTCGGTCTTTTTACAATCTGTCAGGTTGTATTATTTCTTTTGATAAGTTCAAGTTCGTTTATAATTTATAAATGTCGATTATAAATAAAGTTACAAATAGTTCAATACAAGAAATATTTCAGTCACCTATAAGTTAGTTATTTTTTGCTTAACCCTGAATTAACATTTGTGCACCTTCGTGTCATACATCAAATTTATTTTCACTAGTTTTGATTATGAATCTTATATTAAAATATATGATTAATAAGTTATTTTAAAAGTACCTAAATGTTTTTATGATTTTTAAATAACTTAACAAATGCTACCATGCGAGAAACCGGACAAATTTGTCTGCGTTTGGTCACTCCAATAATTTCAAAATATAGTTTATACAACTATGATAAGTCTAAATCAGTAAGATTAACATTTTTAAACATTATGTAACTGTATAAAAAGTATTAAACTAAAATTAATTGTATTCTTAATGACTGAGACATATTTATGTTTTCTGAGTTTCATGTATGGCATTGATATGCAAAACCTCAACATTTTGAAAACGGTAAACCGAATTACAATATTTTATTCACTTATTAGTTTGAGACGATCGCTAGCATAGCGATTAAGCGCATAGACTGATAATACAGAGTAAGAATCATATTAAGGTCGTCTCCATTCGGCAAGCAATGGCAAACCACCATGAAAAGCCTTTGCTAAAAGACTCACCACACCCTGCATAAGGGTAATGGACTGAAGAGAGATTAGTTTGGCAAAACTAACTGTGAGAAATCTATTTACGAGCGCCAACCATTTTAAGTTAAAGCTGCTCTGAGGGAATATCTCAACAAAATCAAAAGAATCAATGAAGGGACATACCTAATCGAACAACTGCTAATGCATAAAATAAATGACTTGGAAAATTTCCAATTATCAATATTCACTTATACATCCAAAATCGTAAATATGATTTATCGCACACAGAAACTGTCTCTGTCTCTGTTGCAATGCTAAGCATAGCTACAAATACAAAGTTGATTTTACAAAGGTCATTTATTGACTATATTTAATAATCAAGATCTCTCAATATCCACATATAACGAAATAGAAATGATTAAAATAACACCTTAATGATAGTCATTAGTCAAATCAAAATTTTGACTACTTTGGAATGAAGTTTCGCCATTTTGTCGATAATATTTTCGACATTGAGACGTCGAGAATATTTTTTTACTATTGGACATCATTTTACATTACATTTTGACATTTCAAAATGATATATTATATTTGACTGCGCACTGTTTCGATCTTATTAATTCTAATCAGTGGCCTATAATAAAAGGCAATCGCTAGGAGCGACTGAACTTCGTTTTGTTTAAGTAACCATTTTTCGCGATCGTATTCATAGCTTAGTAAATTTTTCTCATTGTACACTAATCATGATACGAACCATGTAAGTAAATACGACCGCCAAAGAAGTAAGATTTACGTTGACAACGGTCTCGTGTTTAAAAACGAAATTTATTAATCTTCATATTTTGTAGTTACAAATTTTTATACTGTTGAATACTAAATAAGATATTATAATATATTATTTACAATTTGTCAATAGCGCATTTTTTTGAAAAATTTAATGTGATGCTTATAATTCTTTATTTTAGTTAATATTATCACCATTGATTTTAAAATTTTTTTTCTGATTCTTATTGATTAAAATATTTTTACAATTACCATTGGTGAAAATGACAAAATTACTTTTGAACCTGAAATGATAATAATAACAATTTATTGAAATTAAAAATGAACAAGGGAGCAAACAATTAAAAACTTATATTTTTTACGTCTATCTATCCATATCCGGTTTATGCTGCAATACGCAGCTTCCCGGTTCTCAAACGCCAAATTGGCTTTTGGGTTTTGTTAGCATTTTGCATTTTTTACCTGCAACGAGGAGCAAGCCCGACGTAGAACCCCCAAACCTGGAGAACCAGAGAAGCGGCAAGAATCAAGTTCTTACTTCACCCGGATTCGAATCGGGTATTTAGCGTTCATAGTCAACTATCGTGACCACTATGCTCCGACCGCCTCTATATTTTTTACATACCTTTTTCAAATATTGTAAATTAAAAACAAAAAATGTCTGATGAAAATTTCTGAATTCTAAATTTTCAAACTAGGAAATACTTACAATTATTCAAAAATTTCCAGATGGTAAATTTTGCTAAACGTAGAACTAGCAAAGAAATAAATGAATTGAATAATATATTATAATTTCATCATTATGGCTCTCAATATCAGCAAAATTTCTAACCAAACACATACGGGAGTGGCTATTAATTATGCAAATTGGGAAGATATACAAAATTACTACATTGGTAGGTACATAATCGTAACATATTTTTCTGTAATATGATTGAACAAAATTTTACAAATTAGTAATTTAAGCAACAATTATCGAATTATCGATTTAACTTATACATAGTAATTATTATAATAATAGAGAAGCTGTAAAAAGTAACGGAAGTTAACTTTTATATAAAAAATTTAAATAGTAATTTTACTTTTATTCTCAAAATAGTTTATTGATGTAGTTTTTATTGTTGTTTTTCAATAATTGCTTCTAATACTGTAATTATATTAAAAGATCATCTAAATAATTACATACGTTTGTATATAACTAATAATTATGATAAAATTACTTATTATAACCTAATTTAATATTTTTAGGTTAGAATTTATAGTATATTATCTTCTTCATTTATTTTCCCTCCCAATAAACGTAGCCTCCTTTTCTGCCACATTCGATCCTCAACGTTAAGGTTCGCTATGGAGGACCAACAATTTTAACTTCGATTCCAAAGGAAAAATTTTTAAAAATACTGTTGAATTTTAGGGCAGCTGAACTCAATTATTGTAAAATTGACAATCAGATTTAAACATTCAATTTACCTGGTTGTGAATATTGCAAAAGTTTTTGTTCTCACCAAAATAATCTAAATAATTTTTTCAATCCCCTACGATCTTACTAATCAATACATTAAATATTTTTGACGTTAAAACCATATAATCCTTATGTTATTTCGAAAAAGGAGAGGCCTACTTTCAGGAGCGGACAGAAAACGTCTGAAGAAGAAGAAAATTCTGGCATGTAGAGTGTGAGTTTTTTTTTTAAACCGATAAGATAATTTTTATCATTCTGAAATATTTTGCTTGTGTATCTTTTGTCATAAGCCAAGAAAGTTTTCAGACACTTTTACAAGTTGTTCGAGTTTCTTTTTACAGGTATATGCAAGTGATAGAAATCTTCAATAATTATTATTATACTTCCAAGTATTCAATGATAAAATGATTAATTTATCATTTATCATTGTAACTTGCTCGATATAGTAAATTTTCCAAGTTTTCAAAAAAAACATAATCTGATCTGGAATATGGATTCTTTGAACGATTTTCTAAATTGATACGAAAAATTGTCTATCTCGGGAAGTTTTTTTAAGAATTGCTTGCATGCTGCGATTGCATTATGATAGCGAAACCATAAAACCGATAAGTATTAAAAAGGAAATGTACTTTTCAATAAAGTTTATGATGAATTTAGAATGTGTTGATTTAATCTGGGTGTGTAGTCTTTCTTTCAACTTTTTTATCTATAAATCCATTATGGCTTCTCGGTGACCGATCTGACGCGGTAGCTCGGCTGTCTGGTAAGAATCTAAAGATCACTTATATTAATCACCACCATTTATTGTTGTCACCTTAAGTATGTATATACGATAGATAGACTTTAGATTCTAAACAACTTTCATGGAATGTTACATTAAAAAATAAATACACAACCTACTACAAAGATCGACATCGACAACTCATGTTGCAAAGAAGTTCTCATATTTCATTGTGAGCAATTTGAATATCACTTTGTGTGAAAAATCATAAACAATTAAGATCAATTAATATTTTATTCTTAATTTTAAAAACATAAAGCAAGAGTTCTCCATGCTAATCCAGTTTGAACGGATATTCCGCTCATAACCTTTTTATTGCTTTTCATAATTTATTATTAATTATTTTATCTCTTAAGTCTCTTACTTATTTTCAATTGCTTTCTTACATTAAATGTTATAAATAACTTTAATAAATTGTTCTGTCGTCGTGACAGCTCCCAGTAAGCAAATGTACAAGGCATATCATCAACTATTTTTGATTTATAATTTTCAATGTGATTGATGTTGTTTTAAATAATTCTTAATGTAATTTTGGATATTATTACATTTTTTAATATGAATTATTAAGTTAAAGTTTACCACCCACCTGGATATCGGTATTCGTTAAAGCCATATCAACAGCGGCTTACCGATCGGTAGGCCCACGGCTTGACCGTCGAATTACTGTCGATCGACGAACTTGCATCTTCTACAATTATATAAAAGCTTTAATCTATATACCATAATAAATTCCTGACAAACCATAAAATTTTATTATGAATGGTGTTAAAATTTACATGTAGAATTCAAATTACACTTTTTGGCTGATATCCTTCGCGATGAAATAATAATGATGATGATGGAATAAAAAAGCACAGTGCTTATTTAAATAATTTTCGATAAAATCAATAATATTAAATAAAAATAGCACTCTTAGCGAGGTATGTTGTAAAGTTGATTGGTTATTTTTTCTGATACCGTTTTAAAATATTTTTAAATATTTGCTTTTCTACAACTTCCAAAATTAAATATCCTTTTATATTATTTAACAGTTCTTCACAATCATCATCATCATCATCATCTGCATGTCTAAGACCGGTGGTCCGTTACGTCACTCGAATAATTGGTCGCTCCATCTTTTTTTGGGGCGGCCCACACTTCTTCTTCCTCTCGGTTTGTATTGTAACATTTTCTTTGGCAGTCGGGTCTGATCCATTCTGTCGAGATGCGAAAGAATTCTTCACAATCATTCTACATAATTCTAGCTTAAATATAAATTTTGTTAGTAGATTATACCTCTAAATGTTTGTTTTATTTGCAGATTACTTCAAAATCTTCAGGATTTACCAACTATTAGGATATTTACCCTCAATAATCTATCTTAGACCCATTTGGTCTATCTAAAATTCGAAGGCCAAAATAAGGTAATATTTATAGTTTCCGTTAACTTGGATTGATTTTTTTTGTAAAAAATTTTAAGGTTATATCCTGAGAAAAGCATGATTTTGGGGGGAATATTATTTGAATGTTAGATTTCCGAAATTCTTGACGTACAGAATCACTGTTAAACAGACCACAAATTTGGCGACTAATCACAAGGATTCTATCTAACAATTTTCTTTGCTAAGTCATTCCATATGAAATCAACCAATCGGCAAAGCATAGATTTTGCTGAAACTTTGTGGAAATATTCTTTAGGGTTCTGACAACCAGAATCCGCAAGGATTTAATTTTCGCACGTGCCACTTCCGGTCCACACAAAATAAAGCAATAATTGCAATTGCATGAAAAGTTTTATTTTTGTGCTTTGCGGTTTTAGCTGTAAAATTTTTTCTATTAGAGATGTCTACTCGACCAAGGTGGCATTTTGAAGTTGAAACATGGTAGTTTCTAAAAAAAATAAAAATTTACATAATTTATATATACGTGAAAAATAACAAAGTATTGAAAATACATGTATTTTATTGATTTTTTTTTTTATTTTCAATGGACTCCAGTGTCTGCGCTGTTGAATATAAAAGTTTAATCATTCTCAGATATTAAAGCGTATATATCGTAAGAGAACAAAAATTTAAAATCGACTCGTTCAATCAACCCGTTTTGAAAAAATCTTTGCTTGAAATTTTGAGAATTTGCATATTTCAGACTACAATTTGGACGTGTTTGGTAAGAGACAAAAATTTGAAATTTGCAGGATATTTAGTTCTTACCTTTAACTTCAAAAACCATCAAGGTCCTTTTTGGGCATTGGTCCTCTCGCGAATGTACAGGCGTTTAAAGAGAAGTCTCTTACCAAACACGTCCAAATTGTAGCTTGAAATATGCAAATTTTTAAAATTTCAAGAAAAGCTTATCTTTAAACGCCTGTACATCCGCGAGAGGACAAATAACCAACCAGGACCTCGAAGGTTTTTGAAGTTAAAGGTAAGAACTAAGTATCCTGTAAATTTCAAATTTTTGTCTTACTAAACACGTCCAAATTGTAGCCAGAAATATGCAAATTCTTAAAATTTCAAAATTTCAAGCAAAGATTTTTTCAAAACGGGTGATTGAATGAGTCGATTTTAAATTTTTGTTCTCTTACGATATATGCACTTTAATATCTGAGAATGGTTAAACTTTTATATTCAACAGCGCAGATTCTGGAGTCCATTGAAAATCACAAAAAATCAATAAAATACATGTATTTTCAATACCATGTTATTTTTCAGGTACATATAAATTATGTAAATTTTTATTTTTTTAGAAACTACCATGTTTCTACTTCAAAATGCCACCTTGATCGAGTGGATATCTCTATCGTTGGTTTGACGACCAGAATCCGCACATATTTGCTATGCATAAGGCCCTTCTGGAAGAACTATTGGGCACGTGTAAAGATTTATACTGGGTGACGCAAGGTGAACGTTGTGGTTTGAATTCTTTATAACTTTTTTTTTAAATTGGGAATATTTTTGATCGTAACTGGTGGCCATTTTCTACTTGGCAAACATTTTCCATAACCATTTTTAATGTTGCTTTCAATTGAGGGATGGTTTTTGGTTTATTAATGTACACTCATTCTTTCCAATATCCTCAAAGGAAACAGTCAGGAACGGTTAAATCCGGCCAATACGGACGTCAATTAAAATTGCTTCTGAATGATATCCCTTAATAGATCCATTTAGTTTCTTGCGGTGTACGCTGTGGCCAACCCTCGAAATTTCTAGTCGAAATCGACTCGCATATAAAAATATCCACTCGCTAGAAAAAATAAATAAAAATGGGGGGGGGTCCCACCTACCTAACTTCAAATCCGCGACAGCCCACTTGCGCTTATGACCGCCAACATGCCGCTTGCCAGTTGCCACCAAAGTGAACCTTTTGACATGGAAGAAAACGACTTGCGAGTGGATTTTACCCACTCGCAAAGACCTAATTTTCACTCGCAAATTGCGAGCTTGCGAGTGGGATTTTCGAGGGTTGGCTGTGGCTCCATCTTTTCGGAACTACAGGGTTGGATGGTGTTATACAGCTGACCTAAAACAATAAGTTATACTTATAACTAAGGCTGGGATTATATGCAAATGCATATTTTTAACTATTGATATGAAAACGTCGATTTTTGGATATCTTTGCTAATCACATAAATTAGAGTAATTTAAACCAAATTTTTTTAGGCATATTTTGCATATTTTCGACTTTTGGTTAAATATACCTATGTATGAAAATTCTTGAATTTCCAAATGATTCTGCTGCTATTCGTGAGGCAAAATTTGCTTTAGATCAGCGTTTCTCAATGTTTTTTATCCGTGGAACCTTTTTTAATGTCCTCTTTTATCGTGGAACCCCTATTTTGAAAAAAATATTTTCAGAGTTACCCAAAAGTTCTTAAAATAACAGACAAACAGGATTTTTAAATTTTAATGAGATGAGTGTAATTGCTTTTTATTATTACATTATACCGGGTGACCGGCCGCCGATGTGAGCATAGGAAATTAACATAAAAAATTCATTTTTCTTTAATTCCTGCTTCCCATCAGAACGAATAAGAATGAAAAAGGTATCAATCGAAAGAGTTTTATTTTCCGCGTCTAAAGACACCCAACACTTGATGTTTTGTTCTTTAATAATGTTAAAAATGTAGAATTAAAATAAGCGATTTTTTAAAAATCAGACCAGTTTTGGATGGTTGAACTGTCAAAACTTGCATTTAAAATTAGTTTTCAAACAAAAACAACTGCACTGAATTTAAACAAGGCATCTAATATCTATTTAAAACTGCTATTTTGTCATTTTATTTTGAGTTTTTAACAATGATCAAAGAACAAACCATCAAGTGTTGGGTGTCTTTAGACGCGGAAAATAAACCTCTTTAAATTGATACTCTTTGCATTCCAATCCATTATAATCGGAAGCAGGAATTTAAAAAAATCAATTTCCCATGTTATTTTCCTATGTTCACATCGGCGGCCGGTCACCATATACTTAATATTAGGCGTTATTGATGAAAGTTGTGACAAAGACAATAAATGGGTTTTTAATCCACAATTAATTTTGATGTTGAACCTGCTATTCGTTTGGAAAAACAGATTAATTGCTTCACCCAATGCAGTAAGGTGCTGAATAATTTCCTCAATGAATATCTCTTCTATTTCAACCCCTTCCTGTTATGAAAAGCATTTTATTGTTGGAAAGCAATTAAACTCGTTGGAGCGAATAAAAATTTTCCAAAATTCTATCTTTTTTTTAAAATGAAGAATTTTTTCGTGAGCAGTAAATACACGAGGGGTAATTCACTAAGGTTTAAACCGTACAATGGATTGCAATCCTTATAAATATTGTAGAGATTTTATAGATTTAAACAAGGATTGATTGGATGTTTAGTGAAGAATTTTATAGATTATAATCTGGATTTTGCCTTGATGTACAACAGATTATTGAAGTGATTTCCCCCTCGTAAATACATTTACTTGTTTGCCCTGAAGGGTGAAATTAAGCTCATTGATCTTTGTAAAAATGTCGCCTAAATAGGCAATTTTAAGTAGCCAAATTTGATCGAGATAACCACCTAACCTCAGTTAGAAGAAATGGAAGAGAAGTATGTACACTTCCCATATCTTCACATAGGATTTTGAATAAATGATTATTTAGAGACCGAGATTTTATGAAGTTGATGATTTTTACGACCTCATCCAAATAAAGCACTTAAGTTTTGCGGAACCCTTAAGTCATCTCAGCGGAACCCCAGGGTTCCGCGGAACACAGTTTAAGAAACGCTGCTTTAGATGATCAACAATTGCCTCAGAATCTAGCATTTATATTCTTGTAGATGTATAAACTTGTAGATTCCATTGAGTTGCTGAATCAAACTGAAAATTCGATTCAACAGAGATAATGGGGGTGTAGGGATGCGTATTGGCCAAAAATTTTCAGATGTGATTAGAAAAAATGAAGGATTCGAGGTTCTTAAAAAAATTTCGAATATACTTGGTCAATATGAAGAATCGGTAATAATGGAACCACAAAAAATGTGCAAGTTTAAATTCGCTCCAATAACATCAGTCTACGTTGAAAGAATTTTCTCAACGTACAAGACCATATTGAGTGACAAAAGACAATCTTTTTATTTTAGATAATTTAGAAAAACATAATTACAATTAATATTTATTATCAAGTGAAAAACAGTAGTAATTAAATGCGTTCTCAATAAAAAAAAGTGCTAAATGTTTTTTTTTTGCAAAAATGTTATTGCATATTTTGAAATTTTATTCAACATATTTCACTGCATATTTTATATTTTAACTTGCAATTTTTATGAAAATTGGAGCATATATATGCGCATATTTTAGAATTTTTTATGCATATAAATCCCAGCTCTAGACACTGAAGAATTCAAGCCGCAACGTTTATTTTGCGTCACCATTTATTTGGTTACAATTGTCACTGATGCTGATAAACGTTGATTAGAAGCAGTAGGTACATTTTCTTTTAAGTACGTAATCTATATAACTTCATGTATACTAACTAATATGTTTTTCCAAAGCTCAATACCTATTAGGAACCTAGGCGAGGTGAGATGTTCTTTGCCCTTATTTCTAAGGTTTCTGATATTAAAATCATAAAGCATGCGAAATGGAACTGCTGTATAGATTCTTTGCTACCCTTTAATTAGGAATTTGAAAATATAAGAATTTCAAGAAACATTAATTGGTTTTCTTGGTGCCACAAATTTTGAAATGTAAATTTACTGTTTCTTACCAGCAAAATTCTTCAAGAAAAACACCTCAATAATGCTTTCCGCTCTTGAATAATGATTGAAGTACCTAAATGAAATATTTGTTCTAGAGCTAAAAAAAATCACAGTAGATTTGGAAGCATTTTGAAAACAATAAAAACAATTGGTAAAAGATTCTATTAGAACAGCTAGAGTCAGTATGTATGGGTTTATCTACGACAATTATTACAGCCTACAAAATATAGGTTTAACACTTGCAGAATTGCTTGTAAAACTCAATTCTACATCAAGTCATAACAGTTCAAAAACTACTGTAAATTTACTTGCAAGCCATTTATTACCCAGCAGTGTGTATGGCGCGACTAGGAATAGAACCGCGGAATTCCGCTCTCTAGCCTGCCAGTATATGCTTAACGCCACACTGCTGGCTACATTTTATTTCTGAAAATAGTTGCTCGAAGTTTATGCAAAGAATTTTATACTTTGCAGAATTTTTTACGTTATCTGTTACTGTAGCCGGTGGTGAAAGAGGTTTTTTTAAAGCTCAAATTAATTATAACCTATCTTCGATCAACAATGGCCCAGGAGCGGCTTGTAGGATTGGCAACAATATCCATAGAAGATGAGATAGCAACAAGGAATGTATTAGAGTTCGCTAAATAAAAATCGAAAAAAGTTACAACGTAACTTAATATTAATAATAAAAATGAATTGAAAATCGATTAGTAAACTATAGCTTTCCATTTTATTTTTCTAGTTCTTTTTGCAAATAGGCAACTAATTTTTGAACTACTTGCTCTGAAATGTGAGGTTAAGTAACAGTTTTCTCATAAACTGAGGATACCGTAACAATAGGAGCTACTAAAAATCTAATTTAATATTGTTGTGAAATTTCCAAATTCCTTCATTTCGAACACAAGAGCCCGTCATGAAATTTTAATTTATAATAAAACGATTTTACAATACAGTGCTTTAACTGTATTCGTAAGGATGAAGAACTGCACAATGGCACAAGGCAGAACTTATTTCCGAATCTGCACTCTCATCAAAGATTTTAATGTTTCGATAAAACAAAAATTTATTTATGGAAGTAACCAAACCGCATGATTTATATATTTTTTTCTTTTTTACTACAAAAAAAATACCAAGTGATTAATTACCCTGCCGAAGGCGTTTAGAGATCCTGGACCCAGGACACCAACGTGCTGTTGTCAACTACTTGAATTAAGAATAACTTATCCGTCTATTGTTATGATGTGGGCAATATTATTTTAAACTTTTATGTGATAAAGTAAATAAAAATCTTGTTGAAATTCGCTCAAAACCAACATAGCTGGGCTATTATTAAAAATTTCCAAGTGACATATCAAAAATATTTATGTTACCCATCTCCTCGACTTGTGAAGTGCACAACAATTAGATTTAAAATTTTTAAAATAAGTCACGTAGTAACTTGGGTAATTTTTTCATTGTAAATGGAACTAATTTAAAAATAACTAAACGGATCTCCGTTGTGCTCACAGTCTACTTACTTCTTTCTTAACTGACGTTAGGTCATCTAGGAACGATATCATAAGTCATGTTGGTTTGCCATTTTCTGTTCATTCAATCAATCATGCGTAAAGTCTAGATTATAAATACCTAGGTATAAATTTTTATTTTACATAACATGAAAACTTGATTTTGTATCAGTTTAAATTATTTAAATTAAATTGATCATTACGAAGACTGTGACAGTTTGCTTTAGGTAGGTAATTTCCACTTTGTTACCTTTTAATTGAATACTACTTGGTGATTTGGATGCTTTAGAACAATATTGTAAAAGTAATACCTTGTATGTAAATTGACGATAACGGAATACCATTCCAAGTGGCTAGAAGCAAAACAACGTATACAAAGATATAGAGAGATAACGATCCTCGATAACCTTCCAAACTAGTAAATTACAAATGCAAATCACCGAAAAGGCTCTTTAAGATCTAATTGCTAAGTGCTGTTCGGATCGTTGAAAAAATCCACGCATACCAAAGTGTAACAATGCTACACCTGCGTTGATAAGCTATTGACATCTTCAGGTTGAGCTTCATTAAATATAGTAAATGCGAATTGACCGCGGGTGCGGTGATTATGCTGGCAAGCTATACCTCGTAAATAGACAGATCCATTAAAGGAAACTCCCCCTTTTTGCATCCTAAATGTATTTATGAATGCCCACACAGATATGCTGCAAGTTATTGTGGCAATTTAGATAGATCAGTGCACTATGATGAACAAACGCTAACGGAACGTTGCATTATTCTTATATTTTATACATACTAGTGTATATGATATAGGTTAACATACTCTACATTGAACGAGAAAAATTTAAAAATGCACCACAGATATAAGTGCATTTTACTAGTACATAATGTAAATGCTAAACATCTTGGAATAGGTATAGATAATCTATGGAATGGTGCACTACTTGTCCAGTTGGCGTACTATTGTATTCTTGTTGCCCTCGCCGGAATGTTAGATATCAGAATTAATTAGTTCTAGATGGCTTGCACGCTTCTCAATAAAAAGTATTACGTATTCTATATTACCTTCCTATCTGTATTCTGCAATGCCGCACAATTATTTTTATCTGGTAATTTCTAGATACTTATTACTGCCATAACCATTTCCCTTTTATTAATACATTTTTAAAAAACTTTATACGATATCCAAGACTACATTGTAAGCTAAAATGATTAATGATTAATTTAATTTGACGTAGTGACGAAGTTATTTGGGTGAATAATTTTTGTCAATCGTGCGGTTGTCCTCGCCCATATTTGTTCCATATTTGATAATACAATAGAAAAATAATACAAATCAGCATAAGAAGTTCCGTTTGTAAATCCGGAATATAACTTTGTAGTATGGTAACTACAAATGATTTATTTATTTATTTTATACTACTTATCCTTCGTACCGATATGCACGACGTGTGCCCATACTCCTCCCGAACAAGTATTTTAACCACCTACTCGATTATATAAATATAATAACCCCCTTTTATTTTAACGCAGTGACAATTTACAATTTTCTGATACATCCGGCATTATAATGTATTATTATTTTATAATACTGTACAAATGAACCGCAACACTACCTGATTTACATTAAAATCTATAGTAAATTGAAAATGGATTGGAATTGTTTAAAGTCTATTTAAGTACTTATACCTGAAATTAATTCGTCACAAAAACCAGACTAAAAAATAAAGAATGTTCTTTTATTAAAATTAACACTATAATTGTAATCAATGAGGTAAATTATAAGATTATAATAAAGGGCATAGGGGACACCGGGGTTAGTTGACTAATTGCCCAAAATTTCTAAATAATACACTCGATGGCGCTCGGAGTACGATATTTCATGTATCTGCATGTCATACCTACCATTATTATGAGTTATGGTGATAAAATAGTTGCATATTGAAAAAAATAAGTTGCGTTCTTAAGATTTAGAAAACTGAAAACATCGACGCTAAGTAAATATTTTTAATCTCATTATTTATTAATTATTCTCGTATTTGTAATCTTTGTTGTATTTTCACTTATATTTTGTGGAAATATGCAATGTTGACCATGATTTTAGACATATTATTACTACCGGTGTATGTAGCATTTTGACATGTGGGCAGTAAAATTTTAAAATAGCGAATGGAGTTTTTTGACTAACAAGGGGACCTTGTCGACGACTTTTCCCCGATTGACACAATTTTTAACATACCTTTTAGGAAATAATTTTTTATACTTCAGGTTAAAATTTCAGAACCCGGATTTGAATAAATTTTGATTAAATCGATTTTAAAAATCCAATAAATTCGTATTATAAATTAGGTCTAATGCGAACTGCGTCCAAGTTATTATCTAATTTAAAAAGGTTTGTTCAACTATTTAACCTCACTTTTTGTTACATAATTATTATAATAATTCTCGTAAAATCACGCAAATAACTAGTTAATATGTTACTTAGACATGTTACAATTACTGAGAATTAATTTATCGTACTTTCTGTACGTTTTACAAATACTAACTAGTTAACATAATGATTTCGTAGTTACAAATTGCTACGATAAGGAAATTTGCAAGTTTTTTTAATTTCCCACCGATTCCAAGAACAAATGAGACGAAAAAAACATTTCAGATCAGATTTCACAGCAAACTTTGCGATATGAAACATCAGAAATTATAGCTGAACAAAACTATTGTAAAACACACATACCGGCGAAAAACCATTTGAATGTGACATTTGAAGTAAAGAATGCTTTATAAATAATGTAGATGATTGTGTTTTTAATTTGCTTTTCTTTACAGGTAATCATTGTCGTACATTTTAAACAATTGGGGCACTTGTAAAACACCTTAATAAAGGAAGTAGAAGACAAGTATCGTGAAGATAGCGATTCATCGCAAAAGTGAAATTTGTTGTTTTGAATAAATATTGTAATTAACTTTTGCCAATTTATATACAAATTTTTAATAAAAGGAACAATGATACATAATAGACATTTACTCTTATTGTTATTCATATTTTATTAATTGTTAATTAAAAATGCAGTTTAGGAAAAACTAGGATCTTTCGATTTCGCATCGAGTCGCATGTTTTGAATAAATTACTTTTATTTCCAATTAACAAACACAAAAGTTTAAAAAACAAATTAACTAGCAATTATAGAAACAACACTAATATTTGGTATAAATTTGTTAAAATAAAAGTTTTCCAAAATAGCAATCTTGATTTCCCAGCTTTTTGATCTTAAAATAATTACAATTTGGGTTTCTTTGGGAGTCCACACCACCAAATGGCAATATTTCTTTCTTAAAATGTACGACAATGATTACCTGTAAAGAAAAGCAAATTACAAACACAATCATCTACATTATTTATAAAGCATTTTTACTTAAATTTCAAATTCAAATGGTTTTTCGCCGGTAGGTACCTATGTGTTTTAAAATAGTAGTTTTGCACAACTATAATTTCTGATGTTTCATATCGCAAAGTTCGCTGTGAAATCTGATCTGAAATGTTTTTTCCGTCTCATTTGTTCTTGGAATCGGTAGGAAATTAAAAAAACTTGCAAATTTCCTTATCGTAGCAATTTGTAACTACGAAACCTTTATGTTAACTAGTTAGTATTTGTAAAACGTACAGAAAGTACGATAAATTAATTCTCAGTAATTGTAACATGTCTAAGTAACATATTAACTAGTTATTTGCGTGATTTTACGAGAATTATTATAATAATTATGTAACAAAAAGTGAGGTTAAATAGTTGAACAAACCTTATTAAATTAGATAATAACTTGGACGCAGTTCGCATTAGACCTAATTTATAATACGAATTTATTGGATTTTTAAAATCGATTTAATCAAAATTTATTCAAATCCGGGTATTGAAATTTTAACCTGAAGTATAAAAAATTATTTCCTAAAAGGTATGTTAAAAATTGTGTCAATCGGGGAAAAATCGTCGACAAGGTCCCCTTGTAAGTAGTGACGGGATTTAGTTGACCCTATTATGTTAACCCTGGAACGTCACTGATAATTTTTATTTACATAACCCATTCCCATTAGTGTACAAAGTCCGTTTAAACGGACGACTAACAAATTAGCGCCAATTCGTTAATGGAATGGAATTCAATGGAATTGTCGCTAATTTGTTAGTTATTTTTAATTATTATTAATTAGCGCCAATTCGTTAATGGAATGGAATTCAATGGAATTGTCGCTAATTTGTTAGTCCGTTTAAAGTTTAAATGGACGTTGTACACTAATGGGTTAACTTATATGGTGCTTGTATAAACGGTGACGTTTAAGGGTTAATATTATTTATTTCATCCGTTAGGCACTTAAATATCGACACGGAATTGATAAATTTATTAACCAAAATACCCCGTTCGCGGGGCTAGTTGACTAACTCTATACCTATTATTCTAAATGGGGAAAATAATTTTATCTGGGCAAAATAGAAGCAATCTAATATTTAAAATTAAATTGAGAAAGACATATACGACCTACTCACATATCTAAAATCAAGAAAATATTTTCGGTAAATGTAATAAAAATATACTTAAAAAGTTAGTCAACTAGCCTCGATCTCCCCTACTAAAAATAAACTCATTATTATTTTGGAGATTCTTGGTAAATTTACAAAATATTTATTATATTTAAATATAATAAATATGTTGTAGCCGCTCAATGTTTGATTTTAAAAAGCTTTTTTCTTTTAATATAAACACATTTTTGACCCCCCTCCCCTTATAGACGGACTTGCATGCGGCCCGCACAACATTTTTACTTTTAACCATATAGTATGGGAAAGTTATAAAATCGCAAAAAAAAAGTTGAGATATTGACGGATTTAGAGTCCTTGGGGTCCAACGAGTTGAAAGAGACCAAACATCAACAAATGTCTGTGTGTCTGTGTGTCACTTAATTTTGTGTGCGCTCTAGCGCCCAAACCAATAAGAATTTCATAACAAAATTTCATATTTAGTTCTTTTATATTAAGACTTAGAACTGATTAGATTTTGGTTGAAATCGGTTTACGGAAACTTGATGGTGGGGGTTACGGTGACGCGAGGGAATGGATTAACGAGATGCCACTGTTTTTATATAAATACCATATCATTAATGTATGGTAAAGTCATGGGATGGCCACATCACAAAACCAATGAGGCCGTAGGCCGAACAACCACATCCGACATTTTTTAATTTGTAAGTGGCCCATTGCAAAAAACGGTTGCTCATCCCAGATTTAAAGTAATGCATTATATTTCAGCAATTTATGCTCTAGCTTTCTTCTAATTAAATTTAAAGTTATTTACATTTAATTGTGTTAGATTTCTGTTAATTGTTAATTTTTAATTTTGCACCTTTAATAATGAAACAGTTTTTCCTAAAAATTAAAAATAAATTAAGCAACAAAATAAAATTAAACAAATACTAATTAAAATTTTATTTCTTAACATTACGCAAACATTAGCAAAATTTTATTATTTTCATTAATTCTTCAATTTTAAACCCCATTTTTAATTAATATTTACCATTGTTTTCAAATATCGGAACAGTTCTAATTACGTTGTAGATAAAAATTTGTATGCATCTAAATTTACAGCTAAAATACAAATAAAATTAACATTTCAGCGGTCATAGTTATTCGGTCTTCGGCCTCACATGATGCAAAAATTATTTGATTACTCTCGCACCATCTGCCTTTAAAATTTGAAAGTAATTGCGTTGATCTAGATATTTTCAACATAGGATCCTATAAAAATGTATACTTTATAAGATAGAGATCGGAATAAAGTTCTTACTTCACTCGAAGTCGAACTGAGCGCTCAGCTATAGCAGTCAACACGCTTAACCATCAGGCTATAGATCACCTCGGAATACAAAGTACAGATTTTAAAAGTTAATTTAGGTATTATTTTGGTTTTTTTTATATTATGTAAATACCCCTACAATTTATCGCAGTTTACTACAGCTACGTTATGATTAGTCTCGCTCTAGCAGTTTGGAATATCGCTGCTCATTTACAATTACTTCTTATTATTACAGAAGAATGCCGATCCACGCTTTACTACATTATGATATTTTATTATTTATACTTACTTTATTATACTATTTCAACTCGTCAGTTCTGCTCGTGACTAAAACACATAAAAATTTTATATGAAGATATTTATACTAAACAAAACAAAGATACATAGTGCAGAAAATTATGATTAGAAGATAGAGCAATAATCTTAAAATTGCCACGTGCTTAATTTTTAATATTTCGCATGAGTACCATGAAATCTGAAAATACATTATACTCAAACGTGATGTAAAAGGTAGTTTTCGCAAAAGTGGTAAAAAACTAATCTTGATTGTTGATTTATTATACTGATATTAAATATGCAGGAATCCTTCTTTTGGAAATAAATATTTTCATTTCTTCTAAAATAATATTTTACGTCTACTTTGGATCATTGTCTTGCCTTACTTCAAATTTTAGAAAAACCGATACTCGCGCAGTCGTCACGTCTTCAATATTTTGGGCTAACTTTTGACTAGATTTCCTTCCAGATTTTAAAAATTACACTTTCAAAATATTATTTTTAAATATTTTGAGACGCTAATTTCTATTTGTATCCTCTACGTAATTTGTTTCTGTTTTTGATTGATGATGATTTTTGAAGATTAATTTATTTTTAATAGCTTCTTCAAAAATTAATTTTGATTTAATTAAATATTTGAATTTTTTACGCCCAACCACTTAATAAACCACTAATTAATTCCATTATTAAACAGAAAATTCTTATCAATTATATAAAATCTTGTTTTTTTTTTGTTAATTGTTTTTGTTTGTAAAACCTTATCATTTTGTTTAATTTGGTAAGTTTTTATTCATCATTACCATATCATAGTTTATTTTATTTCTGTGTTTGTAGTCTTTGAGTATGGTTCTAGTAATAGGCCGAAACTGTTGTCGAGTTAATAATTGTTTTTATTTGTCCACAAAAAAAACAAGATTTTATATCCTAATTGCATTTTATGTTTATTCGTTTACTTATAGACCACGAACAGGACTCTTTTGTTGTTCTCTTGACCCAATGGTAATCGTGGTTCCAACGTGTATAAAATGTTTAAGAGCATCCCCAGCATACGATAGAACATGCAGAATCAGTCAAATCACGGACTAAAATAATCTTGTCTATATCGCGATTTTGGCTTTAACCTTTGAAGTAAAACTTAACTTTTTAAGTTTGCTTAAAGTCAAAATTACGATAATACAATAAGGTTTTATGGTCCGCGCTTTGACTTTTGGCATGGTAGACACTCTAGCTTATACTTCACGTTGAAGCTTGAGTTCTGAATTTTGAAGAAGTTAGTCTATTGATGATGACACCATATATTTCAAAGTATTTCCTATAATTTATTATGTTGAACTTTAAATTAAAATTCAAATTTAACATGATGACTTTGTTTTGTTTTCTCATCCTATCCTATCAAAACTAAGCATTTTAACCATTTTATTTATAAATAATTTTGGTCCTCAATAGAATATATTGGTGAAGAGAAAGAAAACTTAATACCGATCATAGAGACACCTTGTCACTTATCCAATAAACTTGACATCATATAAACACTTTAAATTTCAAACAACTCTTACTAAATAATAAAACACATCATAATATACGTGTATGTAGTATTTTAAACGACTATTTGCATTCAAGATTTATTCGTTTTCAATGTCTTTCATTATACCTATTTGAACAATAACTGTAACGTAAAACTCATGACTGCGAGTACATAAATTATATTACTGTACACCTGTCTTGTAGATAATCTTCCATTTCTGATATTTTATTTCATGTTCTTTGTAATCCAGAACTCGACTATGACTGCATCGCATCTTCTTTTCAAATTTTCTGCTTGGATTATTTCCAACGTAAAAAAATGCTAGAATTTTATGTCCAATGCAATTTCTAATGCAATATTGGTTTGGTACCTACCTATATGGTGCTCTATCATGAAGGAACTGACTTTTTAGAATTACGCTGCAGGAGCCAAACATACAAGGAAGATAAAATAACTTGATGTATTAATTAATTATGTAACTTTTTATGTAGTCATTTATCTTCCAACCTCATAGCACATTACAGCGTAAATTATAAATAAACATTAAACTGATTTAATTATGTAGTTAAATATGGAAAGGTAAACTGTTAACCAAATTCAAATTTAATACGTAGGTGTAAATAAGGTATTCTTAAGGAATCGAAACATTCAAACAAGAATTTGATAACAATTATTACTGGACCATTTGTTTCTTATTCCATGGCACAAAAAAGTTTGTATTGATTTAGTATTCCAGCTGTGTATTATAAAAAGGATTTTCTACTTAATATATGGCTTTTAATTGTTATCGTGATTTTTATGCCAACTGTTATTGTTATGATGTAAGCTCATGTTGCGATTCTTCTTTTTATTTCACATAAATTTCTTCTCTTTGTGCAATCAATTAAATTTAAAACAACCAGATATATCTTAATGGTTTTAATGTAATTGGCTATGGGACCGGTCAAGAACGGTCGGGTGAAAAACTTTAAACAAAATTATTCTAAGGACAAATTTTATTTTCGCCAGCACCATCTCAAGACTTTTCTTTTTAATCCTGTCCATGATAATTTGGATAGATATGTTGGCTAAAGTTTTTTAAAAAAATTGATATCGAAAACATAAGAATGAAAGTGAATTTTATTATATTTTTGCTTTACAGATTTAGTTACTTAAATTTTAAATTTTTCCTTAATTTACTTCCTCCACTTTTGAGAAGGATTATATTGTTCTGCAATAATGTTAAAGAAAAATTGTAAACCTGATTGCATTATTAAAAAAATGTAGAAAAATAATGTACCTACCTACGCTATTTTATCAAATTATTGAACTGTACTTACCTTTCGTTTAATTTAAAAATATCATCACAATGCTATGGTATGTGGGCAAGATATGAATCTTAGATAGCCGTGATAAATATCAAACAACTACCTATTACGGTTCACTATTACCCAACTGCTATTACTCCGTGTGCTATGACTACTACGGTGGAAACGATTGGGTTTTCTTCTTGACCAGGCGTTAAAATCTCTAGTAAAATATTATTTTAATATTAATCAAATTCGACAGTTTACCAATCAAATTACCTTGCTATGGTATACCGCATATTATGCACATGTCTAGATGTATTTTTTTTTTGTATTCTTTTTTTTTTAATTACGTCAGCTTTTTACTGCTTTTAACTGCACGAGCCGCAAAATTCTCTTTAGCAGCATTAAGCGTCGCGTCGCGCAGGATTATTCTTGAATGATAATTCGGATTGATTCGTAAGCTAACGTTCTGCTGAAGCTATAAATTAACTGATTGCAAGGCTGCCACTCTGAATATTTGTATTTAAATTCATAAGATCTTTTAGTTGATCGTTTTATGACGAAACGCTCATCATGCAACGCAACGCTATATTATGACGCGACTCTAAAGCGGCGTTCACAATGAAGTATGGTCTTACCTTGCTTCGGTAGGAAGCTAGCAAGAGCCAATCAAAACGGATAATTTTTTAATCATAGGAAGGATAGAAGAAAATACTTTAATCTAATTGGCGCTTGTCAGTTTTCTACCGAAGCAAAGCAAGACCCACTTCATTGTGAACGCCGCTTAAGCGTCGAATTCTGACTCGACTCTGAATATACCTGACGTGTATTTACTTTTCAAAAACGAGTGTTACTGATGAAGACGTAAACCATGTTTGTTGACGTATACTGAACGTGAATTTCGATCAAAGCGATATAATGAAGTACCGAGGTACTTAGTAAATTTGCGTACGCATTGAATTTTATAACAAAAGTATACCATGAAAAATATTTTAAACAATTTTGTAGTTTAAAATAGAATATGATAAATATATGGGTAAAATAAGTTTTCCTAGAAGCTTCTTGTTTTACTTGATATGGCCATCATGTTAAATAACTGCGTTTTAACCCAAGTCACATCCTTATTGATAAACATGAGGTAGATTATCTACATATTTGTGATAGTTATTTATGATCAGCATGCGTTCCCAGGATGATTTCAGATTGAATCGTTCACTGATTTTATTTTGCACAAATATGTAGTGTAATTAAGATTTAAATATTACCATAACAATGATTTATAATGTTAATTTCATGCAACATCTTACTTTAGAAGTTACAGAAGAATACAATTACTTTTTTAGGTACAATGGCTAAACACATAAAATTTAATTTAGAAGATTACTTTCAATTTGGAGTTGAATAGCAAGAAGTCTAAGGATGGAACAAACTTCGCTCGGTGTAGATAACTTTTCAGATGTGATGATAGTAAATAGTTTTAAAGTTAACGTAGTGGGTTTGCATAGTAGTAATTCATTAGCTCGTAAACAATAGTAAAAGTAAGAACAGGGTGGTACATAGTTTATTGTAACTAAAGAATTAGCTGCCGGTGGGCAGTGGATAGCATCACAAACTGTGTCTGCTAATTTTATGACGCCTACTATTGCTTGAAATTATTGGACATTGAGTTGACAGCTAACCTATTCCCTATTCTTGTACATTAAATTATGTAAAACACTAACATTTTCTGTTCTTTTATTACTTAACACGTCTTAAAATCCAAATTATTATATTAACTCCAGAGTTAATAGACGGAGTTAGATGGGAGCTTGGGGGGAAAAAAGCAAAAAATTAGTACCCCCACTCGCAAAGTATGCAATTTATGTTTCCAATTTTATTACCGAATTGGCACCTCCAAAAAGCCCAGCTCCGCCTATGTCGGTTAAGTATAAACATGTAATAAAACATAACATATTGACTAACTGACTATTAGTTGTGAAAAAGCAGTCGCATAAAATGTTTTCCAACCAATATTACAAAACACCGTCATCTGGTGCGTTAAAAATTCATACCGACAAAAAGCCAAGCCAATCACCTTATCTGATATCGATCTGAAATGGATGTTTCGAAATGGTTTCATGTTTAATTTGAGCTAGTTTTTCTAACTTCTACGTTATTTTAAGGAACTGAATCTTACGATTGGAATCGTAAACGATGTAATTAATTACCTACCTATAAAGCAATCGAAAGCTCCACGCAACACGATCCTCGTATCGAACTCGTATTGCAAATGTGATTGTAATTCGCATTGTTTGCATTTTCCTCGCTTAATACACAGTTTGCTTGTTAATGTGCCTGTTATTGCATTTAAATAGCTTATTAGACACCACTTACAATAACACAAAATTGTTTCTTCTGATATGATACAGATTTACCTTATTACTGTATTATAATGATCACGTTCGTTGAAAACTACAATTTTGAACTTGAATAACTACGTAAGCACGTCATTCAGTTAAAGCTCATCAGTTGTAATAATTTTTAATTGAGGTTATGATATGAAAGACCACAACACGCGGTATATTTTTGCAAAACTTTACAGCAAAAAAACGACTACGTGTGTTATGCATTATAGATTTTAAAATCAGACTCAGATCCAGATAATATTTTAACGCAAGACTCCTTATTGACATCTGAAGAAGCAAATAAATCCTGAAGAGCTGCTTTACATGCCGGTCAATGATGGTCAGAAAGAAGATCTCCGATAGCGGCAAATCAATCATTTGATTGTATATACGTAACTCTATGTTCACTCAACGTGAAAGCAATTTGCTGTTGAAACCTATCTTAAATCTTAGATTCTTGAACGGAAATCAGGTATGCACCGACTCTTAATCTAATCTTACAAATTATCATGCTTGCAAAAATTTTTATTAACAAGTGACAACATGGCTCTATAAAATTACATTAAAGTTAACTACTATGGAACCCATCCAGTTCTATCTAAACTACCTAATCGGGCCTACTATTAAATTAAAATTTTATTGGTTTTTGATAAAACTTGAAAACTTTATCGATTTACATACCTAAACCGAAAATACTTCTTTTTGTTAATTCTACATTGATGTAAAATATCTGTGGTAAATTATACAGTAATTGTACAAATATAAAGTATTAATTAGATCAGTCTGGAGCAGGAGTGGCGAACCTGCACCCTCCAGGGAAAAAAAGACACAAAAATTCTCCAGCTGAGCAGAACAAATCTGAGAAATACAGTAGGACTCTATACAGGACACTGCTGCTTAAACAGACATATCAACATCATTGGGCCGTCGAAGATCCTACATGTAGATTGTGTGGGGAGGAGAAAGAAACTCCATACCACCTGCTACACAGTAAAAAAAGCCAATAAATAAACTTTCATTATTTCATTGGTATTTTTATTATGGTAAAATTGACTAAATATTTTAGTCAATTTCACTTAATTTAAAAATTTTACCTACTGGTAAAATATTAGTTGATAAAATTCTCAACCTTGATAGACAAAATTTCTTTCATTGCCATCCATTGTTAATTTCACTTATTTTTTAGCTGTTTTATCAATGTTCTATTTATTACATTATGATGACTGATGAGTATTGAAAAACATAAAGTGCTATTCAATTACCAATTTAAATATGTAAATTCTCTTTATATTATAATATGAATGTTTTAGATCCGTTGGCGTTGGGTAAATAATCTCATTTATAATAATATTTATCAAACTTTAATGGTAAATTTATTACAAATTTAACTGATATAACAAGAGATTTAAAGTATTTTTGTTTACTTCAGTTGGTGAAATTAACAAACCGCATGTTAAATCAACAATGGCTACTTAGGATATTATTTATCTTAATTTAAAGGTACGCGTTGCCAACTCAGGTCGTTGTCGATTTACCATTATTATGAAGTGGACCCTATTTGCCATGCGATTTGTGGCAAATTAACATTATTTTAAGTTAAATTACCAAATTTTTTTTTACTGTGTATGTATTGTCGTGATGCAAAAGTTTAACCCTTTCCCATTAATTTGTCGGGAACAGAATCTCACCCCGATGTACACCACTTGAAACAATAATAGTACCCAGATAACTTTAAGCCGTTTCGCTTCTATCCAGACCACAGATCTACAATTAGTGAGTTTTATGAAGTCAACTAAAGAGTCGGATAAATCAAAAGATATTTTATTTGCTTGAATAAAATTAAAAACGAAAGCAATTTCGGATGTTGCTGACACCAACGTCAAGCGTTGAATAATGTGGTGTAAAGTGTGCAGCCTCAAGTAAAGCGTATTATTTACTTTTAAATTATCAGCTATACGTTTACTTGATGCTGTTATGGTGTTAATTAGTGTGGCAATTATGAAAATTTTACAAATTTTATTATTATTATAAATTGTTCATAAACTTACGTAGTTCAATTACTTGATTACACCCGGTATTCATAAGAAATTTGAGTTGTTGATGCATGCACATGATCCAAGATGGCTTCTCCAGTAGCAAATGTGATGACAATGATGACACCTGCCGAAACCAAATTCTCGCTTTTCCAAATAATTTGAACGAAACCTCGAACGGAAAATTTCCAGTGCTGTGTTATACACCCCACAAGTGTCAGTTAGAACGAATTTCCAACTTGTCCAAAGAAACAGATGCTTGAACACATGTGATCCAAACTAACCTCAAAATCGTGCAATGTGCAGATAAAATCGCAGGAAATATCAATCATCCTCCTTCAAATGTAAGGTAAATCAAATCTGTGATTTACAAAAATCACCAGAATAACGCTTTCGTAATTATTTCAGGTACCTTAGTACGTAAAAACCAAATTTTATCGATAAGGTCGATAATCGCTCGCAAACACTAAATTGTTGTAAAAAGTATGATTTTTGCAACTTACGCGGTTCAAAACACTCGCAAACACTTTTAAATAACTCGTAAATTGGATTCTGAGAGGATCAGAAGCTCTCAAACTAAAAATTGTCGAAATTTTACAACAATTTTGTAAAATCGATCACGCTCTGGTGAGACCTGCTGGCGTCTCCTTTCAAAACTGGCTCGCCCGTTCTCAGCGATGTAAAATCAACTCCGCACACTGCCCATACAAATTTTCATAACCTAAGCAAGTTTCTTCTTTATTGGCGCTATTCATTCGAAATTCAAATCTTCCCGCTCTTGTAGATAAATCACTCATCTCTCGCACAATTTTCATCAGTATACCAAACATTGATAATCAAACAAAATGTGTCATTTGGTGTGTTGAAAGTAACAAAATATCACTCTCATCCTCAAAAATTGCTCTCAAAATTCCTGTCATATATGACAAATTAAAATTTATAACAAAATCATTATCGGACCTCATTAGTCGACTTTTGGATACAACAGTATTTATGTCCAGGCCTAGCCATAGAAAGACTAAGATACCTCAATTATCCTTATACGACAATTGATGAGATAATCCAAGCACCCATCAGCAGTGATGGGATAAACACGGAACTCGGAGAAAATTCCCATTTCAATTCAACACTTTCAAAAATAATAGTAATAATGGAAACTATCTCGTGAATTTTGCACCATTTTTAAGGATCCCGACAGCTTAGATTATTTGTTAGCTTATGTTATTTATTTATTAAGAGAAACTCCTTATAAGAATTTTTTGGTTTATCTGTCTTCTTTTAGAGTTTCTCTTCATTTTACAATTTTGTAAAACTGAGATCTGTGTAAAAAGTGAGATTTTTTAAAAACAGGGATCAGTGATCCCTGTTGAACATTATATTTAGCAAACGCAGATACTCGAATATTTTAGTGATGTCTGGATTTAATTCCCACATTAAAAACGTGGCGCTATATTGATTTACAAAAATTTTAATTTTATATTTATGTAGTAGGTACATAATTGATACAAAAATACTGAGCATGCATAACAAATATTCAATGTTCATTGTCCTTTAGAAAAAAGTCATTTTTTTTCAATATTATAATTTTTCAGAAGTTTCGCGTTTAAAAAGGTAGCGAGGTTAGCTTATAATTTTTTGTGGTGTAGTAGTTATATGCTATTATTTTCTACATAGTTTATACGTTGAAGTTGCTATACCCACGCGTTTTGTATTCATACCATTCATGTCCGTGTTTTAGACTTGCGGCGATTTGGTATTTACGAGCTAAATCAAACAAAAATGTCTTTTATGTAGTGTATTTATTGGAATTTGCGTGACTTTATCCACTTTACCGCTTTTGAAAATTTAAAAATTGAAAAAGTTAAGAAAAAGTCATAAATGTTTCCGGTATTCTATATAATCGATCTTATATGTATAAAAATTGTTAAGTTATAAATCACAAGAATTCGATAGCTTGTTGCATATATTATATTGGATGTCCCATTATACTTGAAAAACGTGGGTGGTAATAGGACTGCGCGTAGTTTTCGATTAATCAATAAATTATCGGCTCGTAAATCAGCGCCTCTCTAGAAATTCTAAACGCAAAATTAATACGCACCCAAAACTGCCATCAGTCCAAATTCAGAAAATAAACATTTTGAATGACATTTTTATTTTCTGATAATGTCAAAATCAGTAACAGATAGTTAAATTATGTATATTTATGGCCCTTTTTTTTATAGGGTAGAGGCGAACCGACGATTATGGAAGTAATCGTATGAGAGAAGTAAGAAGGCTACTCTTGACTGTCTTTCTTCGGAAAAATAATCACTTTAAAACATTTCCAGCTTTAATTCAGAAAGCGTCAATTGCAATTAATTCAGATTAGTCAATACTTCCTACTATGTTGTATCATAGCTGTGTGTCACCAAATACCGAGCATCTTAGCAGATTAAAGTTGAACCTCGGACGGCCTCCAGAGTAAACCAGAAAGGTGGCCGTAACGCTACCGGAAGAACTGATTAATCAGATTTGCAATTGATGCTTTCTGAATTAAAGTTAGGAATAATGTAGTAAAAACTTCTGAAAATGAAGTTTCCAACATCTGCAACGAATAGAAACCGTCAGTAAGAGAAACTGAGTAAAGCATACAAAAATATCAGAACAGTTTTCAAAATTAGAATGAGAGGTTTAGAGACTATATAACTTTTTATTTAAATAATATTAATTTTACTCCTTCTTTTCAGGAACGTATAGAAAAAAATTGAGATATTAATTATTATGGAAGCTATATGACAAATTACTGAACCAAAAATAGACAGCGAGCATACCGCCGTTATTTTAATCAACTACTGTTAATCGTTTTTGACAACAAAGGGAAGTAACTGACCTTAGCAGAAACGGAAGAAGTAAACATTTTTAACGTATGATGGAGGAATTGAAGATTTGTTCAACCAAAAGACGTTAAGTATAATTTGGGATGTCTCGAATGTGATTCTGACAAGATAAGGTCACAACTCATACAGCCCAAACTACTATGCAGCTTAAAAAAAATATTTTTGAGGAACGTCTCAAATTTCTTTACTACAAAGTTTTTATTTTATAATAAATTATTTTTAGTACCTTGTAATAAATAACATCGAATTGATATTAATTTGTTACTTTTTATTAATGGATTTCAAGTTTTTCTTTTCCTAATTTTTATTTTTCCCAACTGTTCAATAGTTCAAAATTAAACCAATTCTTAAAACGTAAGGATAACTTTTCCAATCCAAATATCTTTAAAATGTATCATAAATTTTCAAATCGAGAAATTAATAATAATTGATTATTATTAGAATTTAATAACAATTCAGTTAATTGAAGATAACAAAATTAATAAAAATATTTAGAGCTGTTGGCTAAGTTTGCAGTTTTCCTCGGGAAAATTAAATAATAAATGAAAGTGGTTTTTAATAACGAAAATAATAAATCATCATTTTATGTGATTTAAAATAGTAATTACCCAGAATTATTTAAAGGTTTTATGCTTCAATAATTATTACACTAGAAGTATAATTTAATTAGCGATGGATCTTGTACATTTAATAAATTCTGAAATACTATTAATTTAAAATTAAATAAATTGAAAAGTAATCAAAAGCCAGTCTGATAATAATCACACAAGTTGCAGTTGCTTGTGGCTGTGATTGACATAAATCAGATAATAATAAAGTTAGTCTGAAGTGAAGTTGGATAACGGTAATCACTAATCAAAGCACGTTCAAAAACTAATGATGGCAGAGTTACTCTGCAAACGAAGGAGTAATGGAATCCATGTATATTTATTTATTTGTAGAATTTTCAATTAAAAATCCACATTCTTTTAATATTTTCAATTGCGATCTCTGGACATACACAAGGTAAATAAAGGTTATGAAGCTGTACATAAGATACGGAGTATTTTAAGTATTTTTTTTATAAAATAAATGTAGGAGCGAGTAAATTTTTGTTTGTTGATTTTTCCTGTCTTCTATAATCGGTGACTATGGCTTAGGAATCCAAACGTAAAGCATTATTTTGAATATTATGAAGCAATTCCGATAGATTTAATCAGAAATCAGCTTTGATAATTTGGGTCTTACTGGTTCAGTTGTTTAATTTTGGAATTCTACTGGCCTGTTAAGTCCCAAGTTATTAAAAGCGTTATATTTCAAATCAACATATCATACTGATTCTATCCAGATCCAAGGTATTCAAGGAAGTTGCAGTAATTTTGGGGTTTCTTAGTGGCATGTGCCTATTCATTTAGTTGCAATGCCCTTGGAAATCCCAAATATGCGCAACATTCTACAGAAGAATTCAACTGATTTGGAAAAAAAATGTTTAAAAAAATTAAAAACAACACAGCCTGCGTCCAAGTGTCTTCTTTTAAAAAATATATACTTTTGTGCAATTTTTTTTAGTAATAAGCAAAATAACAGTGATTACGAAAGTGTGTTTTCCAATTCTGAGGATTCCTCTTAAGAAACGATAATTAAAATTTAATCTCTGGTTAACTATTTCGAATCAATAGAAAACTATTATTGGTACTAATAGACGTCAGTCTGTTTCTATTGGTTCGAAATAATTAATCAGTGTTTAAATTTTAATTGTGATCGTTGAAGCCGGCAATTAAAGTTTTGAAAAGAAAATGAAAAGTTTGCTGTGTTGAAGAAATAGTTTATTATTTATTCAACCAAATTATACACCAGAATTATGAAATTTTGTATTCAAAAGTTTGTCTGGCCAGCAAGTTTCTTAATCAAATTATTTATACTTTAATAACTTAGTAGATTTTAATTATTAAAGCTAAAAACCGTATATAAGTAAGCTCAAAACTTCGTGTTTTGGTAATTATTAACATGGAGTCGTTAACAAATACTGATGCTGATACACCAATAGATTACTTTAGTAAAGAAAGAAAAGCTCTGACGGTGGTTGGAATATCTTTTGCTGAAAATACATCAGTTGTATATGAAAGGACTTTCATTACTTTCTTTGTTTCTACATTAGTAATTTATACCATATTGGATACAATTGAAGCAACAAAACATGATTTTGAAGTTGTTGGAGGTTTAATGGTATATTTAACTGCAATGCCGATAGGTGAGTAAATTAAATAATATATTGTATTACCTATAAGTTTATTTGAAATACAAAAAATACAAAAAAAAAAAAATTTGAAATGTTTAATCGCGCTTGTGTTTCACTTTTGTTAAAGCTCTTCAAATGGATTTAATTTACTGAAAATTATTAAGCTATTAAATAAATTAGAACATTTTTATGAATTTATTAATGAGAGTTTATCGAGTCTATAATATTTCTGTTTATAGGTCTAGGTAAAGGACTGGCCGCTTTTATTAATAGAAAACGAATAGGCGTGATTCTGAATAGGTTAGGTCGTCAACCATGTACCGCGGATTTCAAAAGAGGCGGTGAAACGGAGAAAGAATTATTGGATGAATGTGTATGGATTACATCGTGGCAGGTAGGTACTATTACTATGAGAATAGAGTGAAAATTTTCATTTGATTTGTTTCTGTTTCATCAGCATGTTGATATTTGAATTTTATTGAACTGCGGCACTAATACCTCGTTTCTCATGGTCGATGCAACGTCAGCACGCACTTGTGATAAATGTCCCTGCGTTCAAACAGCAACATTCAAAAGTCCGAGGATCCGTGTGGTTTAACGTGAATACGTCGTCGATGGATACCCGTTCTCGCACAGGTCTACCGATCGGATTTGGTATGAAATGGTTTGGAATGAAAATACAAAAGAATGCAATGTTGAGAGATCTCAAACAAGTACCGCATTCTTTAAACTGTCTAACGTCACATCCGACAAACGATCTTTGCAACACCTCATATTGTTCCGGTTTCACTGTTTTGAGATCTGTATATAATCGGTATATAATCGGCAAATCCGATCGGTAGACCTGGGCGAAAACGGGTATCCATCGACGACGTATTCACGTTAAACCATACGGCTATGTCCCCGAACTTAGCCTCGGTTTCTTGGATCCACATTTTTTTAAGTCTTTACAATTCAATTCATGAGATGGATTATTATTCCTCTAGAGCCACTTTTTTCCTGTACCTCTAAGATTACAATAGTGCAAGAGTAATCAGCTAGACCATGCATAGAACCGAAGTTTTAAGCTCCATAGTCTATCGGTGTACGCTTTACTCTATAGTATAAAGTATAGAGTCTATACTGTGTGAATGATGATTGATGATATGTTTAAAATAAATAATCAACTAATTAATTGATATTATATATTTCAGTTTAAAATCTATGCGGGTTTTGCTACCGCTTCAATTGGATCATCACTTGCAGTTGCAATCATTAATTTGATTTTTAATAATTCTGCCAGAGTATTTACATATGGACCACTTACCTTTTTGGATTTAAATTCGGGTTATAATTATATCATATTAACCTTTTATCAACATTTCAGCATAATTGTGCTGGCTACTGCTTACGTGTTTTCTGATTTATTAATGGCTGCCACTTTAGCACATGTTAGTTACCAATTTAAGATGGTACAAAACAATTTTAAATGCATTGTTAAAAATAGTTACCATGATATGATGATGGTATATAATAGAATAATAACTAATAAATGATAAATTTTACTACCAAAATTTTAGACGGAAGTGGGACAAGTTTACAGTACCGACATTGACAATAGTAAAATTAAATGGAAATATTTAGAGAAACATCTTGCAAAGGCTGTACATTACCACAGATATATTATTGATATAGCTGTAGAATTAGAACTTATTTTAAATAAGTTGCTACTATTTGTGTTTCTTGGAACGTTGAGTACATTATGTTTTTTAATATTTCGAGCAAGTCAGGTAAGTTAGTAAACTAGAATATAATATTGGGCCTAGACATTTTAACCCAATTAAGTGGATAGCCTTTATTTATGCCAAGTTCCGAACAAGCTGGTTTGGTTTCTGTTCTTCGGGAATCCACTGCATATACGCATTATATAAAAAGCTCTTAAAATATAAATTTTTATTAAAACTAAATTTTCTGGAGACAAAAGAAATCTCGTTAATCTCTTCATGCCCATCTTTTGAATTGAAAATAAATTTGTAAGTGATATTAGTTAAAAATGGGGTAACAAGAAAATGCTGTTAACCAAAATCTAATCTGAAAGGATTTTTGGAAATTTAAAAATAATAATAAATTAGTACACCTACAAAAATGTAAATTAATATTTTTTTTTTTTAATAATAATAAAGAAAATTTGGTTTGGGCGTAATAAAATAATAATATGGATTTTGTAATTTAGGTAAAATTTGAAATTATATAATCTACTGTAGGTAGTAATTTCATTTTTTACTATTCCAAATTGTTCATTTTAATCTTTACATTTCGAAAAAATATATTTTCCAATTTATATTATGCAATTTTATAGACAACAAATCAATTGATGCTGATCAGAGCCTTTATGGAAATTGTGTCAGCTGTTGTACAAGTTTTAGTAATATGTTTTTGGGGAGAAGAAATAGTATATTGTAGTCAAGAAGTTGGTCAAGGTATATATGAATCAAATTTTGTTGGAACAGATATAAGATTTCAAAAAGCAGTGTTACTAATGATTCGCAGAAGTCAAAATCCGCTCAAACTTACGGCTGGAAATTTTAAAGTAATTAGCTTAGCTACTTTCACTTGGGTAAGTAAATAAATATTTTAAAGGTGGCTACAAAAGCAAATATTCTTTTATTATCATTTATCAACCACAGGCACTTGTTCCGACATAATTATATTCTTTTTTGTGAATACCAATTGAAGTTTTCTATAATATCTAATAGTTTGAAATTATGGTTACTGACAAGGGGTCACTACAGTGAGTATGTCGCCAATCGAGATCCCAATTTTTTTGGTGATTCTAGTTGCTAAAAATATTATCAATTTTTCGAATTTTAGTCGATTGGCCCTTAGTTCTTGAATTATGAATTTTTAAAAATACTATGGTGGGTTAACTGCTATTATTATTAGTTATTATTACAAAAAACCGTGGTGGTCTAGCGGTTAATAATTTGTAATGGTAATTCGTAGGTCATTAATTTTTTAATTCCGATAATAAATTACATAATTTAAAGAAAACAAATTTGCCGGGACTGGGATTAGAACCCAGTACCTACGCGTTACAACGTCCATAATGCTAAGCTTATGGTAAAATCTGCCTTTTCAAAAATTCATAACTCAAGAACCAAGAGGCAATCGACTAAAATTCAAAAAAGTGATAATTTTTTTAGCTACTAGAATCACCAAAAAAATTGGGATCTCGATTGGCGACATACTCACTGTAGTGACCCCTTGTAAGACTCGCACTTGGATAGGTGACCCATGGTGATGATTGGAAAATTTTTCGAAGGACATAATTTAGTTATAATGAACTAATCTTTAATTCAGTGGCTGTGGTTGATGGATTCTTGAAAGTGAAATGATTTAACTATGTGTAAAAAAAATATTGTTAAATATGAACAAAATTATTTGAAATTCAACCAATTTGAACCAAAGCACGATCTTTTCATAGGTTTTTATCGTAAGTTTTAAGCTAAAATTTCAAAATTTCTTTTTTGGATTTTATTCTAATTAAATTTTTACACTTTCAGGGCAGAAAAATGTATACCAGATTTATAGTTAGTTATTAACAATCGTAGTTTATTTACATTTTATTATGATTTCCATTTTTCTAACTTTAATTATTATTCTTCTAGATTTTAAAAACTTCCTATTCTGCATTTATGATAACTCAACGGTAGAAACTAATACTGACATATTATATAGACACAACACTAAAGTCTTTGCAATAAAGACATTCGTAGTGAAAAACTTAACTGTTATTAGTACAGGAGCAAACACAAAATGGAAGATAGAGTACCATTCTGCAATTTATAAATATTGATATAATCAAAAGTAGTCTGTAACAAACTTTGTTATTGTTGAAACCGCACGCAGCATGTATCAGGATCATAAAAATGAAATTTTTTTTCGAAATACTAGTAGTTTATGAATGCAAAATAAAATTATTTTTTTTCGTCCAATTAATATAAATTACGATATAAAGTCTTGGTTTTTGGTGGAAAAATAAAAACAATGTGTGTTAAATGTAATTCAACAATTTATGAATATGTTTAGTATAAACATTGCTATACAAAAATAAAGGGTCACGAAAAATTATTGTATTTTTTTAACCTATAAGCATTTAGACCTTAGACATTTGTCTAAACTATCCTCATAGCTACCTGATGTAGTAGATGCTTGCACTTTGGTCCACTTAAAAATTTATTTTGTACGGCTGTTAACTCTTGCATGTATTGTAATCCAATCTGCAATCCAAAAGCAATTCTAAACTTCTGCGCACTTCAAAAATTATGAAAATATTTCAATAAAAATCTTATCTTCTGCAGTGTCAGATCCTGACAGGGAGTGAAGACACCGCTGGATACATCGCATTAACTGACAGAAATCCTCCAAAGCATGACAGAAGCTCTGCAACGAATTTGAAACTAGCTCTGTGGCAATAGATTCAATCTCGTCCATCCCCAATAGAGCTCTTGGCTGTAGTCCACGTCCAAAAGGTCTAATTCATGAACCTACAAACATTTTAAAATTTAATTTAATGTTGCTTCTAATGTACAGATATTTTGATTTATTATGCCTATCTTGCAAACAAAGTTAACTTTTCATCATTCGAGAAAATAGTCTTCTCGATCTCTCCTGCAGAATAAATCCTTTTTATTTTATCAATAGTTGAAATAGTCCCTTTATGGAGCCCATTGTTACCCCAGCTACGTTTTTCCAACTTTGCACTTTTCTTTTCTCAAATAAATAGTAGGGGAAACTGGTCCAAAATGATCCCTCAGGGTAAAATGATCCCTTGGTATGTGTATAAAATGATCCCCTCATCATTATAAGATATCAAAGCTAAATGTTTCTGACACGGACGAAGATGCAGAAAATGATGTTGAGTGCATGTGTTGCAACTCAAAATATTTAAGATCTAAAAGTGGGGAAAGATGGGTACAGTGCCCAGTACCAACAGTCGCGTTGATCTGCAATTGTCGTGTTTCGACTGTCTCAACATGCAATGAAACTCGTAGTTTCATGACAGGTAATATGAAAACCATATTTAATTAGTTGTTTGGTATTATTGACTCCAAGAATTAAAAGTTGCAAAATAATTATTTTATTCGACGAATTCTTATGTATTTCGATCAGAAAAATCTTGTGGCGCTGTAGGTTTTTGTGCAAGTATGAATCTTTATCTGGTTTTGATAAAAATTTAATTTTGTTCAAATATTCTGAAACTTTATGAAAACATTAACTCTGTTGTAATAAAAACAGGAAAAATTACGAAAAAATTCTAAGCCCTACGATGCCTTAGTTTTTCAGTTATTATGATTTCAGTGCAATTTTTCATTTAAATTTTTTGATAAAAATTAAATTTTGTTCAAATATTTTGAAACTTTATGGAAATATTAACTATGTTGTAATAAACACAGGAAAAATAACTAAAAAATTCTAAGCCCTAAGATGCCTTGGATTTGCAGTTATTTTGATTTCAGTGTAATTTTTTATTTAAATTTTTTGATGAAAATTAAAATTTGTTCAAATATTTTGAAACTTTATGAAAATATTAACTATGTTGTAATAAACACAGGAAAAATGACTAAAAAATTCTAAGCCCTAAGATGCCTTAGATTTGCAGTTATTTTGATTTCAGTGCAATTTTTGATTTAAATTTTTTGATAAAAATTAAATTGTGTTCAAATATTTTGAAACTTTACGAAAATATTAACTATGTTGTAATAAATACAGGAAAAAGAACTAAAAAATTCTAAGCCCTAAGATGCCTTGGATTTGCAGTTATTTTGATTTCAGTGTAATTTTTTATTTAAATTTTTTGATGAAAATTAAAATTTGTTCAAATATTTTGAAACTTTATGGAAATATTAACTATGTTGTAATAAACACAGGAAAAATAACTAAAAAATTCTAAGCCCTAAGATGCCTTAGATTTGCAGTTATTTTGATTTCAGTGCAATTTTTGATTTAAATTTTTTGATAAAAATTAAATTGTGTTCAAATATTTTGAAACTTTACGAAAATATTAACTATGTTGTAATAAATACAGGAAAAATAACTAAAAAATTCTAAGCCATAAGATGCCTTGGATTTGCAGTTATTTTGATTTCAGTGTAATTTTTTATTTAAATTTTTTGATAAAAATTAAAATTTGTTCAAATATTTTGAAACTTTATGAAAATATTAACTATGTTGTAATAAACACAGGAAAAATAACTAAAAAATTCTAAGCCCTAAGATGCCTTAGATTTGCAGTTATTTTGATTTCAGTGCAATTTTTGATTTAAATTTGTTAATAAAGTTTGTAGTAAAAAAAAAGCAGTGGCGTAACTACCGGGGTGCGCGGTGTGCGAATGCACACGGCCCGTCAGTCTTAGGGGCCCGAAGGGCCCGGAGCTATCGAAAAAAATTATAAGTAAAAAATAATAATTTTGGAGAAATTCAAAATTATGAACTTGAAAAATTTTTGATGTAAAAAATAATAACTGAACAAATTAAAGATTACGAACTTTAAAAATTTAAAACCAAATACTAGTTAAGATGGGTTTTGTAGCGTGGTTATACCTTTGTTAATAAATATTATTAACAGGTACTTATAGTAGTAGCATTAGTCGATGCAGAAGGTTTATTCTTTATTATGTAAAATGTACAGTTATTGAAATATACCTACTTTAAGATTACCTTTTTAAAATTTTGTAAATCTTTCGAGGATTAGAGATTAATTTTACATTATCCAAATAATATTATTTGTAATTTTCTGACGAAGGTCTTAATGCAAGATCGAAAGCTCAAAATATAACATTATAATTATTCCTTAATTCGTAATTTATTAATAATTAAACATATATATTTTCACGAATTAATAATAAACCAATTTTAAATACTTTAAATATAGTTTAAAAAAATTAATACATTTTCAAACACATAATTTGAAAATGATTTAAGGCACGTGTACTAGTTTTTTTTTTAATTTTTAAAAAATGTAGTAACTACCGGTAGTAGTAACTATTCGGTGAACAATTGAATGATTGATATAAGATATAAACGATTGAACAATGGACTGTTACAAATTTAAAAAAAAATTAGTACACGTGTCCCCCCCACCGACCCCCATAGGTATTGGGTGTTCGCGTTTGGCTCAAAAAATTTATGGTAAACCCAGCTTTACAGTATACATTTTTGAAATTTATTATACAATGGTCTTATATAGGGTGTTTTTTTAGCTGCATGAGAACTTTCAATAGGGATAACAATTGAATCAAGATTGCTATGGAAACAGTTTTTTGACATTTGTGTTTAGCAAGGTTTGGCATTTGATAATGCATAGATTGACCATTGAACAATGGTCGCAGATTGGGCTCACAACCAATTGGAAGTGGATCCATTTTTTTACCGTAAAATTTTGTTCAGTGACGAGGCACATTTCCGGTTAAATGGGTATGTGAACAAACAAAATTGCCGTATATGGAGTGAGACCAATCCGGGACGTTATCTTGAGACTCCATTGCATCCATTAAAATTGACTGTTTGGTGTGGAATACACGCCAACGGCATCATTGGTCCATATGTCTTTCGAAATGAGGAAGGAGCTACCGTTACGGTGAATGGTGTGAGATATCGACACATGCTCAATACATTTTTGTTTCCAAAACTTCAAGAGCTAAACATTGACAACTTATGGTTCCAACAGGATGGTGCTACGTGCCACACAGCCAACGAAACCATCAATTTATTGAAAGGACAATTTGGTGACAACATTATTTCAAAACGTGGTCCTATCAATTGGCCTCCAAGATCGTGTGATTTGACACCTCCAGATTATTTTCTGTGGGGGTATGTTAAATCTATGGTTTATGCTAACAAACCAACAACTCTAGAAGCATTGGAGGCTAATATTCAGCAAGCCATTTATGAAATAAAGCCAGAAATATTGGAAAAAGTGGTCAAAAATTGGACTGAACGGATGCGCTTCGTAACCATTAGTCGTGGTGGTCACATGCCGGAAGTCATGTTCAAATCATAAATGCCTTTAACTGTACTTTCATAAAAAAATTATAACCAAAACATTCCGTCAGGTTTTTAATGTTTTATTTCATTTTGAAGTTCTCATGCAGCTAAAAAAACACCCTATATTATCCCTGCGTTCGGGGAGAAGCTACTTTTTCTATTGCTACCAAGCATTTATTTTTTTCCTTCTTTTGAGCTTCCAGTCGCTTCCAAACACTTTGTCTCCCTACCAAAATGTGTGTGGCGTTTGTAGCGACTAAAAGAGCGGAGCCAAAGTGTTTGGAACTTTGGAAGCTCGAAAGAAAGAAATATGTGGTAGCGAAAGTAGCTTTTGCCCGAACGCAGGGTAATATATCTCTTATATCAAAGAATGGAGTAAAAAACCAAATAAGAGTTTATATCTCAAATAAATTATAGCTCTGGTGAGTTGCTTCGTAAACAGAAATTTGACGAGGAACAAAAAAAGCAAAGTTCCAAAAATCACCAGTTTCTTTACATCTAATTCTGGCATAGATGATAACATTGAATCCGCTCATTCATATTCGAGTTCCTCGGGTATTGCTGAAGTATAAGATAGAGTAATGGCAAGCAATCAGTGTAATTCAAATTTAAAATTTTCGCCTGCGACGCTTAGGAAGATTCCACAAACCCGCCTCGCACCTATGGCGCTAAAATTTGCCCAGCCATAAAAACTGTTTGCCCTATCTGCATTTTCAGTTTGAAAATGACTACGTTTTGGTCGTCGTCGTGAGCTGCAAGTGGAACGCACCCTTAATAATGCTTCATTTTGTATTTATATGCTTTTTATTTATTTTTGAATTAAATAAAGTTAAAATAAAATTTAATGTGACAGTTTTTATAAATTTTGTTTTCGTTAAATAAAATTTCTAAGTAAAAAAATCTGAGTATGGGTGGAGGGGGGCCCGTTCCACAATTTGGCACACAAGAAAATTTCACGTTGTTACGCCACTGAAAAAAAGTATTAAAATAATAACTCGTCTGCGGTGTTGGTCGTGGTATTTGAACCCCGGGCACCAGGGGTTCATGTAGGATTTGTGAAAATACTTAGAGAGGGGCCTCAAAATTGAATTGCGCCTGGGGCCTCATAAGTTCTAAAACCGCCACTGGTTAAACGATTAGTTGGACGCTTGGTTGAATAATTGATTGAATGATTGGTTGAACGATTGATTGAACGAATATTTATTAACGGAATATCTCCTTTATTTGAAAGATTCTGTAGTCTTGTGACAGGCGACTGCATCACATAGTTTGTTCTATGGAAATTGGTCAAAAACAGATCAGGCTTCCGAACGGAGCACGGGTGAGCCCAAAAATTGATAGATTGTAGCAATGAAGGACAATCGATACTGTTGTTCAAGAATTTGAAAAAAAGCAAGTCCAGGTAGTTTCTTCTAGTATCCAATCTTGATAAGCCATGGTATCCCAGCAGCAAATCGTAATCAGTGTCAAAGCAGATATCAAACCTGAAACAAATTAACTTGGCGTATCTTCTTTGAAGTTTTTCCAATCGAGAAATGTGCATCGAATGGTGCGGATTCCAAATCACTGAATCACTTAATAAATCCCAACATTTTATTGCCTTTATTGATAATGTCGTTCAAATGCGATATAAAACCAAAATTTGAATCCATCGTCACACCCAGATCTTTAAAATTCGAAACATTATCAATAACATTTCATGACATGGTAGCCAAAATTGAACGATTGATTGAATGACTGGTTGAACAATTGATTGATCGATTGGTTGAACGACTGATTGAACACATTAAACAGCAATCACAAGATTTTTGCATAACTTGAATGAAAATGAACTGCCACAACACAATGATAGCTTAAAGAATTTCAAATAGTTTTTTTTTTTTTATTGACTTCCTCTAATATATTACAATCTGTCTATTGACAATTAGTAAATGATTTGACAATAAATAAATGGCATAAAAGGAGTTTGCCCAGTGGCTCGCCCCCTTAACATTCAATACACGTGTGTGCTATGTCAGGTCCTTGATTGAATCACCTCAAAATCGATGCCGCAGATCCATTGGGTCGTTACGTTTCAGTCTCCTGGTTCGATTGGCTGTCAGCAGGTCCACTGCAAGAGAGTTGGGGTGATTTTGTACACGATCATAGTACCTGGTACTGTGTGAAGTGATACATTCTTCGATGGTAGGGATTTCAAGGTCACGATGGATTACTTGGTTAGGTACGAACCATGGAGCATCAGTTATGGTTCTTAGAATTTTCGATTGAAAGCGCTGGATTTTAGCTATGTTGGAATTACTCGCGGCTCCCCAGAGCTGGACACCATATGTCCATATCGGCTTCATGATAACTTTATATATGAGCACTTTGCTTTCGAGTGATAATTGGGATTGACGATGTAATAGCCAATAGTGTTTTCTAAATGTGTGACCCAGTTGTAATCTTTTATTCCAGATATGTTTACTCCATGTTAAACCTCTGTCCAGGTGTATACCCAGGTATCTGACTTCTTCTTTCTGCGGCAGAGAATTTCCATTGAGCTTTACAGGAGGACAAGTGGCTCTTCTATTTGTAAAGGTTACGTGTACTGACTTTTGTTCATTCGCTTTAATGCGCCATTTCTTTAACCACTTTTCCAGCTTGTCTAGATATATTTGTAATAGAGCGGACGCTGTTAATGGATCCGAATGAGACGCCAAGATTGCGGTATCATCTGCAAAGGTCGCCACGACTGTGTCTCGGGTTGTTGGTAGATCAGCTGTAAAGATTAGGTAGAGGATCGGACCAAGCACACTGCCCTGTGGGACTCCAGATTCGATGGGCAAGAGTGAAGAGACCTCGTCCTGAACTTTCACAAAGAAATGCCTATCTGTAAGGTATGACTTGAGTACTTCGTAGTAGGTATGTGGTAAGTATTTCTTAATTTTGAAGAGGAGACCAGGAGTCCAAACCTTATCAAAGGCCTGAGTTATATCGAGGAACGCACTGTACAATATCTTTTGTTTTCCATGTATTGCCTGATTTTGTTGACGATTCTATGAACTTGTTCGATTGTTGAATGCTGTTTTCGAAATCCGAATTGGTATTTGGGTATTATTTTCTGCTTTTCTATGATTGGCATCGTTCTTCTCAGAAACAATCTTTCGAACACCTTTGACAAAACAGGCAGCAGGCTGATAGGTCTGTAGGAGCCAGGTTCCGTTGGGGGTTTTCCCGGCTTAAGTATTAAGATTATTTGGGCAACTTTCCACTGCAAAGGAAAATATCCCGTTCTCAGAATCGAGTTGAAAATCATGGTAATAAGTTTGATAGCATTGTCTGGTAGTTCCTTTAGAACTCTCGCAGTTATCAGATCTGCTCCTGGGGATTTTTTGATGTTTAGTTCCTTTTTGAAGTGTGATATGACTTCTCTTTTTTTGATTTTCTTGATTGGCATTTCCATTTGAAATGGAGTGTCGAGAAAGTCGTGGATTGGTTTATCTTCGTAGGGAACTTCTGATGGGAATGGTTTAAAAACTTCCACCAAGTGAGCGGAAAAAGTGTCTGCCTTTTCTTTATTGCTTCGTGCCCATTGATTTGTGGAGGTTCTGATTGGTGGGATTGCCTGTTGAGGTCTTTTGATTTTCCGGGTTGCTTTCCACAGTGAGTATTCTGTTGCCTCAGTTGCTGTCAATCCATTTAGGTAATTTTGAATCTCTTGATTTTTGTTGTCCTTCAGTAAAATCTTTAGTTCCCGGACTGCTCTGTTAAAGTTAGTTCTATCGTCAGGTACTCGAGATATCTGCCACTTTTTCCTTAATCTTCGCTTTTCTCTTATAAGTTCTTGAACATGTTTTGGGCAGCAGTTTTCTATTTTTTTATTTGTGTATGTTGGTGTAGCTTCCCACGCTGCTTCTTGTATATTTCAAATAGTTAAAAGCTTAATAATAATAATACTCTTGACCGCCTCGACTTAATTCACCGTCAGTGGAACTTGCATATGGGATAACAGTGACCCAAAATATGTCACGACATAGTTAAAACAGCAATCTTTAATATGCTACATTAAAATTGTTTTCAGTTTCAAGTATTCTTAAGTGCTGTAAATGAAGTTTTGTTTCGACCATAATTTGAATGATTTCAAAACACGCGCCATTTAAAGCCAATGATATTTTTCTTCCATTGTTTCCAACCACTGAAAGACGTCAATTCTAAATCTAGGTAACTGCGCCAGCTATTGAAAGTTGTTGTCCAAATGATAGATCGGGCCAGTATTTTTACCATTTTTATATTGTTTGACTAATTAATGGGGTTTCAGGGGTTAAAAAATATTGTTTTTGTTTTTAAATTCCAAAAACTTCAGTTTTTATTGCGCTTTTGATTTTTTTTTCAAAAGTTGAATAACTTTTTTGTTTTTTAGGCGATTTCAATAATTTTTATTTTATTTTCCTTTTTTAGCTTTCTTTATTTTATTATAAAAAAATGCTCATACGCGTCTTAAATTTTACACGTTTAAAAAACATGTAGTAGATTAAAAAATAAAATTTATAAAAAATCTAAGAAATTACAGCAGATCCCTAGAGCATTTCAGAAGCAAGATGCATACATCTAATGAAAATATGTTCCGCTTTAATAATTCCGTCAGTGCATCGCAGTTTTTATAAAAATTTAAAACACTCGCAAATATAAGTACATGAACACGATTTTTAAGAATCCGACTTTGAGTTTGATGAATTTTAATTATTTGTTTTTAATCACAACATTTTCATTTCAATAACAGATCAAAAATAGCCATGAATTTTAGCTAATTTGATTTTGTAGTTCTCACAAAAAAAGTCAAGTTATTAATATTAACAAATGACAACATTGTCTAATCAGACATAATTAAAACAAAACCCAAATAAAAATATTTCTTAGTTAAATTTAAACTGAAAACGTGAATGAAAAACTTAATATTTTCACTTCACAGTTTGGCTGGTTTGGCATAGAATTGACGATATGATGATTATATATTATACACTTCTCATGTTAATGATAATAATAAATAAAATCAAGCATTTTTCATAGAATTATTTCTTTAATTTGATTATCCAAACATTGAACCAACTTGTGTGTTTGAAAATGAATCGCATAAATTACTCCTAATCTTTCTGTTTAATCAAAAAAAATAATACACTTTATATTAATAATATGGAGTTTAGAGGAGTGAATTACAAAAGTTTTCATGTATACTTAATATTACTTTATTCAATTTCTCCTAAATATATCTGTCTATCTGTTGAACCAGAAACAATTATTGGCTCGGTAGGATGAAAATCAATATCATTGACTGTACCATTATGACCAGGTAATTTATAAATCAAACGTCTCGTTGTGGTATCCCATATATACACAAATCTATCGGCAGAGCCAGCACTAACTTTACTACCATCGGCAGACCAAGAGCACCGCAATAGGTTTTTATCCAAATGATGTAAATGTCCTAAATTAAAAAATATCAAACCAATATAAATCAATTTATTTTCTCTTCAATTACCTGTAAATACTTTAACGCAACGTTCTTGAGGAGCATAAGGTCTGATATCCCAAATGCGTAAAGTATTATCCATCGAATTTGAAAGTAAATAAGAACCATCGGGACTTAAAGATAAACCTGTGACGGTGTCAGTATGTCCATGTAAAGTGTAAACAATTTCATTTTTTCTTGCATCCCACACTTTTATATCATTATCAATCCCTCCACTAAAAATTTGTTCCGCTGTGTCATTGTAAGTAACTGCTGTAACCTAAAATAATTGATGTTAGATTCAGAATATAAAATTAAATATGTCTTTACCTGATAAGTAGAATTAATTGCTGAAATATTATTTCGCTTACGTATATCCCATATACGGATTGTTGAATCATCACCACCAGACACCAAAGTTTGAGGACCTCTTCGTGTACCTTAATGAATACATTATTAGTACGAAAGAATGAACCATTAAAAATAACATACCTTGAACTGAATTAACAAAATTAGTGTGCCCTTTAAACTTTTTAATTCGTTGTCCCGTCACTATGTCCCATAAACCCAAAGTGTGATCTGTACTAGCTGTAAAAACTTGACTACCATCTTGTGTAAAATGCAATTCCATTACCGCTCCAGTATGGCCCGATAAAACAGATATGTTTTCACATTCACCATAAACAGACCACAAAACTAAAAGCAATACATAGAATTCAACATTTCATACAACAATGAGAACGAATTAGCTTACATATTCTTCGATCAAATCCTGAAGAAGCAATATATTGCCCTTCAGGATGAAATTCCAACGAAAATACTTCTCCTTCGTGACCTTCCAAAAGCATAGTAGGTGCAAACAAATTGGAAGTTCGTGTTACCTAAATAATTTAGATATTAAAAAGAATATTGATAAAATTAAACGCAGCCTAACTTACGGCTTGTACAAGAGCTTTGTTTTTGTTGCTAGAAACTGCAACTTCATTTTTATTACGTTTTGTGGCAGGGACTAATGCAAATTCATCCGCTTTTCTTTTTTCGGTTACCATTTTGCAATTTATTGAACAAGGATACTTATATCACCGGCAAATTAATAAATACACAAACTTTTTAAGGTTACGTTTATTGTACGTTTATCACTTAGGTTTATCCTATGGGTTTATCACAATCGTTAAAAGTTTAAAAGTATTCATAGAGGACGCCCCAGAGTTTTGAAAATTTTTAATCATAGACAGGGGCTCAGTTATTTTTAGCAGTTTCTAGATATGATATTGGAGACCATTTTGTTCCCAATTTTCAGGCAGAAAAGTATCAATTTTAGGCAAATATGTACTCCGACCACCATCCGCAATATAGAAGTTGGATTAAAGTAAGAAATAATGAAAGATATTTCGATTCGTCCTTTTAAAACAAAGTGATGCGCCACTGGTCATCTAGGGATTTTAGTTAGAATAATTGAGAGGTTGGTGGAAAAGTGCTGTTATGAAAACCAATTTTAAAATAAAGACGTCAGTTAGGTCATCGTGTAGGTGAATTCTTTAAATCTTAAATTTTATTAATACACTGAATGGTGAACAGGTAAAAAAAATAAAATGGATCAAGGAGATAGTTCGGTTACGTGTTCTGTAAAAATGGAATGGCTAAATTCCCAAGGCACAATACAACGTAAGCAAGATTATAAGAGTGCCGTGTTAAGGTTAATTAGAAACGAATTTCAAGACATGTTTGTGGAAGTTACAGCCGAAAAAGCTGCACCAATAAGACTTAAATTAAAAGATATAAATGTACATAATAAATTTATGCAGGAAGGTAAAGCTTCGATAAAATTTCAACAAGTCAAGTGCACCATTTTCATTTCTAACGCCCCACCTTCACAGCTTTTAAGTTTTTTGCGTACAATTTTTATTAAGATGACTGGAGATAAGTCCAAGCCTACCAATACGTCGATGCGAAACCAACTTTTATCAAATAAACCCAGCTCTTTTGAAGAAGTAAGTCCAGTTACATTTGCCGATCTTGATAAGGCAAAAGCCAAATTTTCAAAATCAACCGATACAACTCCTTCACCTTTAGCTAAGAAACGTAAATTAAGTGAACGTAACAACGACGTTAGAGCCCCAGCTGCAAAAAAATTGTATTTGTCGTCTCCAACTTCAAATCAAGTTTTAACCAAAGAACAACAGGAAGTTTTGGAGGCTTGCTTATTGGGCCAAAATGTTTTTTTTACCGGTAGTGCTGGTACAGGAAAAAGTTTTCTACTGAGAAAGATTATTGGCTCTTTACCTCCAGCTGTAACAATGGCAACAGCTTCCACTGGTAAGTTCCACTTTTTAAAAAATTTTATTAAACTTATTTTCAATGTTGATTTTGTTTATTTTCAATTTAGTAAAAAATAAGTTTTTGGCATACTCTTCTTCAACTAAAACTGTGCGACTATTAATTTAATTTATGTATTACAGGCGTTGCTGCTTGTCATATTGGAGGCATTACATTACATCAGTTTGCTGGTATAGGCGATGGTGAAGCTACACTGGAACGAAGTTATCAAATGGCATCAAGACCTTCTCAATCACAAATTTGGCGTAAATGTAAACACCTAATTATTGACGAAATATCAATGGTAGATGGCAACTATTTTGAAGTAAGTAGCTCAATTTTGAAAATTGATGAAAATCTAAATAATTATTATTCATTTCCCAGAAAATTGAAGCTGTGGCGAGACATGTTAGGAGAAGTGAAAAATGTTTTGGTGGTATCCAATTAATACTGTGTGGTGATTTTTTGCAATTACCTCCAGTTGTAAAAAAAAATTTTAATTTGAATAGAAACAATGACATTCGTTTCTGTTTTCAAACTCCAGCATGGGAAAATTGTGTTCAAGCATGTTTCGAACTAAAACAAGTTCACAGGCAAAGTGACGCCGAATTTGTCGAGATTTTAAACAGAATTCGTATTGGTTCTGTAAGTGACGACATGGTTGACAAATTGATGGCAACATCAAAGCAGAAAATTGAGCAAGATGGGATATTGGCCACACGATTATGTTCGCACACACAAGAGGCTAATACTATCAACGAATCAAAATTGAATCAATTAAAAGGTGACAGTAAAGTATACGATGCACAAGATAGTGACTCGACCGGAACAAAATTATTAAATGAACAAACCCAGGTTCCTCAAAAGTTAGTATTAAAAATTGGTGCGCAAGTTATGTTACTAAAAAACGTAAATTTTTCGTCCGGTCTGGTTAACGGAGCTAGAGGAGTTGTCATTGCATTAAACGATGGATCACCTTTAGTTCGCTTTAGAAATCAGGAATACAGTGCAAAAAGTGAAAATTTTTTTATTAAGACTGCTTCTGGTGGTACGTTTTCTCGTAAACAAATACCTCTCAAATTAGCTTGGTCATTTTCCATTCATAAATCACAAGGACTAACATTAGATTGTGTGGAAATGTCGTTAGCTAATGTTTTTGAAGCAGGACAAGCTTATGTTGCTTTATCCAGAGCGCAGAGTTTAGATAAATTGAGAATTTTAGATTTTAAAGCATCTCAAGTGTGGGCAAATCCTGACGTACTTAAGTTTTATAAACATTTTCAACGTAAAATGGAACAACTTAAGTTGATACCACTAGGCATTAGGAAATTAACAAATAATTCAAAAAAGGCAGTTAGTAAAAGTAAATCTCTTGGTGGAAAAGTAATGTCAAAACCTTTAATCAACATATCGTGATGCAATATCAACATAATGTGATGCACTTCAATTGGTTTTTGAATATTCCAAGATAATAAGGTTAAATAAATTAGTGATCTTTGAATATTTGATAAAATTAGTATTACTTTTAGAAAATGACTTTATAATATAAATTATTTCTTTAAATATTTTTACAATTATTTAATAAATAAAATAATATATAGTTTTGTTTAATTTACCTACTCTATTCAATAAAATCGATCGTAATACTTTTTGTGCAGAGGATAACAAAAAATTGAAAATCAAAATTTCTTGATATTGCAAAAATATCTCTTCTATATTGGCCAATATTTCCTCAAGCTTACGTATTTATTAAAATACAACAATATTGTTAATATTTAGAAAATATTAATTTTTTAATTAATTAATAGAAGAGATATCTTGGTAATATCAAGATATTTATACCTACTAATAGTAAAGTTTGCATTTTTCTTACATTTTCATAAGATTTTTGGGGATTTTAAGATTCAGTAATATCAGTAGCTGATGATTAGGGTCCGGATTTGTAGGCACTAAAAAACTTGAAAATATGCTCTAAAAAGTTCAAAATAAGCACTCAAATATGGGCTAAAAAAAAACAGACACAAACGAAGTATTATAATCGATTGAGCCTATTTTGAATCCGAAATTCAAATTTCAAAAAACTGTAAATATTACCACACATGCTAATACGTGTTACCGAAAATCTCGAATATTTCCAAAACTATTTGGGTACAAACGAAAATAATGTTTGCACAAACGAAGTACAATCGATTGAGACTATTTTGAAACCAAAATTCGAATATAAAAAGGCATGTCTCTTCCCCCCCCCCCCAAACTTAAAATTGAATTATCTCGAAAACTATTTTGGTACAAACGAAAATAATGTTTGCACAAACAAAGCACAAACGATTGAGACTATTTTGGAGTCAAAATTCGAAAAGGGGGATCCACATGCACCTTCTTGGTAACATGATCAGAGCAATAATATTAATAGAATATTATGCAATTATTGCACTGAATCACCCACATTTGACAAAAGCAGATATAAATTAAAATTATTGTTTTAAATAATACAAAAGGCGGCAACATCAGAAAGAGAATAATTAAAATTATTTAAAATTCTATTACTTGATTTGCTAAATATGCAAAATATATACCAATATAAGCAAATAAGCATTTATAGGCAACAAACCGCCAAATATGCACTTAAACTCAAAATATGCATTATAGGCAAAATAAAAACTATATAAAACGATTCAGAAAGGCGTAAAACATGCTCCCCTTTTAAAATTTTTCACGTGCCTGTACGCAAAAAAAACATGCAAATGCCTACAAATCCGGACCCTACTGATGATATTGAAATCAATTATAGTTTGTTTAAAGTAAATCTTTAGAAAGAGGAAGCTTATTTAAACTTATTTAAGAATCTTGATCTTTTCGAAATTTAATAAAAATAAATTTTAAATGTAACTGTTTTAATATTTTTAAAATTTCACATAAATAATAAATCAACTAAGCAGCAACATTAACGTCCACTGCTGGAATGTACCTCCAAACATGTCCCGTACTTAAATTCAAGCTGCCACCCGAATTATCTGGTGTGGAACACTGAATATCCATTTTGTACTGTCCAGGAGTAAGAAACAAAACATTACAAGTATGCCATGCACTGCTCTGCGGTTCCAAAACGTTAAGAACTTTCCTAAATAACAAAGTAAAAAAAATGTTTAAAGTGAAAAATAATAAATTAAAATATTACTTTGTACATCCTATAATAGCAACTCGAGCTTCCAATCTATAATTATGAATGCCATTCTGATGATCTTGATAAAACTGAATAGAAAGCATTAGGTGACGTAAAGGTCGATCTAAACTGTTGTTTATATTAACCCTCACGTTTATACAATCGCCTGCATCACAATTTACTTCTTCTTGTGGTTTAATAAAATCTCCATTAATGTTGATTTCTATAAACAGTAAGTTACTAAAATTCAATTTGCACTTTCAACAAGTTTACTCACCCCAATTTAAAGGTGACATACGAACAATATCGAGCATATGTGGTGTCAGCGTAATCCCTTTTAATGTTGCTTTACCTTTAATATTAATGGAAAGCAATTGCCATCTTAAATCTACAAGGTTGGCTATGTGTTCGGAACAAATTTTATCCAAGTCTAGGGCGCTGTTTTGATCCATGTAAAGTTTAGTTAATTTTGATAAAGGGCAGCGATTCACTGGAACCGGTACACGACAACTTTCATGACCTTCGATGAGCATATGCTTCGTGGAAGTATAATACAGTTCCATCTCTTGTGACGTTAAGTTTGCTATATCTAATACTAGATAAAATTGTGATGATCTACAAAGAAAATTACAAATATTTACATTAAATTTTGTAACGACTTACGTTTCAGCTGGTAATACATCCCAATTTGTAACTTGCAAAGAAGGTATCATTTCCAACGTTATAAATACAGATGAGCTACGACAATATCCTGTTGTTAGTCCAGTTCCTCCACTGTAACGAAACTGTAGTTGACCCTCTATGATTGCAGATGCAGTGTGTTGTGGCAAAGTAAGAGCTCCGGGTGATCTGTATCCCGTTACCATGCTGGACTGTCCAGAATTGGAAGACCTTTAATGTTGCCAAAATAAAAAATACAATGCACTGAAATAAAACTCCATAGTACCTAAAGCTAGCATTCAGTTCATTTCTTCTGGTGGCATGAAAACTACTACCCATAACGTGAGTGGGCGAATTTAATCGAGACGGTAATGAACTTGGACCAACTGACATGGACATAATGCTACTAGCATGTGAACTACCAAAAACTCCACTACTTAGTTCAGGTTGACCAAACGAAGTAAGAAAATTTGCTGCCGAATATAAGTAAAGTGTTAAACATATGGACGAATTTGGCATCAGTGGTAATTGGCTGTCTATGTTTTCTTTAGACCACTTAAATATCTGATCCTGTAGAGAGACTTCCAATACGCTTTGTATCGACACTTCCAGCATTTCGATTGGCACGTTACTTGTATTTGTTATCGTTATTGTACATTCACTACTTTCTCCATAATATAAACTAATGCTTGCAGAGGTAACAACATTTTCAAAATTTTGGAAAGAGGAAAACGTTGCACTTTGGGGTAAAGATGTTTTAATTTCCATTGTCGGTAGCGTCGGAATAACTTCTATGTTGTACATTGGCAAAAAATTGGGCATGTAACGTAATCTGCAATTAGATTTAACTCCTAATGTGTGTGTACTGTAACCTAAAATTTCCAATTCTCCGTTTTCTTTTGGAGTACCATTTAAAGTTAATGAAGTCGGTGTGTCTGAAGGTAACACAATAGTTTCGGGTATCGATTCGAAAACAACACCAGATGTAAGAAGTCTCATATTTGATACTTTCAGTTCAAATGGAAGAGGATTGATCAGTTTTAAAGTAACCTCGCATACATCGTTTTCTATCCACAAAAATTCTGCAAAACAACTTTTGTAACTTCACGTTGTCAATTCATTTTACAAATTATACCCATTTTACTCTGCGGTTTATTATTTTTTCGTTCCAAACTACCAAACTTAATTGGAGTAAATAAAAATGGACCCAAGTCTTGTTTCAGTGCTTTTATTTTACGGGGTTGTAAATGAGGCTTTAAATTTCGTAGAGTGAATCCAATACAAATTGGTATGTTACTTAAATTAGCTGGAGGTATAACTATGCCATTATCAAGAACTAATGGTACTGGAGCACCTTCACATTGTGATGACAACGACTGCAATGTTACTCAGATTATGATTTTGTAGTTCGATATAGAAACATATTAACATACCTGTAATTGTACAGCAAATTCTTTTTGATCTGAAGGTGACAAATGTTGCCACATTGTTTGTAACAAGAAGGTCATGTGTCTAGTCGCTAATGCCGAATGGCCCATGCGTTTTGCAGCTACTACTAATTCTTGAAGAAGCTGGATTTGTAATGTTGGCCAACCTAGCAGTAAGCAAAGTTTGACAAACTGCTCTTTTTAACCGATTTAAACATAGAGACTAGGGTCAAAAGTTTGGGGGGGCTTCAAAAAATTTTTTTTAAAAGGGTGGGGCGAAAATTGCGCCACAGGCAAAAAAAAATTTAGATTTTATAGGTCAGCAACGCTTAGATTTGAAGTTAGAAATTATAAAAAGATGATTTTGAACTAATTTTTGTGATTCTAGGGGCAGAAAACTAATTTTTGAAAAATAGTAAGCTTCTCAAAAGCCTGGCCTAATCCAATTGTATGTACCTACACATTTTTAATTAAAATCTTTAATGAAAACTGCAAATTGTATAAAAAATCAGATAATTTTATTCAAACTCGACGCTAACCTCATCATTTGCTAATCAATTCAAGTTTCTGTCCCCACTAAACTGAAGTATCATATTATGTAACAAAAACAATTTTTGCAAATATAAGTAGTACTATAATTATTCGGTAAATAATTAAAATTTGTTAATGTTTATTATTTATTTTGAAAATTACCACACAATTTTTTTAAAAAATTCAGTTTTAAGTATAGAAAAATAAGGGGGCAGTTATAGAAATCAACTTCGTAAGTTAAAATACCAAAACTAAAAATAATTAACAAATAATAATCCCGACTACTAAAATACATAAATAATAGAAATAATCGGGCACTTTATTGTATTTCATTACTACAAAGTTTCGGAAGTCAGGATTTTTATTTATTGAATTATATTTTAAGTAAATGTATTATTATAAATATTTCTAATTCTGTCAGGCATCTAATGAATATTTTTCAAAGAATCCAGCTCAATAATTATTCGTGGTAGTCTAAACAACCTGACTCCACTTTATGTGACAAAAGAAATATTAAGTGGACTTGAAATTATTGAAGACTTACCCATTTGAATTTCACTCATACACATTTCCGTGGGATCTAAAGTAATTTTATGTCCAGGAAAACTTTGTAGAATTAAATTATAGCACTGATTCCAATTTGGAGTAGGATTTTGAGGAGAGACGTATCTGGTGGCAGCTAATCTTTGGCAAAAAGCAGCTTTTCGAGTAAATCCAATTTGCAAATAAAGATTTGATAGCATCTCAAACCGTTGAATTTTTTCTTGCTCGGATAACGTTAGACTTATAAAAACTACGTTTTGTAAAAAACTTGCAGCTTGTAGTGCGTGATTTTGTTCCACAGAAATTCTGGCGGCTTTAAAACTCGCCTCCGTTTCGATGATACCTAAAAAAACATATTTAAGAGAAGGGTGATTAAAAATTGATAAGTATAGATTTTTACCAGCATTTTGATATTTGCTATAGTGAATTATAGCTTCTCGATATTTTTTTGATATTTCTTCAGGTGGTAACATGTTTAAAATGTCTTTCTTGATAACCTCAACCGGAGTGGAAGCGGAACTTGATTTTTTGGGTGAACCCTCTTGCAAACTCGCATTACGATGCAGAGAAATACTTCTTTGTATATTAGGATACAGAACTATGGCGGAAGCTGCACACAAACCTTCATAAGCGGCCGCTAACCACAACCAATCGTTGATGGATTTCAGAGTTTCGATAGAACTATTATAATAGTTAACACTTTCAGATAATAAACCTGATTGTAAACATAAATCTCCTAAATGTTTAGTCATGCGTCCGGTACAACGCTTCTTATTGTTACGCGAATCCATATCCAAACCAACGAAATCTTTTTTCTCAAAGGGGGCCAGTAGAAGCGACACCCTTTCAAGTTTCTCTCTAGAACGCTCAAGTCTTTTCGACTCCAAGACCCAAAACAACGAGTTAATAAATTCGGTCAACTGGGTCTCCAAATCTGAACATGGTTCACATTCGTTATAAAACAAGGCGCGCGTTTTAAAATTACTCGGTGTAGTAAATTTCTCCCTTTCGGTATCATTTTGTTTATCTTCATTCACACTTGTTTCATCGGAACTACTGTTATCCTCGGGATATTCACGTTCGTCATTAATTCCAAACAAAATACACCGGGAGTCGTACAAAGTGTTTGTATATTTAACTTTCAAACTTTCGTGCACTCGACAAATTTCATTTAATTCGACTTGAGAGTCGTACTTTCCCAGTGACACCAATCCCAGTAGCCTTCTGTGAGTTTGAAAGTCACCCCAATCGTTATTTTCAACAGGATATTCTTTCACATAGCGAACCAAAATTTTCCTCTGTTGTCCGTGCGAATCGGTAATCTTAACATTGTTGACTTTAACTATTCGATCATAAAATTTGTTAAAAGTTTTAGCTTTTAGTTGGGCTCCAATTTGCTTTACTAATATTAAAATTGCAGCATGATCGTGAGAATATTGTTCATAATCGGGATGAGACATATTTGGTTCCGATGTTGTAGAAGAAAGTATATAACTAACCGATGAACGCATTTGATTATTCAGCTTGACTTAACTTGAAAGTTTTATCTTTAAAATATGCAAATTATTTAATAATCGACATGAATTCATAAATAACTTTACATTTTATTTATTTGTTACTGTACATCTTGACAGCTGTCAACTTAAAAATTTGAGGTTAGATAAATATTTCCTCCTTCATTATATACGGGATGCAAACAAAATTTAGAACAATTTTAACTTTATTTTAATAAACTATGCCCCGGTATATATCTACGACGACGCACATACGGGTATTTAAACGATCTACGCGGCCAAAAGTCAATTTAATAAAATGCAAAAAGTATGAATGAATTTTTGTTATCAGTTATCAGTAACATAAAAAACAGGGTACAGGCACATCTGAAGGCCAGCCCAGCGAGCTACCTACCAGATGAAAAACAACAAGTAGTATAATATGCTCACAGTGCCAAGAAACTTGACACAGTTACTGATGATGGTAGAACTTGGTAGAACACTGTAGAACAGGTCAAAAATGATCTCAAAGAAGTTAAAAAAGCACAATTTATTGTACGTGTAAGTTCGAACTTTGTACGTGTACTTTTGTAATTATTAATAGAGGTGTAATTGAACTGAGTATCACTGCTAAACTTGTAGTTTGTTCGAGCGCTGGTGGAGTACATTTTGTAATGTATTTGGAAAATTTGGAAAATAAGGATGCAAATTCAAACCTACTGCAAATCTTAACAGATAAGCAGATAACTATTTAAAAAGTTCGGTTTCTTTCGAGCTATTTTACTTTCTCCTGCTTTTCACGCTCTGCTTCCCCCTACTTCCAGAAAATATATTTTGATAGCTCTTTTTTCTCTTTTTGAAAATTGGAGTGAATTTCAACTTGAAAATTGGTGATTATTTAAAGATCTGGCAACACTGGTAATGTAAACTAACCCTTATTAGATGTCAAAAAAGTATTCGTGATGATCAAGTAAAGTTTATTATTGAATTGTTAATAAAAAGGTAAAAGAATTCATGTTTGAAGAAAAAGTGTAAGGTATGATGTCTGACGCATTTTCTAAACAAGAGTTCGTTACATTGATTTTGCGTTTAACATTGGTGTCGGCAGCGACTTTCTTTGGTATAAAATGGGTTATGGGCCAAGTTGATCCAACCACTAAAAGTAAAAAGAACGCCAAGAAACGAGCACATGAGCAGCTTAAAAGGTATTTACTAAATCCAACATTTTCGTTGCTTATTTACAAGTGCGTTTGCATTTAGGTTAACTTCTGGTAATGGGTGTACTCCAATGTCTGTCGATCAATTCACCGATTATGAGTTGATGATTGCAACACATCTAATTGATCCCGAGAATATTTCTATAACGTGGGAAGATATAGCTGGTTTAGATTCACTTATACAGGAAATCATCGAGACCGTAATTTTGCCCATTGAGAAGAAAGAGTTATTTGCAGATTCACAATTGACACAACCACCCAAAGGTGTGTTACTACATGGTCCTCCAGGTTGTGGTAAAACTTTAATTGCCAAGGCAACTGCCAAACATGCACGAGCGCGTTTTATAAATTTGGATCTTTCAAGTTTAACCGATAAGTGGTATGGAGAGAGTCAAAAATTGGCTGCTGCAGTTTTCACATTGGCTGTTAAATTGCAACCGTGCATTGTTTTCATAGACGAAATCGATTCTTTCCTTCGTATGCGAAATAGTACAGATCATGAAGCAACGGCCATGATGAAAGCACAATTTATGTCTTTTTGGGATGGTTTGAGTACGGATCCGAATTGCACAGTTATTGTTATGGGAGCCACCAATCGTCCACGCGATTTGGATAGAGCTATCCTGAGACGAATGCCCGCCGCTTTTCATATACCCATGCCCAATTTTCAACAACGTAAGAAAATTTTAGATCTTATCATAAAATATGAACCCATCGCTGATGATGTACACACAGAAATATTAGCAAAAGCCACTGAAGGTTTTTCCGGCTCAGATTTACATGAGGTTTGTAGAAAATCTACCATTTATAGGGTGAGAGATTTTATGAAAGCGAATAAGATTAGCAATACTGATGAAATTCGTAGAAATTCTGGATGCGAATCTGAGGACGAGTTTCACGATGCTCTCAGACCTATCACAATGGAAGATTTGTTAAAGTCACTTGAAAAGATGAAGGAATCGAAAGTGCTGTGTGGTACAAGTATACAACCTATAAACAGAATCGATTTAGATTAGCGCTGGCTTAATAACGTAGCATACCATTTAGCAAATTTTGATGCATGTTTAGCAAATTATGAAATATTTGAAAAGTTGTTTGAACGTGTTGTGAAATAATTGAATGTTGATTTTGTTACATTTTATGTAAATATTATAATAGAAAATAAACTTGACATTTAAAATTTTTCAACTGTGAGATTATCTTTTAAGTGCCTCATTAATTTATTATAAATGCTGTACTCTTTTATAATTTTGAGTTACCTGTTTTAAATATAGAAACTTAAATGCTTTTGTAAAAAAATTTGAATATTGAATTTTTTAATGTACGTTCCATCAAGTTTTGGAAATAAAGAAAACTATGGTCTTCTTTTAGTAAGCTTAAATTAATTTGTATGTGTGTATAGTAAATTAATGCTTGTATGCTGAGGTTTGTTCAATGTTGCTACCAAAACATGTCTTTGCTTGGTCTAACTGTAGTTTAGATTTAAAAATTATGAAGTAACTGAATTTCTACAGTTAATGTTATGTAAAATTCATTTTATAGCATATTCCTTTGGTATTTGTATGGGCATTAAAAGCTTACACTTTTTATGCCATTGTTTATAACTAATTTTTGTTGATTTTTAAAAATATAAACCAAATTTGTTGAAGAAAGGATGAACGCAAGTTCAATATATTATTATTATGAGACTAGTTTTGGTACCCATCTTCATCTGGTTAAATTTCCTGGAGATTCAATTGAGTCCGTTAGTGGTGACGTCACAACGCCTAGAAATTCGCAAACCGTCTTACGCGAATTGACTATAAGTGGTTTGCGTCCATTTTAAAAAGAACATAATACGATGATCGCATCAAGGAAAGTGTCAACAGTTTCAAAATAACCCTATTTAATTCATTTAATTGTTATAAACTTATATTAATTATGTAAATAATTCACTATTCCACTAATTATAGTCTACTATTTTATGGTAGAAAGTTCCTTAAGTATTTAAAGCAAACCATTTTTTAAATTTAATTGGTTGCTCTCATTCTGGTGAAAAACCATTAGAATGAATTACATTATAATTAATAGTTTTTTAAAGGATATAAAGACCTTTTAAAACCTTTTTAACGTATAGATTTAAATTTCAGGAAACATACTGCGGTTTTCACCGCTATGGTGCCTTTTTCTTCGAATTATATTTTATTTAAAAATGTGTTAAAAATAATTGTCAAACGTAGAAGGTTTCTCCCTACTGTGATTGTACACCTCGAGTTAATTGAAGGGCTTGGGGCAATAAGGATACTTGCCACATTATGTTAATTATGAGATATGTACCTTTCAATATTTGATTCAAATCCTGAAATCAAATTATATGATATTTTTTAAATTTAACTCACTAAAAACATTTGTTAATAAAATAAATTTAAATAAATAAACATTTTTTTATGAGTAGATAACTTATTTATCTATTGCCTACATAAATATTGCGAATTTTTTGAAGTTGTGGCATATGTATCCTTCTTGCCCATATTTATGTAATTAGACTATCGTGAAATTATTAATTATTGTTAAAATTATTAGGTACTTTTTAATTAATTTTAAAAATTGTAGCCAACTTCAATTTTTGACGTTTATGTGATCTCGATACAAAAAATGGAGGTTACAGGTTATTATTCGTAATTTGGATGCCATTGGCCCCGTTCGACGAGACGCTACTTTCGCTTCCAAACGCCACCAAACGCTTCTTTCCCGTTCGGGGAGAGACTTCTACGAGCTTCCAAACGCTTCGGCTCCGCCCCTTTCAGACGCTACAAACGCTTCTAAAATTTAGGTGGGTTGATGGTAGCGTGGCGCATGGTGGCAAAATCGCAAAATAATTTGAATTCAAATTTAAATTCAAATTTGAATTCAAATTTTGTTTGCTTTATTTTTTCTACAAATTCAACCACGTGGTCACACAAATAAATAAACATCAGTTCAGTTTATCATTATGGTCAGTATTTCTATGTGGTAAAGTGAAATAAAGTATAGTTTAATTTTAAAATGACCAATTTTTTTTCAAAATCACATAATATCTAGATATTTTTCGTTTTTGTATTCGTCGTCTCACTCACTTCTTCTGGCAAAATAAAAATATATTTGTAAAATTTCTTTTAACATCAAACGCGCTAAATACGAAATTGAAATAAAACAATAATAACAACAAAGACAACTCCTAAAGCAAGAATAATAAAATTTATTATTTATTTATTTTTAAAATATAAAATATTTTGGTTTCAGTGAACCATAAGATTGTTAATAACCTTTAAACCATCTTTAAACCTTATAATATTTAAAAATAATAAGTTAGGTTAGGTACCCACACATACAAATTTAAATTTTAAACACCGCAGCGCCGAAACATCGTTCGGGGAGGGAAGCCTGGAAGCGTGCATTTAAGCTAATCGAACGCAAATACTGCACGCTACTAACGTGAAGCTTCAGTAGCGAAAGTAGCTTCTCGTCGAACGCGGTCAATAAAATATCAAGAAAGCTACTAAAGTTAGAAATACTGACAGTTAAATTATTAATTAAGTTAAAAATCTCAGGTTATTGGAATTGCAATGAAACTAAACGTTTGCTAGTCAACTGTTTCGGTCATTTAATATTAAACCATCATTAAAAACATTAACAATCAACATTAAAAATTTTTAATGTTCTTTCCGGTAATATCTTCTCTTCCTTTTTTCAGTCCCGATGATGGTTTAATATTAAATGACCGAAACAGTTGACTAGCAAACGTTTAGTTTCATTGCAATTCCAATAACCTGAGATTTTTAACTTAATTAAAATTGCATTGGATGAGATTTTTTAACTATAGTTAAATTATTATTAGTGTAGTAATTGAAAAATTGCATTACGTAAAAAGTGTGCACATTGCACAGTAGGGAGAAACCTTTTACGTTTGACAATTATTTTTAACACATTTTTGAATAAAATATAATTCGAAGAAAAAGGCACCATAACGGTGAAACCCGCAGTATGTTTCCTGAAATTTAAATCTATACGTTAAAAAGGTTTTAAAAGGTCTTTATATCCTTTAAACTATTAATTATAATGTAATTCATTCTAATGGTTTTTCACCAGAATGAGAGCAACCAATTAAATTTAAAAAATGGTTTGCTTTAAATAATTAAGGAACTTTCTACCATAAAATAGTAGACTATAATTAGTAGAATAGTGAATTATTTACATAATTAAAATACGCCTATGTTCGTGTTATGTTCTTTTTCAAATGGCCGCAAACCACTTATTGTTAGTCAATTCGCGTAAGACGGTTTGCCAATTTCTAGGCGTTGTGACGTCACACTAACGGACTCAATTTGTATCCTATGTATAATATTAATCATGAACTTATAGAAGGTTTCTAAGTTCATGATATTAATCTAATAAGTAAACTGCTTCATCACAGGTGGTCTAGAAATGGAAAAAATTTTTCAATAATTTGTTTTGTATTTCAACAATATAGTCCAACAGGTCAAAAAATTATAAGGGTATAGAATGGCGATGATGCTGACGATGATGCTGTTCTCATCGCAGATATGGAAGATAAACTCCAATACATGCTACATTTTGTCACAACAGCAAAGGCCTATAATATGAAGATATCTGTAGAAAAAACCAAGACTCTAACAATATCTAAAGAGCCCATCAGATACAAATTAGAAGTTGAAGGAAAAATAATAGAACAGGTCATGTCCTTCAAGTATTCAGGAGTCATCATTTCCAGTGAACGCAATTTGAACATGGAAGTAAAACATCTACATCATGCAATGCAAGGATCGAAGATATTTGGTTACCTCAAAGACGGTTTTTCACATGGAAAAACAAAAAATACATGTCAATGGAGAGCAAGACAACAATATATAAAACAATAATAAGACCCTATAATGACATATGGAGCTGAAACCCGTTCTATATAAATGTAGGCCCAAACTGGCTTTTTTGGGGGCCCTCGGCTAGAAACTGACGAAGGGCCCCCTTACCAATAGGGGAGATTTTTGAAAATCACATTTTACGCTATTTTGACACTTTGAAGTTATTTGAGTAGTATAAACCACTTTTTTAGGCCCTTTCGGGCCCCCCTTGGGCCGGGGGCTCTCGGCGATCGCCGACCTAGCCAGTCCGGGCCTGTATAAATGAGCTAAGAAAATAAGGTGTTTCGCAAAAATGTTCAGCTGTCTTCCTTAGGAGCCAAAAATAGTTTATCACCTTATAAAAGACATTATTTAAAAATGTCATATTATTCAACTATGGTTTCTATTTTAAAAAGCACAACTTTATATTATAACTCCAAAACAGGGGTGTGCCCAAGGGTGAGTGGGAGCCTCTCAATATTTTAGAAAGTTGGCAAAATCAAAATCACTCAAAATTTGGTCAAGTTGGCAAAAGCGATTTATACTAAGCTCACTTCATTTATCACTTAAGAAATTAACCAATAGAATTATCTTAAATGTTAAGTGATAAGTGAAGTGAGTATAAATCGACCATTAGATATTTAAAATCTCTTTAGCCCATTTTGTTGCCCTTAAAAAAGTGTCTAAAGTGTTAACACTTTTTTGGCAACTTCAAAAACAACCGAAATATCTACATTTTTATTGAAAAGTCCTATACTAGAATATTTGGCTATAATAACTCGAAAACAAAAAAAGTGTTTTCCTCAAAAAAAGAAATCTAGGATGAGCCATCCATTCTTCGGTATCTCATACAGTTATCGATTTCCATAAAAAAACATCGAAATTCAACCACCCTGTACATACGAATTTGTCTTCAAAATAGATTTTCTCCAAACTGACCAAAGGCGTATTTTCGCGAGGCATAAAAGGCATAAAAGTGACCAAAACTAACAGGTGTCATTTTCGCGACGAACGGTTAGAGGGGAGGTAGTTTTTGGTTAAAAAGTTACCCAACCAAAGTTAACCAAAGACGACCGCTCAAAATCAGTGGTTTCTTTTTGCGGTTGCTTTGCTAGTACAAATATGCGCGTTCTAAAAACTAAACTAAACGTTCTAAAGACGAGGATTTGAGGTTATGTTAAATTAGAAATTGTGGTACGAGTTCGTTCTTTAAAATCGGTTTTCTCCAAATTGGCTCAATTAAAGGAGCTTAAAGTTTCACATTATGTATAACTAATTATGACCAAAAGGTATATGTTAAAAATAGTGCAAGTCAATGAAGATCAGTGTTGGCGGTCCCCTTGTAAGTATTAAAAAAATATGTATAGAAAATAAAAATTCTGGAAAAATAAAATTGAAAGACTAAAATTTCTTCACCACTTCAACCACATGGATCAACCCTTGATGGCTGAAGATTTACTTTTGGTAATAAGTGAGGGAAACGTAATGTCTCACTGTATGATCTCTGTCTCGCTGTTGGATAATTTTACCCTTATCTACGCTTTTTATGTTTAGAGAAACAAAATTTTCTCAAGATTGAGTTCAGAAAAGATTTTACCTATGTATAATATATTATAGCTTAATTGACTTACATGTTACATGTAAATAATTAAAAATATTGTATTATAAACTGATATAGTGTGATAAAACTATGTACATTATATATAATTAGTATTTAGGTATATAAATAATGCTTTTTATAATGATTAATTAACATTTTAAGCTTTGCAATAGAAATTTGTAATAATTAAAATGCTAATGAAAATAATAATTCAAATGTTCATAATATTATGGCTTTATTTTAAATTTGCGTGCAAGAACTTGAAACTATGACATTCAATTTGCCATAAGTTATGTCGAATTATTTATTATACAACTTTTGAAAAGTTGTTGAATGCGTGCGACACAAAAATTGCATCTCAAAAACTTTAATAAAACTTGAAAAATAATCGTTTACAGTTGTCCCGAAAATGTTTGAAAATCGTTTTAAATCTTTTTTATTGCTACAAAAAGATAAAATAACGTATTGATCGACTTAAAATGTGATTTATGTTGATTTATTTTTCAAGATATGCAGAATAAAAAAGTATTTATTTCAGTTTCGTTATTTGAAAACAAAGTTTTTGTACTTATTATAGATACACCGATTCTCAATATAATATTTACGTTAGTATACCTATAGCTGTAGGTACTATAGTATAAGTAATGATATTTAAATTTTTGTTTTGAAAATGTTAAGCACATAATTAATTTTCATCACCAAAAGAACATTTTCAACAAACGTGCATTTTAGGAAAATTCAAAAGTTTTACATATTAATAAGTGTAAATCGCACAAAAAGGAAGCAGGTAATCGGAGAGATATTCAAATGCAAAGATCAGCGCTAGTAGTAGAGCACTCACATCCAGTGATGAGTGGGTGGGGCTAATGCGTAGAAACCAAAACTCGTATAATCGTGTTTATGTTGGTGTCAATTGGTGGAATTGGGTGTCATGCGATGTCTACTGAGCCAGATTTTGGCTACACCCACTCATCACTGGATGTGAGTGCTCTACAAATCCGAGAACCTGTTTAATTTTGGGTAGGTAATTGGTTAGGTTACAATCACGTATCACCAAAGTTCCATGGCAAGGACTATAGAATATAAATTATATTATTAAATAATATTCATGTTTTGTATTGAAAAAAAAAACAAAAGAAATGTTTCTTTCAACCCTGATGATGATCCCAAAACAATGATGCAATAAACCCAAGCAGTGTTTACCACATTTTCATTCAAATTGTGTAAGTAAGCAAAAATAACATTTAAAATATAACTAAACACGAATACGGATTCTCATTTAACAGGAAGTTAACATTTCTTGATCACAGATCTCATTAGAAACGTTGCAGCACATTTAATTTAATTTTGCGTAGGAACGTTTAACGTTTTCTAGGTGTCTCCACTTAACGTTTCCACGTTGCGTATTAGTTATAAATAGGCTGGTGTGCAATTTAGAAAGAAAGTTGAAAGAAGTCGACGAGAGTTAATCAGTTGAACTAAACTGTGAATTGATCTGACACCAGGTTGACGTTGCTAAGAAACACGAAGGCGTGCTTTAATCAAGTTCCACCCACATATCACCATCCGAAAAAAATATATTACCTGTATCATACTTGAACGATAATGGATAATCTGTGTCGAGTTAAAAGTGCATCGTTTTGCCGACAAAGGCGCCGCTAAATGAATAAAGTGATTATATAAGCACTCAAATAACGCAAACCTTCTGTCGTCTTCATGTTAGTAAATTGATATTAAATTAGTTTGAATTGTTTTTAAATCTTTTCTGTTTGTATTGCTTAAAGCGTTATATATGTAGTAGTAATTGAGTGGATGATTATAACTAATAGATTAACATAGATAACCGATTTTACCTAATATACGAAGAAATCCCAATCTGCCAAATATTCATGTAGCTACTAAGTAATTGTTTTCTTCAATAGTTTAAATATATACGTCCTTTCGAGATTAAACTATAAATTTTAATTATTAATAAGACACAGTTCGCACAGGTCCCACTAAACATTGTGAACTAGTTCATTATATCCGAGTAAGGAATATTCATTTTGCCCATAAATTACTTTTGTGTATATTCGTAAGGTTCATTATAACCGAAATTAACTGAAATGTATATGTTACAGTTAAAACCCGAAATCAGTTAAAACCCGAATTAACTAGTAAATTCTAGTTTTAACTAACCTCTTTAGTAAATTCTAGTTTTAACTGGTTTAATTTTAGTTAAAACTAGAATTAACTGATTTCTAGTAAATCTTTTTAGTAAATTCTAGTTTTAACTGGTATTAGTTTAGTTAAAACTAGAATTAACTGATTTCTAATAAATGTTTTTAGTAAATTCTAGTTTTAACTGATATAAGTTTAGTTAAAACTAGAATTAACTGATTGCTGTCGGTAAATTCGCGATCTATCACCGTTACAACTAGATTTAAACAACGTTTAAAGTAAAAGTAGACGTAATTAAATAAAAATGCTAATTCTTTATACTTTTACAGGGGAAGCCAAATACATTTTTGTGTTTTGGATTGAAAAAAAATAGAAGGAAACACGATAATTTAGAATTTTCTTGTATCTCATATTTTGAATTTAAAATAAAAATTTCAAAACCTTTTGCATTTTGTACTTTAAATACCCTAAATACATCTTTCAAAATACATTTCAAATACCAAATTTGAATTTTCCAGTTACGATTTCACTTAATTGTTATAATTTTTTAATTTTTAAACAATTATTTTTAATAATAATAATTAATTTTAATAATTAGTACAAGTATAACACGGCCTTTACCATATAAAAAGAAATGAAAAAATTTATTAAACAATAGTTTATCAACAAAAATTTAAAAAAAAATTTTAAAATTATAACAAGTGAAATCGTAACTGGAAAATTCAAATTTTGTATTTGAAATGTATTTTGAAAGATGTATTTAGGGTATTTTTTTGAAGTACAAATTGCAAACGATTTTAAAATTTTTATTTTAAGGGTAGGGTTTCACACAAGCAAAACTAGGAAAGTAATGCATTTGAAAACGGCTTGACGGATCGACTTGAAATTTTGGGAACATATACAAAACACATTTAGGCACAAAATGACATATTTTATATCTTAGAATTTTTAAAAACAACATATTGTTTGTCGAGATATCTAGTTTCTAATTTATTTTATTCAAATCAAAATAATGCATAGTTGATAATGATTGACGTGATAAACAAAAAAAAATTAAAAATTAAAAGTTTGTTCTTAATTACAAAGTAAAAAATTTGGAAAGTAACCCACGTAAAAATGGCTTACCCGATTGATCTCAAATATGAGGGTAACATTTATGGAGCAAAGGTCTATAAAATGACATATTTTTTAAAATGATATTGTTTTAAATAATATAGTATTTTAATTTTTTTATATTGAAAAATTATAATTTTTTAATATTTTGCATATATACGCGAGTTGTATGCGTATGTAAATTTGTCTACCAAATATTAAATTTTTTGAATTGATATAAGTAAGTATTTTTGAATTTTAAAATGATTACTTTATGTAATTCGTGATATTCATGTTACAAACCAATTCTGAATTGCGTCAGCAATGCTTGTTCAACTTTATTGTGTTGGGGGGCGCTTTCGTATTGCTCAATTATATAATAAACTGACTTAGCGACGATAATAAGATTAGCTAGGATAAAAGCATGAACTTGACAAAAGGTAAAGGTAAGGTAAGCTTTTGTCCAAGCTAATCTTATTATCGTCGCTAAGTCTGTTTATTATATAATTGAGCAATACAAAAGCGCCCTCCAACACAAAAAATCTGAACAAGCATTGCTGACGTAATTTAGAATTGGTTTGTAACATGAATATCACGAATTACATAAAGTAATTATTTTAAAATTCAAAAATACTTACTTATATCGATTCAAAAAATTTAATATTTGGTAGACAAATTTACATACGCATACAACTCACGTCGTATGTATGCAAAATATTAAAAAATTATAATTTTTTAATATAAAAAAATTGAAATACTATATTATTTAAAACAATATCATTTTAAAAAATATGTCATTTTATAGACCTTTGCTGCATAAATGTTACTCTCAAATTTGAGATCAATCGGATAAGCCATTTTTACGTGGGTTACTTTCCAAATTTTTTACTTTGTAATTAAGAACAAACTTTTAGTTTTTAATTTTTGTTTGTTTATGACATCAATCATTATCCACTATGCATTATTTTGATTTGAATAAAATAAATTAGAAACTAGATATCTCGACAAACAATATGTTGTTTTTAAAAATTCTAAGATATAAAATATGTCATTTTGTTCCTAAATGTGTTTTGTATATGTTCCCAAAATTTCAAATCAATCCGTCAAGCCGTTTTCAAATGCATTACTTTCCTAGTTTTGCATGTGTGAAACCCTACCCTTAAATTCAAAATATATGAGAAACAAGAAAATTCTAAACTATCGTGTGTTTCCTTCCATTTTTTTAAAGCTATAACAAATTAGCATTTGTATTTAATTATGTCTACTTTTACTTTAAATCTAGTTGTAACGGCAATAGATCGCGAATTTACTACAACTAAACAGTTAATTCTAGTTTTAACTAAATTTATATCAGTTAAAACTAGAATTTACTAAAAAGATTTATTAGAAATCAGTTAATTCTAGTTTTAACTAAACTAATACCAGTTAAAACTAGAATTTACTAAAAAGATTTATTTGAAATCAGTTAATTCTAGTTTTAACTAAAATTAAACCAGTTAAAACTAGAATTTACTAAAGAGGTTAGTTAAAACTAAAATTTACTAGTTAATTCGGGTTTTAACTGATTTCGGGTTTTAACTGTAACATATACATACAATTATAAAACTTTATAGATAAATTGGTATTAAATAATTTATTTTAAATGATAAATATAATTCTCACTAAATCTCAAAAGAAAAAATGTAAAATTTTAATCCGGATTTCTATTTTGGTTCGTTTATAACCCAATGTTCATTATTTCCGAATAGTTTGCTATATCCGAGTTCCACTATATACGGTTTTATTAAAACTCTTAATTTAGCTTTCATTTAGATGTTTTGAGTGGTAGGGAAGATCCAAGAAGTTCAAACGATTGATGATTAACCCTGTAGCAAGCTATAATTTTATCAAAAATGTTGTAAATAACATTTTTGACAATATTTAAATAATATTTCAAGACTGATTTATTTTCGGTAACTTCTTTTCAATTCTGTTATTTATACCACAAATTACTATTATAATAGTAATCTGTGTTTATATATTATTATACCAAGCAAAACTACGATTTTGATAGAAACCCTCTCTGATTGCATTCACAAAACCGATTTAAATATTTTTTAGAAGTTTGGAAATTTATAAAAATAATGTTTGAAAAAATTTGAATTTAAAATATAGAAAATATATTATAAAAAATATAAAAAAATCTTTAAACGTTTTAGGTGACCATCCATTAAAATAATAAGAAAAATCATTAAAATAATAAGAAAAATTATAGTTGAGAATGCGGTCATTAATAATCTAAATATAGATCTGAGTTTTACTTCTTACATAATCATCATAACAAAAATAGGAACAAACAGGTCCGTCTGCAAAATAAAAGATGAAAATTAAAAACGTTAAATTTTGAAATTAGAAATTGAAATCTGAAAATGACCATAACATGAAATTACTCAATAAAACTAACCACTAACCCAAAAATAACAATAAATACATTATTATTATTATTATTATTAAATTGACGAAAACTTATCATTAATAACAAAATGAACCTTCATAAAAATTGGGGCATTTGGTGATACATCGATGATTTATCAATAATTATTTTTCATATCGGTTGTATGATTCAAATTATTTGGATGGGGTGGGTTCATTTATATTATAAAACGTAGATAATAGCAAATACTTTATTATAATAAAGTAAAATCTTGATCACCCGTTAAGGTTAATTATTTGTATTAAATTTTATTTTTGTAAAAAATAAACGAGTCATACCTACAAATTATAATAGAAACAAACAACAAATTAGTGATTTAAAAAATTTTTATACAAAATCGATCTGTGATTTTGGATTCTCTTCACAATTTTACAATTTCATGATTATTTAATTTTTCATTATCTTTCAAAAAAGCGGTACTTTAATATAGGAATATCTAATAATTTGGAAAGATGTCAAGTCGGAAAAGATCAATAATTTAATTGCTAATAGTTATTATTTGTTTTTATTTATTAGTTATTTCGGAATGTAATCAAAAACTGTATTTATGAATATTTTTAGTGATGTTAATTTTTATTGACATGATGCTATATTTTCGATGATAACAATATTACATTGGAAATGATTTTGTAAAAACTTCTTTGATGTAAATTATTGAATGTATACCATTAATTTATAATTTTTGACATTTAATATGTTTAAATCGATGATTGCTCTATATATTACAATATTTATTGTGGATGAGTCGCTGTGATTGATGTTTTAACATAAATGTGTATTATGAAGATATGCATTCAAAGAACCATACAAAATTACTTTGTCATTAAGATTATCTTATTGAAACTTAGTAATTAATTGGTTTTTTAAGTAATTAACCATATAATTTTTTCAAAGATTTTAAATGATGAGCTTTGCTTTCATTTATTTTTATTCTACATCTTACAATTGGTTATTTTACAATTTACCCAACTAACATTTACGAAAGTGACCCCCATGCCTTTCGTATCCCTACATTACAAATAATAGTAATAAAAAATCATAGAGACTTATGCAACAAGTGTGAAAATATGTCTTTACACGGATTACATTCTGATTTAGCTTTGTAATTTCGATCACAATCAGTGCGAAAAGACTCTCCTGTTTATTCTTAGTCGATAACCTAGGAATTTAAAACTTGAAACTCCATTTGCAGTGGAATGAGATCACCAACGTCCGATTGTTTCCGGGGCATGCAGGTTGGTAAGCTCCTGGTTTTCCTTAGCTGCAGCCGCTTTGAGGGTTGATATTTTCGATTCGGATATCATGGTTTGGTCCCTTGCGGTTAATGGAATCTTATGGACTCAAAATCCTTGTATTCATTCGCAGTTCCACTGGATTCAAAATCCTGAGTTTTCGTTTGTACAGTCACTGTGGATTTAGGACTCAAGATTTTATTCGTAATATCCCTTTATGATTCCCATATCGAAGTATACCAGTGCGGGCCCCTAGCAAATGTTGTCGCGAGGCCCTCCTAGTTTTTAATTGATCCTTTTTTACCCCTAAGTAAAAACACTATATTTCCGAGACGGAAACAGGAATGTCCTTTTATAAACACTTTTCTGCTGGGCACGGGGCCCGTACCATTTACTATTTCCGCTGCCGTGTTAATCCGGCCCTTTACAGATCCTTCGTGTTTAAAAGGATGCACTTTCAATACTTGGATGTAAAGCTTGAAATGGTGCAACGAAATCACTCCAATGTGACTTTATTTCTGCCCTGGTAGTAAGTCTATTCGATAACTGGACGACCAATGTTGATCGATTTTAATTTTCTTTGCCCCAAAAATTATAGATAAATTTTACGACATATTATTGCTAGAAAATTTTTGAATAACAAATTTCTTTTCTCAGCAAGAATACTTTTAAATTGTAAGAAGTTAGTTGACCTTCCATTTATATTTGTGGAGGAATTGTTGAGAAGCGGTCACAAATGAAACAAATTTATTGTCCGACGTTTCGGGTTCTTTAATGACCCATTATCAAGGCTAAATACAACAAATTAAATTAAATTAACATAAAAAAGAAAAAGCAATGAAAGAAAACAAAAAATATACAAATTAAAAGAAACTATAAAAATGCAAAATACAAAACAAATTAAATTAAATTAACATAAAGAAGAAATGAAAGAAAACAAATATACAAATTAAAGAAATTATAAAAATGAAAAATAAAACAGAATGCAAAATATAGGGTGTTTTTTTAGCTGCATGAGAACTTTCAATAGGGATAACAATTGAATCAAGATTGCTATGGAAACAGTTTTTTGACATTTGTGTTTAGCAAGGTTTGGCATTTGATAATGCATAGATTGACTATTGAATAACGCTACCAAATTGGGCTCACAACCAATTGGAAGTGGATCCATTTTTTTACCGTAAAATTTTGTTCAGTGACGAGGCACATTTCTGGTTAAATGGGTATGTGAACAAACAAAATTGCCGTATATGGAGTGAGACCAATCCGGGACATTATCTTGAGACTCCATTGCATCCATTAAAATTGACTGTTTGGTGTGGAATACACGCCAACGGCATCATTGGTCCATATGTCTTTCGAAATGAGGAAGGAGCTACCGTTACGGTGAATGGTGTGAGATATCGACACATGCTCAATACATTTTTGTTTCCAAAACTTCAAGAGCTAAACATTGACAACTTATGGTTCCAACAGGATGGTGCTACGTGCCACACAGCCAACGAAACCATCAATTTATTGAAAGGACAATTTGGTGACAACATTATTTCAAAAATGGTCCTATCAATTGGCCTCCAAGATCGTGTGATTTGACACCTCCAGATTATTTTCGGTGGGGGTATATTAAATCCATGGTTTATGCTAACAAACCAACAACTCTAGAGGCATTGGAGGCTAATATTCAGCAAGCCATTTATGAAATAAAGCCAGAAATATTGGAAAAAGTGGTCAAAAATTGGACTGAACGGATGCGCTTCGTAACCATTAGTCGTGGTGGTCACATGCCGGAAGTCATGTTCAAATCATAAATGCCTTTAACTGTACTTTCATAAAAAAATTATAACCAAAACATTCCGTCAGGTTTTTAATGTTTTATTTCATTTTGAAGTTCTCATGCAGCTAAAAAAACACCCTATATATAAAGGAAAAACTGTTTGATCGAATACTAACCTGAAGGAGAAAATGGAGGTTTAAGACACCATGTTTCACGATGTCCCTGACTTTAACCAAGCTCTTATCTCGTGGTGTTTTCAAAATTCAAAATTTCAAAACAAACTCACGTCACTAGACCAACCCAAAGTAAGTCGCCAATTTAGAGTGAGAAAAAATCCCTCAATTTAAGTTAGCAACCCCTGGATTAAATCTAGTGTTTAAATCGGTTGGTACCAATCTAAAGTACTTTAAACACTGTGTTTAAATCTAGTGTTTAAATCGGTTGGTACCAATCTAAAGTACTTTAGATTGTTTAAAGTTTTTCCTTTATTATATTTTGCATTCTGTTTTATTTTTCATTTTTATAATTTCTTTAATTTGTATATTTGTTTTCTTTCATTTCTTCTTTATGTTAATTTAATTTAATTTGTTTTGTATTTTGCATTTTTATAGTTTCTTTTAATTTGTATATTTTTTGTTTTCTTTCATTGCTTTTTCTTTTTTATGTTAATTTAATTTAATTTAATTTGTTGTATTTAGACTTGATAATGGGTCATTAAAGAATCCGAAACGTCGGACAATAAATTTGTTTCATTTGTGACCGCTTCTCAACAATTCCTCCACAAATAAAAAAAAAAAAAGAATACTTTTGTAATAACTCGAGAACCGATTGACCTATTTTAATTCTCATAGCATCAAATTATGGGCTAATAATTTTTGAATAAAAAATTTCGTTAAAAAGTACTTTGGATAATATAACTCGCTAACCAATTATCCGATTTTAATTTTCTTCACACCTAATAATAGTACCTATAATTATTATTATAGCTTGCGATTGATACTTAGACAGAAAATTGATAATAAAAAATTTATTTTGTAATAAAATGTAAATTTCGTTAAAAAAAATGCTTTTGTCGGAAATGGAAACAGTTTGCGAACCACTGCTTTAGAGAACGATCCTTGGGTAGAAGCGTTACCGGCAGTACTTTTAAGGTCAGTACGCAACGGCAACAGCTTTCCATCCTCCTTCTTTCTTTGTTTAGTAGCTACCCTCAATCCCATATTATTGGAGGTTTTTGGCTATAACTCACCACGCTGATCAGATGGGTTGGTGAGTAGTTCGCAGATCGATTTCGGACTATAATTGTTTTACATCCGGTAGCAGCTTGCTAGGCTAGCCTTCAGATATGCCTGTAGCCCTGTCTTTTCTTAACGGTGGCAATTCGTCAACTCAGGGGGACCGCCGACTTAAAGCATCCTCCGAAGAACGGAGACTTGGTCATAAGAAAGTTTGACTCTCCCCAGGTTTGAACCAGGTATCCCACATTCGCATCCAACTGCGTTAGCTGCATGGCAATGACAGTCTAATATCTTCTTGAATATGAACTAAATCAAACATATATGACGTCACGCGTGGGCTTGTATTAAAATTTAAGTTTTTAGTGAACTAAAATTTTAAACAATTTTCTTTATTTTTATAGTAGATTAGATAGATAGATTAGATAGCTAAAAATCGATCTGTGGACTATGGGGAAGGCAACGGGAAACCACCCCATTAACATTTCCCTAGTAAAGTCTTCGTGGCTTAGCCAAGAAGATCGCCTACGTCTAAAGAAGATATGGCACTAGAAGAAGAAGAAGAAGAAGAAGAAGAAGAAGAAGAAGAAGAAGCTCTGACGACTATAACGTAATTTCTTGCTATGTGATAATTTATGAAAGCTCTTTAAAAATTCTTTAGTTTTCTGGAACCTTCTAGATCTATTAGACTTGGCAAAGACGATGTACCTAGGTTATTCAAAAAAATCTGATGTGACACAACACATGACTTTCCCAGTTGAATAAGTAAAAGTAAATTGTAGTTACATTTTACTTATAGAATTTATGGATTGACCTGATATTATTAAGTTTCTCTGTAGTTCAAGTGAATAAATTTTTATATTATGTTTAAAATAATCTGTAATCTCTGTATAATAAAATTCAATAATAGCAAAAGCTTTCATATATTAGTTTAATCATTATAATATGAAATTATAATAATTATATACTACATAATTTTAATGAATTAGTAACTGAAATTGTGTGCAAAAATAACTAAATTTTCCAGTCCTGCACTTTGCCTATTACTTATTTTATTAGTAAGATCAGACGAATCAGATAAAAATTCAATTGATATAAAAGATATGTTGGCAATTTATTTCAAATATGTAAATTGGTTATAATGCTTTCGTCTAAGATTACCTAACATCACCACGAGAAAATCTCTTATGCTAAGCGGTTTGTTAAAATGTAAATTTTATTGTTTTTGTCTTAAGTATGCAATTTAAATATAGCGGGGATTGTTTTGCTAAACACCTTCTTGCAAAACACTAAGCATGTAACAACTACAATGCACTTTTCTGTATCGAGTAAATTTGGCTAATAATAATTTGCACATTAAAAAATTACCAAGACGATAATGATTTGGATGTAAATGTAATATTTGCTAAAACTTCCCTAAGCCCAGGCTAATCCAGATGGATGGCATCCTTTGCATAATGTTTAAACAAACGTTATTAAAAACAAACTTTGCCAAGGAAAAGCTTGCAAATTTTCAAATAGAATTTAAAAATCTAATAATCCTGAAATTCAATAATTCGATATCACCCTTGACTAGCATTAATTGCTTTGGATTATCGAGGCAGCATTGTAAAAGCGGAGAGGGGATTCCCAATAAATGAAATTTTTGTAAGTATTCTTTAACCAATTTATTTTTTGATTTATACGGAAATAATTTAAAATTGTATTTGTTCTAAGGGTGTAAATCAAAAAATTAAATGAAAAAATTTAAAAGTGGCCCATTTCATAAACTTTCGCTCATTCAACTGACTTATTCTGAAACAAGCAGTTTACAGCAAACGGTTTCCATGGCAATTCACGAGGATTTCATTTAAATTGTCACATAATTTTATCACAATCGCATGGAAGAGGCAAACAGGTATTTTATATACAATGTGAAAAGTTGCAACTTCCATCAATACGCCACTTCCGTAAAATATAAATGAAAATTGTGTGGTAATTCACTAGGATTTAATTTAAATTAGTTTTCGTGGCAGGGTCGTGGTAACATTAGAATTGTTACGGTGTTCAATATGTCGAGGGATTATGGGGATTTAGAGAAGCTTTAATATGTTTTTTTCAAGAATGATTTTAACAATAATGAAATTTGTAATTTGTTGTACTTCAATAAAAATAATTAAATTAAAAGAACTCTTCTAAACTATTTGTAATATTTTTTTTAATCAATTTGTAATTAATTTTTGAACGTATTTTTAATCGTTTCACATAGGTATTCTAAAATCAATACTTTATAGTTCTTAAAATTTGTTGCAACAGCAACATCTGTTAGGAGAGGACATTACAAGGAAAGGAAAATTAAATTCTTGAACGGTATTTTCAAAAATATTTTCATACATAATTAATTTTTATTAAAAAAGTTTACTTTTATTTCTGTCTTCGCTGTCAATTCTTTTTAATGTAGGTATATTATGGTTACTTACGTTGCAGTTCCAATTTTCCCTGAAAATATAAAAAATAATAAAATTTTCTTATTTAAAATTTATCAGTTGGTAATTGTTATAAATTTAGACTACAAGTTTCATATTTTGCAACTTATCTTTATTAGTAGAAATTTTATAAAATATTCAACAATGCGATAATTTAAAATGCCACGCTTTGGCAATACTTTTTCATTACATTATCTATATGTGCTTGAGGAGTAAATCACTGTTATCATAGCGGTTCCTCTAAACGAGGAATAACCGCAACTACGTGACACGAGCCTTAATGTAATTTTTAAAACTTCTTCTCGTTACTCATTTTTCTATTTAAAATTTAAAAAATTTACAAAGCAAAAGAAAATACTTTGACGAATAAATTATTCAATAATTCATATTTTCTAGATCTGCAAACCCCCGAAACGAATAGAGCTGATTGGAAAACAGTAATGGAGAGTGCAATTATTTTTTAAATATGTAGCAAAAAAACAGATATCATTTGTATAAAAATTTAATCAAACATTAAGTTTCATTTTCCAGCAACAATTACGTATTATAAATTATATAAATTGATGGCCCAATAAAAATTGTAAAAAATAAAACCGAATGGTGTTTAAACTCCCAGTAGAGACAATTTTCCATTATAACTCAATAATAGATCATCAAAATAGATATATAAATTGTCTGTGAACTATTGGTCTGGGATATAATACAAAATGTTGTCCACTGGCCGCATCCCAATTTTCCCAATAGTCTTTTGTGTAACCAATGCATACGCCCTCGCTTCTGGCAAAATAATTTGCTATCTCTGAATGTTATTTACAATATTTCTTTGCCTCTTGACTAATTAACATTAAATGATAGAGCATCCAAAATAAGTTTTCTGATACTACAGTAAATTTAAATACAATTTCTTTGTCGATTAAACTTTGTTATATAACATTTAATTACCTAAAATTTGAAGAAAAAAAACTTGAACTGAAATGATAATTTAAACGGTGTTGCGATTTGCTATTGGGGTCATAAATACACGTAAATTTTCTTGAACGTTGACAGTTTCATATCGCACATAATTGTTAGTAATTGTAAAATTTTAGTAAAAATTATTCTACATTTAAAATGCAAAAATGTATCACAAATTAGTATAGTACTAACAGCTTTATGTGTATGTTCTGACAGCTTAATATTACTAATGACGTTACTTAATTTTACACTAAAAGCATTTTTGTTAGCTACTAATATTTATAGTAGTTATAATTTGTCATTTTGGTATTACAAACCAAAACTTTAGTTTAAATCAAATACAAAAATGTTTCTAAGAAAAATTTTAATTGACCTACCACAAAATCTTGATGCAACCCCTAATCCTAACAGAAAAAAAATAATAATATAAATTGAGAAATTAGAATTAAACATCAAAAGAAAGTAACAATAACAGATTTTGACATGCAATGTGTTATGTGGTTGATGTAATTTAAATCATCGTGTATGAGGTGTAGCACCGTGTCTAGGGATTCGGATACGACGAAACAGGGGCAGATGGGCAAATGCCCCATGGGCACAAACCCTCACATCACAGCCTAAAATTAATGAGAATCTTGTTATTGCTTTATGACAACAGCTACTGATGATGTTTTGAAATCTGCGGTTTTCATTGGGGTACCGTAAATTGATTTTTTCAATCGATTTCATGCATAAAGAAGAAAAAGAAAACTTGAGTTATGCTCTAGTGATTATATCTTAAATTAAAAAATCTTTCGTTTTGTAAATTTAGTTTCTTTAATTTATTATTCATTAATAGAAATATTATAATACAGAGCATTGCAACAAATCTTACGAATCGTAAAGATGACTATAAATGTCCATGGAGATTAGTAAATGGGGTGGCAGAATAGACTTGACATATGGGTCAGCTTAGTGACTTGTGGTCGACAAGGGGATTATCACTTTCATTATATATTTAACTACTGTTCCTAATGTAATTTTTCAATGATAATCTGATAAATTTAAAATCAGAATAAAATTAATTGCTTCCGCATAACTTACATATTGCTTCTTTGATATATGAATAAATATGACAATAAATTCTATAAGTTATATAATTTATATTTTTTATGTAATTTGCATGCTTTATGATCTACCTATGATTTTTTTATTGAAGATACTTTGTTTTTTGAGTAAAATATTGTATAGATTATAAACATTTGCGGTGTATCATTTAAAGGACTGAACAGTGGTGGAACATTATTAATTTTATTTAAGACAGTAGCGAATTTTGGGAGATTGTCAAGTATTCCTTCATTTTTGAAGTGGCCTTCCCGATAGACGATGTTTCCTTGGTTTTAATTAGAGATCAATGTGCGTATAGCTTTATGGTGGTTTTCTTTCCATTCTTTTCTCCCACTTTACACATCTTTCTTATATTAGTGTTACTCACTTTGTCATTATAGGTATACCATACGTCACATATTTTCTTCTTACTTTTAATCGTTCGTTCTTAACACACATAAATAACCTGAATTTATACTTAAATAAAAATCTAATTCATATTTTGAAGAAAAAAGATTTTAATATAAATTCTAATTAAGTAAGGCTACATTGTTACAAATAAGGAACCCTTAGCACTTAAATCCACCACTGGCTTTTAGTGTTTGCATAGTAATAAGAATAATATTGAAGAAATAGTAAAAGATAAAGTTAATTCTTTCCGGCTTTTGGCAGGCTTGTTTTGTTAATAAGGGATGTCTACGGGGGAGTTTATCGCATAGAAACGATCAATTATTCCGAGACTATTATGGATGCAGTACAGTGACAACTTGATAATTATTACTAAACGGTTGCCCTTTCTACTGGCATGCTTTTATAAATAACGTTATTTATATAGATTACATTATTACATGTAAAACCTGTTAACAATACTAACGAATACACAAAATCATAAATAAATTTTAAAGCTGTGACACAATGCGCAACTTTAATTAATGCTTTGTTATTGTATATCAAACTAACATTTATACACAATAATTTATACTCATAACTAGAGGCCGAATTTATACGCACAGAAAACATAGTAGGTTTTATATAAATATAAGCAAAATATGTACCTACTAAATATATGCTTTTATTATTTATTAGTTATATTCAACTATTGTAAGATTATCCTTTACAAAATCAAAAGAAAGAAGAAAGAAAGAAAATGTAGAAAATTAAAAAATATAAGTCTAAACAATTAACAACAGAAACTTAAAAATATTGTATAGTATGCAATGTAATTATTAAAGGACTTAGTGCTAGATATTTTCCAAAACTGAGTTAGGAATCAAATCACATCAAGCTATAATACAGTGCGTCACATAATTAAAACCTCACCCCATATTTCTATGATTTTTATTATTTCAGCAGGATAATGCAGCCACATGAAAGTTGCCAAACAAAAGACTGAATCTTTTCTGAAGATTTCCACATTACAGCCTAATTGGATACATTTTAGTCATACTTGTACGCCGTGTACATGCAAATAACAGGCAGTTTGCAGACCTAAAAGTGGTTTGGCCAGTTGGTCAGTTGCAGCACAGTGGCATGGAGTGAATCGTAAGCGACTACGGATAAGTAGTTACGGGTTCGAATCCTCAGTCACTTGTTGGGTCGGTGCTAATAACTTAGTAGTTGCATGTTAAAAAGTAAATTTAATATTAAATTGATGCATTAACTCTTTTTTTAAAACAATTCTTTAAATCTTCTTCCTTATCGATCGCAATTATTTTCTGAGGTTGCCACACATTCTACTCTACACCATCAATTTATTGTATATTATTACAATCATCATTTTTTGTTTCTAATTATCCAAGAATTTTACTTAACTTATCTCATCAAAGTGAATTGTTTTAATACATCAATTTTAATAATTTTTCCCGTCCATTTATTCTCTTCATTTGGTCATCTATTTGTAATCCCTGATTAAAATTGCCACATTTATTACTACCTCTTGTTCCTATCATCTCTTCACATTTTTTATGACTTACGTTTTCTATATTTATTGTTTTTGAGCTTGCTTCATTCTCATTTCTTCTGTTCTTCATTTCTTCTAGTTTCAACCTATTCTGATTATTAAAACCCATTATTTCCCATTGTATTTGTTTGAGTACAGCAGAAAAAGCTGCATTGTGGGTCCATTTGTTAATTATTCTTCTGCTTGGTAAATGGAAATTTTTTTGCAATAGCAGACATAAAATTGGCTCGTAATTTGAGTACACACCCCTATTGTCAAAAATTGAAATTTTTTTAATATGGGTTACATTTATTTTATTGTTCTAAATAAAGACCTTTCCAAGATTTTCGCAAAAAAAATGTTTTGTTTTTTTCAAAAAAAAGTGTTGGGTTATAATGAGTTATTGTACGATATTATTCATTTTCATTTCATGATCATATCCTACTTTCTGGTAACTACTGCTGTAAAGGTAATCGAAGCTGATCTCCATTTCTTTCATTTTTAGTGCAATTTAAAAAAAAAACTGGCAATTTCTTCAACGATAATTTTAATTTGTCGAATTTCTCTTTTACGAAATTTTTGGTTTTGTTGCAACCACTTTTCTTTACTTTGAATCCTTTTCTGATTTTGCCGTTTTTATCAAACTTATTAATCTCCCGCGTATGTGGATTTTTTCCTAATACATTGCCTTTATTTTTTGAATGTCTCATAGTTATGCTTTTTATCTTTTTCTAGATTTCCATCATTTTCTGAACTTTCCTCCAACTTATCTCCAGACGCTGGATGGTTATTTGGACGTTGTCAGAACATGGCTCAATTTACTTTACTAACGATACGATCGTCAAATTCCTTATTTTCACCAAATTAATAGCTTTTCCTAATAATCCCTGATTGTTCTGATCGATGGCTTTATGGAATGTATTTATTTTATTATATATTTCGGACTGCTTTTTGCATTGCAAGGTAAATAAACACCTCACCACACATCAAGCCTACAATTAGTAACTGTTTATCCGTTCCCAAGTCTCTTGCGAGGCTTGGTCATGGTTTAAAGCTTTTTAGTTTTCTTTACAGGTGATGAGGAGCTAGCCCATTGCCCCGACCCCCCAACCTGGAGGACCAGAGAGACGGCCAGAATAAAGTTCTTACTTCACCCGGATTCGAACCGGGCATTTAGCGTTCATAGTCAACTCGCGTGACCACTATATGACCACTATGCTCCGACCGTCTCTGGAATGTATTTCATTTTTTATTATATCATCATAATGTTTGATGAATCTCTTCTTCGCATCTCCAACTTTGAGTTATATTTTGGCTTGCGGTGTTTATTATGCCAGTTTTTACGTTTATTTTCAAAATCAAAGATAAATAGCTATTATTACAACTAGGGAAATATATTCATGTTTCCCGTGTTGTAAACAATAGTTTTCTTCTGATTGAAACAATCATGTTCTGAAAATTGATAAATTCGATTGTAAATTTTTGACTTAATTGAATTGGTAGCGTTGCTAAGTGCCGTATTTGTAAAAATCATGGTTGGCTGGTTTGATTTTGCGATTTGTCATATTAAATAAAATTGATGAAATGTCAAATTACGTGCTAACTCAAACGGTGAAAACCCATGAATGTTTGGTTCCGGCGAAATCTAAAGCTGCTTACACTAAAGCTTTAAAATCTACTTTTTTAATTTGCATAGCCTGAAATTGAAATCAAGGGTGATAAACCCGCCCCAACTTGATCCAATTGTTTTCTTTTCTTTTCGCTATTAATTAACCAAATTCAATTTTCCATCCTTTAACGTTTGTGAAAATGAAAATTCCAAATTCTTCATTGTTTTAGGTAGTACATATAAACCTTTTTTTTTTACAAATTAGACCTGAGATTAAAAAAGCAAATATGTTGTTTAATAGTTCGTTTAATTACCTTTAAAATAAACCCAGTTTATTTGTAGTCCAGTCATTATAGACATTGTTTGTTGCAAAAGGTGGCGTAGAAGATTTTATTTTTTTAACTTGTATATATGGGTGCCAACGTGTAAAAAACAAAAATGCTAACACGGGCGACCTCGGGAGAACTTTTGGCCTCCAAAAAACCTCCAAATTTTTGGACTTTTATTCCTTTTTTGTCCATAACTCCTAAACAGTGCATCCTAGCAAAAAATCAACAATATAATAAATTAAAGATTATGTAATTCTGCGTCGAATGAGTACCACAACTTAATAATTCGGTCAAGTGATATGGTTGAAAACGACGGTCAAAGAACGACTACTTTTTCCAACATTGTCGAAAAGTGAGATAGAGTATTATATATGAGTCTGTAATTTGGTGATGAGTACTCTATGAGAAAAACTCATGAATAAAAGTTATAGAAGATCAAATTCTACGTCCAATGAGTACCAACATTTTTAAATTCGGACAAGTATACTTCTCGAAATTGGCAATCAGAGATTTTGAAATGACCGATTCAGCTTCATGGGTTCCTTATGCCAATTGCCGGACATTGGGAGATTGCCAATTTGGAGAGGTCTACTTGTCCGAATCTTCTACGCCACCTTTTGCAACAATGTCTCTAGTTATAACTCATAGACACATTCATTTGCCAATTGGGAGATTGCCAAATTGGAGAGGTGTACCTTGACCGAATTTAAAAATGTTGATACTCATTGGACGTAGAATTTGACGCTCTATAACTTTTATTTCATGAGTTTTTTTCATAGAGTACTCATCTCTAAACTACAGACTCATATATAGTACTCTATCTCAGTTTTCGACAATATTGGAAAAAGTAGTCGTTTTTTGACCGTGGTTTTCGACCATATCACTTGACCGAATTATTAAGTTGTGGTACTCATTCAACGCAGAATTAAATAATCTTTAATTTGTTATACTGTTGCTTTTTTGGTAGGATGCACCGTTTAGGAGTTATGGACAAAAAATGAAGAAAAGTCCTAAAATTTGGAGGTTTTTTGGAGGCCAAAAGTTCTCCCGAGGTCGCCCGTGTTAGCATTTTTGTTTTTTACATGTTGGCACCCATATATACAAGTTAAAATAATAAAATCTTCTACGCCACCTTTTGCAACAAACACCCCTATTTTGATGCTATAATGACTGGACTATTGATGTTTTTCATCTTCCGAAGTGAAAACTCTTAAAACACATTTAACAAAATCCCAATTTTACAGTGAACTAAAAATCTGCAAAAAATTATACAAAAATATTTTTTGATTTCTGATAAATAAATTGATGTAACAGTGCCATTTGAGATTTAAGTTGTCTGAAGAACAAAACTTAGAAAGTGCATAATATCCAGTAGCACACAAATATTACGAGTTAAGTTTCTTTGGGCTTATTTTAAAAGCCTTTCGAGGCAACCTAAATATGGGTCCAACCTAGAAAAAATGCATTAAAATTACAAAACATCTCGATTTATTTGAACACAGGTTAGAAATCAGAAATTGTAATCTTTATAATGAAATGACTATAAATTGTAAATTTCTTTTATAGCATTCTCACATATTGCGTTATATGCCCACTGATAATTTTGAAATAAAATTTCCTATGTGCACAATTTATCCATAAAAACCAGCCAAATACAATTAAATTAAAATTAGAAAAATTGAAAATTTTAATCATAGCAATATAATAATAATTCAACAAATTTGGTTTACAGTGATTCCATTTTCTGTTTATGAGAAATCAAAAAATATATAATGTGAAAAATTTGGACTAAAAATATACAAATGCATAATATCTAATAGATTTGGCCTATATTACTCATTAGAGCGATTAAAGATCACTAAATTAGCATCAGAATTTGCAACATTATTAATTTTACATCAGTAAAATAAAAGGTCATTAAAAATTAAGAAGTGACCATTTTTCAATCGATAGATTTGGAACCAAAGGAGGAATCATTATCAAAATTTTCACATTTATTTATAAGCGTGTTCCTTTTATGTTTTCATATAATTCTTGAATATCTAATTTATTTTTATAATCATTTAATCTTTTTGGAGAAGCATTATTACAGAGTTAAATAAATTTCTTGTTACAAATTGATGTCTTTATTTGGAATAAAAAATATTTTTTACTTTAAATCACGCAAGTTTGTTTTTAGACCAATTTTTCACCGAAAATATTATTTTTAATGGCGTGTAAGTTTCAAAGTAGATAATAATTTAAAATTTTTTTTTAATAATATAGAAAATAAAAATGGACTAATCAAATAGCTTTGTGTTTAAAGTGCGTGTAACAAATGAGAACCGATTTAAAATTTTTTTGGTGTGAAGCAACGAAGCAACAAACATATTAAGTTATTAACTTATGCCAACTGCGGGATTATATTAAAATTATACGGCCACAAAATTATAAGGTAAAAAATAAGAGTACAACTATATGGTTGTTAGAAATTTAATGAACCATACACTAGAGGTATTATAATTTAGTTAGAACACTTTTAAATTGAACTGGGGGCGTAATAATCGGTTTGAAAATTACATATTTACATACAAACGATTCATGTTAAGCATACGTTTAAGTATTAAATAAGATTTATGTAATCTAAGTACCCTGTAGTATATCTTTCTATCCTATTTTTATATGCATTTGTTACATATCTTCTTTAATCTTCAATTCGAATGTAGTTTTTTTTTGTTATATTAAATAAATAAAAAATATAGTAACAATAAATCAGCTTTTTCATTTTACAATACAAAATGTCGTTGTAACTTTCTATAGTAATACCTTTTATAATTGAGTTATTATGATCTATTATCTGCATAATTAACTATTTTCATCAATAAAAGGACACTGAACTGAATATTTAATTATATTTAATATATATTTTGAGATATCAATCAACTCTTTATTGTGGTAAATGAGATGGAAAAATTATATACCTAGACTATCTAATTGTGTTTCTAAACTATAACAATATTAGATAAGCTATTTGGTTACAATTAACTTCATTAATTTTAACTTCTTTTTTTATTGTTTAATATTGATCCCACATTTTTGATAGTTAAAGCATGATATGGCACTATAGATAAATTTATCTGTATCTATATCCTATGCATTGAATAACAGTTAGTTAATTTTTTATTTCACTTATGTTCGACTTAGTTACGACGTACAGCGTAAGTAGTTCGCAAAGTGACACTTTTTAGCACTAGTGCGGATTAGCTTCCAAAAAATTAATTACTTTACGCACTGTTAATATTTTTAAGTACCGGTTAGTTAAATGCTCACTTTAAGTATCAATTTTAGTATGTAAACTTGTACTTTGCGTACTGTAGGAGAAAATATAATATACTTTTCACTACTTACACGTTACCGTAGAAATAGATGATTCTATCTAGTAGCAAGGGACTGAAAAGTGAAGAGAAGTCATCCATGCTATTTTTATTTTCATTTAATTTAATAAACATTTAAAAAAAATTATTTCCCAAATTAATATTGCAGTTTTTCCGAATTTCTAAATTTCTCTATAATGTAAATGGAATTATAAAATATAATTATTATTATTGCAATCTTCTTTATTAAGTGATCTTGTACGATATAAGTGAGATATCATAATATCGAACAATATGGTGATTATGGCGGTTTTGCGGCTTTCACAAAGAGGTGTTAGATGATTAACGCCGGAATGTGAATATATTAAATAATCCTGGGGGCAGGTGTAGCCCCCCGGAGCGCAACATAGGGGTCCACGATGTAAGTACAAAGAATAATCGAGCGGCAAATATTATTATCTTATCTACACTCAAACCATGTCAGATATTTCGACTATTTCTTTTGATTTCATTGTCATTCAACAATAAAATAATAACCAATGAATTAACACAAATTGTAAATCATAAAAAAGCTATAAAAATTATTTACCTTCTATTTCAACGTTAGAATATATCTTTTTCGATAGGTATTGATTATTATTAAATTTAGTGTTTACTCTAGATTTAATTAAAGTGAAACATGATGTCAAAATAAAATTTATTACCAGTTTGAAGAATATAAAAGAATTAATAAAATTGTTATAATGGTAGCATCAAAATAACTTGATTGAATTTCAGACCAGTTTCTTAGAACTACTTTTTTTTTATAAAATTAATTATAGGAGGCGCTAAGTGTATGTTAGCTTAAAAATTTACTAGTTAATATTAAAGAATAAAAAATATTTGGTTACAAAAAAACAATACCAAAATCTCCGTTATATAAGTGTAAAATAACTTGTTAACATTCTAAACACAAGATAATTCTTAAAAAATATTTCCTATTGGATATTTTGATAAAAACAAATTTAATAATAATTATAACTGAAATTCTGAACTTCAATTTTTTTGATTAAAATATTTTTAACTTGAGCTCCATCTTAATTTAATTTTCTATTTTTACCTCTGAAGAAATTTTTCCGGAAAAATGAAAAATGTTTTTTTACACTATAATTTTTTTTGGTAACACTTAATCACAAGTATTTCGCTGTCCGTTTAAATCACCGACAAATTCTCATAACAATCTAGCAATAAATTTGTAATAATAACAGAGTATTTTAAAAATGTATGATTCAAAAGTTATCCATACAATTATATTCAAATTACAAAATCTAATAAATAAAAAAAAATGAGTGCTTTAAAATGATTAAAGAAAGGTAATATTTAGTTAGATAAATCATGTAAGGTGAGAAGAGAAAACGTTTCAATCGTTGCTCATTTGAAATTAAATTATTTTGCTCTCACACCTTGTAGTTTATTTTTATTTTTTAATTTTCGAGCAGTTCAAGTTTTCAAATTAAAATGTCTGCGTGGTAACAATTGAGGTGCGCATTCCGACACATTTCCAATTAACACCTGTTTAAAGTTGATCGCACAATTTTAGTTAAGCGGAAACTTCAGCCGAAGAGTTAATTTAATTTTTTCCACTTTGTTTTAATAATTCCATTAGGGTTTTATATTTTAATTTGTTTTTAGGGTAGGTATCTACTTATATAATTTTATTTCTTTCTATGTGTTTGGTTTAATTGGATTTGTGCCAAATTTGATAAACAAAGATTTACGTAACTAAACCAAACGTCAGCACAGTGAAATTCAAATTTATAATTCCAAATGAAGGTCTTCAAAAGAGAATTTTCCTTTTTCCCAGTGGAAAGCTGAGAAGGAACTCTATACTGGATTAGATTAGGGTAGGTGATGTATTTCGTGTAAGAATAAAATTTCTAGTGAATCGGCCAAAACCAACAGAATTGCTTCAACACTTTAGTTTATTAAAAAAAATTTCGTAAAAATTAAAGTAGGGGAGAGTGGAGTACATGCGGATAATCACTTCCTTGCTTGACCTATGTTAACTCTTAAATTTAATAAACAAATTTGGAAGAAATAAAACTGTCCAAGCATTATAAATTTCTCTGTAAAAATATTCATTTGTGCACAACTGCCCCACTGTCAGGTGCAGTGTATATTATGACGTGAGGTGCACATAGACCATGAGTTAAATCCACACGTTCCCCTACCTTTTCTGCCAACTGGTTGAATATTGTGCAAATTTCAATATAATATAACACAAATTAGCATAATAATTTTAGAATGTATATAAATATTTACTAAATTAACCATGACAATATACAATTTAGAAATTTTCTGGTTAATTAAATGCAGTAAAAATCAATTATATTCTCATTACTTTTCAGTTATGTTTTTGAAAAAATATTAGGAATAAGTTCTCATCTTATATAGTATTTTGCAAAAACTTAATGAAGCAATTTGACACTTAACCCATAAAAGTACATAATAATGCTAAAAACGAATCGCAATTTATTATTTGTAAATTTTGTCAGATATAATCTTAAATATGAAGAATATTTTGTTTGTTCTGCCCACGGCATGAGGCAGAACGGGATAAACACATGCATTTTAGATCATAAACAAGTAATTATTTTTTTTATTTAAGCCCTTTTAAATTTAAGACTGACCACCAGGTATGAGGAAACTATTCATTTTTGTTATTTTTCAGAAGTCTTGTTCCTGCCCAGTTTACTGGTTACTTATCTTCTATATATTGTCATGTTTAGGACGCAGGAATAGGCTACAGAGCTGGTTTTGTTTGGATGGTGTGCGCCGATGTGGCATTTCAAAGTTAATCAAGTTAAAAATATTACATTTCATAAAAATAAATATTATAAAGTTGAAGTAAAGATCATATTTGTTTAATTATACTTGAAACTAATTTGCATTAACGTAATTAAGAGTCCATATGACTATCAAGGAGTACCGAATATAGAAAGATGTGTTCCGATATCAATGTTTTAGATATTTGAGACAGAATTTGTTAATTTTAAGTATTGTTTGTTAGTAATTAGGTAAAAGGGCACTTGGAGACGACATACAAGTGTGGGTAACAAAATATAATTCACCAGAGAGAAGATGTCAGCTTTTCATATGTCAAATTTTGAATTGCACGATGAGGGTTTATTCCAATTTCTCGACCAAATGTTAATATTGATATTGTTGTATTCTGTGTTCAGGATGATGTTTGTGATATGAAATCTAAAAATTAATGTTAAAATTTAAATTGATATAAATAATATTTTTTCTGACATTTACCAATTTGAAATAATTCTAGCGCTGTTGCTATTGTACTTAGAATTATTTCCTTTCTTCAGTGAGTGTAAATAGGGCGTACCTACATGTGTCCAAAATTTCAAGAAGTTTGGTGAAGATTTTTGGAAATCGAAAATATCAAGTGATCCAAACTGCATAAATTTTGGTTAATCACAAAAATCAAGGTACCTTTTCGACCAAAAACTATAAAAGGCGGTGGAAAAATGCAGATTTGGTCTTTCTTGTCTAGTAGCTGCAACCGAAAGGTCACATGCATTTGATTAAAACTTTACAAAACGATAGAAAAAGTTGTTCGTCGAAATAAAATTATTTTGAAATAATTTTTATTTATTTAATTCTTGTGCGAAATTAATTAATCCGGAGTGTTGTGCTTCATCACCAGTATCCACTGAAATTAAGGTATCAAAATTTTATTAGATCGATCTAAATAATTAACTAAACAATTTAAATAATTTACCTACGCCACTGATATTTTATGTCAGCAATATTTAAACACGTCACTGGTTTCTAGGTTATAATTTTCTGTGTTAACAAATATTTTCTAGTTTATAAGTTGATTTTCATTTTCGTATTCTCTAAAATTTATCTGTCAGTAAACAAATTTTTTTATAACGTCACTCTGTGTTTAAATTCATTAACGTCACTACAAATATAATTAAACAAAAATAATTTGAAGTCAAGTGTCAAACGAATGAACTGTTATTTTGACAGTTTGTATCTAAGAGGCCGGGCAAGGTAAAGTAACAAATACACCATACGAGCAGAACACAGCGAATGTCGGCACCCAACTAAGTGGGTCCATCCGAGTAATATTATTAAAGGAGTGACATAGCAATATATAAAATAATAAACTGACTGACTGACTGATTGACTGACTGACTGACTGACTGACTGATATATCAACGCACAGCCCAAACTACTGGGTCCTTAGCGATGAAATTTTGCACAGAGGTTCCTATTATCACGTAGGCGAGCACTAAGAAAGGATTTTATGAAAATCCTATCCGAAAGGGATTTCAATTTTCCAAAACACAGTCTAAACCGGTGGGTCTACGTTTAGAAGCATGGGATTTTCTTTATAAAAATAAATATACATAAATATAGGATTTATCACCCAATATCTAATTAGTGGTGACGCGCGCGAATGGATTAACGAGATTCCCACTGTCGACGTCCTTCAAGTTTCCAAAGCACAGCCTAAACCGTTGGGTCTACTGTCCAGAAGCATGGAATTTTGTTTAGAAAGGAAAATAATAAACTTTTAGAAATTAAAAAATAAAAGTGTGAGATTGGTTAGGATATAACGAGAACCTCCGAAAAGTTGATTTGGGTTGTCGTTTCTAGCGCGAGTAGAGAGAGAGAAATGAAACGTCAAACGGAATAGAAAGAAGAAGGGAAAATGAGGAAGATACAAAGAGTACGAGAGGTGGAGGTAGCCGGAAATGGGAACTGATGGGAGTTGGAGGATGGAGTTCCATCAGAGCAATGTTGAAGCCAGGAATAACAAGCGAGGTACGATTTGGGAGCTGTAGAGGTGGATGAGTGGAAAGAGAGCGTGCAGGACAGGACTGCATGGAGAAACTGTGGACAACATACCAGGAGAGAGAGACCGATGGAGTAGAGAATATAGAATATAGAGACGGAAGGAAAAAGGTTTGCGCGCAAAAAAGTGAATTCCACGCGGACGAAGTCGCGGGCAACAGCTAGTAATAAATAAAACTTTTGAAATATAATTTCTGAATAATTGCAAAAAGTTCAGGGCAGCTAACCTTTTTTCTTAGCTTCGGTGTTTCTCGGAAGTTCTTATACTCAGGTTTTAACTGTCAACATAACCATTTTATGTCTTCTTTCCTTCCAATAAAAAAAGGTAAACATTTTTACTAGTTTGACCAATTTAACAGGAACTTAACTGGAGATTGGTAAGTTGCTTTTTGGAAAAAAAAGCTGTTGAAATTTGAAAAATTTGGACATATACAGCCATAAAACAATTGGGAGTTACGATAAAAACCTCACCCCAAAATTCAATGTTAGTTGAGGTGGCTTTAAAGGATAAGCTCTGCAGAAATGAATTAAAGTCACAATTGAATTACTTTGAGGAGCGAATAAGTCAAAAATAACATTCCCAAAAGTCACCATTACAATCAAAATTCAATTGCAATCCACCTTACTAACATCTTCCATTGGAAGGTGGTTATTCAAATGATCTAAATTAGAAAATAATGACTACTTTCAAAGATTTTGCAAACATACCTTTTCTCAATAAATTGCCGAGGAAGAAATCCAATATTCAAGAGACCTATCCAAAATGCAATTCGGAGGAGGAGTGGCGCTCAAATGCTCCTCATGCTAGTCACCAAGTAACCACCCGAAATTAATTGCGCTGATGAAATTAATTCCAGGTTAATAACAACGGAATTATTACAAATTCTTTTTGGTAATTTCCAATTGATTCTAAAAAATGACAAAAATCAAAATAATTCCCATTTTTCCAATTTTGGAGCAAGTTCCAACGACGCACTGGGTTATTTTACTTATGGCAAAATTTATGTTTCACAAATCCCAGCCTTAATTTTAAAGGTAACACCGGTACTGTTTTGGTGTAAACGCTGATTGAGTTACAGAGTGGCAATTCTGGGTTCGAATCGTGAAAATCACGAACTTTTTTTGCTCGACTCAGCGATGAACATCAACACTAAATTTTTATTAAATTTATTTAATTTTACTAAAAGTCAATGCCAAATTAATATGTTTGTCCACCCTGTACGTGTTTATTTAGAATGATTTACTTTATTGATCATTATTAAAATATTTATAGTAATTATAAAAGACAAATCAAATTTGTTATCATTAATAAAATTACAAATGTCAGTCAACACACAGCATATTTATTATTACAAATTGTTCATTATTTTCCAATTGATATATACGCATTTGCATGTTATACTTTTTTTTAAACTTTTATAAATAAAATAATCTTAATTATAGAAAATAATAAAATAACAAATTATTGGTAATTTTTCTAAACAATTATTTTTAAAACGTAAAAGTTTAATTCGATAAGTAGAATAATTATATTGATATATTACTAAAATGAAGTTAATTATAAATATTTAAAAAATATGAAATTAAACAGGGTAATAAAATGAATTAAAAATAAAATTTAAGGTTAAATAATTCATTATTGCTTATAATATTATTTTAAATAACGGCAATTTCAAAAAACTTGAAACCTAATTATCTTTTTAAATTTAAACTACAAGATTATTAACTATTTTAAATATCCTGTTTATAGATAATTGAGAATTTTACAGGAAGTGAGGTCAATTCAAAACAGATGGTTTAATATATTGAATACCTTTTATTGTTTACCCACAATAATTAGTCCACAGAAAGTTTTGGAGATAAAATTTAAAAGGACCGTCAAAGTATTATGTTTTCAGTATAGTAAATAAATCGTTTTCGACTGACTTTATCAGAAGGTATTCGATAAATTTGATGTTATTTTAATAAGTTTAGGATTTTGGTAATTAATAGTTGTTATGTAGTTAAAGTTTCCCGCAAATGATAAAAAAGGTCAGTGATAAAAATTTCTAATTTTATTTGTGAATAAGTTTATTGTATATTTTTCTATTGCAGATGTAACCAATTATAATTATTACTTTGATATGATGCAATTAATCATTTATTACCTTTGACATTCTTATCTCTTCACTTAAAGAATTATGATTATTGTAATGAAGCGAGAAATTGTGCATCAACAACAAATTTATCTTATTAAATAAAATTCATTATAATTAGTATTTTCTTAATTGGAATAATTATTGTTATACATTTGAAGCTAAGTTAATATATCCAATTACAACAATTATTGTGTATTTATTTGTCTATAAAAACTATTTATGTATATGACTTTTGCATAAATTTTATTCGGTCATTAAAATCTAAGTTTAAAGTTATTCTTTTGAAATCAGTTAATTAAATTAGATGTTTAAAATTATTATGGTTTAGTATGTTGCAGCTTATTAATTTAAAATTAGCAAGTTATTTGCATTGGATTTTTGTAAAAAATCGATTAACATGATAAAACGTCAAGTTTCTGAGGCAATAAAAATTCTATTAACGATAACTTTAGGGATAGAGCAATATAGTCCTTAATATTAGCTTGAAGTTGTCAGGTAACAACCTGTGATTTAATAGTCCTGAGTTTAAGAAACAACGTCTAAACTAAATTCAAAGGAAGATGTATAATTATAACCTGATTGATATGTTATTATATACCTGTACATAATTACCTGCATCTGACTTTATACCAAAATTAGATGTTATTTAAATAAAGCTGCTACGTAACTAATTCGATACATTATTAAACTGCCACTTTGAGTTGGTATGAACTAAATAAAAATTGTTTTTTAATGCGGGTTTCATTCTTAAATAATAATCACATTTTTTTTTACTTTGGAAGCAACAAAAAGCCGGTTGATTGAGCTGTCAGCCAAAGGGAACAATGGCGCTTTAATCACCTAATTACATGTCTGAAGTCTTTAGTTGCTCTTTTGTGGTAACTAGTATCTAGTGAGTCTTCAATTTTCTATACTTTTCTTATATCTTCTTGACAGATTTGGATGAATAAAAAATAAACTTAAACAATAACCCCGTAATATAAATTACACCAACACCACAATAATTTTATTATAATAATTATACTTCACATGATTACTTCTCAAGTGCTTACTTCTGTGGGTGTATTTTTAATTAAAGCACCAAATTATAAAAAGTTTTGAGTGAATTCTAAAAAGAAAACTTAAATTTAATTAATAATCTGAAAATATTTTATTATAATTATTTATTAAGTGATAATTCTTTTGCATGGACTTTTTTCCTTACAAACTGGTTCCATTAAACCCTGCTGATGAACTACAAAAATTGTACAACGCGTCTTTAAAAATATTGTTATAATTAATATCTATCTACATACCATAAAATTTAAAATTTACAAATACAAATCATTTGCTTTGTTTACATAACAATCAATCAAAAACAAATAAATGTTATTGAATTTATTTATGGCAATTTAAAATAGTGTTAAATGAAATATATTTTTAAAGGTGGATGTGAAGTAGAATTTTGATGAAATTTGTTTTGCAAATATGTAATGCCTCTCATACAAATTGAAAATTTTTGGTTTGGTTTTAAGAGAGATGGTGACAAGAGTCCGAGAGGATTGATTCCTGTTATATATCTCCAAAAATACCAATGCAAAAAACATATTCATCTAAATTTAGACCGTCGCTTATGCTTCACTTTGATTTAGATATGAAGAAAATTTCTGGAAGATAAATGAAAAGGAAAAATCTTGATCAAAAATATTCATTGTACATCTGTGCTCGATTTGAAAATGATGCTGATTTCTTGAATCCTGATGTTCTTACCATGGATGATAAATTTTGAATATATTTCTATGATTTAGTAATATGGCAACTATTGAGGGAATGAAAATATTTGAGTTGGGCTTACAAACCTATGATTGATTAATTTTTACTTTTATTATTTATTTTATATATAATTTCTTGTTCAATGTTGGTTTAAGATCATCAATTGTTGGATTGTTCTTATAAACTTCATCTTTCACGTAGCCCCACAAAAAGAAGTCCAGTGGTGTTAGACGAGATCCTTGTGGCCAATTGACATCACCTCGACGCGAAATTAAACATTCATTAAATTTTATTTCAATAAATAAATTGCTTCATGACATGTTGCTCATTCCTGTGGAAACCACTAGTGTTCAGTATCCATATCATCAAAAATAGACCATAAAAAATAACAACAAATTTTATTTTATATCATTATACAGAATTTAAGTCTGGCTTTTGAGTATAGTAAAAGGACATTATTTATCCGATATAATTTTTAATTCCTTTTATGTATTTCAATTAAAATATTTCAATTTTTCATTCAAATTGTATATTTTATTTATAAATAAAAAAGTCGTTATGAAAACCCCTATACTAGGCGGATAATAAAAAAATAATTTTTGTACCCAATAAAACACATTAATGTTTCTTCCAACTTCAAATCTTAATTAAATTTAGTTGAGAAAATAATAATTAATTTGATATTTAAATAATTAAATTTCAGAAAGGCAAAAGCATAACTTTCTAGGCATATGAGCAACAGGAAAAGTCTCTTGCAGCCGTTCCACTAAGGATTACCACATGACATCATTAGGAAATGAAAATACACCTAGTATTGTTACAGTAACGAAATGACATGTTTTATCGCCGTTTGAATTTTTAATATTCTGAGAAACGTTTGATGAAAAATAAAATGTTATACTTTATTTTATTATTATTATCTTCTCTTGAAATTGTTAATTCATTGTCCTCAATATTAAAAACTATTACAAAATAATGTGTTCGAGTCATAACATTCTGATAGTTTAAGTAATAATAAAATCTATAACATAATGTAAATACTATATAAATGTCTACTGTGGTTTAGAATATACAAGAAGTACTTGTGTTTAATATTATAAACAAATTGTGAAAATAGTAACACACATACCGAAAGCTTAGAATTAATACATTATTTTGTAGAGTTCATTTTATCTTGTTTAAAATTTAAAAATATTTGTTATTAAATTTAAATAACAACTCTTTTAAGAAATTTATTAACATTAATAAACAGGAATTTCATATCAATAAATATATCATTTTTAATGAAATTAAAATTGCAACAAAATTTTAAATATGTCAATTAATAAAATGTGACTTGATTTTGTAAGTAAAGTATTTTTATAACAGGATAATCTGCTTTTAAATAAATAACCAATTAACAGTGCTTCTACTGTAATATTGTTTTTGAAGCTAACATTTTTATATGTATTTATCGGTATTTATCCAATAAATTAAATAAAATACATAAAATTATTTTATATAATTTAAAATTTAATAATCTAACAACACTTTTATTTTTATTGAATATTGGAAATATGAATGACTTTCACTTATTATTTTTAATTATTTTTCATAGTTAACTGGAATCCTTAAAAAAATATAAACAAAATTAAAATTATTATTAATTCAAAAATAACTTTAATATTTTAGTTAAACTTAAAAAATTAATAATCTTTTAATTATTTAGGACCATGTCCTGTGTTACCAGCTTAGAAAAGTAGTATTTAAACTTATTTAGTAATCACTAATCATAGTTGGGTTATTCCAAGTTTTTAATTTGTAAATTCCTGTAAATTTTAGAATAAATAATATGCCAAATGCATATGGGCTTTTGCGTAATATTGTTTTGGTACATAGTATAGTTCAATCATACCGCATTCTTCTAGCATATTATCTGAGCGTAAAATTCCAGCCATGGGGCTACTAAAGCCATAATTTGTGGCATGAACCTTTGCACAAAAAGTTGTATGTATTTTTATGTATGGCAGATTTTTTTAATTAAATTTGAAATTTTGTTGTTGAATTCTTTACGTTTGTCCTACATATTTATGATTTCTATGGTAAAGTACCTCCATCACTATTTTGTTCTATTTTGCATCTATTTAGATTTAGATAGAGTACCTAATACATAGCATGGTATATGGGCAATAGTGAGGCATGTAATATTATCTGCTATAAAATGTCTTACTGTTACCCAAAACGCTAAAACTTTTTGTTTTACATCAAGAATTCTTTTTCTACGTTTTGATCATTCATTTTGAACCAAAATATCAAAAGACAAGCGTCGATCTGTATTCGTCGGCATTTGAATACCTATCCGATTGCCTGCTTCGTTTGTGTTCCGTTAATATTGGAGATTATCAGTATAGTAAATTTTTTCCTCAGTGACTAGAATGATCTTGTGTAATAAATATGCAGGAAGTACGCGTGACACCCAATTCTAACAACTGACACCAACATAGACCCGAAATGACGAATATTCGTTTCTGCACGTTAGCTCCTCCTAGTTACTACGGAATAATACATTCTACTTGCAACCTAAAAGCCTAAAGCCAGCAACCTGCTTTCTTTGTATTCGCACTTTGTTGGAACTCATTGAAAAACGCAAATGTGGTATGCATTGCTACGTAAAATTCAAATAATATTATCTTAAATATACAGGGTGTCCCCGCACTCACTTTACATAACTTAGGTGGTGATAGAGGACACTTTTCTAAGAACAATATTTAACAAAAATGTTTTTCTAAATTCAAACCCTCGAGAGCTAGGCCTATTTAAAGCATTTTTTTTTAATTTCCACCTTCACGTGGCCATAGCGCCGAAAATATTGATTTTGTGGTAAAAATGGTTTAGTAGTTTTTTAAAGAGCGTGAAATAGTCTACAAACTAGATTTAACCCTTTTATTATCTAAAATCAACGGCTTTTGAGTTATGCATTAAAGTAAGTTAAAAAATGTCGAAAAATTTGAGCTTTCTTTTTTTTTGTTTTTTTTCAAAACCCTGTATCTTTTAAACGAAAGATTTTACAAAAAATCTGACGCCCCATTTCGGATAGGAAATTTAACGGACTACAACTTTGGTCTAGTAAAATTTTTTGAAAAACCAATCCATTTCACAGAAAATCAGAAAATAACAAACAAGGCAGCTACAAAACATAAAATTTAATTCACAAATTTTTTTTTTTTTGAAAAATTATTTTATTAATTAATTTTAAATTATTACATTAATAAAGTAATTGTTGAAAATGACCATCCTCATTTTCAATACACAGTTGTGATTGTTTTAAAAGATGTTTGTCGAAACAAATCGAAAAAAGGCGATTTTTCGACACTTTTAATCGCAGAAATTCGAATTTTTGACACTTTTCACATTCACGAATTGACCAAAATTGGCCTCGTGATCGACCGGTCAATCCCTCGACCTTGTTGACCACCCCTGCTATAATGGATTTTAAAAAAAAAGGAAATTTTATAAATAATACTATAAAGCATATTTTAAAACGAGCACGACTGTGTATTAAAAATGAGGGTGGTCATTTTCAACATTTACTTAAATAATCTAATAGTTTAAAATTAATTAATAAAATAATTTTCGAAAAAAATAAAAATTTTGTGAATTAAATTTTATGTTTTGTAGCTGTCTCGTTTGTTATTTTCTGATTTTCTGTGAAATGGAGAGGTTTCTCAAAAATTTTTACTAGACAAAAGTTGTAGTCCGTTAAATTTCCTATCCGGAATGGGGCGTCAGATTTTTTGTAAAATGTTTCGTTTAAAAGATACAGGGTCTTGAAAAAAACCAGAAAAAAAGAAAGCTCAAATTTTTCGACATTTTTTAACTTACTTTAATTCATAACTCGAAAGCCGTTGATTTTAGACAAGAAAAGATTTAAATCTAGTTTGTAGATTATTTCACGCTCTTTAAAAAATTACTAAACCATTTTTACTGAAAAATCAATACTTTCGGGGCTATGGCCACGTGAAGGTTGAAATTAAAAAAAATGCTTTAAAGAGGCCTAACTTTCGAGGGTTTGAATTTAGAAAAAAATTTTTGTTAAAAATTGTTCTTAGAAAAGTGTCCTCTATCACCACCTAAGTTATGTAAAGTGAGTACGGGGACACCCTGTATATGGTCACCAAAATTGTAAAAAATATTCCATTACTTTCTTGATTTGGTTTTATAAAAAGATAATATTAGTTTGTTTATTGATTTGATATACCATAATAATTATTATTGTGAGTGAATGACCGAGAGTTTAGCAGATTATTATTTTGTTGACCGATAGTTAATTTGTTTTTATTTGGCGTTCCAATATCCCGCTGTAATTTCCTATACAGCTCCACCAACGTTAGAACCGACTTTAGGGGCGTGTCAGGCGCTGCTAAAATTAAAAATGTACACTCAAATAAAGAAGTTTCTCGGCGCGAATATTTAAAATCTATAAATTATATTGTCAAATTGCAGTCACGAAATACGTAAAAAATGTTACCGCAAATATTAAATAAAGCACTTTTGGAATAAATTATAAAATAACACGAAACCGAATAACACAAAAAACCACGACAAATGTAAACACACGCAATGATTTGTAACTTTTACAACAGAATGTACTTGAGAAATAACTCGACGTTCATTGGTTCATTCAAATTTTTATCAAATTAGTTGGCATATTTGCCGCGTCCTTTCTAAGCTTGGTGGAGCTGTAGATTATTTGCTTTTCTCGCCAAAATTCACTGGTTCAACTCCAGTGGCTCACCATCTACAGTTTTTCGCTTACCAGTTATCTACATACTGATTCTTGGTAATATTATAAATAAAACGATATACAAATTACTTTTAAATTATTTATTATTAAATAAATCCATTAATTCTTTTTTATTGTACGTACACTTACTTAAAACAAAACTAATAATTTATTAATATTCTAATAATAAATACATCGGAAATGCATTTTTTAATCCAGGAAGTTTCCAATAATTTTAATTATTATTGACGCAAATTCCCTTGTAGTAAGTGACCTTTAAGGTTTGCTTTTAATGTTATAATAACGTGTAAATAACCGTTGAAAATGCAGAACATTAGTTCCGCAAAATAAAAAATTAAATTTTAAATGTCATATTAGAGCTTGAACTGTGAAATGTATAGTCCTTTAATTATAATATAAATTTTTAAAATTTTACACGATACTTATTTATTTATATTCAATTAAATTATCAAAAAAGCTAATAATAGAATTATCAATTTTTTTAATGTGTGAACTTAGCACGCAGTTCACTTAAGTGAAAGAAATCGTGCCGATGGCCAGCAAACAACTTTTTGTATTTGTTATTTTGTGCTTTGTCAATGGTAAGTTTTGGTTAATTAATACTTCGAAAAATAAAGTTTGCATTGTTTAAGTTATAAGTACTCCTACGTCACAAATACACTTTGGAGAAATTATACAACTTCATTGTCCAGTTCATACACAAGGAAAAGATTTTTCTATTAAATCAATAACATGGTTAAAAGATGGTAGAGAATTTTATAAGTATAATCCGACAATATCACAATATGCTATGATTATTAATGTAGATGGAGTAGAAATACAAGTTAATAAATTTTCTGTAGAATTTTTTTGCAAAAATGTAAGTTTATATTTTCAGGAAGATACTTATTTTAATGGTACCTTGATCAGTATTGGACCAGCAACACTTAAAACTGCAGGATTTTATAGATGCACCGCGAAATTATTTAATCCGCATTTATTTGGATTTAAATTATCTGTTAATGTAGACACCGTGTTAACGTATAGGCAAAGAAGAATCTATTTTGAATATTCGGAAGAATCTGATTACGACTAAAAACTTCTTTAAATTAGTGGACATTGTAGGATTAGAATTTTATTTAAAAAAATTTAATCAAAAAGCTATTTCTTATCTTAAAAAAACAAAATGTTTAATTCAGATTGACCGTCATGTCATGTCGTAGAAGACAGTAATAATTTATTAAAAAATTGTAAAAATAACTTTATATTGTAAGTTAAATATTATAAGTTATAAATATGTAAATATAAAAATTGAAATAATTATTTTATTTTATTAATTGATTTTTATTCCTCCCTTATCATTAAAAAAGTTTAAGATGTATATCTTATAGATAATATTTATTTAGGGTGTAAAATATTAACTGTCGCACTAAAAAATATTAAATTAATAGAAAAGTTTTGTATGAAAACATATAAAAATTTTACTACAAATTAATTATACATTTCTAAAGTACTCTTCAAAATTTCATTCAATTCTTTTCCATATTTGTTTTGCAATTTCCTTCAGATTCTGTTCAAATGATTACACGCGGCACGCACCACTTCATCAGGTTTTCATTCCATACTTTGGTTAAAATTTTTTTAAACTTCTGCAAATTTATATTTTTTGGATTGCCCAATTTGCTAAGCATATAACTTCAAATACAATAATCGAAAGGATTAAGGTCTGGAAATACTGCAAGCCGTTCTTCAACACTAATAAATTCAGGTAAATTTTCTTGCCATCACTGTTATGTAATTTTTGCATAATGGGAGGGTGCCGAATTTTTTTGGAAGCAAATTCCTTTTACATCAAATAAGATTTGAGCTTGGAGTAGTAGATGATCAATTAAAATATTGTTCAAATAATAAAAAACATTAATTTTCACACCCTTTTCAATAAATTGCAGTGAAAACTTGCCTATTTTGGAAACCACTAATAGCGACTTATTCTGGAACCTATTGACACTTATTTTACTTCTAAGGATATTATCCATACTAGCAGTACACAATCGGTCATTCTGGGGGTTGTCTGGTTCTTGAAGTATAAGAATCTTTACATCTGAAAAGATAATTTCACAATCACCGTGCTACCGTAACAATGCTTTGCATTTTTTATGTCTATTTTCTTTTTGATTTTGTGAAAGACCATGAATTTTTCTTTTCTTGTATGCCTTTAGACCCAGATCGTTTCTTAAAATTAAATGGTCTGATCAGTGACTCATATTGAGACTCTAGCCAAGTTTTCTTGTCAAAACTGCACAGTTTCTGCGAATTCGTTCCCGTACAATTTTTATTTTGATTCTAATGATACGATTTCAACCAGTCTTTTTTTAAATTTTAACTCTTCCCGTATCCCGAAATCGAGTGAAAGTTCGCAAAACAAAATCTTCTATTAATTTTTTGGTTTTTTAATAACTTCACAATTGCACAGCTTATCTTTCCATTCAAGTGTAAATTTCGGACAAGCTCGCGTTTTACGTCCATCGTTACAAAAAGTTTACTAATGAATAATATATTTAAATGCCTTTTGCAGTATTAGGACATAATAAATAGATGATGCAATTGTAAATTTTAGAATTTGTCTAAGCATGGTATCACTGCAGATTTTGAATTACTTTCAAGTGCGACAGTTAATATTTTACACCCTGTAAAATAATATATAAAATAATAATAAATAATATTATAATATTGTCGTATTCTTTTGGGATGAATAAATTAAGGGCATAATTTTGCTAATAAAATGAAATTGCGATTTCATAATTGAATGCAATACAAGGAGGCAAATTAGAAAACCCAGTGCAAGCTTATTGTAACCCAAACGTTGCATTTGAATTTTTAATTATGCCACTACTTGGTTTGCCAAAATTGTGTCGTGGAAGGAAAAAGTCAAAGTAAGTTTTTGAAAATTTTTCTGTTTTTTCTGTTTATTTCTTACTATTCATTATTCATTTTAGTATTCAAATTCATCGATATTGAAATAAAAAGAAGGGTGTCAAAACTTACAGAAGAAGGTTAGTATATACATGAGTATATACTAGTTGTTAATTTATCTAATATTTGCACAATAATAAATTATATTAATTATTTTTTAGCTTTGAGAATGGGCCGATAAAAGGGCCCGAAACGTCGGCAATTTTAAATTGTTTTTAATTATACCTTTTCCCAACTATACAAATTATATACAATATATCTGTTCCAGGTTTATTTTTATTATTAATTATTCTGACGAAGAACGTATTTGCGTTTGATAGCTTAATACAAATATTAAATAATTTAATTAGTTTTTTATAACTCAATATATTTTAAGATATCTTATTTATTTATAAAACTTTATATACTTTGACATAATATATTATGCTTTTTGAAACATCAGAGCTTAAGTTATTTGTTGAACTTTGCCCTTTTCTTTAGAATAAATTTGTAGTCAATACGGGTCAATATGATATCTATACGGTTTGGTATCCATAAGGACGTCCACATAAAAATCCCATTTTTTGAGAGCAATAAATATTTTTAAAAAAATTTAAATTAATTAATAGCTTTTTTCAAGCTCCATTTTAGTGTAATAAATTGATTTGTAACCATCGGAGTTTCTTTTTTTTTGGGGGGGGGAGATTGTGACCAACTGTAACACAGACAAGGGAGGTCAAAAAGTCGAAAAAACTTGCAAACGTCCTTTATGGACAATAATACCTTAGGTTATTTGTTGAACTTTATTTTTTTTTAGAATAAAGTTGTGGCCAGTATTTTAAATATTATTTTGAAATACATTTTTCAATATGAGGAGGATATGGATTGCTTTGAACCGATCAACGCTTAGGTTATTTGCTGAACTTTGTTATTTCTTTAGAATAATTTGTGTTTCTATTTACTTTTAGAAGTCTTTATTTTCATTTTTCCTTTAATAACAGATTACGTTAAATTTGGTTAATACCTTTTTAAATACCCCACTTAAAATCTATTGCATGCATTAGTGGAATTTTTCATCTAGGATTGCTAGAGGAGCAAGGAGCAAAATCACTTTTATAAAATTCTACCTGCTGTATTAGGGGAGTTTACATATCGTCGTATGACAAGAAAAACTCATTAAGTACATTTCAAGACAACAGAAATAATGAAGTTTAAACATTTTTTATATCTGATAAATCGTATTTAACAGCAATTGTTTTGATATTTAAAATGCTAATGAATCCTTATTCATATTATAAATTGGTACATAATTTTTTTTCAGGAAAGCATAACCATAAAATAACGCACTTAGTGAAACATTTCGTTTTTGTCGAAAACTGCACTTAATGAGTTTTTCTTGTCATACGACGATATATGCCCATATTAAATAGTTTTATAAGATACAGTACATTGAGTACTTCTTCCTAGTGGAGTAATTATAATTTAATTAATAAAAATTAAGATTACCTACATTTTAATAAATATGTAGTGCTTCTCTCTAAAGAACAGTGATAACTCTCAATAGTTAAAATAATTTTAAGTTATGAAAATCAAGCAGATACAACATAATTTTAAAGTTTTTTTTTATATTTTGAACTATTTTTAAGTATTCAAGAATTTCTAACTGCTTATTACGGGCATGTAAGCATATGGAATCTTAAATCTATTAGGGTGGACAAACAAAGAGAAAGATGTTATCAATTTTTGTTATAAAGTTTTGTTCCATTATTAATAGTTCGCGAAATTAAAAATTGTTTCATATTAAAATATGGAACAGAAAATTGACTACTCGTCATAGAACTGTTTAGGGAAAATTAAATAGCATAAGATTTCTTAAAATTTACTGTCCTATTACAAATCAAGGTAAAATGACAAATTAATAAAATTTTAGGAGATAATTTTTTTAATCTTTAATATTGTGGTGAAACGGAAAATAGACTCAACTTCGTATTTAATAATTTGTCACTGAATGGGGGATGTTTTTACCCATAATGACATGGTCGAGCACGGTTTTGTTGAATGAAGGTCGATTTATGTTACCGCTAACACAAGCACACGATTATTATTGAATGTTGGTGAAATCCAGTGATTTATAAAGTTTACGGCGATTTAAACCTAAAAAGGAACAAATTTAATTATTTTCATTTGAATTTTAACCGCGAAAAGTTTACCCATTTTGAACTCCAAAGTGGCTCAAAATTTCGTTTTGTGTGGTAGCAGGTTGAATGTTCTCAACATAGAAGGTAGACAAAGTTGGCTAGGAGGCTTGCGTGTGACTGAGGAGCCAGCAAGGCGTATTTTTGGTAAGGTCCACCAAAAGTGACCAATTTTCGAGTTTTTCTTGGAAAACCAAGTGTTTTTCAACTTGAGAAGTAGTGCGAAGTGTCGTCTAAAGGAGACGAGTGTTTTTAGATTGATTTCGAAGTAGAATCTTCAAATTGCAGCGTTTTTGGAAAAGCGTCACTGCAACATTTGGTATCACACATGTGAATGAAAATTTTGTCATTCCGCCATTGATGAATGATCGAATGATTTTTGGAATCACAACGATTACGCGCCTACAATTAAACATTTGGAGGAATAAATTAAAATTTCGTTGAATTTTAAATGAAATAATTTTACTTGCCTGGATTTGAGGTTAGTTATATAATTTTCTGAGATTGGTTCAAATTGGGGGAAATTTGCCAACAAACTTTATTATACGATTGCCGATCGTCTTTATTTGGACATTTGTGGAATATTTGTGAAGATTTGAAGCCACAATTGAAATTTTATGAAGAACACAGCTGTACAAGGATGCAACAGGTTGCTGAATGACAGGTGTCAAGCGTAGGAAAACAGCGGTTCCAAAACGTCGACAACGGGTGCCACATTATTGGTAAATAATAAACTTTAAAATTTGTTACACCATTTTTATTGTTATAAATTAATTTGTGTCACACGACTACACATAAATAGAAACCTGGAGTATTTTGAGTTCGATTTGCAAGTAAATGCAAATACGAAAGGTTTTCTATAACACAACTTTACACTTAGCGACCAAAACGAATCTGTTCGTAAATGGCTCATGCTCGACCTGTTTATGCTTATTTTAAAATTAAATGTATTTGATAAGAATTAAATTAGTCATTTTCTACGAGGCTGAGTTTAATTTATTTTTCATACAACGAACCACACCCGAATTTAGTTTTTTGGTATTGTCAATAACGACAATAAATTTCATTAAAGCAATTTATGCAGTTTTGTACCTAACAAGGAAAATTCGATTGAGCAATTTTAGTGCGGCATTAAGGCCGTACGATTTATTTTATTTGGCGACCCGAAAGGAAGAGAAGGCGAACCCAGCCCTGTTATTTGTCTCCGCACACACATGTGAACCGACGCATAGCTACCGATGGTACTCTAGTGTTGAGATATTGTCCTGGAAAAATTAAAAAGTTAAGGGTCGTAGGAAATATCTCTACAGTACATCTCTATAGTACAATAACCTAGGTAAGTTGCTTTTATTGGGTATTAAAGCCACTTTTAGAATGAGTCGCAGGGGATTTCTGCAACCTGCGAATCCATCAGTACAAGAACTTTTCGAGAGAAGTGCCTAATTTTTGTCCAACATAACAAGAAAATACTAATTTATATTTACTTAAAAATCGTATACAAATTTGCAATGTTATTTAAAAATTTCCGAGAGCCAGGGCTTTTATAAATGTTGCGGTGCTCTTAAGAAAACAGGACCGGATTTAACAAAATATTGGTATATTTTTATTTTTGATGCAACTTGTTAATGATTATTAGATTATTACTAATAGAAGCCTTTATAATTGTAAATCAAGATATCTGCCTGAACAAGGAAATATAGTGGAGCAAAGTAGAGCAAGTTTTCCTTTCACTTTCCTGAATTTAGTAATTTATTTTTATATATTTCTCCTGATTCAGACCTGATTCCCCATGTGGGCGTCAGGACATTTTATGAAACTAACTATTGTTTGTAGTACCTATATTTTTCTAATTTAAGAATTTTGCACACTGTATGGTGTAGGGGTAGTGAAAATATATAGAGGGGGGCTTCAAAATTGAATTGCACTTGGGGCTTCTCAAATGCTAAATACGCCACTGGCTATATAAAAAGATGCCATAGATTTAAAAGATGAAGACTTAGAATCTTGTAAATCTTTGGTTTATATTACTCGTAATTTACTTTGATCATTTTTTATACAATCAGTAAAGGCCCGGATTAACAAAACAGCAATTCTTGAGCCAACATTATTAATAGTTCAAAAGTTTAATTTTAAATTTGATTGGTATATTCAATTTAAGTTTAAAAGTTACTAATAATATACCACAAAAATGAACCAATTAAATTTTTAAAGTTTCAAATTTAGTTGAGTGGGTAAAACAATATGGAAAGGTTTACCCAATATTTTCTGATGCGAAAATCATAGATCACGTGTGAATTTGAAATGATATTTGACTTGTCCTGGTTGACAAAGAGTAATGGTAGCCCAGAGCGCGTTCAAACTCCGGTACAATTTCCTGCTAATTCAATGTCTTTCAATCCAAAGATATCAAGTGATTGATTACTACTAGCTCCGCCTCGATTGTAATTCGTGTTCAAATTTACACTTCTCTAATTGGAAAATCATTTAAATATTGACTTGACGCACTTTGATTTTATTATATATGGCAATTTAATTAATTTTTTTAAACAACAAAAAATAACAGTAGGTGTTTATTTCAACACTCATACAATCTCATCAGTAACATCCAGTTGAAGTTTCATTTAACTTGAGGGTTCCACTTTTACGTAACATTTTAACCAGAAGAAAAATACCAAAGTATGGAAAAAAAAATTAATTGTAAAGTAACGATTAAATAGTTGTTCAAATAATATAGAAGAATAATCACATCGTTACCTATAATTTATAAAATACTTTTGTCTACATAACCGACATCAAAATATCTTTTGAAATCTATCATGCATTCACCTCAAGCGTTTGTTTCTTAATAATTATAATTTATTTTAAAGGAAAATATGGGTTTGAAACACGTCCACTGTTTTTATGTAACGCCTAAATAGTATTTTAATTAAATCTAAGAAAACGATTATTTTCGTATAATGTCTTAATGTTCTCATGACTTGTAGCCCATTCCACTCCACTCCATACTTTCGGATATTTCACTAAATGAACGTAATTTGTTTAGTTTGGAATTTTGTGTTATATGTTATAAGTAATAAAAATTCTGCTGAACACGAAGCGATTTCCCGAAATGGTTATCACATAAATAATGTAAAACACGTAAGTGATCGAGGATGAACCATTCGAATGTATAAATTTCCTTTTATACATTATATGAGTTTTACTTACTATCTTATATCTTCCATATCTATATCTTAATTGATTTTCTAGTTATACCATTTAAAAAAAAATTTATTAAAAAAAATAATAATTTAACAATTTTCTAAAACATAAAGCTTGGTTACAACTTGTATATTACTATCGTCAGATTTAAATCGACTACAGTGTAAATGTGTTAAACTGCATATGTACTCAAACCAAGATGCAAGATAGAAACGTGTGTCGTTCGTTTTATTGCAGACCGAGGCGCAGTAAACTGTCCCAAGTGGCTGGGCATGGCTTCCTGATCCTATTGACCCTGATGATCTTTCAGAAGATTTATACAAGAAGAATTCTTGGATTGAAAACAATTCAAGTACCTAATGCATATTTTTATTTAAATTTATTTTTCCCACTCTTTTAAAAATCAATTTTTAGATACATAAAAAGAATGCAAAGATAACTTAATTTCCTGAAAAATTTATTCCTTTAGCTATCATGAATATTAAACTTGCTTTTTTTCTTTACTTTTTATGATGCAAAATCAACCCAAAGCTATTTTTATTAAATTTATACATTATTGCTAATTTGAAGTGTTGAGCTTATTATTTATAAATTTTAATACACTTTGCAAACAAGCACTAATTTCCATTTTATAAAAGGTTAATGAGGAAATAATTGGTAAAATAGCCAGGCAATTGTATTACTATTAAGAATCTATATAATTATCTTATAACATTAGAAACATACAAAATTTAAATTATCCACTATAAATTATAACACATAAATTCAAATTATAGATACAAAATTTTTACTTTATAAAACTTCTATGGGAAAATATTCTGTTTTTCGTAACATTTTGATAGAAATGCATATTTTAATTATCCAAAACATAAATTAACTATTTATACGAAATATCTGTATATGTGTCTGTCGGTCTGCCCATTCGTGTGCATAGATTTATTGCAAATTAATAATAATTTCTTAATAGCAATTCATAAATACCAATTATATTATACGACAAAAACTAATTAGGTTTTTGCTGGAAATAATTTGTAGGAAATGTACTTTACCTACATCGATAATAATCATTTATTTTAATTATCGGTATCGCTATATTAAAATATAATTTTACATTAGTAACACTTATAATAAACCCATGCGATACTGGCCAGATCGGCTTTTTATTACTAAATTTTTTTGAATCAGCAAGAAAATAAATTTACGATTTACAAAATAACACGTAGTTTAAATTTAAGATATTCATCACTCACTGCGGAACAGAAAAATGTTCTTTCGTTCGATTTATTTCTGCTGACTTTGTTGCTTATGCAAAAGAATTTATTTTGGACTGTTTCCACCAACGAACTCGATATTTACATCAGAAGCGGCAATCTCTTTACTAGTACTTTCACGTTGAAACTTCATAGCTGTCTATTTGTCGAATTGGCTTCAAATAAAGAATTGGGGTTGTTTGTATTTACCTTAAAGTTTTAAGATCAGTTAAATATAGTTCCTCCTTTATATTGTCAGTTTTCAATAATTAAAAACTTTCCTTCTTAAATGTTGAATAAATATTTTTGAATTGTAACTTTGGATTTCGTGATGAGGCCTAATAAGATCGAAACATGTATGTCGTTGACTTTTAAATACTTATTATTGAATAAGTAGTGAGGCAAATTATCATTTTAAAAACTTAATTAATGTTTAACACAAAAGTATACTCTTTTCGTAGGAACATACTTATTATAATGTAATTTAAAATATTATGATTGATGAGCCTTTTTTCAATATTTAAGCCGAGTATGTGTTATAAATCAAAATTTTGAAAATTCATCAACACCTTTCTAATATTGCTTAAGGCGCCGCTTCAGCTAAAAAAATTTAATTTAAATTACCTATGCTCAACTTAATTACATACTTTTCTAATTGTATCTTTATATTCTGATAAAATATTATGTGTTAACATATAATAAACCATTGTGCATTGAAAACAAATTGAAAAGTATTAGAATATTGTTTTAATTAATTTTTTTAATATCGGTACTTTCTCCATTAATATTAATATTCAATTTTTGTATTTTAATACGTGCATAATATTTACCGGTAAAGGAAAATAAAATATTAATTAAAAATAAAATAAAATAAATAACCAAAAAAAAATAGGAAAAAGATTTTGTACACAGTACAAAATTCCTGAGCCTTCAATATTTATCTTTTTAAACGTTATTGATACTTTCCTTCCCTCTTTCTTTTATACATAATTTTTAAATTTAGAGTTTTTTGAAAAATACTTTTGAAAAGGAAGCACGACACTTATAAATGTAAGTGCGAGCGGAATTGGAACTAATTAGACCCGAAGAGTATCACCCCAGTACTTTTTCCACTCAATTGAATTAGAGAACTTAGAAGTTATTTAGAAAAACTCGATGGAATATGAGAGATAACTTTAAAATTAAGCGTTTATAAAGTGGAGATGAATGTCAATAATATTTATAATCGATTGCAAAGTTTTGATTCTTCACGATATTTTAGTTCTAATTGGCTGTGCCTCCTACATTTTGTTGACGGTACCTGTGGTTTAAATGACTACCTGTAAGAGTGCTTGGAAAGGACCTCTGATTGGCAGCGCTTGCCGCATTCTGTCGTTGATACATGTACTCTACGTAAATACCTTGCTAAAGGCTTGCAAAGAGTAGAGCAACCGCACTTGACGGAATCTTGTGCTAATGTTAACATCAAACCAATATCACGGTTTAGGAGTTTCGTTGGTGAAATATCTCAATTTATGTTATTTGTTGACCTGGAGTATTGTTTTCATAAGTTGAACTGTCTCAGAGATCCTGTAAATAAAAATTGATTTTGTAATCGCATATGTCTGATTTGTAGAAATAAATGCTTTCAAAGTGCAAAATTGTGAAGTGGGTCGATTTATTTGCCCTCAAGTAGATTCATGAACTGGGACATCTTGGACGTGGAATAAAGCCTAAAAGCTCTTTTGGGAATGGGTCTAATTTCTTCCGATGCCGGTGATCGGAATGAATCTATTGCAACAGAAAATTTTCTAGAAATGTTCCTGGAGTTGAGAGACTTGGTTAGCTGCTAGTACGCTGTATACAGGGGTGCCTTCATTCCCCGTTGGGAGGAAGCAATCTGATACTGAAGACTCAGAAGATATGAAGTCCTCACCAATAAAATTGTCACTGTTGAATGGAACGATGTCCGCAACCATGAAACCAGATATTATATTTTGTGGAGATGTTTGCTATCCAAGGTGGAACTTTATAGTTTTGGAAGTGTTCAGATATTTAGAAATGGGGTTTGAATCTCGGATTGGTTCGCAAATGATCCAAAAGTTGACAGCTACATCAAATAATTTTTTAATGAACAAAAATTTCGACATCAACATGATCATTTAATTTATTGTAAACAATGCTCAAAATAATTAGTGGCTCAAAAATGTTATCGGTTTGTTTGACAATATGATCATTGATTTGTAATTATGTTCATTATTTCCAAGGTACTTCCCTTTTTCCATCTGTTCGTGGATCTTTCTCTTCCCCTCAGACCATCATTTTATGCCTTTCATCTTATAAGGAATTATTTCTAGTTTTACTCTTAATAAATTATCTAACCAATGTTCCCAATGATCATCATTTTTGCTTATTTCCAAATTGGAAAATTTTCTCTTATCGGATAGATTATCATCCCATTTCAATTGTTTATTACGTTTTCTTTTTGTTGATTACTAATCTCCTTTTTGCTGCTGTTATCAGAGATCTTCTAACTTTTTCTTGTTGTAGTCAAAATTGCTGTATTATTAGCAAACGACAGGCACTAATATCTCTTTTGCTAAAGATTTTCTTCTGTTTATGGCGACATAACTTGGTACATTTTCGACTTCTATTCTGCTGAAGTAATCTGCATCTCAAATTCTTCCCACTTTTATTTTGTTCTGTGTTTAATTTTTTAACTATTTGGATGAAATGGTCGCCCCTAATTTTTAATTCTTGTTAAAAATGCAAAAATAAAATAAGATTAATATCTACCAAGAGACGGTCATTGCCGTGCAGCTAACACAGTTGGATGTGAATGCGGGTTACCGGGTTCAAACCCGGGGAGAGTCAAACTTTCTTATGACCAAGTCTCCGTGCTTCGGAGGGCACATTAAGCCGGCGGTCCCCCTGAGTTGACAAATTGCCACCGTTAACAAAAAACAGGGCTACAGGCACATCTGAATGCTAGCCTAGCAAGCTGCTACCGGATGTAAAACAACTATAGTCCAAAAATCGATCTGCGGACTACTCACCAACCCGTCTGGCCAGAGTGGTGAGTTATGGCCAAACCAAACCTCCATAATATTATGGAGAGGCTATGTCCAGCAGTGGACGGAAAAAGGCTGATAACGAACGAACGATCTACCAAGTAAAAAGAAGGTTTTTTTAAAATAATGCTTTCCTTGGAGAAATAATCGCCTAAAAATTACTAAAAATAATAATTCATAAATGAATCAACAATTTAAGTTGAATTAATAAAAATTATATCCATCAGGGGATAAAAAGTTGTTAAAAGTGATTATTATGAAGAGAACAATAATTTATTATTATTATTATGGCTTATGTAAAATCAAATTCTACATACAAGGATGTAATATAATAAGTAGAGACCGGATTATATGCATTTGCATGTTGCATATGCATTTGCATATTTAGCCCCTTTTCACCGGTTATTGCATATTTTTGCATATTTTAACTAAAAAGTAGTGATATTGCATATTTTCGTGCTATATTTACAGTATTTTAAAAATCTACCAGAGCGAGCTCTTCTGCGGAAAGGGAGCCACCTCGCAACTAGGATATGTATGGTCGCCTTTGTGGCAATTCCAACAAATTGACTTCGCGTCAGTTTTACGCGGAACAGAAACAGTTACATCAGAAAAATGCGAGGATGATGTTTGAAAACATTTTAAACAGTAACCCAGGCTTTGAACCTTTTTGTGTCAAATTAATAGTTTTATAAATGGAACGGGCGAGCTTTTGCCAGAAGTAATAAGTGCCAAAATAGCACCCAAATACTGCCCAGTTACTTCAGTTGACGTAGAACGGTCTTTTTCTGTTTATAAAAATATTTTAAGCGATCGAAGACACAACCTTACTACCGAACATTTGGAACAGTACCTGCTCGTTTCTGTTTACAACAGTAGCAAAAAAGAATAATAAATAAATAGATAATAAAAATACTGATAAAATTATTTCTAGTGATTATTGATTTAAAAATAAAATATCTAATAATTACTATGTTTATTATTATTTGGTATTGCATATATTGACATTTTTCATGCATATTTTAAGCATTTTTCATGCATATTTGCATGCATATTTCGAGCTTTTTATGTTGCATATAATCCGGTCTCTAATAATAAGTAATAACCTGAAAATCGTAATATTTTGACTTACGTTCGTCTGGTTCTGAGGTACAGAATTTACAGAAATTTACAAACCTGATGATTCCAATATTTTTGATGAATCGATATTTTCGAAAATTGGTAAATTTTGGAAAACCGGAGAATATTGGAAAAAGCTCACATTTTTAGCTAGGAGAAAATATTCTTGTGAATTTTCATTAATTTAAGTAGATTGTAATACATAGGGCAAAGTAAATTTAAGAAATTTGCATTTAAAAAATGGTTCAAATCCATGAACATTTTTTGACTGAAAATTAATAATAAGAATCACATAAAGGAGACGACATGCAGTGTGTTTTGTTTTTACCAGAGGTAGACGTAACAAGTGGATTTAGAACTTACTTCTTCTTTCTAGAAGCAATTCTCTTGAGAATTCTCTTCTAGTAGGCTTAAGGCCTGTTATTTCCCAACATCTACTTTAATTCCTTGCCAATCTTAGATAATTTGAGCATATAAATATTTTACATCCATCAGGTAGCTTGCTAGGACTTGCCTTCAGAAGTGCCTGTATCCTAGTTTCTTTGTGTTAATGGTGACAATTCACTAACCTAGGGGACCACCGACTTAACGTGCCTTCCAAAGCACGAAGATTAGTCATAAGAAAGTTTGACTATATTTGAATATTATAGTTCCAACCAGTTCAGCAGAATCAGACTCTATATTTCTGTTTTTAATCCATTTAATCTTATCTTTATGAATTTAAAATTTATTTTTGTAACCAGTTGCTCGCGAAGATATGTGCTTTTCAAAAACAGCTTTTATGTCGTGAGAAAAAAGAACTTCATGGAAGTCACAAACTACTGCTAACTTGGAAAATATTATTTGGAAGAGTTGCATTTCAATTTTAAATAATATTTCTTGCTTTTCTCTTGTTTTTGGTAAAAAATCTGTTGCACGAAATAGTTAAACCTATACTCGTTTCGCTCAGCCATCAGTTTTCAAATTGAGTCGAGTTCCTGTCGTAATTTGAACATTCAAATTTGTATTGTAATGCACTACCACAAAATTGAAATTTTATTATCGCCTAAAGAAAACAGCCACCGAAGCACATGAATCTATTATTATGACCGTACTTCAGCGAATTATTAAATGTTCGAATATCCTGCGGCATCCCAGGGTATTTTTTTGTTTTTGCAAATATTTGATTCATTTTTAAAAATTTGGCCCGACAATGAAATTGTTTTTTTACTTTCAATAGAACTACATATTTTATGGCAATTCACAAAATTGAGATTATGTTGAAATTTTTGAGGTCTGCAATATTTTCACCATGCAAAGCGAGGAAACTTTGAAATATAAATAACTCTTCTTTGCATAGAAATCTATGTTTTTTACTGCACTTGGTATATAATATATTGGTGCATACTGTGTATATAGTAAATCTAGATAATATTATAGTAATTGAATAATAAATGTGGTTTACAATATTTTTTGTTATATTCTGTAAAGCTTTTACAATATTTTATCCTTTAATCTGAGTCACTATATCAGAATTGCGGCAAGTTAAACCACATTCTATTTTCAGCCCTCTCTAATCCCATATATCTAAAGTACAGCTATCATTTCGCAAACAATATAACGCGTGTCAGTTTTACTGTTCTGAAATTATAAGTTATGTCTTTTATAAGGGAATTTCTCGAGCTTATTTTATCGCGACTTCGTTCTTGTGATCCGTTCTTGTTAGGGATACTTCGTTCCATTTTACTTTTACACAGCGTTCTTAAAGAAAATATCTATCATAATAAAAGAGTATAAAACTGTTATAAGTTAATTTATTTTACAATTTTTATTTTTACTCACCCTTTTTCATCTATAAAAAATTTAATTTGAAAAATAATTCTATTTTGAAAGTTCTATTGCTATATAAATTGTATAAGGGTAGGTACTTAAGCTACGTGTTAACATAACAAGCAATATAAACAAAGGACAAACCCCTAAAAGGTTAAAGCTTTTAAAAGAGAAATAGGAGATTCATTAATCACTTCTGCATCAATCAGAATTAAGAGATAGATCGTTGCAAAGTGAGTTGATAAGTAGAACACCGTGTCTAAGTGAGCCTAGAGTCGTGTGACTGACACGTGTCTCTGTGCACCCTGTATGGATTACGCTAATAGTCTTGTTAATCCATGAAGTGCAGACCACCCAACTTTGTGAACTGCGTTACCCTTCTAATAAAATCTGATAAAAAGTTTTTTATACAAAATTGCCATTATGTTCAAGTTGTAACAGCATACAAATTAAGTTGCCAAGTGCTTCTCATACATAGGTACCTACGTATTAAGAAAATAAAATTATAATTTCAAACTTGTGTTAATTTTATTTTATTTATTTCAAAGCCAAGTCACGTGGAACGAAAATCTGTAGCATCTTGGTTATCCTTTTAGGGTGCAAAGTCAGGTTGTTGGATGAAGGAGGAGATCAAGTAGCCTGTAAAACTGCCGTGATGTTTCAAGAATACAAATCAGTGTCTTTTAACTTACAACCAACCGCTGTATTGCACGATATTTGGAAAATTTTATTGAGGTGCTTTGTACCTACTTTGTTTCTTGTAAAGAAAAGACTGACGCAACAAAATAAAATCCCGAAAACACTAAAAATGAAACGATCGTTTTCAAAAGATTTGCTACACGAATTTGATCAATGGATCTGTTTTATAAAATTATTGGAAAAGCCTATACAAGACTTGATACGTAAATGGGTAATATATTTTACAAAAGCATAAAACAGAAATCTTTCTAAATAAGAATTTGTGATAAAATCGAAAAAGGAATTTTTTAAACAAAATTATTATTGCGCTGGAAAAGTAATTCTTGAAGTTAATAAAACCGTTAATTTTCCTTATCATCAAGATTATTATCAATTTTTGTAACGTAGAATCGCGTAACCATGCTAACGCAAAAATTTCAATAATACATGCAAAGAAAAACATTCTCACGCTTATCCATTAATTCATGATTTTATTCCATAATCTCTTTTATGCGTGAAAATCCCAAAACAAATCTAATACTGGTGTCATCTTTAATCCTCTTTCTATCTCCTTTAGGTATCGATCTATATCATCTTATAAATCACTGGGAATTACCATATATTAACTGATTATCGTTCTCATCGTATATGGGGCACAGCGTGCGAATATTTTATATTGCTATTTGCTTTTTGATTAAAGTAATTTCACGCTAAACAATACATTAAATTTAGAGAATAATTTGTTTTATTTAAAATTTGTTATGGTAAGGGGTTAATAGACATTATTTAAGCGGTCGGTTATGTAAATTATTGCACGAGTCGCACACAATTTGGTACTTCCCCTAATAAAGTAGGTATATCGCAACTTTTGTAATTAGTAAATAATATAATCCAAAAAAACTTTATAAATAAAATATTTCGATAGTATAAATTTTAACTTGAAAAGGTTTCGAACCGTGTAATATATAGATATTTAAAATAAAAGTCACACCCTAACAGATATTTCGAATCTGGTGTGAGAGTCAATTTATATTTGATGCGGTACATAATTTTTCCGCTCGTCGAGCTTCAGTCGTTTTCCTTTGCGACCCCATTCAATTTATAACGTATAAATATTAATGTATAAACAATAATATTTTGTGATATACTAAAATTATTGAGTCGATAAATTGTCAAGCATATTTCCATTTACTTTAGCTGTATTTCTGGTGTATATTGATTATTTTTTAGTGGCTTCAGTGTTTGATGCAAATATTATGTACGTTTTAGGTATAACTGAAGTAGGTAATAAAAATTTGAATTGGTTTTTTATTTTTTTCATTTATTAATCGAACAAGTTTTAATATTCTTTTAAAACAAAATAAGAAATAGAATAGTAAGTGAACAAAGTACCAAACTCATTTATTAGACATAACATAAAACTAACGAGTTTACAACTATGCTTTAAGCAAGGGGTGATAAAATAAGTAAAGTTAAAACATTCAATCTGTTTTAATCAACTTGGAATCATCAACATTCCATCAAGCGTGTGCTGGATAGAAGAAGATAGGACAATAAAGTGTCGTTGGTTCCGCTCGCACCAGGACGAGTTACGATAGCAAGGTTTCACTTGTCTCTCGTTAATTGTATTAGTTACTCGCTTCCTCGGGCTCTGGAAGCGTTCCTTCCATCCGGTCATTTGCTTCTTGTTCCTTCTTCCGGTAAAAACTTGAAAGCCTGCAATTTGGGCGCTTGTGTTCATTTCAAAATGGCCGCCTGGGGTGTCGTCAACGTAATTACAAAATGAATTGTCCAATGGCGGGATCTGCGTTGCCATGACAGCGTTGATTAAAACAAGCGAATGTCTCCTCGTATCACCATGGAAACTGCTACACCACGAGATGTCTCTCGAGACGGTCTTTGATCGTAGACTAGACGTGCCTTATCGTGCTTTTTTTTATAGAATAAAGCTCATTTATTTCAGTTACGAACGCTCTGTTTAAACTTGTTTCGTTTGATGGATGCACTCTAATTAGGTTTCAGTGGACAAGTTTTACAATTTTCTTGCTAATTCGAAAACCAAGCATTTAATTGAATTAGCGCTAATTACGAAAACTTTTTTAATTGCTATAATAAAAATCAAAAAGTTTAAACGAAATAATTTCCTATTTTCATTACACAATCCTTAGCTACCTTTGTACCGTAAATTTTTTGTGCCATAAAAATGTTATAATATTAAATATTATGTACACAAAAAAATTAATGCAGACAAAAAACAAATTACTTTGAAATTCAGTATCATGGACGATAAAATCAGAGCATCATTATTCTATGAGTTTATCAGATGACGCGGGTGCATTCTGGCGCAAAAAGTCCCAGCAGCCCGAAGCTTAAAATAAATGAACATCGCATTGAATAAAAGCGTCCCTTAGCAACCCCACTACTAAGCTTTATATCTGATGGTGGTGGAAAAGTGGAGTTTTTAGCAAGACGAACGAACGATATCACTTTATTTAACAGCACCGCACTTTGTATCAGATTTAAAATACACGGAAGCTGTCACTGCTATTAACTTACTCAAGTTTTATATTTTTATTTTATTTATTATTCGAAAAACTAATATCACTTTCAGATAACTTTTTTTAAATACTTTTTAAAAAAGAAAATATGCAACACTTGATATTTTTAAAAAGTTTCATTTAAAAATTATTTATAACAAAATATTAAATAAAAAGTAAAAAGCTAGAAAAAAGTACAAACTTCAAATAAAATTCTCAATCCATTTTACTCCAGAACTTACTTTCGCCATCAAGAAATAGTCCTGTTTGAGAAGCAGAATCACTTGCATTACCACTGTGTGAAAAGAGGTATTATTACTTTTCCATATAAAAATTTTTTAAAGCCCGTTAAATAATCTAAATAATAAAGCCCATTTTAACATAAATAGAAAACTTTTTTTATATCTAATTAAAATTTAATCAAAATTATATAATATATAGAATGTCTATTTCAAAAGTTTCCATTCAATCTATATTTCATAAATCAAGGAAAATATCAATACAAAAGGAAAATCCGACAACCGATTTGCTGATGAGGAAAAATAGCACTTAATTTTCAAACTTTTACATCTCAACCCCACATGTCCATATCACTATTTATTTCAAATGATAGTTAATCAACTTCTATCTTTCAACGCCAAAAAATTTAATTAATTTTTTTAATTATAGAGGACCACACCTTTCATAGATAAATCCGGTTTCGGTTAAATTCGCTGAATTTGAAATAATGTTGTATTAGTTAATAATGTGGATAAGCAGTTGTCAAAAATCAGCCGTTTAAGAGTCGATTAAACATTTTATACTTGAACGTTATATACTAGAATATACTACAGTTAAGTAACGGCTAGTTAACGAACAAGCAACGCACAGATAAAGAACATCGGGCAATAAACAAAAAACTGGCAAAAAACAAATAGATATCGGTCAAATAAAAACCAGTTATAAGAAATAGGCAACGAACAGTCTGCGAATTGCCAACAAACAGGCAATTAAGGGGCTACATATCTTTGCACGCACTGAAAACCGAGTACATTTGAAAAATTACTATAAAGGTTATAATATTATGTAAAATAAATTAATTTATTTATTTGACATTTTGAACTAACTTTTGAACTATAAGAAAAAAAATAAAGCATTTTTTTTTTTAATATTAACATTATTTTTTAGTGGTTATATTGTCTGACGAGAGCTTTTTTTAATTTTTTGATTGGGAAATTTTTTATAAATTATTAAACACTCACTTTTTCTTTTTAAATTGCATTCTAAAGTTTGAAATACTGTAATTTCTTTATTTTTGAAAAAATCAAAAATTCCTTCCGTCAGACAATAACCACTACATTATTTTACAAGATTATTTTTTATTTTTGCCGATTGGATAATTTTTGGCAAAGTTATGATGCCGACCATGAGGCGTCATCAGTAGTCCACTTATACCCGTAAAAAATAATGTTAATATTAAAAAAAAACAAATGTTTTATTTTTTTCTTATAGTTCAAACGTTAGTTCAAAATGTCAAATAAAGAAATTAATTTATTTTACATACTATAACCTTTATAGTAATTTTTCAAATGTACTCGGTTGTTAGTGCGTGCAAAGATATGTAGCCCCTTAACAGGACATGCATCTGTCCATCCCCTCATTTTCCCCTCCGTAAATCAATTATTCTATTTTTTGTATTGATAGATTGTTTAATCTAGGCTCTAGAAAATATACTGGTCTCCTATTGAAAGAGAATTCGTCTTCTTCAATAATTTATTTATCCTTAATAATTTAGATGTTCAAGACATTAATTTGAAGTCGCTGATAACAATAACTGCGTACATGTAAAGAGTCAAACCTGCATTTAAATGTCTCCCGGTCTTTCGAATGGATGCTCATAGCATCCAATTTTTTTTAAAATTTGTATTACAATAATATTCACAATAACTATGTGAGTCCCCCCTCCCAACCCCTAATTGCTACTCGATTGATACATTTTTAAGTCTATTTAATATTGACTGTTATTATCTATTCTAAATTACTAATAGACCGGGAGATACCGACACAAAATTCTAAGTCATTAATGCCTGTTTTCACCAACAATTTATTTATTTAAGAATTTCCTAGGAAAGAATTACTTAGCTAGGATTGCATAAATTTGATTGGTCAAATTTGACATATGAATATTTTATGTCAATACTATGTCAAATTTCACCAATCACATTTATGCAATCCTAGCTAAGTAATTCTTTACTAGGAAATTCTTAAATAAATTGTTGGTGAAAACAGGCATTAGACTTCGGCAGTCAAATTAGGTAATTATCAAGGGCTTTCCATTCTTATCGGAATATTACCACTTCTTAGAAGTCCTTAGAATCCATTTCATGAGGTGGATTACTCCTCTTTGGTTCATCATTTTACTATAACTTTTAAGAAACTCGAAGTTAGCAATTCGAACACAGAATTTCCGCTCTGTAGCTCAACCAGCGGTCACATCACACCACTACTACGGATTTAGTTACGAAATTAGGTAATTAATGAAATAAAAATAATGGTCATAGTGCTGGTCGTCGGGGCGTAGTTGCAGTGTAATTAATTAAACTTGTAGGATAAATAATTACGAGTATGGCACCACTTTTGCACTACACCAGAAATATGGCAAATATATTAACAGTCCCATTGTATTATAAACTTTCCACGATTCAAGTGCCATTGTACCAATTCGTTTTACATTATTGAATAAATCTGTTTCTTTGCGGAGGTATGGTGGTTATTTGGAAGCATCAAAACGGTATGGCATAGTGATTTTCGTGAATGCTTACTCAAAAATAATTAATTAAAAAAAAATTGACCTGTAACAAATAGTATTTAAAAAAAACTAATTTTTCCGTCTGACCGTCGGCGTCGGTCGTAATTAGATTATTTTTCTTTCATTAATTACCCATTTTGACCCCTGAAGGGTCACCGTACTTGTGACAAATGGCTTGGCATTTTGTATATTTTGTCCCGGTCTATAAGTTTTTAACTCGTGAAATCAATAAATAAAAATATTTTAAAATATAGCCAGTTAACAAATAAATAATTGAAATTATAATATTGTATTTGAACATTCGAGCGTGGTTGCACTCTTAAGTCAAAATACATTTCTAACGTTTTGAGAGAACCTACATGGTTTACCTCCGAATCATAAAAAGCAGTTCTATTTGAGAGAGTAAGGCAGAATTTTCTTGCACTTTAATTAAATACAAACTAATGAAAATGGCCAAATTACACCTCTGTGGTTTACCCACATCCGTGGTTTACCCCAATCTTCCGAGGGGATACAGCTAGAATAAAGTTTTTACTTGATCAGGATTCGAACCAAATACTCAAAATATTAGTAGTTGATTCTGGATATATTAATAAATCTAATGGTCCTCTAAGCTTCTTTATAGTCCTCTTCTAAAATACTGCAAATTTATGGTTAGAGAGGTCTGGGTCATTCCATGTGAAATCAACACACTTTTGAAACTCACCATCTCCGATTTTGATAAAATTTGGTATATCGATAGAGTGTACGGAGACTAACAAATTTATCAAATTTATCAAAATCGGAGATGGTGAGTCTAAAAAGTGTGTTGATTTCACATGGAATGACCCGTCTTTAAAATTTAGAGGCATGACTAGAATCCACACATTAACCTCTATACTTTAGTTACATTGTAAACATTTTTCTAATTATTTTATTAGATCCGTCGTAAATGCGACCTTAAATTACGGCATAAAATTTGGTAAATAGTAGTTTTCATCACTAGGCCGGAAAATGTGATTTTACAACCGAGGGGCGGGTTTTCGTAGCCGAGGCGAAGCCGAGGCGCCCGAACGCACCCGAGGGTGTAAAAGCACTTTACGGCCGAGTGGTGTAAACAACTTTTCGTTGTGACGGGACCACAACAATTTCTGCGCATGACGTCACGCGGCAGAATAAATTCAAATCGAACATCGTGATTGGTTGGTTGGAATATGGAATATTTGATGTGTGGTATCACTGCTTTACGAAATAGGTATATCAGTGTATCGTGGACGGGACCACACCATTTTTATTTGTGATTTGTAGTAGTGAAGATCAAGAGTTATCGTAAAGAATGGCAAGTAAATCCATCGAGGAAGCCGCCGCGCCAGAGAGGCAAAACAATTTTTGTTGCCGAGTAAATCGACCGACCGCTACATGCACGAGTACCGTAAGTTCATGGACTTTTTGCAAGACCACGATGTGCTGGTAGATAACCTCAACGAGGACACGTTGTTGGCCTACTTTGTTAAGTTGGCCACAACGTACAGTGCCAGCACATTGTGGTCGAAATTATCGATGCTCAAGTCGACTTTGGTCACGGAGAGCGGCATCGACATCTCTAATAAAATGTTGTTGTTTTTACATCTTTGTTATTTTTCATGACCCCCCCTTTTTCACTCCCTAGGATGTGAAAATTCTTGACCCCCCACTTTTCACTCCCTAGGACGTGAAAATTTATGACCCCCCACTTTTCACTCCCTAGGGAGTGAAAAAAGGCACTTTACGTACCTCAAATGAGGACGTGAAACCCCATTTTCTAGACCGGCATAACGAAAAATAAATTATTTGAATGAAACCCTCAAAATTCACTATTGGGAACCAAATTTTCAAAAGAACCTTCTGGACCCTCTGGAAATTGGGGAAAATCCCTCCAAAATCCCCTTTGGTGGTAGCTGACTACTTTTTTGTCTTTAAACAACCACTACTACTAAAAGCAGTCAGGGTGGCCCGCGGTCTAAAAAGTTTGGAGACTCCATGCTCTAAACCAGCGGTTCCCAAACTGTGGTACGCGTACCACTAGTGGTACATTAAGCTGAAGCAAGTGGTACGCTCAGGCTCAGTTGCAATAGTATATTTATTATTTTTTTATTTATGTTTTTTATTAAAGTTTATAAAAATAAAGCCTTTTCAATCGGCGGAAATTTTATCCAAAAATTAGAACATTTTAGCATAGGTACCGACTTTGTGAAATAATGTTCTTCAAAGTTCACGCTACAACTAGAATCCAAATTTGGGCTTTCAAAATTTAGGATAAAAACATATAGGCGAAATTGTTTTTGAAAAACACAAACCTTGTATAGTTACAAACTTAGGCTTTTTGAATCTGTTTTCAGAATGTTTGTAAATTTATTCGTTTTTAAGATTTGTGTCGAACAAAAAAAGCCAATTTCTCGGCCACCTTAAATATAAATAATTGTAGCAGGCCCGCAGCCAGGGGGTGGTAAGGTCGGGAAACCCCGATCTTTTAAGTATGTTTGCCCGACCACCTTTTAAAATAAAAATATGTAACAATAAATTAACTGAAAATTTGCCCATTGCACAATCGCCCGTTTTGTACAAGAATTTTTTTATTTTTAGTTCGGTAAGAATTCTTCGAAAGAATGAAAAACAGAAATATTTGGTAGTGAAAGTAGCTTCTCCCCGAACATATAATAAATTTTTTATCAAAGGGGAGAGGGATCCCCAAGTAAAGGCACTTTCCCTTTTAAAATTTTTACTGTTTTGGCCAGTGGCCACTTTTGGCCCACCGACCATACATTTCCCGGAAGATTGTTGATAGCCCATTCGCCCCTGGCGTGTGGCAATACGACTAAACAACCTTTCTTAAAGCGCGTTGACCTTGAAATTACAAAAATTTTCGCCTGCGGCGCTTACAGAAAATCCCGCTAACTCTTCTCACACCCACAATGCTAAAATTTGACCGGCCATACAAACCGTTTGCCCTACCTTCATATTTGATCTGACTACGGACCTGAATTATAGTAGTACATGTATTCAAGAAATATATATTTATGTGTATTATTAACTCGTAAGAATATTTAATTATAGTTACTAAATTGTAACTTGTATTATTTTATATTCAAGTTAAGGATAAATAAAAATTAAAATTGAATGTATATATACCATGACAGCTGGTAATTTTAATTTTTATTTATCCTTAACTTGAATATAAAATAATACAAGTTACAATTTAGTAACTATAATTAAGTATTCAAGAAAAGTATATTGGTGGTACAATAAAGAAAAAGTTTGGGAACCACTGCTCTAAACTATTGACCGGCTCAACTTAATAATAGAAAATACAGTAGTTAAATATGTGGATCAATATTTCTAGTGATGACAACAAATTAATAATAATTATATTATTTAATCAAATTAGTCAATCGTGATTTTTTTAATATAATGGTGGTGATTCTTCTCCTACAGTGACGTCTCCTCCCAGAAGATTGGCTACCATGAATTTGTAATTGTTTCTGTTTTCTATGAGACCTATCAATGTTGCTAGGTGGCAAATATAAAATCAGTGTCTTGAATTGCTCAGCTAGAATTTCCTCTTTCTTCTACCTAATTTTTCGTGCTCCCCCTTCCATGATAAGTTGGAAAATTACACATTTTTCATTTCTAAAGATATGCCCGAAGTAAATTACCTTTATACTTTTTAATAGTGTATAAAATTTCTTCATTTGTGACATGCACAGCCCAGTAAATTTTTAGTATTATTTAGTAAATTCATATCTCGCAGGTTTCCAGATTATTAATGAAGGAATGCATTACTAAGGTTAAAAAAGTCTGATATGACACAACACATGACCATCCCATTTCAAAAGGTAAAAGTAAATAGTAACAAATTAAATTTTTTAATTTCCTCTCCAACTCTTATTGTCATTTCCACTGAGAAAGACTAATTGAATCTCGTTAATCCATACATGCGCGTTATTAAAGATCAACGAAACGCAAATAAAAGAATTTTTAGCGGAGGGATTTTAACAAAAATCTCCTTTACACCGTTTCTTACAACTAATATGCAAAATTTTAAGTCAATTGGAGTTGGATCGTTGCATTGAGGTGAGCTGGTTTCATGCCTTTATTGGATTTGATTTGTTTCAGTGCCTTTTCAAATCTTTTCTAAATATCTCTGTTCCATCCAAAGCACTACTCGTTTCGTTATCGATGAGTTGTCAAAAAGTTCTTTTTATATAAAACGCGATATCTCTTATTAAACCATGTTTCTTGGTTCCTTTTTTGTTTCTTTCCTGTATGCATCAAATTCAGAATATCATTACTCATTAATTCCTTTTCTATTCTCTTTCTTTTGAAAATCAGGATGTCTTTAATCTGTGTCCATGTTTTTTATGTGTTTCTTGTATTTTTTATAAACGTTCATAGTTTTGATATTATTTAAGGTTATGTTCCTTATGATTGATTTTTCTGTGTTGGACGTTCATTATTTTGATTTGGTAGTTCTTCATTTTTAACTTAATGTTTACTATTAGATGATTATGATTCAAATTCAAATTCAAATCTTATCAATTTGGTAGAAGAAATTTGTCATTCAACAGTAAAGTGGAGCTTTCGACACTAACGTCTCGTTTCGTCAAAAATGTTGCTTTAATCAATAATTTGTTTATCTTATTGTTTTGTGATTTTTAATATTTCCTTTTGTTTTAGAAAAAATCATGTTCTATTATAAGAGCGAATTTGGTTTTCGAAATTTCTGTGTATTAATTTATTTAGTATACATAATTTAAATATTAGCAGGCAGACAATAAAAATACATAATTTAAATACAAAATTATGTAACTACCCAAGTATTCTCTTGATTGAAATTAAATCTAAAAAATATAAAGAACGCACTTACATTTAAAGCATTTTATATTTTCTTTGTGGCAATTAAATACAAATTTATGTTCGGCTTTGCATAAATATCAATGATACCAGCAATCTTGTCATTAACTACTGGTTTATTAAACTTGTCAACTACTAAGGCTTAATCCAAATTGAATGTAAAATTAACTGTTAAAATATTTATCTCGTCAATGAATGTAAGAAATCTATACACATAAGTTTTAATAAAATGTGATGTGTCCTTAGTATTTATTAACAGTTTATGATAATTTTATATATTTTCAAGGTTTTCGGATCGAGTTAACGTTTAAAAGCTTTAAAATATATCCTACCTTCTCATACATTCAATTCCTTCACATAGATAAATGTGTCTTGCATAATCTATATTCCATAAGCTGTGCTCTATCCTGAAATTGAGATATTATCCGAAAATTACGTTAAATCGACTTTCTCTATTGCTTTGATTTTGATTTATTGAAGTGGTAAATAGGTAAGAACAAAACATAGACATTTATACATTTTATGTTGCAAATCTTGCATATATATGAGTTTAGATTTTACAACTCTTATTAATTATAATTAATTGATGAAACATCTTTAATTTGTAATCATTGTGAATTCTCTTAAGAATAAAAAGTTTACTAGATAATAAATCCTTTTCTTTTCTCTTGCCGCTAATATATTAGATACAAATCTAAACTTTATACAGTTAATAATAAGAAAACCAGGGTTGAACACGTACATATGATTTACTTTGACATTTATTACGATCCTTTTTTAATTGCACTCTAAAATATTATACGCTTTCAGTGCCAAAAAGAGTAAAAAATTATGAGGTCTTAATTAGGGAGTACGAGGTTGAGATTGCAAAGGGATTATGAACCGGGAATGAGATAGAACGTAAGAGGAAGATTAACTGATGTAAAGGGAGAAATATTAAAGGTCAAACTCGTAGCGATAATCTAATGTTATAATTGGATTTTTATCTTGCTCGAATTTAGAAAGTAAATTACGTTTTTCATTTGAGCATTTGTTAGAAAAGTTAATGGAAATAAATTATAAAACCTAAAACATGTGCCAGTTACGTCTATTTATTTTTCACTGTTCGGGTATATTACAACAAATTACATTATCTATTAACTTTTATTTTAAATTGATTATGTTATAATATTAAATCTCAGTTACTGTCAAATTTTCATTATCAAACAGCTAGTATCTGGGATAAGACGATAAAAGAAAAGCGGATTCAAGGTACAACTAAATTTAATATTAACTTGAATTAATTAATATCACAGAATAGGTAAATATAAATCGATATGAATATTTTATGATTAAAGTGTAATCCATGAAGTTCCTCAGAGTTGTTTGTCGGGCTATAAACAGTCAATTTTAAAACAAAGACTAAAAAGGATAAAATAAATATTTTTTAAAAGCAAGCTTTTAAAAATATAAAATTAAAAAAAAAAGAATTAAAAAGAAAAAATGAATGGCTTGAATGGTAAGTAGTTTAAATCCTTGAAAACATCAATAACAGGATGGGACTAATAATATCATCCACATACGGCCTCCCACGATTTTATTGACGTTTTCAAGGATTTAAACCATTTAAATGCGAAATAATTATTTAGTTCCTTTCTTTTAATTTTCTATTTTTATTTTATTGGAAAAATGCAAGACAAAAACACGTAGTAGATAATTATGTTTTCTTGAACTGCCAAGTTGATTGGCAAACAGCTTTATAGTCATCTATAAAAATATGGCTGATGATCTATTTTCCCTATGGTCGTAAATTTTAAGAGTTTCCTAGGGCGCGCAGAATCCTTACGCCGGTTCTGAAAATACGACGTAAACTGGCCTATGATCCAGAAAGGATATTTGTTCGAAAATCCCGTTTCTAATCTAACAATATAAACGGTCTCTCATTTTGCCATAATTTTTGAAAATTTTGAAAAAGAAAATGCAGATTTTTCATTGCCACCGAAAATTTTTGGTAACAAATTAATAAATAATATCAGTTAGTTGTTTAATTATGTTTAGTAAAGCAATAATTACGTTTAGCTACGATTCCCAGTAACCACAAATAATCAACGACCATAGTGTAGTTCAAAGTCAGAAACTAGTAACAGATTTGTAATTAGCAAGGGCCAAGTCTCGAGGGTTTCAATAGTTGGTATCTGCAATCAGGTGGCCTGGAGAAGCAGGGAAGAGAACTCCGTTGGGATGGGGTACAAATCACAAACACCGCATGTCGCGAACACCGATTACACTACGAATCAAGTTAATGAACTGTGTTAAACATGTATTGAAATTTCATTAAAAGCAAATTAATGTAGTTCAATACAAATGCAAAATTAAATTAAACAAAGTCACTTAACATATTAATCCTTTAATTATAAGATAATTAAATTTTATTTGTAAAAAATTGCGCTTTAATCAACGGTTTAATTAAAGCTTCTATAAAATATCTTCAAACACTTTGTTGCATTTCAGGTAGTAAATGCTCGTTAAATTATGTAACTATTAGCTGAAACTGGAAGCGCTTCCGTAGTTTTAGTGTTAATTAATGGTATTAATAAAGCGAATGCTATTAATTATTCAATAGAATTATTTTAATATAAACGATTAAAAAAATAATTTTTGCATTTAATCTGATGTTTACGATGAATGAAAATGATAAATTTTTTGCCCGCATGGGCAAAATAAAAGAAGCGTGCCAAAGTGCGTAATCCAGCACATATGTGCTTTGATCTGATTTGATCATCCCCATTGAAAGCAAGATTATTATTGTTACCCGTTTTGTTTTGCTGTTGTGGTAGGTGCTCTTGATTTGTAGCGGTGCGGCTGCTTTTGGGACTTAGGGGTGGAATTTTGTTCAGTAATGTAATGAATTGTGGTGTTAGGTTTAGATTTTATCTTTTTCGTTTATTATTATAAAGATGAATATGATTGCTATCATATATTTATGAACATTATGCTTTTAAATTTGCGCAAGAAAAGAAAAATTACTTTTTCCAAGTTCCATTACAAATTACAAGAGAAGTTTTTATTAAATTTTAACTTTATTTATCAACTATCAAATGTTATAAATTAGCACTCCTTAATTTACTTTGCTATGCCATTAAGAAAATATGACCAGTATTAAGTGGATGTCATGGAAAAAGTAAAAGGTATAAGAGGTAATCAAACATCGCTACGGATGTACGATAATGGGCGGAAATGGCACTTCATCATTACCGCACATAGAAGGAAGCAAAAGTGTCAAATTTATACGTAAGATGTAACACTTACTTATTGTTAAATAACCATAATTATCCTTATGTTTTGATTCTAATAAAGGGCGATGATAATATGCAAATAAATACACAATCAATATTTGGAGTTAAAAAAAGAAAAATTATACCTGACATAATTTAATACGTAATATGCTTTGTCATTGTAGAAACTATTATTTACAAACGTATAGATTTTCCACTTAATGTAAGTAGGAAATCTACAGGAAATGAACTCTAAAAGCCTTTTCATTTTGATGCTTGACAACATTTTTATATTCAAAGATTATGCAAAAACTATAATTCAAAGATTATATTGATATAATTTATTATTGACGATTTACTTCAATATTAATTAATTTAAGCCACAGCAGTGGAGTGATGTGATCGCTGGTTGAGTTACAGAGCGGAAATTCTGGGTTAAAATCACTGACTTCGCAGAATTTCTGAACTCGGCCTTCCAGTGGACATCCATCCACACGTTGTGGTGAAATAAGAAGTAGTACAAAAACATTGTTCCATCTCCTTGAATTTGGGTAAGAGATAACAATACAAATTTCACGTTTTTATTGATGCAGATGTTATAGGAAGTTTCTAAAGGAAACGTAAAGACGTCATTGATGGAAAACTGTTGATTTCTGTTGGACGCAAGCCTTTCATGAATTGGGAAACACCATTAAAGTACGTACGTAACAATGTAAAAAAGAATCATTTTCACTAGGACACTTACAAAGCCATCTCCCAAAAAGACAGATAACAATGTTCCAGAATAGCATAGAGATCAGGTACCTCATCCAAAGATACCAGAAGTGACAAAGTATGGCTTGAAACTGTTTGAAGTGGATTTATTCCTGTTATGAGTTCATTTCCTTGTGCACCAACTGAACTAGTGGAATTAACGCATTGTTCTTGAAGTATCTATGTCTTGCAAATGATGTATTTTGCACAGAAAAGCGTACTTACGTGCGTGAAAGTGACAGGAAGTGCTGTTAAAATATTGCAAAGGATACAGTTTTTTGGATTAGCAAGAAGTCATTATATTCATTTACAATTTTTTGAGAATTGCTTTAAAGTCCAATGTCGTCGCTTTGATCACATTTGCCAACAATTTCATTATGAATGAACCACAAGCATTTTAGCCTATTATCAGATACCCAATCCATTTTTGGGCAGAGTGATCTGAAATCTAAGTGACCTTACAATCATCAACACAATTAGTAAAAATATTAGCTACGCAATTTTAACACCATCAGTTCAAAAATATCGATAACTCATTAAAATTTCCTTCATTGTCTCTTACTTATTTTGTTATTGTTTAAATATTAGAGTCAACTCAGCACCCTCACATTCAAAATTTCCACTGACCGAAAGATTGCTTATTTTTTAAAATTTGCTCTCCTTTTACAAATTTTTTGCATTGTATTATAGCATATCCATGTTGATTTTTGCCTGAAGTAGCTCGAAACTAACTTGAAATCCCTGAGAGCCAATTATTGCAACTGGGAATTCTGCTTCCAATGCTCTGATATTGCTAAAGCAATACAGTTCGTTTGATTTTCCATAAATGTATCCAACATGCCCCCACTGTTTTCTATTGATGGCACATTTTGGTCGATAATACAAGATCTATTCTTTGATTTTTCCATTAACATTTCTGCACGTGTTTTCCTTACTTTGTTATATTGAAATGCTATAATTTACGCTCTGATTCATTTGAGTTATTATCCTTTCATAATACGGACACGACATATGTACTTTTAGCCAAATGATTTATGCCAAACGTTGTCTTGAAAATTTTACTGCTCACCAGTATGGCTGAACAGCCCACACACAAAACTAGGGGATGTTCAATTAAATAATTCGATGCGAAACATCAGTGGAACCATTAAGCCCACTCCTATTCACTGGCTGCCCACACTGAGTAACATCTCCCCTCCCTATCTCCGCCGTTCAAGCGCTCTAGTCAGAGAGTATGAAAAAATTCAAAGAAATCCGTCCCTAAAAATCCATGAAGACATCGCACAACTTGGCCACAGACTGCGCTCCAGAAAGCCGCCCATTCAAACCGCTGAACGATTGCTCGCTAACAACTTCAGCCTGGACCAGGAGTGGGAACGAGAATGGCAAGCTGAAGCGCCTCCTGAAATCCGCGACATTCTCCATACCGGACAGACGCCACCTGGTTTCGCCCTGCCACGGAATACATGGTGCAGACTGAACAGAGTCCCCACGGGCTGCGGCGTATGTGCTGCTTCCCTGTTTAAATGAGGTAAATCCATATCTTCCTCATGCGACTGCGGCGAAGAAAGGCAAACAATGCACCATCTCACCTATAACTGCGAAAGCAGGCCGAGTCACTATACAACTGAGGACTTTCTGAGAGCCACCTCAACAGCAGTCACTTGGATCGAAGGTTTAAATATTAATATATTATGATTATGCTTTGACATGTAGTTACTTCTGTTTTCTTTTTTTGTATATGCCATACGATAAATAAATAAATACTGCTTATACAATTTGCTTACTTCGCTTACCCAAAGGTTATAGTTTCGTGGCAGCCAGTACTATTGGAGAAGCTAAAGTAGCACTTTTAAACTCCTTGCAAACTTACTTTAGACTTATTTTCGAATACCGTTAAACAGTTTTTCTGGTTTTTAAATCTCTTCCCTGATCGAGATGTTTGTTCTTTTTCAGTCTAAGATACCCTCATTAGTCATGATTTCGAAAAATCCAAAGAATATGGGAGGATGGGGAATACACGCTATCATGGTTTTTGTATAGTTTATAGTATAATGTATGTACGTATCAGTCTAAATTTTGAGCAACTTTTGAAGGTTCTTGTAGCAATTTCTATAAGGTATCCAATTTCAGGTAAACAGCAACCATCTTTAGTAATCATACGATTGGCTATCTGCTTAATATATAAATAGTTTTAATTATAATTTAAATAAATTAAAAAAGACATTGGGGAAGCTGAAAAATTAATGGATTCCCGGTATAACCGATCCTTTTGCCACGGCTAGCTATTGACTCTTTTACACCCCTCGGGTTCAGTGATTACACCGAAGGACGCCTTATGAAAAAAGTAAAACTGTTTGTGAAATAAACAAATTTTATTGATTTAATTTCTTTGAAACGATAATGTTGATATCCTTTTAAAATTATATTACACTAATCCCAACAGACTATTTATTTAAATTGAATTACGAAACCATGACATGCTCCGATTAACCACCTCTGTTGTGAAATACAAGGTGATATTTTATTAAATTAAATCAACCAAATTTTCCATGAGGTCGCACTATCGCAAATCTCAACAATTTCGTTCCACAATCCAATGATCTTCCGTAACCAGGAAAACGCAACCGAACTCGAAATACTATTTCCGGAATCAATCTTGATCCTATAAACTCCAAATTTGCAACATCATTTTTTAAAAGAAAATTATAATTAAACTTCCCAGAAGGGTTAATCATCCAATTTGGAATAAACTACAAATTTTGTTCTTATAAACTTAAATAATTTGTTGGAAAAATCTTCCCAACATTGAAAACTCAAACTTTAAAGCAACATAAAGCACCAATTTAAAAAAAAATATTATAAAGTAAAATTAACTTAAATTTTCGCATTCGTATTCGCTACCCTTTAATACGTCAGGATTACACGTATGTATAAAGTTGTAGTGACTTTCATATTCTAGTTATTCGATTAGTTTCATTGAAGACGACAATAATGGACATAATAATAGAAGCGTACATGAGACATGATTTGAACATTTCCACTGTTGTAAAAGTTTAAATGAAATTTAAACATTCAAATTATTATCTTATCGCATTTTCATTGATAGTATATTTTTATATTGAACTTGACCGACTTGTTTGACATAGTGGAGTATTATTAATACATATTATATACATACAACCAGGCCCGGACTGGCTAGGTCGGCTAGTCGGCGATCGCCAAGGGCCCCCGAGCCAAATGGGCCCCGAGAGGTCTCAAAAAAGTGGTTTATATTTTTTATATGCCTTCCAAGCGTCAAAATAGCGGAAAATGTGATTTTCAAAAATCTCTCCTCTGGTAAGGGGGCCCTTCCTCGATCTCTAGCCGAGGGTCCCCAAAGGAGCCAGTGCGGGTCCACATACAACATACTATATTAAATGTTAATTTATAATATTATACACTCATTTACTTTAGTAGTACACAACTTCTTCTTCTTCTTCATTAGCGTTTTTATTTACATCCATTTTTGGATATAACGCCTCTTCAAGTTCTCTCAATTTAGAACTTGAAGGTTTAGGCCTTACCATTCAACGCTGGCCTAATGCGGGTTGGAATGGATCATAGTCCACAGATCGATTCTGGACTTTTTAGATCACAGCACATATCCGACGCAATCAGGATTAGAACCGCGGTTTCCCGCTCTCCAGTTTATCCGTGTTTAATTTACGCCAGACTGCTGGTCAGTCAGTACACAACTACCTACCTACCTATTATAATGCTGCACAATACAATATCATAAATACATGAAAATAATAATCTATTATACGGGGTATTAAAACCATGAGTTACAGAATAGCATACCAAAAATAATTTATTACTACAGTAAATAAATGCGGTGACTTTTCAATACGACACTATAATATAGTAGAAATTGAAATCTACAGCTTTTACAATATATGTATAACCAAGTTAGTATTGAGAAAACAAGAAATTTACAATGTCTCTTTGCAGTATCAGATGCAGAATTGAGTACAAGAAACTTTCATAGGCCCTAATTAGCAAGTATTTAGAGAAGTAGGAAGAATTATTCACTTATATTTTACAGTTCGGAATTCGGGCAACGGTTTGGGAAAATATGAAAGCCTGGGTTGGGCCTCTCAAACCCATGGGCCCCCGAGCTCCGCTCCTGTCTCTTTGCCATACTTACAAACAGGCCCGTAGCCAGGGGGTGGAAAGATCGGGCAACGCTCGATCTTTTAAGAATGTTTGCCCGACCTTTTAAAATAAAAATATGTAACAATAACTTAACAGAAAATTTTCCCATTCCAGATTGGTTCTTTTTGTACAAGATTTTTTAGTTTTTAGTACGGTATATGCTTTCAAAATACAATACAATGTGGGAGACCCCACAAATCTCCCCATGGTGCTAAAATTTCCACAACCATAATACAAACCGTTTGCCCTACCTTCATTTTCACTCTGGCTACGGGCCTGCTTACAAATAAATTCAGATGTCTACTTATGATTTATTATTATACTTATAATTTGATACTTACCACCTTTTTGAACACCTCAATATGCAGATGTGGATCAATTTTATGTTTTGTTATGAATAATAATGTTTCCAAAATACTATTACTATTATACTTTCTTATATTATATGACATCGCATACAATGTCGAGTTTTAAGAATGATTTTCTAAATATTTACATTTCCGAAGTTGAAATTTATATAATTAATTAACTCATTAATCTTAAATCATATCAAAAATACTTTGCAGCTGCGGAGGTTATTTTGGTTATCGAAATGTAATTTCCGTTATATTCGCATACAAAGGAAACCTTGTCCTTAAACCAAAATTAAAATTTTTCTTTTCTGAGAATCACTATCAAAATCAGATAATTTATTAAATACACTAACGCAACAAAATTAATTAATATAAATTTTTTATTATGAAAATAATATAACATTAAATATAAACTTTAAAATAAATTAAATACATTAAATTTAGTTTAAAATAATAACCATTACCACCCTTTTAAATTGTTAACATTTCTACAATAAGGTGACGATGAGAAGGGGGGTGACAACTCACGCTTTAGTTCATGATTGATGTTAGTGTATCGCTCCTGAATATTTATTAACATAGAAAGTTATTTGGTTTGTATTTTAATTTTGTCCCATATTTGAATCTACGTTTCATAGCAATTTTAATACATATTGGTAAAAATATTCATAAATATTATAATTTGTGTTTTTATCTCTTACATCCACAATAATTCTAATTGTAAGAAAATTATACCTACATCAATTGGAAACAATTATTTGGATTGGAAATAATCAATATTTATAGGGCAACAAAACTTTTAAAAATAAAATTGTAGTGATATTCTGTTTTAAATAATAGAAACTGTTACGCTAATCGTAGATAAATTTATAAGTTAGATTTTAACTAATTGATTTTAATAATTATTGACCTTTTGTTTACGTTTCAAAAGCTTGACCTGTGTTTATTTTTTTTTTAATTAGTTCCGTACAATTCTGCACAAGTTAAAATTTATTTTGTATGTTTTAAAGTTTTTTTATATATTTTTAATCAAAATCTGTGATTTTGTTAATTACGTAAGTCTTCTCTTTGGCGGTATTTATAAAATACAAATATTGATAACATTACTTAATTAAACGGAAATATTTATAAAATAAATTAAACGACTTCCAAAGTAAAATTATAAATAGAAATAATTACAATTTTAAATACTTAATTAACTGATTAGCATTCTAACTAGAAACAAGATAACTTGATTCAATCAAAGTACCTAATTGAAGAATTTATTTTTAAAATAATTATTTCCTACGACAACCATCTTTCTATATTAATAGTTAATATACAATCACATAATTATATCGTATTATTTACTACTTTTATATTTATATCATTACCAGTCTTATGCATAAAATAATATAACTTGTAATTAATGAAAATATTAAATTAAAAAAAATTTTTATCTTAGGTATATAGAGGTAGTACCAATTCTGATAATTTGAAAGAACATACATAATTATAATAATATAATATGCCCACAAAATATTGATCCATAATATATTGTTTCAACTTACCTTTAGTGTAAATCAACTAAAATTTGCGGATAGAAGGAAACAGAAAAATTTTTCTTTATTTATTTTTTGGTAATAGTACATAATTATCTCAACATCGAACATGCCTAACATAGGTTATAACTAGTACCTAATCACCATGCCTAATCACTGTCTAATTGGAATTGTAGGGTGGTTAACAATTTCTTGAAAACCCCATGACGCCAGGGCACTCATTGAAATTCTCACTTCGTGAACAGGTGCATTGTCTTGCGGTATAAATATGCATTTGGTCAATTTTCATCTGTTGTTTGATTTAATTTCTTATTTTAAGCCACCTAAAATATTAGCGTGGTTTATTATGCTCCTAACATGGTGGTACCTTTACGTTTATAATAAATTCAAAAAATTCTATCAAAATTTCAAAATATTAAATCCATCACATTTCCAGCAGAAACAACATATTTAATTATTTTTGGAGGTGGACCTCCCATTGAATGCTACTGCTTGAAGTCCTGCTTAGATTCAGGAGTATCAAAATGAACTCAAGTTTTATTTCTCGCGAAAATTCGGTTGCTAATATCGAAGTTCAAAACTCGTTGCAAAATTCAATCTTGTGCTGACTTTTGACTTACCCAGATGATCATTTAAAATCTTCAAAGCTACTGATTAGCTATTTTGAATGTTTAACTAAGCAACTTATTTCTGCCTCACTGCACCATAAGCTTTATAACCATTTCCTATATTGTGAAATCACTTGACATGTCGGAACGCAGGTCATCTTCAAATGACTCTCCACTTTGCATAAATAATTAGTGCCTTTTTAAATCGTTGTTTTCTTGGAGCAACTGTCATCACAAAATGACTCCATTTCACTTTCAATATTTTTAACATTTTTTTATTATTTTTGTAAGGACAACATTTGACATTTTTAAAAATTGAGTATCTAATAATATAAATAATAAAGTTTAATTGAAAATTTCTTGTTATTGGCGAACATTATAGGGTATAGTTTTAGTTGTAGTAAATTTTTGAAGGTTGGTTTGTTGAAGATCCTAAGACGTATAATAGGTAAAAATATTCTTTAGGTTATTTTTTTCGCAAAACCTAAATAAGCTCCTTTGAAGAATTCTATTGATTGATCACATTTGCTGATTTTGCAATGGATAGTTTTGTTGAAATTCCAGATTAGTAGTAGTAACTTCAAAATGACATTCGTCATTTGTGCATGGAAGTGATGAATACAGAATTAAAAATATTTAAAAAATAATATTTAACCATAGGTATATTTTTAGCAATGAATGTTTTGAACATTTCTGGGTGGATATAAGTACCTACATATTACTCCTTTGTCAATAAATAATTTTATGTTTATATACAATATCTATCTATTAGTTATTAATATATAGATCATTTTTATAACCTCGATTTTCCGCATTATAATAACATGATTTATTCGAAATCGGCCGATTTCCTGCATATAATTGACATCTGCTAGTAGCTGACAAACAACTGAGCAATTGAATTTATAATAAGGATTGGATAACAAGGACTTCAATGTATTACTCATATCATTAACTTCAGTCCTCAAATAATCATGAAAGGAAAGGCGTTGAAATTATCGCACGTGCAGTGAGTCGAAGAATTGCGTTGGATTAGCGAACCTGACATCAAATTAATTAAATTAGTAATTATGTTATGTAATTAAGATAATTTTGTTCAATTTTTAACACCACCCTGTAAGGATTCGTAAAATTTTGGCATCTAAGATTTCATAATTTTTAATTGTTTTAGTATGTGAATGTGATCTCTGCACGGATTTAAACACAAAATTAAAAAAAAAATTAAATACAATGCATCTTTCGTAGATCTCTATTTATCACTGTAATAAACCCCTTTAAATCTCCATCGCAGGAGATTGATAACTTTTCATCATTTCTATGCATTTCTATAGCTCTATTTCCGTATAGTGCAGTACTTATAATACATAACCTCAAAGCAGCGCAAACCAACAGTTCCATTAATCGTCACCTTGTACGTTAAAGCCAAAAATTAAGTATAGAACAAAAGCGAATACCCAAAGTAAGATTAGTAGATATATCTACACAGAGTAAAAAAGTTTATTACTATTTACTTCTAATATATTATAAATAACTTAATAAATGCAATTAATATGTGTAATTCACTTTCATAGACTTTTTTATTAAGTTAAAAATTGTTATAAAATTTAATGTTTCAGGACTCCTGTTCCAAATTGAAAAAATAATAATAGAGCGCAAAATTTAACATTTAACTTAATTAATGCCATGATAGATAAGATACCCTATAGATATATTATGGGTCTTTATATGCCTAAACTTCTTTGATCAATTGACCAACAATGAAATTACTAATTATTAGGCTATTATTTTTCGTAACATTGAGGAACTTCTCTTTAAAATACTCTTGCAAGAAATAATCTTTAAATCAAAATACGCACAGGGTGCCCATAAAAATTCATACCAATTTATGTGGGCAAATGAAGTGGTTTAATGCTTTCATCTCTTAATTAACGCTATTTTTGAACAAATTATCGTATATTATTTTTAAGGTTTTAATATTTAAAAATTTATTTTTAATTAAAAAATATAATACAAAAAAATGTATATAATTATTATATCAAATTTAAAAAATTGCAAAATATGGGTATTAAAAAAGGGGAAAATACGATTAAATAATATATTGAAAATAATAGTACAAAAAAAATTTATTCAATTAAGGATTGATTTGTGGAGCTGGCTCATCCAATATTTTATTAATATACAAAAAGTAAATAAACATACTTAAAAAGTAAAAACAACCCATTATTAAAATTAGGTCCAAATTGTCTGAAGTTCAAAATAGTCAAATGATTCTAACTCACATGAAATTTAGTTATAAAAATTATAATAAAATAAAGGAAACACTTAGCTCGGGAAAAAAGGATAACCAGATCTGATATATTAAAACATATTGGCAAGTACACTAAAACCTAATAATGAAATTCAATATTAAGGCGGGTTTGAATTTAATGGGTGTAAACCATTTCAACCAACGAACGTTTCTGAAAATGAAAGGCGGAAAAGTTAACCGCCCCTATCTTGTGTTGCGCTCGTACTGTGGTGTTAGTAAACCTGTAACTTGTTCAAGTGTGATACACGCTTTAGTAAAGTTCTCGTGTTTATACATTAGTGCATATGAACATCAAATTAATTTTTCGAGTGCGTTTATATTTTTGAACTGTTGTACAAAAAACCCATCGTAATACAAAGTTTCATCTATTTAATCGATCAAAAGTGGATTAATCCTTAACTGAACCCACCTGATACAAAACTTCCATTGGCGAAAAGCGGCTTCAAAATCAAGAATTTTCTGCAAAGATAAATTTTTCAACACGAACGCCTAATTCATTTAATTGGAAAATATAAATCTTCAAAAAACGTGCAAATGAATATTGATGAAGCAGATGATTAAATTGATTTATTAATTGATTGGGATATTACACTCGATGAGAATATCAATTAAAAAGCATTAATTAGCTATCTTGAAAATTTAATAAAACACGTAACTGCAAACTGCAATTATCTTCAATTAAACAATTATTGTAAATTTTTTTAAATAAAACGTCAACAGCGACTGTTAGTGATAATCGGTATATGTTCAACCGACGCAACAATCAACTTCATTGTATAATCTTAACCCAACGAAACAGCGGATTTATCATTGTTATTATGTTTAATTTAAGTGAAAGTGAAATTACTAAATTAAAGTGAATATTTTAAGAAATATGGTGTTAGAGACTGGTGGGCTCCCGCCTCCTTTACAGTTGTACGCGGCGGCGGCAGCTCATCTAACACCAAGACCACCATGGACACCCTTGTTGCAATTTCCGGGTGCTGCCCAATTGCTAGCAATGCCCGGTGCCTTTGCACCATTAGGCAGACCAAGATACCCTACGGGTTTATTGTCTGGTTTAAGAGCACCCCCTGGACCGCCATCGGAAGATAGTGGCAGCGAAACACATGCCGGTAAAGGTTAGTTTTAATTCTATAATAAATGAATATCGATACATTTATAGAACAATTTTAATCGTCTTAAAAAATGTATCGATTTTCTAGTCAGCTCTGTATACTATCTATAATACTACATACAATTTATTATATCAATCAGTTGCATTAGTAAACAATAAGTGTATCCCAAACAATTTTGAGGTTAACTTCATAATTGTACCTTGAATTATTCTTGGCCTTTAAAATCAGTAATAAAATAAAATTGTATTGAAAGTTGCCCATAGTAGATCAGTGACGATTTGAGAAGCCTGAGGCAAAAACAAAATTTGGAAGTCTAACCTAAAATTATGAAAGTGATTAATATCGTATATGCCTAGTTTTTTAAATTTTGTATAAACATAAAGCTTGCAAATTATTAAATATTAATTTTTTCGGATAAGATTCCTATGAGCATATGGGGCCCGAGGTGCAAATTTCCTACCCGTGGGCGATAATCCGCCGCTGATGTACCTTATAGAAAAAAGTAAAATGTGCCCATTGTAGCCGTATCACACTTAAGTTTTTTAAATGTAAATGTTAATTATATATTTCACCGTGCACTTATCTACTGTAGTTCATAAGTATACGACAATAATTAATTATTTCGCAGTCTTGTAATAGAAAAAGTATCACACAAATTATGTTAGTTAATTCCACCGTTGGAAAAATGTTCTTTTCCCACTTATTGCTGTTAGGAAATGAGATTCAGTTATCACTATCGGTGTTAAAATGGATTTCATTATTTTTTTGATTTTTTACTCAAATAAGCAAGGCAATAAAGCAATGATTGGCAATGATCGGCAGTGAATGACAATGGATATTAATATTGCAAGTACCTATAGGATAATAATGCATTATTCAACATGCTGCAGACAAGATTATATCTAAAATCATTCTAACTGTTTTGAAAATTGATGATCTTTATTTCAACTGTGCATTTGTTGACATTTTGTTGAATAAAATTAAAAAATTTAGTTTTATAGTTGTAGACAAAATTGTATATTAAGCACGTAGAAAAATGTATCATTATCGCATTTATATTATAATAACTATTATAAACCTTTCTTTCCAATATTTTATTTTACTATTGAAATGAAGAGTTTTAAATCGAACTGAACAAAATAATAGAAGTTTTGTTGAGGGCATCAAACGTTCCATTTGGATACTGAAACGCTGATAGTTCCAAGGGTTGGTATACTGACTTTTGCCTGGAAATTCAACGCATAAGAATAAATTTGGTGTTTTTCCTAGCAGGCAATATCACTCTATTTTTTGAGCGTCAACGCTAATTTCACATTTACACGACAATATTCTGTCAACGTCAGTGTACCTACTATCAGTGCCTTAGTGCCACACGGATAACAGTATATTATGTCATAGTCAATGTCAAAACAAATTTAATGTCAAAACGATTTGGAAAGTTATTGCGCTGGTTTTTGTATAATATAATATAGTACTATAATACCTAATGCATTTTGTATAATATTTAAAATAAATTTTCAGTAGTCAAATGCGCCCCTAATATTAAACTAAAATCTAAAAATTAAAATAAAACTTACACAACAAAAATCAAAATTTCTTATAAGCTTTCAGCATAGGTACGTTATTTAGTTTACCAAGCTTTTTTCTTTAATTTTTAAATTATTTAAAAATTATTCCCAGTTTGTCAAATACTTTAGAATTGTTATAAACACGATTATGATTCAATTGTATGGGAAAATTTAATTTTTAGATCATTTCAAAGTTAAGCAGGCTATTAATAATATACATAATTATTTACTACAAGAATAAAAACATAAAATATTTTGAATTTTTTACTTGTGAATTTTATATTATTTTGCATTTTAAAATGCTAGTTAAATGAACTTTTTAAATTTTATTAATTAACATTAGAACGGTTTTTCATTTTATTATTTAATATTTAATCTATCATTTGTTGGCATATAATATTATAATGTTTCTACTAAACCGGTAACTCCAACATATACAAGTAATCACATCGTAAGTTTTTCAATTCAATTTTCCAATAAAACTTTATAATATAATATTCATATCTGTAGTTATGGCTATCTGAGGCGCTCTAATAAATACGAAACACTTATTATTTTTATATATTTTATATAAGTACCGTTATATTAGTTTAACTAACTTGCAGTTTATCAAAAATAATATGTGTACTATTATGATGTGCTGATACATAGTAACTGCTAAATCCGATTCGACCGGGGACCGTTCCCCTCTGAAGGCAATGGGAAACTAGCGAAGTACTGTAATATATCTAGTAAATCATAAAAATTATATGTATTGCGTTTCCCGTGATTCGGTACCCACGTTAAATTGTACGAGTAGATTTTTGGTGCCGTTTGCATAAGATAACATTTGAACACACAACACAGACAGACAGATAGAAGAATCGTTGAGACAGCTAGTAAACACTTGAAAGAATAGTAGATATAATAATATGATTTACAAATATTGTTCTACATATTATTTACATTTGGTATGGTATATAAACTATGTATATGATAGACTATAATACAATGCTATATGCTATAGTACTAGGTATATGATAATATTATAGAATATGGTATTGCAAGCACTGATGGTAGGTATATCTATAATTATTTTCAAAACCATAGATTGCATGAAGTGAGAAATTTTAATATCTTATTTTATACTTTATTAAATGACAACAATTAACAATTATTATAATTACATAATACTTTGATAATAAATTAAAAATAAAAATAATTTTGCTATGCTGTAATTAATTTTATATTTTATTAAATAAGTAATGCAAATAATTAATTGCGCAATTTTATCCATTGCTCGAGTAAGTAATTATTTAACAGTAAAAACTGTTAACACGCAAACTTACAATCAATCAATTAATCATAATACTTAATATACTTTCAGCATATTAAACTTGCGTAAGAAAAATTTATAATTTATTGGGAAAGTATGCAAAAAAAAATTATCAATATAAAAGAAGTAAATATTAAGTATGATGTGCTTTACCAAGAATATATTGATAATTTATTGTTATTGAAATTACCAAGAATAATAAATTTGCATAGCTATATGAAAATTACGATAAGCAAATCAATTTTCACTATCTTACCGACTTTAATGCTCGGTTTACATTTTTATAAAGTTCATGCCACTTACACAATCAATTAATTGTTGGAATCTCTATTTTCTCACTTTTTGGTGATATAACTATCACAGTAAATAACCTCATAATTTAAAAAATTATTAATTGAATAATTAATAACTTTAAATACTACTAAAAATGAACTTTAAATCTCAACAATATAAAATATTAAATTGATTTCAAAATAGTAGAACAAAGGAAGATGGGCATCAGTTTTGAATAAATAAAAAGCAATTTATATAACCTGTTATGCAATGCTAGATTTTGTATAACGCGTGAGTGTTTGCGGGAAAAGTACAAAAATTTTACATAAATAGCATTTCACAACACGTTTTATCGATGATTTTTTACTATGAACGCTAAATACTCGGTTCGAATCCGAGTGAATTTTATTCTGACCGTCTCCCCTCGGAAGGCAATGGCAAACCACCGAGGGTAATATGCCAAGAGAATCCTTTAATGTTAAAAATTTAATATTAATGGGATCACGATTCCTCAGTCATGAGAATGCGCCTGGAGAGAACATAAAGTAGGTACACTAAACAAATTTTTTTAAATATTCTCCAGAAAATTATAAAATTTTTGTAATGTTTTTTAAATCTAAGAAACCGCACCTAAAGTTCTTAGTAAAACAGAAAGAACTTTCTTTTTATATATTTACACCATTTTTACATACACTTCGGTACAAATAAAACGACCCACTTTTGGCATTGCATTTTTTCAAATATCAGAATATCCTGTAAAATCAGTTCAAAAAAACTGCAAACAAAATCAACTCGTAAACCGGTGATACCTGAAAAATATTGAGAAAATCAATGTCGATAAAATGATAAATGAGTCCACGATGCTTCTATTAACAATAAGAAACATACAAATACAAAGACAATGAAAATGAAGAATTTTACTGATTTTCAGAGAAAACTGAATTACTTTCTTTTCTGATGTGCTTGATTTTAAAAAAATTTAAAATTTTTAAACTCTACTAATTTGCAAAGCAAGAAATATTAACTAACTTTGTTTTTTAAATTGAAGAATATTATTAATCTTACTTTTTCGGTAAAATTGATCTCTTCATACCTATCATTTTTGTAGTATTCAGTTTTATTAACATATTTTTTTATTTTAGTATTCAGTACTGTCTGAATGAAAGTAACTTTTTTTAACTTACCAATAGCTAGCCTTTAATTTTTTTAAATCAAAGTTTTCGAGATTTTAGTTCAGTTTCAGTTCAGTGCATGAATTTTTTTGCACTGCAATATATTTTTCATTGGATTATTGAATGATGTCAAAGAAGTTTTCTTTTTTCAAATCTTTATTCTGCTAGTTTTATTTTTTCGTTATTCAGATTTCACTTAAAACTGTAGCAAAATTACTATAGTATCTTTTTTTCAAAAGCTCCAAAACAATATGACAAATTCACGCTTTATAAGCATTCGATGACGATGTAAACTTCGGCTGTTTGCTCAGCTCATCAGAAAAGAATGAATAATAACCTAATATTTAAAAGGTAAATTCATTTTAATTATTGTTCTGTATATAATTTTCCGAGGTTAAAAATCTAACGAATTTTAGAATTACAGGAATGCCATGAAATTTAATGTACATCAACCTAATCTCTTTTTCTGTGGGCTTATCTAAAGATAAGCCAATACTGCTCAAATTTTCACGCTTTGTTATTCATTTACAATAAAAAATTATTATTTTATGTTAATTGCATTATAAATCATAAGTGAAGATAAAGAATAAAAAATTATTTTTTCGCTTTGTTTGCTGCGTATGAGTCTTGTTAATATATTAAAATAGATTTGATAGTCATCATCTTATTAATGTAAGATTTATTGGGTTTTTAATTAATTAATTAATTTTTAATTATTATACTAATTAAACTAGATTAATTGCTGTTAATATTTATACTCGTTTACATATTCAGTATAATCAAATTATACCAAGATTATAAAAAAATTCACTTATGATGGGTTACATTGTCGTTAAAATATATAAAAGTAATCAGAGCAATTATAAATAAATTAAAACCATCGGAGTGGTTTAGAAATATAAGCGATTGTAACCAAGCTACTTTGTGGATAATATAAGTAAAAAAATAATATTAATAAATAAAAAATAGTTTATTAAATAAAACTAAAAGCTTTTTATTTATTTCGATGCGAAAATACATACTACTGCAATAATTTGCGTTAGGAAAAGAATACTTTTCGCATTAAGTGCGAAAAATAATTTTCTAACAAATTACCTACTACCTATATTAATTATCATAGGTATTTTTTCGAACACAATCAGATAAAATGCTATACGTAATACGTGTGAAATCTTCACGCACTTGTTGCATAATTAACCACAATAACTTTTTGACAACGCAATTGCTGTTTTTCCTAATTAATTGTAACAGAATATTAAAATTAATTAAAGCTTACTTAGTATTATGTGTGTAGGTTTATACCTGTTGCCATTACATACACTATAATATCAGAATACGGAATCTTAATATGAAAAGATAGTAAATTATTATAATAATGTTAAAATTAATTGAAGTCTAACTAATTTTAATATACCTAAGTAGGTGTAGTAGGTTTAATGTGCAATAAAATTAAATTAAGTAATTTTGAAGTTACCTGCTAAATAAAATAAAATATTATTTTTTAAATTGCCTTTTAATTAGGTATTAAATTTATAATTAATGTAAAAATTAGATTACCTACATGAATAAATTTTATGGCAATAAGTTCTTTTTAACGAAAACACACTACAAAATTTTTTAGCCAATTCATCATTCATTGTTTAAGAATGTAATAATAAATGCTAAACAGTAAAATAAACTGCCAAATTAAATTTTTTGCTTATCTTGTTGTTTTTTCAGTTTATATTTTTAAATAATTACTAAATGAATAATATAGAGGTGCAGTAATTAAGAAATAATAATCATTCGTTAGTTGAAATAATTTAACACTTCATAATATTATTTATTATTGCAATTTCTTACTTCATAATTTTCGTTTCTGCATTATAAATATTTTAAGTGAGGCTTAGTACTAATTCAAACAACGATAAATAAAATTAAAAGGTGACACGCGTAACAGATAGGGTATTTACCACCAAAAATAACCTTATAATTTTTATTCCTCTATCGTCCACAGGCTTGAATATTACGAGGCGCCCTTGCGGTGTTAAGCCCACCATTACAATTCAAACATAATCACCCTCTTGACTAACTTGTGTCTTTTTCTAGTTTGCTTTGGTTAACCAAAAAACTGCAAAAGATGTAAAAAGGGGAGAAAAGCATTGTTTAGACGAAATATTAGATTAACAGTAATCCTAAGCTAATATTCTTTGATACGCGTTGAAAGTCAAATGTGGATGGAAGGGACTTGAACTTAAACAACGCGCTGCTATAATGTAGCGGTAAATTGAGTAAGGGCTGCACCCCTGTTTGAGATATCACCCCCTTGAGCCCCATTTACCAGCCAGACTCTATTATTATTGTATAGAACAAATCAGAAGGTTAGCGTAGAGTGGCCTAATACCAATATAAATCATCGCGAAATAAAAATGTAACTAGGGATTAGTGAAAGCTGTGGGGGATTGTTGATGTTAAGGGATGCTGATACTCGACTTGAATGTTTTGTGGTTAAGTTAAAAGTCTTGTTTTGCTTTGGTATCACATAAAGTACCTTTGTTCTTTTTAAATATGAACAAATTCGTACAAACTGCAATAATTATAATATTATTATCCCATACTAAGTTAACACAATCTTTTGATATTATTCGAGAGCACAAAATTCCTGTTTTCATATTGTTAAAAAATTAATACTGAATTCAAAACGGCTACACAGAATTATTAGGGAAAGTAAAGCATTTTGAGGAAAGTAATTCAAGAATATTTTATAATGAAGAAAGATGATAACATGAACAATACTAATAAAATAAGAAAATCTAAGGAGCAAATTTCCATTTGAGTTTTTCTCTGTCTGTGAGGATCGAATGATAAAACAGATTTTTTCTACAAGAATAAAATACTGCGATAGGAAAGTGTTAGACGTAGAGAGAGGAAGCAAAGATTAATTATTAGAATGGATTCTGGTCATTCCTTTATCTCAGCTTTAGAAGAGAATTAAAGAAATTACCAGAACCGACACATTAGAGTCTTGGTACTTTAAGTTAAATTTTAGGGTTAACATTATTTCATTCCTATCCATTAAGGGAATAGGTGTGATGTCTAATTATGAGTATCTAATATGAAAATGTGTATAGATTTCTAGTGAAATTGTTAAAGAAATCGTTAAATCTTTTACAATAAAGCGCTATCCCTAGAATTATCACTAAAAAATACACTTTTATAATATTACAAGCGTCTAGAGATCCTACGGATCTCTGACGCTTGGCCCTGCGGGCGGCTGCCGCTATCGCGGCTAGAAACGAGTCGCCGCTTCGCGGCTCCATTATGTATGTCGCTTAGAGAAAACCCCAGCCTCTTTGCGGTTTAACAAGTCGCCGCTGCGCGGCTTCACTTGTACGATAGGTCAAAGTAATTTTGTTGGTGTACTTTGTACATAAAATTTTAATGTAAAAATAAATGTAATTTCTGCGATATATCACATGTTCAGAAAACAATTTATATAAAACTGTTTCTATGAAACGCATAGCTCTGCCATGAAACATAGCTCGGCTTACGGTCTTTGCATTAATATGTAACTTGCATAGACATAGAGCTCGGCCTGCGGCCTTCGCATTAATTGTATCCAAGCATAGCTTCCACATCCGCCCCCGCAGAGGTGTAGATATCGGCTTTCGACATCGCAAAAGCGAATATGTTTATATGCGAAATTGTAATTGTTGGAAAATTAGAATTTCAATAAAGAAGGAGACTTTTTCGAAGAAGTTCTGCTGGACCTTTTGAATTTATATCGACCGGTAAATAAGGGCGCTAAGGGCGGTCAAAGGTTATTGACAATTTTCCGCTAAACGATCGCCCCACGATAAAGCGGAGACAAAATTTGAAAAATGAAAAGCAGATTCGTATAGAGCTTTTAACGCTTTTCGATATCGGATATACACAAATTTTTCCTAAATTGCCAAATAAGGTCACAACATATAAAAACAGAAATTCATGGAAATTTCCAATCAAAATCTTACTTGTTTTGGGCAAAATGTTGAAAACTGAAAAATGTCAATTTTATACATAAAGGAAGAATTTTTCGAAAAAATGTTTGACATTTTCGATTTATATACGCGAGGTGGAAGTATTTGACAGGAAAAAATTTTAATTTACCGTAATCTAACACTTTTGAAAAATGTCTTTTGCATATTACCACATCTAATATGCGGACGTCGAAATAGTCGTCTGATCGGTTTTAATTTATAATTATGAGATTTAGCCGAATCCAGGATAATATTTAATGATTTCGAAAAATTATGCTTTTTTTATTCAAAGTTCGACAGAAAAGCGAATTTATAGCGAAAGAGGGTTTTTTTGAAAAAATTCTATTAGATGTTTTCGATTTGTATTTGCAAAGCCGAGGGATTCCGCCAATAAAAACAAAATATTTTTTTCCAAAATTTTTAGTTTTTAAAGATTTTTTTTTAAAGAAGAGGGGACTTTTTGAAAATTGGTTTTAAAATTTAAACTGCATTTTACGAGATACGAAAGTGGATCATAAAAGAGTTTCTATAGACCGCGGCGAAACGCATCCGATCCAACTGGAAAATTAAAGATCGGCCGGTAAATAAGGTCGCTACGGGCGGTCAAACTTTTTCGTAAGTTTCCCATAAAGGTTCGCGGAACGACAAAGCGGAGCAAGAATTCGAAAAACCAAAAGCAGATTCGTATAGAGCTTTTATCGGTTTTCGATCTTGCATATACCGGGTGTTGAATGAGTTAGCTTAACGTAGGATATTAACATGTAAAAACTTATTTATGCAAATTCCTGCTTCCCTAATTATTTTAGAGAAAAATTGAAAGACACAAAAATAATGCAGAAATATAAACTACAAATGATAAGAGCATTAGATTTTATCTAACTTTTACTTAAAAGGTCAAAAAATGCTTTTGAAATTGTTAAAATTTTCATTTATCAGACTGGCCATGAAATAAATTCAATTTAATTTTTATTATACTTCTTTTAAAAATTGATTTTTTTCACTAATTGTGTACTTTGCTTCCATTTTATGAAAGTAAAATTTAATAAAGTGCAAAACTGTAAACAACGTGCAATTGATATTTATTACTTATCAAAATTAATTACCTTAGAAACTTCCATGGCCAGTCCGATAAATGAAAATTTTAACAATTTCAAAAGCATTTTTTGACCTTTTAAGTAAAAGCTCTATAACATCCAATGCTCTTATCATTTGTAGTTTATATTTCTGCATTATTTTTGTGTCTTTCAATTTTTCTCTAAAATAATTAGGGAAGCAGGAATTTGCATAAATAAGTTTTTACATGTTAATATCCTATGTTCGGCTAACTCATTCAACACCCTGTATACAAATTTTTCCTAACTTGCCAAATAAGGTCACAATTTATAAAAACAGATATTCATGGAAATTTCAAATGAAAATCCCACTTGTTTATGGGCAAAATTAGATTTAGCCGAATCCAGGATAATATTTAATGATTTCCGAAAAATTATGTTTTTTTTTAATTCAAAGTTCGACAAATAAGCGAATTTATAGCGTAAGGAGGTTTTTTTTGAAAACTTCTATTCGCCGTTTTCGATTTGTATTTGCAAGGCCGAGGGATTCCGCGAATAAAAACAAAATACTTTTTTCCAAAATTTAGTTTTTGAAGATTTTTTTTAAAGAAGGGGGGACCATTCCTAGTTCTATTTTTTAAATTTAAATCGTATTTTACGCCTTTCCCGATGGAGATACGGAAATCGACTACAGAAGCGTTTCATTGGAGCTCAGCGAGACGCATCCGATCCAACTGGAAGATTAAACATTGGTCGGTAAATAAGGGCGCTACGGGTGGTCAAAGCTTATTGACAATTTTCCGCTAAACGATCGCGCCACGACAAAGCGGCAGAAAATTTTGAAAAAGTAATATTAGATTCGTATAAAGTTTTTAACGCTTTTCAATATCGTATATATACAAATTTTTCATAACGCACCAAATAAGGTCACCATTTATAAAAACAGATATTCGTGAAAATTTTCAATCAAAATCTTAGCCGTTTTTTGCTGATATAATAACCAAAATAAAATGTCAATTTCCGAAAAAATGTTGATGAACATTTTCGATTCATATACACGAAGCGGAGATATTTTGCGAAAAGAAAATTGAATTTTCCATAAACGTAGTTTAAGCCGTAATGTTTGTTATTACCCACATATCTGCTTCGTTTCCTAACACTAACCTAAGCTCGACCGGTGGATCTCTCTTTTAACGGTCCCCTCATTGAAAAAAATATTGTTTCCTAACATTAACCTAAACTCGATCGGAGGATCTCTCTTTTAACGGTGCCCTCATTAAAAAAAAGGTTTCCTAATTCTAACCTAAGCTCGACCGGTGGATCTCTCTCTTAACGGTCCCCTCATTAAAAAAAAAAATCGTTTCCTAACACTAACCTAAGCTCGACCGGTAGTTCTCACTTTTAGCGGTTCCCACATTAAATAAAAATCGTTTCCTAACACTAACCTAAGCTGGACCGGTGAATCTCTCTTTTAACGGTCCCCTAATTAAAAAAAAATAGTTTCCTAACACTAACCTAAGCTCGACCGGTGGATCTCTCTTTTAACGCCTCACTAAAAAAAATCGTTTCCTAACACTAACCTAAGCTCGTCCGATGGATCTCTCTTTTAACGGTAGCCTCATTAAAAAAAATCGTTTCCTAACACTAACCCAAACTCGAACGGTGGATCTCTTTTTTAACGGTCCGCTCATTAACAAAAATCTTTTACTAACACTAACCTAAGCTGGATCGGTAGATCTCCCTTTTAACGGTCCCCTCATTAAATAAAAATCGTTTCCTAACACTAACCTAAACTCGACCGGTGGATCTCTTTTTTAACGGTCCCCTAATTAAAAAAAAAATCGTTTCCTAACACTAACCTAAGCTCGACCGGTGGATCTCTTTTTTAACGGTACCCTCATTAAATAAAAATCGTTTCCTAACACTAACCTAAGCTCGAACGGTGGATTTCTCTTTTAACGGTTCCCTAGTTAAAAAATCGTCTCCTAACACTAACCTAAGTTCGTCCGGTGGATCTCTTTTAACGGTACCCTCATTAAATAAAAATCGTTTCCTAACACTAACCTAAACTCGACCGGTGGATCTCTCTTTCAACGGTCCCCTAATTAAAAAAAAAATCGTTTCCTAACACTAACCTAAGCTCGACCGGTGGATCTCTCTTTCAATGGTCCCCTAATTAAAAAAAAAATCGCTTCCTAACACTAACCTAAGCTCGACCGGTGGATCTCTTTTTTAACGGTCCGCTCATTAACAAAAATCTTTTACTAACACTAACCTAAGCTGGATCGGTGGATCTCCCTTTTAACGGTCCCCTCATTAAATAAAAATCGTTTCCTAACACTAACCTAAACTCGACCGGTGGATTACTTTTTTAACGGTCCCCTAATTAAAAAAAAATCGTTTCCTAACACTAACCTAAGCTCGACCGGTGGATCTCTCTTTTAACGGTACCCTCATTAAATAAAAATCGTTTCCTAACACTAACCTAAGCTCGAACGGTGGATTTCTCTTTTAACGGTTCCTTAGTTAAAAAATCGTCTCCTAACACTAACCTAAGTTCGTCCGGTGGATCTCTTTTAACGGTACCCTCATTAAATAAAAATCGTTTCCTAACACTAACCTAAACTCGACCGGTGGATCTCTCTTTCAACGGTCCCCTAATTAAAAAAAAAAGCGTTTCCTAACACTAACCTAAGCTCGACCGGTGGATCTCTCTTTTAACGGTACCCTCATTAAATAAAAATCGTTTCCTAACACTAACCTAAGCTCGAACGGTGGATCTCTCTTTTAACGGTTCCCTAATTAAAAAAAAATCGTTTCCCAACACTAACTTAAGCTCGACCGGTGGATCTCTCTTTTAACGCCTCTTTAAAAAAAATCGTTTCCTAACACTAACCTAAGCTCGTCCGGTGGATCTCTCTTTTTACGGTAGCCTCATTAAAAAAAATCGTTTCCTAACACTAACCCAAACTCGACATGTGGATCTCTTTTTTAACGGTCCCCTCATTAAAAAAAATCATTTACTAACACTAACCTAAGCTGGATTGGTGGATCTCTCTTTTAACGGTCCCCTCATTAAATAAAAATCGTTTCCTAACACTAACCTAAGCTCGACCGGTGGATCTCTCTTTTAACGGTACCCTCATTAAATAAAAATCGTTTCCTAACACTAACCTAAGCTCGAACGGTGGATCTCTCTTTTAACGGTTCCCTAATTTAAAAAAAATCGTTTCCCAATACTAACCTATGCTCGACCGGTGGATCTCTCTTTTAACGGTACCCTCATTAAATAAAAATCGTTTCCTAACACTAACCTAAGCTGGACCGGTGAATCTCTCTTTTAACGGCCCCCTAATTAAAAAAAAATCGTTTCCTAACACTAACCTAAGCTCGACCGGTGGATCTCTCTTTTAACGCCTCACTAAAAAAAATCGTTTCCTAACACTAACCTAAGCTCGTCCGATGGATCTCTCTTTTAACGGTAGCCTCATTAAAAAAAATCTTTTACTAACACTAACCTAAGCTGGATCGGTAGATCTCCCTTTTAACGGTCCCCTCATTAAATAAAAATCGTTTCCTAACACTAACCTAAGCTCGACCGGTGGATCTCTCTTTTAACGGTACCCTCATTAAATAAAAATCGTTTCCTAACACTAACCTAAGCTCGAACGGTGGATCTCTCTTTTAACGGTTCCCTAATTTAAAAAAAATCGTTTCCCAATACTAACCTAAGCTCGACCGGTGGATCTCTCTTTTAACGGTACCCTCATTAAATAAAAATCGTTTCCTAATACTAACCTAAGCTCGACCGGTGGATCTCTCTTTTAACGGTTCCCTAGTTTAAAAAAATCGTTTCCTAACACTAACCTAAGCTCGTCCGGTGGATCTCTCTTTTAACGGTGCCCTCATTAAATGAAAATCGTTTCCTAACACTATCCTAAGCTCGATCGGTGGATCTCTCTTTTAACGGTTCCCTAATTAAAAAGAAATCGTTTCCCAACACTAATCTAAGCTCGACCGGTGGATCTCTCTTTTAACGCCTCATTAATAAAAATCGGTTCCTAACACTAACCTAAGCTCGTCCGGTGGATCTCTCTTTTAACGGTAGCCTCATTAAAAAAAATCGTTTGCTAACACTAACCCAAACTCGACCGGTGGATCTCTTTTTTAACGGTCCCCTCATTAAAAAAAATCATTTACTAACACTAACCTAAGCTGGATCGGTGGATCTCTCTTTTAACGGTCCCCTCATTAAATAAAAATCGTTTCCTAACACTAACCTAAGCTCGACCGGTGGATCTCTCTTTTAACGGTCCCCTAATTAAAAAAAAATCGTTTCCCAACACTAACCTATGATCGATCGGTGTATCTCTTTTAACGGTCCCCTCAATAAATGAAAATGGTTTCCTAACTCTAACCTAAGCTCGATCGGTGGATCTCTCTTTTAGCGGTCCCCTCATTAAAAAAAAATCGTTTCCTAACGTTTGCTCCGCTCCCGACGCTCCAGAGCCAGTTTGATAACACAATCCTGATTAAAAACATCTCCCTAGGGTCTTTCAACTCGGCAAATTGTGCTACTGGGAAGGGGGAATCGCGCTTTTTTTTGCAAAGCTGAGCAAAAATTTGAAAAATCCTGCCAAATAAGGTCACAAGAATAATAATAATTAATGATTTCAAAACTTATGTTTTTTTGGATTCAAAGATTCAAAGTACAGAAAAGCGAATTTATAGCGAAGGAGGCATTTTTCTAAAAAATTCTATTCGAGGTTTTCGATTTGTATTTGCAAGGCCGAGGGATTCCGCGAATAAAAACAAAATATTTTTTTCCAAAATATTAGTTTTTGTAGATATTTTTTGAAGAAGGGGGGACCATTCCTAGTTTATTTTGTTAAATTTAAATCGCATTTTACGCCTTTTACCGATGGAGATACGGAAGTCGACAACCGAAGAGTTTCTTTTGAGCTCGGCGAGATGCATTCGATCCAACTTGAAGATTAAACATCGCCCAGCAAATAAGGGCGCTACGGGCGGTCAAAGCTTTCTGGCAATTTTCAGCTAAACGATTGCCGCACAACACAGCGGAGAAAAAATTAAAAGCAGAGTCGAATAGACCTTTTAACGCTTTTCGAATTCGTATTTATCCAAATGTTTCCTAAACTGCTAAATTAAGTCGCAATTCACAAAAGCAGAAGATAGTCATGGAATTTTAAAATTAAAATTCTTTTCAAATATTAACAAATATAAAATATGTTAAACATTAAGGAAGAGTTTTTCGAAAAAATGCCTTTGAACATTTTCGATTTATATACACGAGACGAATTTATTTTGCGAAAAAAAAATTTAATTTTTAACAAAATTTAACATTTAATCCGCCGCCCCCGACGGACGCACATTGGGGAAGCAGAGCAAAATACCTGCTATTAAATAAAATACTATTTGAACAGAATTTTAAGTTGGATATTGCTCTTCAGGGATATTAGAAGTATCTAAAAAATTCATAGATAAAAATTTCGAATAGGTTTTATTAACCCATATGGGTTAATAAAACCCAGAAAACTCTTGCTTTTGAAATATTGAATTTTTTTCTTTAGTTGTTGGTCAGTTTATTAAGCTGAATCACAGAAAAATATTTAAAAAATTCTGAAAATGTTGGAAGTGGCCGAAACTTGGTGTTCCTTCATAAGTAAATAATTTTTTTTCAAATAATTTCATAATTTGAACAAATTATTTCAAATTTATACATAAAACACGTTTACTGGTCCTTTATGTATCCAAATTTGATATACTCTAATCAAAACTGCTAATAACAACTTCAAAAAATTACTTTGTGCCCCCCACCTGTTCATAGACAATTTATAAAATTTAAAATAAACGTTTTCTAATAATTAATGATCTGCTACTTTTTAATTAATTTTTTTTTAATTTCACAAAATCAAAATCTAAATAAACACTTGATATTTGATCAGGAATAATTTTTTAAAATGTAGAAATATAATTATTAAAATACGTGATTTTAAAAAAAAACAGACCTGCCTTAAGTTTATCATAAAGCAAAAACAATGGCATTGAAATTCAAATAAAGCCATTAATTAAATTACAATAATTTTTATACACCCTGTATGAAAAATATAAAATGGTGTTTATAAAAAAACTTTTCAAAAATCGGAAAATTTTTAAAAGCTATTTTAATGCATAATCAACACCAATTGGAAAAAAACAAAAATTAAAACTCGGATTGCTTCGGAACATAACTAAAATGACCAAAACGCTAAAATTTCCGCCTTCGTGTTTCCATAGGGCTTTTTTTCAATTTACATTCCGTTAATCACAAGTTTAGAATTATTAAAATGTCTCTGCATACCTAGTTGAATTTCAAGGTCTCCTATAAAAAATTTTCAATTGTTTGAAAAGGTTCCGAAGGAGAAAATTCGCTCTGGTAGCGATCAGAGAGAAATTTTTGAATTTCTAACAGTGTTCTAGTGTGTTTGGGTTAATGATGTATTGAAACGCCATGAAAAGAAATCAGTAAATAAAATTTTAATTTTGATTTAATAGCAGGTATTTTGCTCTGCTGCCCCAGTGTGCGACGTCGCACCTTGAATTTTGCGTCGGTTTGTGTCTCATTGTCACAAAATGTAGCTCTACCTACGGCCTGCGCACATCTTTATAATCAAACATAGCTACGACCTCGCACAGACACAGAGCTCGGCCTGCATCCTCGCAAAAATGAACCTTATCATAAAATTTCATAATTTCATAAATGAAATTTATCTGCAAAATTTGGAATTATCGAAAAATTAGAATTTCAATAGTGAAGAGGACTTTATTCGAAAAAATTCCATTTCACGTTTTCGATTTATATTAGTACGGTTGAGGCACTGAGCGAAAAAAAACGGAATTTTTTTTGTGGAAAATTTTCATTTGAAATTCAAGGCTTAGTACCTTCAAAAAGTTTGGTAAATATTTATATTGCATTTTACGCTTTTCCCGATGAAGATACGGAAGTCGACAAGAGAAGAGTTTCTTTTGAGCTCAGCGAGACGCATCCGATCCAACTGGAAGATTAACCATCGGCCAGCAAATAAAAGCGCTACGGGCGGTCAAAGCTTTCTCGCAATTTTCAGCTAAACGATCGCCGCGCAACACAGCGGAGAAAAAATTTGAAAGACCAAAAGCAGAGTCGCATAGACCTTTTAACGCTTTTTGAATTCGTATTTATCCAAATTTTTCCTAAACTGCTAAATTAAGTCGCAATTCACAAAAGCAGAAGATAGTCATGGAATTTTAAAATTAAAATCATATTTCAAATGAAATCTTAACAAATATAAAATGTCAATTTTAAACATTAAGGAAGAGTTTTTCGAAAAACTGCCTTTGAACATTTTCAATTTATATACACGAGACGAATTTATTTTTCGAAAAAAAAATTGAAATTTCCAAAATTTAACATTTTTGGAAAAAGTCTTTCGTCTCTTACCACATCCAAGCAGAGGTGGTTCCGTTGGCCGTCTTTACGATTTCTCCTTATAATTAGGCGGTTTAACATTTTCCACGATAAAATTGAAAAATTTCGTAAAAGTAAGTCTCTTAAGTTACGAATTTCGACTAAAAGGATATATTTTTAAAAATTTTCAACTTTGACCTTCTGGTACGCTGCCCCACGACATTTTTAAGGTTTTCCACGTAATGTGGGCGATGGTAGGGACCTTTGGGCGTCGATCAAAACCGGTCCGGCAGATAACGCTTCTGCGGTTCGGCCGCTACGCCGTTTCCGCGCCGGGAAGGTTTTCCGGCCTCCACCGCCGCCCCCGACTTCGTACCTCGAGTTTTGCGCTGGATTCGGATAAAACTCGTCGGAGCCGACATTTTAACACCTCAAACGTAAACTTCCGCACGCCGCCCCCCGTTTCCGAAGCACTTTTACAATAATTTTTCAAAAAAAGTTCTTCAACTTTGAGGCTTCACCACGGAGGCCCCCGACGTCTCCCAGGATCGCGCTTGCGGTTGTGCACGATGGGAATACCTCCCGCGTCGATCGCCGCCTCTCCCATCGAGATCGGTTCGGTGGGTTCTTCCCGCGTTCTGTCAAGAGAATGGTCTCGAAGTCAAATTTGGATTTTTGAGCGTTATCGAGGCGAGAGACGTTTCGTAGCGCCGGCGCCGCACCCGTGGAGCGATTTTAATTTTTTTGGTTTCTTTGGATAGAGGAAATTCCGGCGGACATTTTCCGGCATCGGCGGTAAAAATTCTACGATCGGCTCGCGTTCTAGAGGACGTTTTGCAACAATATTTGTAAAAAAATTCTTCCACTTTGGGGCTTCACCACGGAGGCCCCCGACGTTTGCGGAGGACGCCATATAGGTTCTGCACGATGGGAATACCTCCCGCGTCGATCGCCGCCTCTCCCGACGAAATCGGTACGGTGGGTTCTTCTGGGGTTCTTCCCGGGAAATCGCTTATCACTGCAAATTTTCAATATTTCTGCACTCGAAGGCGGAAAAGGTTTTCGCTCGCAGCCGCCGCCCCGGAGGAGTTGGGTCGATTTTTCTGGTACCGTTGGATAGAACTTTTAACGGCGGTCATTTTGACATGTCGCCCCGTCATTTTCGATCGCCGCCTGCAACGGTGGAAGCACATTTCTAACAAATATGTCAAAAAACTACCTCCACTTTGAAAAATCGCCACGCCGCCCCCCAGCTAGTGGCAGGGAAGTTTTTGTGCCTTTACATCATGGGAACACTAGGGGCGTCGACCGAGACGTGTCCGACGAAAATCCGTTCGGTGGGTTCAGATATCTCGATGTCCGAAGATTTTTACCCTAAAAATGGCATTCGTACGGCTCGCGCCGCCTTCGGCGGCGCTCGCCAGGTGTTTTTTTGGAAGGATCGGGAGCGGCCCTGCGGGCCGCTCATTTTAAGACCTCGACGGCGAAAATCCGCCGGGTGGCTCGCTTACGCGAGCCGCTTTTACCTCCGAAATTCCTCTTGACCCATATTATTTTATATAATAGATATACACATAATAGTAGAAGTACAGAGACTGAAGACTAAAATGATTTTCTAATTTTAAATATAACCTCGAAATAAAGGGTCATAAATCATAATTTGAACTATGTAATATTATAGATAATAATATAAAATATTTAAGATATAATTTAATTACTTATAAATTGCTAACTTGCCAAAATTAATATTTATTTTTTCTTATTTTATTGCATCTGTTCGATTACACAAGGGTAGTTTTGTAGGGCAGTATGCATAGACGTTTTAACATTATAGAAAAAATGTATTGGTGTATTTATACATATTTTGCCGTGTGACACTTATAACTAATTTGTAAACAGCCCTTGGTTAAACAAGCCAATCTGGTACGGATATTGGTATAATTAACAAATTTGTTAACAAATTAGTACAAGTTAGTGTCACACGGTCTTTAAATGTATTTTTGGAAACAGAATAAATTAAATTATGTAGGGGAAGAAGGATACATGTGGACAGCGGGTGCATATGGATAGTCCAAATTTTCACGTTTATGATGGTTGAAAATGTGTAAGGAAAATCTCAGTTAGCACTAGTGGTTCACATTATAATATACTGAAAACTGAAATATAAACTTCTGGTACAAAAGACAAAAAGAAGAAACATTCATATGCGCCCCACTTAGTGTCCACATGCACCCAATAGTGGGGCAGTTGTGGACAAATTTATAATAATTGGACAGTGTTGATTTTGCCAAATATTTTATTAAATATAACAGCTAATAAGATTGTCCATTTAAAGTAGTAACTATAAATCTTTGTGTGAAAATGCTTATTTGTCCACAACTGCCCCACTGTCAGTTGCATGTGGACATTAGAAAAATAAATTATTTTATCTTTTACGTAACTTGCTAATCTTTAAATGGTAATTAATTAATAAAAAACATTCTAAATTATTCAATAAACGATGAAGTCCTCAACTTCCAACCTCATCGATCCAAGGCTAGTATTGGGTTTTTGGTATTGGACGCCTCAACCCCCAACCTGGAAAACGTTGGGAGACGACTAGAATAAGATACTTGCTTCACCAGGAGTCGAACCGGGTTCTCTGCATTAGCAATATGGGCGATTAATCGCTATGCTAATGAAATGACGGTCTCTGTTGTTTATATTAAATAATATTAAGTTTTGCATTGAATTGAATGAGTTGAAAGTAATAATAGTAGAATATTAAAGAAAAGTGACAATTGAATTGAGAACATTGCGTGTTAATAATTGGTTAAGATTCAATACCTGTATAGTGTATACTATATTATGTAGTATATTAATTTATTATGATCTTTAAATTTTGCCTGTAAACTAATTTGCCTTAGGTTGTTGTAATAACAAAGAACATACAAATCATAATATAATGAAATTCAATTAAATTAACACAGCTCTTAGAAAGTGGTAAATCATAAATTAATTATAATTTGTTTTATTTTAGTAAAGCAGAAAAAATTCAATTATATAGACACCTTGAATTTAACAATTTTGATTCATTAATAATTCAATAGTGGGTATAATAAAAAAATCGAAAAACTATTTTCTAACCCGATAAGAATTTAAATAAATTTGCATACTTTTTAATTTTAGGTCACCACATTCGATATCAGTTTATGACTTAGTACTTGGTTAATATAAAAATTAGCATTTATGGTATAAACATTATTATTAGTTAAAATTTAATATAAACCAGATTTAATTTGATTTAATTGATTAACATACACTTTACGATCCAAGCTTACTTTAATAGCCATATAAAACTACTTATTTCAATAAATTAATAAAAATTGTACCGTTTATTCACACTATTGCGGTGATGAGAAGCAAAAATTAGATAATTATTACCTTATCCTACCTTGAAATCATACGTGGGTTTAATTGAAAATCAGCAAATTACTTAAAAATTATTATTATAAATTACTCAAAATACTAAAAATATTTCAAAAATATTACTCAACTTTTTATATGCTACTTAGGCGATATCAGAAAACTCCTAAGTAATTACAAAAACTACAATTAAAGGTCAGTCAGAATTTATTAAAATATGTACTTATCTACATTTCTAATAATATGGGTGTACTTTTCACTGAAGAAAAATTCTTTAAAATGCACAACAATAGAAAGAAATGCGAGGTACCCAGTTCAATTCTGGGCAATGCAGACATTTATTTTTGGCCGATTTCCTTTAGCAGACATCAACGGAAAACTTCTATCCTTAGCGCTAGGTTTGCAGAGCCTACAAAGTCAAACTACAAATTTTAGAGAATGATTTGAAAACATCCAGACGCACGTTTTTATAATAATACTTCAGGTTTTTAGCTATAAAAATTTAATCTATTAGTTGATCTCTCCTTCTCCATTTGTCGACTTGGCATTTATAAGTTCTAATTGGAACAGTTAGCTCATCTCTCCTCTCTTTCTCTCTTTCTCTCTAGCATTTACTTATTCCCATTTTTGAGCTCTTCACTTCTTATCCACGTCACACACGCGTGATGCTAAATGGGTACTCAGCTTCTGTATTTTTCTCATTCCTCTTAAGGATTATTCAAATAATAGTTCAGATCTGTTCGTCGTGCATGAAGTTGATTTGGAACCGTGGAAGATTTGGATGCCAAATAAATTGAAATGGTTGAAAAATATTTAGATTTACATGTCAAATTGACAGTTCACATAACAGTGCTGGAACAGTATTAATTATATGTTTACTTTATCGATATGGCACTGTGAACTCATCTTATCCAATCGTCCATGCATTAGCCATCGCCATAAATAAATCACAATGGAAAATATTTGAACACGTTGGAATTTGGCAAATGAAGCAATTTTCTTGTATAATAGTTATAATATAACAATTTTCACATTCACAATCTCTAATAGCAGGTGGTTTAGGCAATTCGCTCGATGGTGATCGTATACCTATTTGTCATTCCAAGAAATCCAGCATAAGGATGGCGTATAGTAACAATCCCCTGAAGTGAGACCGAAAGCCGAACAGTTATGACCTTCACATATTATACACGTAAGGCCACACATGACCTACTAGTTAAATATTTTTTTTTGCTGCTTTTATGTTCACCTGCGGTTTGAAGCAGTTTACTATTCGAATTAAAAGAACTTAGGCATTTACCTAAAACTGAAAAACATGGTCTAGTTATTATATTTAACCACAGAAAATACACTTTAAACAAATGTCTTAACATTTTAGACAATTTATATAATTATATAGTATAATACCTAAGTAATCCATATGCTGCTTAAATTGCATGAAATGCCGGTATCATTTAACCAATACAATGTTTACTTAATTGATAGTTTCTTTGTTAACATTATTTTATTTATTATATTATACCTATGATTTAAGGAATTTTAAAAAAATACGTAAAAACGTTGTAAGTATTTACCTTTTTAGGGGCGAATTATTTCTGGAAAATTTGTTTTTCAATTTCAATCACTTAATTCTTTTTAGAAAATTACATTTCTTTTTTTTCTTTTTTAGTATTATATTATAATGCTTATTAATAATAATAATGCTTAATATAATTAAAGTAAATTATAATATAATAATCATTATGTCTGATGTAAAATTAATCCCATTTCCCATTTCCGAGGTATTTTTCGTTATTGAATTTCCCATGCATATTATTTAATTAAATACAAATTTCTTTGCTTACATCTACCTAGGTGCAAATGGTCCAAACAAAAGAACAAAAAGTTATTATATACTTAAAACAACATTTCCCCAGGAGAATTATTTATTTATAATTTTTAAAATAATATTCTGTAAAGTTTAAAACCGTATCTTATCAATAAATCCTCATGAAGACTCATTTTCGATAATTTTGTTAGTAGGAAACGTCTTCTCACCGTCCACGAAAGGGTTAAAATTAAAATAATGAAAATATTTTAAAGAAAATCAAAAACACTAAGTTTTAGCGCGCACGAAAGACTATTTTCAATTTGCTTTATATAAGATATTACTATTAATTGCACAAAATATGTCTCTGAATGTTGAATAACTTGGGATATTTTCAAATTCAAAATACGCTAGACAAAATACATAAAAAGTTAAAAACTATTATTAACCTAACTACATGGTTAGTTTATATCAATTTACTAAATCTCACATACTTAATAGCAAGCGAATGAACTTGAAGGTGTATTATTATCATAATATCTCAATTTATGACTTATAAAATCGTACCATTTTACAGGAAAACATTAAAAACTTTATATTGCTGGATTATAATTAAAGAATATTTTTATTTTGATTTCAACCCTTTACCAGCGTTTCATTATTAAATAAGTTCACGATTTTCAATCACTTAGTTCTTCGTTCTTCCTCAACCGCAAAAAAAATCAGAGGTTCAACCGTCGGTCAACCATACAATTTTCAACGATATTATAAACATATTATGATAAACACTCGAACAAGAGTACAAATAATGTGTAACATAAAACAGGTAAAACTGGAATTAAATACCAAGAAGGAAAGTGTTTTCAAGTTTTTTTTAGGTAGAGAACTTTAAATAAATTTCTACTTTAATATAAATGGCGCCGTGTAATTGCACCAGAAGGGCTATATAATTATTTAAATTAATAAACAAAATTTTGAATATAGATTAGCTACTGGATGGTAACACAAAAACAAAATTTTGTATATTTAAATAATTATTGCGGTCGTTATGAAATAGGTGGGTAGAACATAATTAGCTACTATTACCTATTCAATTTTTAAATAATATCCGAGGTTGGTGTTATTTTATTTCTTTGTAAAAGCAGAAATAATTAGCAAAAACTTCGGCACGTGTCAATTAGTTTTAATCTTTTTAAAAACAAGTTTTAGGAAATTGTGTTGAATTAAATAGCTTCTAAGCAGTACTAAATTTTTGAAGAGCCTGAAATGCAGTCATTGAAAAGCAAATTTCCGAATTCTGTAGATTCAAATTATAAAAAAAATTCAGACACAATAAGATGTTCTGTTATTTGCGTAAGCCCTTAGTATCCGTTTTCTGTGTTACAAATTTTTGTAGTATCTACTTCTACCTATAGTATCTACTACATTTTACTTCTCTACCATGGAAAAACATTTATATGTACTTACTTGTTTTCATTTTATTCGTACCATCCAATAAGCACTATAATAGATGGCTCCAAAAATCATTTTGAGCCAAAATTTAAAAATTATATAGCTTTAAATTATAAAAAAACAAAAATCCTTAGTTTTCACCAAACCGATCTTCAAAAAGCTCTCATGTGATAGTTAATAATTTAGTATTATTAAGCTAGTTTATTTTAGCTAGTAATTTTATGGTAAATAATTGCGATTGTCTATTAGTTCGTCTATGACTGTATTACTCAAAGTTAAAACAACATTTTAATGTAACAAAAGTACAAGTAGGTACAGAAGTGTACTTACGAAATGCAAATTTAAATTAGTCCATTAAGAAGTGTGCAAACATAAATGAAGCAATAAACATCAGATTTTACCTTCTTATGCACATTTACATTACAATTTTAATCTTCCCTTGCATTGTCTACTTGCATAAAATTAAGAAAATTATTTAACAAACATTTTACGGCTTTACTTAGCAAAACTTTTTGGATAAAAGTTTTATTGCCTTTGTAGGTACAAATTTGCCATGTAGTACATATTTTCAACATTTAAAAAAATATCTTTATAATTATTTATAACGCCTTTATCTAATAGCTAAATATATAGGTGAAACGACAATTAATTTTAATATAATGGGCAAATTATTCATGTAAAAGAATTATAGCACCAAAAAGTCAGAGTGACGATTACGATCACAATTAATGATGTCGACAAGAGCAATTAAGGTTAGAAAAATGTGAAAACATAATGTTAAATATCATTTTAGTAATAATTAAAACTCTAAATTCATAATTATTAATTAAATCAATACGTAACTGCTTTGTTTTAACCCTTAAATACTTTTATTTTATTTTCTGTTTCTTCCATATGCGTTTCAATTTCCCTGGTGTTTTCCTGATAATTTTAACACATGTTTTGAGTCATATTAAAAAAATCGTGTGCTTAGATCATCTCGTTGAGATAAATTATAAAGAAAATATTGAATAGGTCAAATGAAGAATCCGAGTCTAGCAAAATGTAGATGTAATAAAAATAATTAGTACCTACCTATTAACTAGTTTATTAATTAATTTTACATGCTTGTGTAATTTATTTTATTATTTTATTAAATTTAAATCAGTTAAATAAGTATTTTTTGAGTATATTAAATTTTAGAAAAATGTAATATCTAATTAATAAATTGATCAAACTGATTTTATTATGCAAATATTGCTTTAAATTACATTTCTAGTAAAATTTATAATTAAGTCGTCAAGCCGAAGAGCTACAATTTTCATATGTAATTTAATGTTGATTCCACATAGTTGATACTATATAATTTTGGCAGAGGAAAAAGATAACTACCATTTTTATGATTAACTTATGACACACGTTTATAATTATTTCAAAGTTAGTAAATTTAATAGACTCATAAATTGAATTTTATTTCTTTCAATTACTATGCTCTTACTACAGTGAACGCTTTCTGATAATTTCGAATTATATGCCTCATCGTAAAGTTATTCGACTCAATTTACTGTTGTCGAAGAAGAGTAAATTTATGGCTAAATATTAAGTTATTAGTGCTGCATATCAGGTTCTTAGTTATAAAGTTATAAATAATCACAAGTAAGCAATTAAAAAACAAGTTAAATTTTATTGTAAACCACTTTGCAATTGACTTTTTAATTCTCTTTTTAAAGGTGCAAATTTTTTAATGTAGAGTTGTTAATTTCATGTATTTTATACTTTGTGCATTGCATAAATCAAAATAGTCACGGTATTAATTTATTTTGTGAATTTATAAGCCTTCCTGTTCACCCATAATGACAATCACAAATTAATAAGACTAACTTATTCATAAGGGTAGATGTCATTATAATTTGAGGTTATATTAATTTACTGCACCGGCACCGTTAAAAAAAGTTAGCTTTTTTAGTTCACAATATTTTATTAATTCAGTATTAGAGTTTAATTAACTTCAATATTATTGATTTGATTGTTATCGATAATGAAATCTTAATTCTAAGTTGTTATAATAATTAATATAGAGGATAGTAATTAATTTTGAAAAGGAAAATTGTTTGCTGAGTAATATAATAAAACAATTTATAATAATTAATCTTTTTGTTGTATTAGCAAAAAGTTAAACTTTTAATCAAATCCAAATCGATCCATTTATCATACAAACAATAAAATAAATTGTAGTAGTATGGTTGTACGTACGATCAAGATAATTTTAAATTGTCGACTATTTTTGCGAATTGTTATATGATATATAGATTCAATTCGTCGCAACAAATAGAATTTTCCTGATAAGTATACCCGAACAATTTTTGGCAAATTTCGTCCTTTTGTATCTTTAGGTTAAAGTTTGTGAGTTGTGCATTTGTTTTGATTTATTCAATTTTTGGAATTGCTGTCCCACTAGACGCAGATATATGGTGTAGATAAAGTTATATTTCATAAATAAAATAGAAATGCGGCAGACTAGGGAATACGCAAGATAGAAACAAATAAGTTAAGGAATTATGAGATGTCCAGACGTTCACAAACTAAATTAAAACTTTTGCTGTGTGTGTATCCTCTACATTTCGTGTTGTATTTTTGACGTCTTTCAGGAAATTAATGTGTCCTGACTTTATTTTATGTAGATCTACACAAAATTTATTATAAGAAATATTAATAATATTTCAACCACAACTTTTACAAGGTCGGTTTATATTTAATGGTGGAGATTAATTTTAGATATAAACTTTCTTTTGATTCTATTTTCCGAATATGGCCAATTAGGAAACAAAATTAAAAACCTAAATTATTATGATTGATGAACAAACTAACTCAATTATGTTACGTTAAACATGCTAATGGTAAAAAGTTTCTCAGAGTTAACTTTATAAATTCTAATGGAATTTTTAGTAGTTTTCTATTTGTACCTGTTTTAAAAATTTTAAATTTGGTTTCAAGATTTAACTCTTTTTAACCACAAAAATTAAAATAACCAAACTAAGGATTGTTTCTCGAATCTTTTGAAACAAAAAATTACTTAGGTCGGCTCTTCAGTGGGGAACGATAGTTTGTGGTCAAAAGAGGTCTTTCGTGTTGCAATAAACAGGGAATCGTCCCCTGATTGTTGTCGAGATTGATAGAGTGCGAGATTGGAAAGTTTTTGTAGAGAATCAACCAATGAATCTACGTTGTCGACGCGACGTGACAAACTTAAAAAATAAAATAACAATACACCTAATTCTGTTTTTACACGATTTTGATATAACACGGTCCAGATAAATAAATCAATTCTATTTTGATATAAATTTTTTTGCTATAATGTGGTTCAAAATGGGCAATCCGCTCGTTTATTCTGTTTATTGTTTTTCTTACACAAGCTTTTTTAATCCAGTATTATGCTTCGGCGGTGACAAATGGAAAATTTCACAAAAAATTGTTTTCCTTTCATATATCGTACATTTTCAATATCCAACTGATTTACATTACTTGGAACCTGATTATCAGGATACTGATACTCAGGAACTGACTCAAAATGACGTTCCTGATGTGTGATTGTGGAAATTTCATCTGGTCAAACAGAAAAATGTTACGCGATGCCTGATCAAAAGCCTCCGGTATGATTTTTCGCCTACGCATTGGGTCATTTTTCCTAATTGAATCATGGAAACGCTTCGTGGTACTCAAATATTATTTTTTATTAACTATTAGAAATTTATTGTGTACCACACCGACATAATAGAAGGAAATAGTCAGGAAACATTAATTTTTCGGTGGTTTTGGCAAACTCTTTTTGATCTTAGTTCATTCCACAGCATCTAATATTCAGGCGATTATTGCTTATTTCGATGTCGTATTCGTAAAACCATGTCTCATCACTAGTTATCAAAAATCAACTCAGAGGCAACGAACTGTACGATGCTTTTTCTGTTTTTTGGTATGAAAGATCCTGCGATGCGCTTCAACTATGATACTTTGGTGAAAATGCTATAAAATCTCAACATTATTCGAGCTATTCCTCGCATAGTAAAAATCCTTCATTTCTTGTTCGTCAGTGTAACGTTCTGAACGAGAATTAGCTTCTGCTTCTTCTTCCGATCTTTCTCAGACAATTTTTGCTACACGATCCTGCCAAATACTCAGCATTCAAACATTTCGTTGGTCTTACAATGACTATAATAATTCACTACTAAATCTCCCTAAAATAACATCATAATTTGTCTCAACTTTAATATAATAATTATAATAATTTATATTCTACGAAGCGAAAAACCATGGTTTCGCCGAATATATTATTGTCACCATCTAAAATCAAAGATCGACCTATTTCCTATGGGAAGGGAGCAAGAATAAACCACACCATGAATTGTTCCATGAAAAGAGACATCTTAACATTCAAATTTTCGCTAATTTCACACACAGAAATTCTTCTTCCAAGTGTCCTATTGGAAATTTTCTATATTTTTATGATAATTTTCATATACTTACATAATTTGCTCTAAAAAATAATAAAGTAAATCCATAGAAGAAAATTCTGTTTGTTTTTATTTTTAAATTAATGGATTACACGTGTGTAGGTAAAAATTGTGAAGTTCATCTGCAAAGTCGGCCTGAATTTCTTGTTGAAGTGGTTATTAGGCGGCGTTCACAATGAAGTGGGGTCTTACATTGCTTCGGTAGAAAGCTGGCAAGCGCCAATTAGATTTAAGTATTTGCTTTTATCTATTTCTTTGATTAAAAAATCGTTCATTTTGATTGGCTCTTGCTAGCTTTCTACCGAAGCAAGGCAAGGCCCCACTTCATTGTGAACGCCACTTTACTTCGGGTAAACAGTGAAAATATTTTTCTTGGAGGGTAAATATGTAATTTGTAATATGTAATAACCACAGAAGTTTGTTAATCATTCAGATTATTTAAATTTTCTAAGGATTTTTAGACATTTTGGAGTCGGATATGATGTTGAACGAAGATATCAGTCAGTTGGTATAGCAATTTCAGTAATCAATAGTTCACGTCAATGTTTCTCTTTCTTTAAGGTATGTTTCAATTCTCTCGTCCTTTGGAGGTTCGATTTTAGAAATTACTTTGTAATATCTGTCAGTAGAGCTTTCTAGTATTTAGTCCACTATTGCAAACCGATTAAGTTAATTTTCATCTTCTTATTTTTTAATTTTTCTGGTAGAAACCAATTTGGGAAACGTTTCCATAATAAAGATTATCTTTTGGTTTTGGCGTCATTGATCTGCAAACGTGCAGTAATGTTGAAAATCAATCAATCTAAAAAAATTGCGATTATAGTAATGAAAATAATCCTATAACATATTTATGAAGTGTAAAAGAAAATCAGGTTTGTGATGGAATAATCTTTTTAATGTACGTAATCTAACATTATTACTATACGTGCACTAACATCTGTGTCTTCATCAACGTACAGTATTATAATATGTATACCGCGCGACTTTTCAAATTTTCACTGTTTATATCATTAGTTATAAAATTTCTATCAGAAAATTATGAATAATTTATGCTTAAGTAATCTTGCGTGATTAATGACTTTCTACATTAATTTTATCAAAACCATCCATACTTCCTTATATAACGAAAGCTTCTTAATGAAATCTTACCAAAAAGGTGTTGATTAATTATTATTTCGACTTAATTTATAAATAATTGTGCACGCTTGCAATTTGATTGATACATGATTTGATGTTCGAATATTTAATTTACCTATGTAAAATTAAGTTTACGAAAAATAAAATTTGAAAATTGTTTATTTATTATTTAATACTTGTAGAGGAGAAACACGATATATTAATAATAATATACGTACCTGATTTTATGTATTATGTATGTAGTATGTATAGGGCAATATACTTGCATGCTAGAGCGTTTATATTGTTTTGTAATAATTACAACCAAATAGAACTAAATTGGTTTCAATTGTCGCGTGATTTATTTGATTTTCAAGGTAACAAATATGGCAATTCTATTTGTTTATATTAATTTTACAAATATACAATATTGTCATTATTAATTTTTAATTTATGGTCTTACCGTAATACAATATTATAACAAATAGAAATGTTGCATCGTTAATCATCACAAAATTGTTAATAACTCTTTCAACTTATATTATAATACCTGGCTATAAATTTTAATAAGCAATAATTTTATACAATATTTAAATTAATAGTTACCATTTATTTCACAAAACTATTTACGATTTTTTTTTCTAATTTATAGGTTTTAGTGACATTGAAAATGAAATGTATTAAAATAGGATAAAGAAAAGGTTCAATGAAGAAAATAATTTAAAAAGTGTTTATATTGCAGGAGGTGCAAGTAGTAGTGGAGAAGGTGCAGATTCCGAAAATGCGGCATCTAAACGAAGAAGAAGTAGAACTAATTTCAATAGTTGGCAATTAGAAGAGCTCGAAAGGGCGTTTATAGCTAGTCATTATCCTGATGTTTTCATGAGAGAAGCATTGGCAATGCGGTTAGATCTCAAAGAAAGCAGAGTAGCAGTAAGTATTTTTTACATTTTACAAAATTACTGAGAAAAAAACATAATAAATAAATTTGTTAATTCTCATACTGATTAAGCTATTCATTATCCAATTATTTCTCGAAACCATTTTATGGCTCTACTCCGCCGTAAGCCTAGCAATTAGCCACGCAGTTTTACGGGTGGTAATAATTCTTAAATGTATTTTCACATTCTAATGTTGGTAGTTATTTCCAAACGATTTAAATAATGAAATAAATAATAAATCCAAATTTTCGTTATTTATCTACATTTCACATAATATTTCAATCGCTTCCAAGTTTTTTATTTTTTTTGTTGGAAAACTTCAAAAGGTATTAGGAAAGTTTTAATTTCCTTCAAAGTTTTTCCAAATAATTGGTGTGTTTTTCTTTACAAAACTATCATTAGTTTCACAAAATATAAACAACATTAAGTTTAAATGAAAATTCAATTTAGTGTTAAAGTTTTTTACTTAGGCTCTTGTGAGATTTAAGATTGATTACAAGATAATTGTGGGTGAACTACTTACATACTAATTCACAAAAGCGTAATACAATAAAGTCGTTATATTTTACAAGTATAGTTAACGGCAAAATAATAACTCATTTAAAGTCGATTTGTAATAGCGAGCATGAAAAATTGTGATAAAAATGCAAATTTAGTTAGCTTCTTAGAATGGAAGTAACTAATTATTGTGTTCTCAAAAACTCACTTCTAATTTGATTTATTTGGCGATTTAAGCACTAACAATAAAGATAGGAATTTAATTAAGCACCACAATTTATGATAATTAACGTTTCGGGAACTATTTAGCTTTTATATTAATTAGTTACACCTAAAGTGAATGAAAACATACAAACAAAGAATTGAGATGATTAAATTTAAAATAAATTTATTCTGTGTTTAAGTTGATTAAATTTTATGGGACCGTGATAGAATTATTCCATGATAGGATAAAGGAAAAAGGAAATCCTTAAAGCGCGGTCATCTCTATAAAATCTCCAATTCAAACAAAACTATCTAAAATTTGATTATCGTTATTCCCTTGTTCACACTTTGGAAGCGATTTAAATAAAATTGAGTATAGAAACACCCTAATACCTAAAAAATCTAAAACTTTTGCCTTGCTATCAATTTAAAAACACCCCACAAAACTGGTCAGTTTAGAGCAGCTGATGTAGCGGTCAAAACAACGAGTTAGTGCGTATCAGGACTTAATCTTGTGGGTATCGGATCGATCCCTTGGGATGCTAACCTTTTTTACATCCCTTCTTGAACTTCGGGGTCTAAACGTATTGGTTGTCGATACGAAAGGCAACCTAAGTTGGGGATTTTTATGTTCAAGACATATGCTCTTTGATGTCATCAAAAGTTCACAGAATCACATAAATTCACAAAACTCTATTTTTAAGCAACTGCTTTCCCTAATAACGTACAAGTAAAAGTTAAGCCAACCATTAATAACGCAAAACATCCAATTTTGAGTTTTATTCCTGTATCCCGGTATAAAAATATTGCCGCATAAACTCTAAAAAATCAATACGTTTGACCATAACTCATTTATATGGTTCGGGATAAGTGATTCAAATATTAACAACAAATTAATAATTAGTAATAACGCATTTAACAGCAATTAACATATTTTTCGACATCATTAAGTTCTAGTTAAATCGCTGTTCAAATGTGACAGTTCACAAACTGGTAAACGTACGTCAGCTGCCAGTTAGTGAAAACAATGTTTAATTTTATTTAAATGCTCTTTGTATAACCGATTGGTTATCTTTATTTTCTATTAAAATTACCCTTGGTTGAAGCGAGATAGGAATTCATATTAGATACAACTAGAACGAAAATTAATGAATTTTAAACCCCGTTTCCCAAATATTACTCATAAGCACGCTAGCTAGCGCCCCAAAGGTATAACACTATAATTAACATGGTAATTTGGGGGCGTGATGTTGGCAGTATGTCTTAGTGGCGTGTAGTGGCCAGCCTGATACAGCGTGTATCCGTTACCGAATCCATAGACCGTATTTACGCTACTCTAGGGTTTATTTTAGCTCTATGAGAAGCGTATCGCGGCAGTAGTTTGCTGTAATTGCATGATATACATGCAAATTGATTGTGTTAAGGTTGATGACTTTATTTATATATATATATCTTATAAAGTAATAGCGTTTAAAGCTTTAAATGTAATAAATTTTATACATTTTCATGTATTCTTATTATTTTAACCACCTCGTTTTAAAATTTTAATTTTCATTATCATATCAAAATTATGAAAACATTAATTATTTTATTTAACTTTTTCCAGGTTTGGTTTCAAAATAGAAGAGCAAAATGGCGTAAAAAAGAACACACAAAAAAAGGACCAGGTCGACCAGCACATAACGCTCATCCGCAATCTTGCTCCGGCGAACCGATACCTCCGCACGAGTTGAAAGCTCGTGAACGGGCACGTAGGCGAAAAAAGCTTCAAAAAGCTTTAGAAAGACAGGCTCGCAAGTTACGTGCTAAAGGTATAGCGGTTGACTTAGTGGCTCTCAAACGAGAGTATTTGAGTCAACGAGGTAGCGGAGGTGGTGGCGGCGGTATTGAAGGTTTAGACAGTGATAGTGATATAGATGTGGTGGGAGACTCGGGGGCGGAAACTGAGAGCTTGAAAGGTTCTGAACTAGGATACAGTATGCCGATTACGGAAGCTGGGGTGGATCTAACAGCAGGTCCTCCCGATGAGAAAATCAGAAGGCCAAATCCATTTAGTATAGAATCCTTGCTGAACACTTGAAGTTCTGTGCGAAGGTGAAGTGTGCAATAATATTTATATTTTAGTTATATCCTTTAATTTCAGCATAAGTAGAAATATTTTTAATGAAAACTTATTACTTTTAATTAATTGCCAAAAAGAAATTCGAAAGGCTTTTGCAAATTGAAATGAAACTCAATAAAAAATGTTTTAAACTTTTCACTTAAATTTTAATTAAAAATTGTGCCTTTTTCAATTAACAGAAGTTTTCTGTTCGGCCAGTAGTAAACAGTAATACCAATTATTTATTTGATAATTATACTTTAAACTAATTTTCTCAAGTGAAATATTTCTACTATGCCAATTATAATCCAAATTAACTGCAGTTACTGTACATAATAATTAAACAATAAACTCCTTGTGTATCATAAATACATTTTAATAAACTATTTATTGTTTATTAATAAATAGACATTAAACTAATAATTTAAATAGTTGAGCAATACAAATTCAAACTTGTTAGACTAGATTAATAATCTACTTATATGTGCATGTACCTACGTACTGTTGCGATAGTCCTGTATTAAATTTAATAAAAATGTTTTGTAAAAACTGTAACTATATTCAAAAAATTTTATTATATTTTTTAAAACTTAAAATCAACAAATGTATTAAGTTTGCTTAAAAATTTTATTTTGTCTTGTAAATATATTGTTATTAATTTACAGAAATTACATCAGTTATTATTTTAAATATCAGAAATCAATAAAATCATTACTTTAAACATGTATAAAATAAATATATTATTTATTCAATGATAAATGCGTTTTAATTTACATACTATAACATTTTTCTCAATATTGCAACTTCTTTCGTCTTAAAAAAAAAATTTGAAACCAGTAAATAAAATAATTATAGGTAAGCAATAATATAATCTTATTTATAATTTTATATTCGTATAATTTAATATAATTAGTAAAGTTTTAGTTAATTTCAAATGTTAAAAAATGACCTGTGCATAAGATGATTTTAATACGTGGTGCAAAGCTTTTGAAGTTATTATCATTGCGGTTTTAATGGGAAAAGTAATTAATCAGGTTCAAATCCGCCAAATCTATTTTATAATAATTGCCTTTCAGCTTTTATAGACTGTTTGATCTAGTAATCCAATGATACATTTATTCGTTGAACACATCAAAATTCATAGAAGCATAAGAACTTCGGTCATCTGAGTTTCACATTCGGTGAAAGGTGATCCTTTCTGGTCACCGTCCAAATATCAAAATTATTATTGATAATTGAATAATGTCTTGTGATTGGTGGTTAATTCTTTTTATAACTCTGAATCGGAAAAGGATTATAAATTAGAAGATACAGGATATTCCATAATGTTTTCATTCAAGTTTCATAAAGCATCATAAGATACGATACTGATTATGTGGCATCAACTAGGCAAAGACTGAGGTATTTACTATTTAGCACGTAACAAACATGGGTCGCCCCTGAGCAGTCATTTGGATGAAAATAACGCTGTTGTGGCTGCAGATGTCCAAGGGGACCATAAAATATCAACTAAACGATGGGACACAATTGGATATTAGTAAACGGTCTTTACAGCAAATTTTGATGATAGACTTGAAGTTGTTGCCTTACAAAGTGCAAATAGTGCGTTAGCTATTGCCTGCAAACCACCAATAGCGTGTGAATTAAATGCAATTCCTTCTAAACCACGTCCGCGATGAAGATGATTTTCCATTGAAAACTACCATGAGCGACGAGGTGCATTTACACCTATGAACCTATGATACACGAATAAGCAAATTATCGCCTCTGGTGCAATAAAACTCCGCGTGTAATGCACTAAGAGCCATTAAGTCCTCCCAAAGTATCTGTTTGGTGCGGTGTTTATGGAAGAAAGGTAATTGGCACATATTTGATCGAGGACAGCGTAGGCAACATTGTTACTGTGACTGGTGAGTGCTACAGAACAATGATCAACGACTTGTTGCTGTAAATTGATTAATTGGGTTTGGAAAACATGTGGTTTTAGAAGGACGACCGACGGTCCAAACCGCTCATACAACACAAGCGACAGTGGAAATTCTAAAGGAAGCGTTTCCTAGCCGTTTAATCGCCCATTTTGACGATTTGCACGGTTTCGGATTTGACCGTTTCACACTTCCTTCTTTGATGTTATTTGAAACCACGGGTCTATAAGAACGACAGTCACAGATCTTGGTAGCGCTAAATGAGAACATCCGAAAAGAAGTGGAATTTATCGCCTTAAGTTTTAAGAAAAGTCACAATTTTCTCTTTTTGCTGGGTAATGAGCCCAAATCTGCATCAACTCTGAACTTATATTATCTTCGCTACTTAAAGGTAAAAAATTTAAACTTCTAAATAATCCATAATATACAATAATAGGACCAATGTTTTTTATTTATAAACACTGTTACTGTCTTAGGAAAATTGATGATCATTAACAATTTTTTAAATAGGAGAATAATTCAATTTTTTAAATAGCTTGAAAGATACTTGAGTAAATTGAGTATGTTTCATATATGTATGTATCCGATTCGTGAAATTGTGTCTGATAGGATCCTTAATGATCATTAACTTGGCAGTGTGTCGAAGGTATAATGTGAAAAACGCATAATTAATTCACAAGCAAGTGAATGGACAAGTCTCATTATTTTTTTAGTTTTTTATTTGAATGTAGAGGTCAAACTGAGGCTACAGAATTCTTTTTAAATTGTGTTGAGTACTTCTAACATAAGAAAAAATTATTAAAAATTTTAAAACACCGGCAATTGACGTCAGCTACTGGTAGAAGTGAACCAATCACTTAGCTATTTTTAAGTAAATTTTTTGTACGAAAAGAATGAGAAAATTGAAATTTCCTGTGATCTATCGAATTTGAACGTTTTTGGAATGATGTCTAAAGGTAAAGTGATGCGTAAAGATTACGATATAGTCACGATTACAAACAAACCGTTTTCGGTGCACCGATTATCTTGAAATTTCACACACTAGTTTGAAGAAATGCTTAATAGCTTTACATTACTACCACATTTTCATTCGATTTGAAAATCGATTTTTAGTGACGTGCATAATAGGATAGATTAACGAGATTCCCACTTTCCAAAAGCAATTGCATAAAATTTTATTTATTCCCAGTCGAACTTAGTATATTATTACAATATTTTTAAACTGTAGATGGTGTAGAAAGTATAGATGAATTTAGTAAATTAGAAAGTCATTTATTGTCCAGAACAGATTTTTATTTTAATTGAACTTAATTTAAATACTTAAAATTGTGGCAGGATGAGGTAGAATTTGTATAATTCTTTAATCAAATATTTTGGTAAAATTTGAGTTTTTGTTAGCATTTTACATTTTTTACCTACGACGAGGAGCAAGCCCGACGTAGAACCCCCAACCTGGAAGACCAGAGAAACGGCCAGAATAAAGTTCTTACTTCACCCGGATTCGAACCGGGCATTTAGCGTCCATAGTCAACTTATTCGACCACTATGAGTTCGACCACTCTCTTGAGTTTTATATCAAAACCAAAATCTAAACATGTTTTTGTATCATTCAAAACCAAAAATTGATTTATATCGAAAATTATCTGCTATTTTTGATATTGTTTCAATAAATATAATATTCGCATGGGCTCAACATCCAAATATCGAAAATCTGATGGAGCAGGATTATTATCAGCAAACACGGCAATAAAGCAGTAACACACGATTATGTGTTATTAATTATTACCTACAGAGAAAATGCAATAAAAGAAATATATTAAATAAATCTAATTTTAAAAAACAACCCTAAAACCATAAAATGCCTTTTAAATAACCCGTACGTTTGCGTGTACTTTTACAACACTTCCTTTACCATATCAGATTTCTATAAGTTCTTACAATTATAATGACTCAATTGTGAACGTTTCCATTTATTTCCAACTTGGATTATTGTTTAGGTTCTCAGTCTAAAATCTATAAATGTATTACCTACTATTTACACGCAACATATGCATCTAGAAATATATTATATTATTATAAAGGTATTATTACGATATTATACAGCTAAAGATAAGCTATGAATTATTAAAAATATTGCATAATATGTATTTACAAATTCTAAATTATCCTTTCAATTACGGAAAGGATTTAATGATCCAGACCTTACAAAAAAAAATCACTTACTCGCACAATATTATGCATAATAATTTATTATTACCTAATCAACTCTTTTAATCTAAAATTTACATTAAACATTACAAAATAATAATCAGCATGAGAGCTAAATTGAAAACAAATTTTCATCACCATCGCATCGCATTAATTAAATGTAAATAATGAAACATAATTAGGAGCATAAACTACATTTTGGTGGTTTCAAAACAGTACAGCTGTTTTTAAAACAAGTTAGTGACAGATCCTTTTTTGCAAAATAGAGTGATTGCAAAAAAAATATCAGAAAAATATTTATTTTTGATCCTAGCAGGAAAGAAAAGGAAGCAAAATTTATTTCGTTGTTATAGTACTTGTAACTTTGATTTGATTGGACAGATTTGAATTCAATAAATATTTTATATTGTCTATTCCGAATAAGAAAGAACCGCATGGTTCTGCGCGGGAAAAAAATGACTTAGCTGAATAACAGGATTATTAACACCGACTCGCTCGAACTAAATCCTATTTCGTGGTAAGTGTGTATTACTACGACCCAAATTGACATAAATTGAAATGGTGAAGAACACTGCGAATTACCATGGGATAGAAAGAAAAAATGTGAGCTATGATAATCGTATCACGATCTTAATATTTTCTTTTAATAATCTTTGATATAAACATGCATTTTACTACATTCCGTATATCAATTTTTGCAAATGGTAATAAACTCATTTTCTTTATGAGTTCACCTGAACATTCCGACTTTTATTGAGTGATTATTTTTAACATAGCGTGCCTGACACCTAGTTATGTACAAGAAATTAAAAAAATTCCAAATAAAAAACTTGTCGGGGAGATTAAATTATAGTTAATTTTCAACCTTAAAACGTTATTACGGCGCTACCGGGTATTCGTTATTTGTTAATAGCGGACTATTTTAAATATTTTATTAATCAACCAGGTATTTTTTATCGACACGTTTAACACCGCTCCATACATTTTGTATGTTGCACTAAAAATCTATTGTACTAGCATGATACAACTCAATTTTCTGAAAAATTAAGCAAAAGAATTTTCTGACCAGTCATGCAATATTTAGATGTTGAATCTTATACTTATTTGTGCGTGATACGTGTTATTTTTTAAATAATTATTCAAAACAGTAATCATCGCATTTTTAATTAAAACCAACAGTTAATCAAGATTTAACTTGTGCATTACACTGATTATTCAATCAAAATACTTAAAAGAAATTAATTCTTTTGTAGTTTTCATAATTTTCAATTATAAAACAATAGATATACAGAGCTTTTACAAATTCTATTATTAAATATATGCGGCCTTACGGCCCCAGTGATCATTTAATTCGTATAGGCCATAGTTGTTCGGCCAAACAGGGTAAGAATATTACAGTGCGCAAATTTTCTGCATTGATATTTTGTACACTTTAAGAAATAAAAATATTGCGACCTTGCAGGCTCTGTCACCAACTTTACATAATATTTATCCGTTGTTAATCTATATAGAGTTAATGTTGTTCCGCCACTATAGTGTCACTTGCCAATTTATGACAAAAATCAGATATCATAAATCCGAATTTTATGTTTCCTTATAGCCAGTTCTAAATTAATAATAGGTAGTATTGCGAACGGCATAACTATGTTTTGGGGGTTAGCAATACAAAAATCGTAATAGTGTGTAGGAATATTGCTTCCTATGTGGAACAAAATATAGGCTACATAAAATTTAAATCATAGTAAATCTGAAGAACGTTCATGTTTCGAAAGTTATATTGCATCCATAAAAGGAGTCAAAGTAGTTGTTATTTTTTTACGAACAATGTACAATTATTACTCTGTAATTAATTATTATCATACGTTTATACTTCGGTATTAGTAATCACCTCAATTAATTTTACAATTCAAATTAGTAGTATAACTGAATTATAATATATTGATTATTTTTCAAAACACAGGGTCTCCTTGTACTTTATTTGTTATACTATATAAAATTTTGTCAACATAAATATCATGAAACCACTTTTTAGTCAACTTTATTTACCTTCATCATGTTCATGCGGTAACTAAATGAAAATTTATGAAAGCTGTAAGCTAAACATGCCGGTTGTTACAAACAGCCTATTTTCCCCTTGATGATATTATTTACATCGTTACAACACTCTTCAATTTGTAAAACCAAAACTAAAAATTGTATTTTTATTTCTTTTGTCTCTTTATACAAATTTTCATACTTTTGAGCAATAAATTTCAAAATAATAGTAATAATATTTCCAGAGATACCTTATTTCTGCTGTGATTTTATTGCCGCATTTATCTATTTAAAAATAAAATTAAACCTTCCTAATTGCCCTAATTTTCTTTAGTTTAAATTGTTTGATAAGTCATTCTTAAATTAAGTTAAAAGATAAAACAACCTAATTACAAATATAAATCTGATATTCATTAAACTACCACCAATTTTCCTTTGTAAACAAATCCGGTTTAATCATAAAATATGTTTTGGTACAAAATCCATTAAAGCCAATCTTCGCGAGTTGGATACGGTAGGAAAGGGTCGTAGTAATTAATTGGGGCAAGAGTAAGATGGCTATTTCAACTCATCTCTGTTCCACTAATTGGTTTTCGGAGGGAAGGAGGGTGACAATAAAGGGTAGTGCGGTTATGCTAACAAAATTATGATGCAATATAAATAAAATTCGCCTCTATATAAAACACAATTACTGATTTTTTACATGTTATACCACATATTGAAATGTGCCTCGTTAATTATTATTATAATTAAAAAAGTTCATAAAGTACATTCAAAGACAAATTTTAAACAATTTTTATTACTTAATTATTTTTTTACGGCTTTTAATTATTGATGAATTATAAAAATGGTCGAGAATTTATAAAGAAAAATTTTTTAAATAATTATTTACGAGTATGGCTATTTTGAAAAATCTGATAGGTAGGTAGTTATTAATTAAAAAATACAAAATTAACTATAATTTTAAATAGCTAACCAAAATAAAAGAAACAAAATACATAACAAAAGGAATTGAATTTCCAGGTTGGTAAATTAACAACAGAAAAAAATTTAATTTTTAAAATTCAAGTTATCCTTTCATAACCTCTCGTAGTTCTAACTATCTCAGGATCAACTACCATAACACAAAGAAAAGAACGCAATTAAATAATATGACAAATTAAAATATTTTAGGCTTTTCACTGAAAATGAAAAAGCCGGACGGCGGCCGGCGCGGCGTCACATACATTAAATAAGTGTATCATAAATTGCCCCTTATTACTTTTTGTAACTTTGTGCAGGTTTTTATTTGCAGCTTTGTTGTTTTCTTTACAAAAGCATCTTCTTCTTCAAATTCGTAAATTATTGGTTTTTACAATTTATGCAAAAAATATATAAAGAATATTAAAAGGAACAAGTATGACAAATCTTATTTATTGCAACAACTTAAACTACCATGGCACTTCGAATTGCACAAAAGGTCCTTGCTTTTACAGCTGCATTTAGCCGTGGAACACTTCCTTTTGCAGTTATAACGTGTATAGCCTTGCCCTCCACTCTTTGAATTAGCAGAAGCTGCTTCTCTTAGCGACATTTCTTAAGTTGAAATTTGAAAACTCATCCATTGAAAGTAACTTTTCCTTACAAATTACGAACTGATGGCAGGTGAAAAGATACTTCAGGGTACCATTTTTTTGTTTGCTAATTTATAAAAGTCTGAATCTTCTATTTCAACAACAATCGCTAACACATTTCGGGGGTCTGTACGACCACGGTCGACATCAGGGACTTGAATATTTAAGGTATCGCCAATTTGGGCCGGAGGAAACTTCTTTTTTGAGGTTCGCAATATTTTTTTATTTTTGCGGCTACTCTTTTTGAAGAAATTATCTCGTGTTGTTCAGTTTGCTTGCTTCCTTGAGATGAAGACGTGTTAGGTTGTGGATCCTCCAATGGTATTCTGGTTATCCACGTCGCTTTCATCTGACACATAGTCATTAATATGGTCACTACTCAAATTTTCTTCAGAAGTATTAACATAGGCTTCTAGCTGTTCTTCGGTGTCTATGTTTGCAATTTGTCCGCGAGGGATAGATGACGATGCTATCTATCCCCCTTTTTGGTTTAACACCAAACATAGCTTCATATTATTTACTCTGGCGTATTCCTTCGTAATATGTTGGGTTTTTGACGAATTGGACAAACGGCAATCCTTCTGACCATTTATTTGAATCATTATCTTGCCATCCATGCAATTAACATATTCTGTATGTCCTGATTGGCTGACGATCCAGATCCAGACTGACGAAACCAAAGCCACGACCAGTCGATTGTCGACGATAGTTGACATTGACCGAAGCTCAGTTGTGTTTGTCGACATATACCGGTGGAAGTTCGAAAGTATAATAAAATTAACACATGTTCGGTCTTTCACCAAGATATTTGGTATTTGTCGACATTCACCGGGGAATTTTGAAATTCACTAATTTCGGTCCTTCACAGTAACAACTCTAATAAGAGCGAAACACTTGTCATGGCTCATGCATATAATAGCTATTATATTATTTGACCTCCGCTAATGAAGTTAGTCACAAAAGTTTCTCGGTCCATGGGGGCTCAGTTTTTTAAGAAATTTTCGACAGAGAATTTGTTATTTTTAATTCTAAAAGTGTCTCTGGGCATCTAGTTTTATTTTTCTTAATTTAATTTCCACGGTCCGGAATTGGTCAATTGACTAATAGGGCAAAAATGTGGGATGATTGCTAAACGGTTTTTCACAACCGTATTTTTTGTAATTTTATGGTTTGTCGCTCATGTGAATTAATTTTATTTTGTTTTGGATTGAGATTCCATGGCTGTTCTGTTGTATTATTCTGTTAATTGCTAGTTTTGTTTTCGGAACAGTCCCTTGGTAAAAATATCTGTCTCTTTGGAAATTTCAATGTTAAATTGAAAACCTGGATCTGATTACGAATTGTAATACAGAAGACATTTTTCAAGTGAACAAGATTGGCACTACGTAGTTGTCAACGATCATCGTGATTCACTTGAAGCCAAATTTCATACTCCAGTATAAATTCAAAAATAAAACAATTCCAAGTGTACTCTTGATTATCTGGCGCTGTTTCGATCTTAAACCTGAGCTACATTTTCATAATCTCGGTAGCAAAGTATCCAAAGTATCTATGCTGAGAGATAGCTTAAGATTACTCATGGTGCCCAAGGCAATATTTTATCCATACTTCTATCAGTTCATTTTCAACCAGTTTTCTTTTGTCGCCAGATTTATTAAGTTTGTCTATTTCCCTTTATTAACAAATACAGATTCTCCTAAGTATGGAGGACCTAAAGTTTAACATAGGTAAAAAAACTTTTATTTTATACATGTCATAATAATTAATTATAGACCAATTAAGAATACACTAAACCACTTTTAGACCTAAAATATATATAAATTAATTAATTTTTGGGAATTGTATAATTTCAGTTATATTAATAATTTCTAAATCGACGTTTCGCATATTTTTATTGTGTGCTTTTTCAAGACGAAAAGCTAAAATATAAACTAATTTCTTTAAAAAATTGATATGAGCATATCAAGATATTTTGTACTAAAAATGTGTGAAACATCGATTTAAAAAGTAATAATACGAGTATTTTACTTATCCAATTCCCAAAAATTAATTAATTTAATATATTTAATAACAATGGACGATAACACACTAAAATGTATCATAAAAAATCAAAATGTAAAATAGAAAGTAATTTATTCACAAACGTTTTCGTTATACAATAACATCGTCAGGTGACTAAAACAGGACTTTTATTAAATTATTTAAATTGGTTAGTTTTTAATTCGTGAATTAACTTGATTAACCTTACTAATTTATTAAATTAACATAAATTTTAAAAATTATCAAGTCAACTTCAGCAATCATTGTCAAACTGTTAAAAAAAGGATAGAAATTTTGCAAAAAAAATTTAATGTTATTAAATTTAGTAAACTTTTATAAAATTTTTGGACACTACTATGGATAGCCCAATTTTGGCAACTGTTATGAAAATAGGTAAATAGAATCACAGGATATTGGAATCGCTCAATAATACAATGAAATTGTCGGAACTAATTTCCATCCTTAGAACTAAAAGTGAAGACATATTATGTCAAACAACATCAGTAAAAATTGTAGTCTCACACTCACGTAACAATTCGTGATAAAAAATGTTTAGCGAAAATACATTCAGGGGGAGAAAACCATAGTACGGCAACACCTTTAACCAAGTCACGTAGAAATAATTCAAGATATTATAAAACATAATTAAAATTGAGTTACGTGAAGTTACAAATTGTTTGGCCACAGTTATTGTCAAGGAAAATTGTAAAAATATTGTAAATAAACTTGACATACCATGCATACGTAATATACCATAATGTTAAAAGATTAAATGAAAAAGTTAGAAGAATCATACAAGATTAATTTTGGCATTTTATGTTGTGCCAATATGTTTAGCCTTACCCTAAAAGATTTCGATCGTATGTAAATTTCCATAACTTGAATATTATTAAGCAATTGAAGTTTGTTAATTGATTCATGCGTGTGGCAGTCAGTGAATGGGTCAGTTCCATGGGATTCTTTACTTTATGTTTAGACTATTAGAATGTCATAATTACATATTCCACCCTTAGCAAAATAGAGCCAACATTTTTGAAAATAGATTATTGAATCTCCTGATGTCATTCCCCTTGATTACTTATTATTAGAGTCCGGATTTGTAGCTATTATGCTTTTTCTGAAAATTCGAAGCAGATGAAAATTTTTAGAAAAATTTTGTGTTTTAACTGAAAAGAAGTCATTTGGTATCAAGTTTTATATGCTTTTTTTTGGCTTTTTGTGCTTTTCGTGCTTTTTTTTTTACTTTTTGTGCATTTCGTGCTTTTTATACTTCATTAATGCTTATTTTACAAAATATTTCAAAGTTTGATCTTTTAAATGCATCTTTCTCTTTTAAAATGCAGAAAATTTTACAAATGTTGCTTATGAATTAGAAAATTCGGATAGCATTTCTATAAAAGATTGCCAAAATGTATTAAAGAATCCAGAACTCAAAGCAAATTTAGCGTTTATTAAATGCCACTGTAACTTTGTTACTGATGTTATAAAACCTTTCGAAAAGCAGCAAATGCGACAATATAAAAAAGAAATTGAAAGATGTGTTAGAGAAAAATGAAGGATTAAAAATCTTAAATAATATAGCTAAAACAATAGCTGGAGAAACTATTGAAGATTTTTAAATGGAACCCCAACTTGTAGCAAAATTCAAATTTGCACCTATTACTAGTGTAGATGTCGAAAGAAGTTTTTCTGCCTACAAAAATCTATTAAGTGACAGAAGGATGAATTTTACTAAAGAAAATTTGGAAAAATTCTTAATTGTTTCAAAAATTAAATTAATAGGTACTTTTGTTTATACTTTTTTTTAATAAAATTTGTGCTTTTTTTGACAAAGTTGATGCTTTTTTTAGTATTATTTGGTGCTTTTTTAAGCACTTTTTTTCTCGTTTTTTATGCTTTTTTATCCGGACTCTACTTATTATTATGGGGCTATTCAAAGAGTCAACTCCATTTCAACAGATTAACTACCATTGATGAATTGCAAAAATAGATTAATTAAAATTAACTATAGGTTTCTTTATATAGGAATATATCCAAATGCATCAGACATATTTAACTAAATTTTCTTCTTAAAAATTAGGTAAACAAACAAATTTTTTCAATCTCTCTATTTTTATAGAGCATAATTGAACAAATTTTATGTGAGAAAAGTTCATTTTTCCTCACTAGTTACAAAAAAGCAAAAATTTCCTATTGAATCGATTTTCACATTCTAACTTAAGAACTTTTATAATATTCGTATGTTGTACATTATAAACATGGATATTATGTGACAAAAATGAAGTTATTAGAAATTTTATTAAAATTGAATTAAATTTAAAAATAATGAAACATGTGTTTTATTTAGAACGGTAGTTCGGTAATTATTAGGTTTATAAACAATTAATCAAATTTCGATTAAAATGTTTTACCTTGCTTTTATTACGTACAAGTTAAAATTTGAATAGCTTATCTAAATTAATATCTAATACTCCACAAACCTATATTTAAAAACGCATTTATATTATAAGCAGGTATAGTAAAAAAAATAGTTTAAAATTATGTAAAATTAAAACCCACACAACTTAAATATAAAAGTTTAAAATATAAAAAATTGCTTCCTTCTAACTATACTTGGTTTGATTAAATTTAAATGGGCAGAGTAATTAGGAACAGACTGAATCGCTCCTCCTACTTGAAAAACCTCATTACCACCTGCCTAAATTGGCTACAACTTCCAACACCTGATATCTTAATAACTTACTTCGACAGTTAAATTGAGCATGTACCCAGTACTACTAAATTTAAGTACCCACAACAATAAATAGGTATACAGCTTTCAAGAACTGTGGTTAAGCTTCACGCATATTATAATCAATTTCTTTGAAGTTTACTCCATTATTTTTGAATAAATCATAACCTTCATCTGTGCCAAGAATTTTCATTTTTAAAATCTTACATTACAATATATAAATTAAATCTAATTTATGTAAATTTTCATACTACAACAAAATTTTAATTTATTCAAAACTTAATTTTTCCATGTTGCTCTAGCACAAAAATACGACGCCTTCGTAGTAAACTTAAATATAGATGACAATGTTATATACAATCACATTAGTAATAATTTTATTGTTATGTAATTCTGATATTATTATTATTATTATTAAATAAAATCATCGATTTCATAAACTGATATGCGGCATGTGGAAAAATAAACAAAGTAAAAGGTATTAATGAAAAATAATTAAACAATCACGTATTATTGCATTTTAATGTAGGAATTGAAAGAATATTTTAACAAAGTTGATTATATTCAAAAAAATGTAATATTCTGATTTTTTACTGCAATGAATAATGAAAGTGTCCATTATGTGCTTTGATTGATTATAAAATTATAGCATGATGAGAAAATATTAAAAATGAGCTAAAATAGTAAACGTCATCGATGTTATTATTGGTGAGGAAGCGCATTAATCTTAATATGACTTTAGGTTCTCAGATCATTAAGTAGCCATCAACACTAACTATATTTTTAGCGGTACCTTCTGAAAATTAATAATATTTTATTTCTTGTTCCAAATCTTTATTATTTTCTTATTGCAGGTTAATTATCTGTTGATAACTACTTTCGTATCGTTCGTTTTTTGTTTCATTTTTACGCCTATAATATTTTAACATAGTAACTACGTTTTGTTGAAATCTGTTTGTATAATTTTGTATTTCCTGTTTATAGTCGGTTGATTCAACAAAATCATTTTGAATTTTGCGGTATTGTATGATATAGTCATGAAATTGATTGCTTTTGTGGCCACAATTAGTTAATATGGATTTTGACGAAACGTAGTTTCAACAGGACGGAGCACCATGCCATATTATAGCAAATGAAGCAATCATTCTTTTGTGTTCGTATTTTGAAGATCATCTTACCTCTCGACATAGGAACATCTACATAATATCTTGTGATTGATACAATTAGACTTCTTTTTGTGTGGAAATTCACATACGTGAAACTGCTGAAAATCGTTTCAATTATGATGTTGAATAAACAGGGGGACATACAATGGTCTTTAAAATCTTACCTCGTACGATTACTTTCTGTGGGAGTATCCAATCTCATACTTCAATTTGGGCAAAATCAAATTGAAAAAATGTGGTTAAAAAAATTGGATGACACCAGAGAAGCTGATGAAAACATTTGAACAATAAATTGTTTTTGTATTATTGTATTGCACATATTATTCCCTTTTTTTATTCCGCCGTTTGTGGTAAGTAATTTATCGTTAAATGGATTAATTCCCTCACAATTTATTACTCAAATCTCAACTTGAAATGTAAACTAAAACAACCACTCAGTATAGGGCATCACGTGAACTCACAGCCAAGAACATGGACCAACCTTATTTCATGATTATGATTTCGACTTTAATCAAAAGATATTAGTTTTGTTAGATGTACATAATCATAATGCAAAATACTCGCATACTACCGTAAGTTTTCGGGAACCACGTTTGGAGATGATGCGATGACCCAAGACCAATACTAATATTTCAGTTTTTTGGTTGGTTCGAGTTTACTTGCCACTGTTAACCTTAACCTCTTCGGAAAACTCATAAAATCAATAATATTTTATAACTCTAATACATTCATGAAATACATTTTATGTATGCATAATAAAATAATTAAGTTATAATTATTTAAGGAACATAAACATTAAAAAAATTCATGTTAATAACAAATCGTCCTACAAGGTATTTCAACTTCATTTATACATCCATATAAAGTGTTATAGAATTACGCTGTAATAAATTTAAATAAGCATCCTATTAATAATTAACAACGCGCACTCGTGTTGCTTAATTACTACTTCATCTCAGCTCGATTAAATCTGTACAGAATTACTAAGTCGATGGTATTTAGATTAATTTACCCACCTTTTATTGTTTTTTTTTTCATTAGCGATTCCATTCAACGCATCAAATTAGTTCTTATTAATTTATTTCCCACCATTTATTACAAGGTTTTCGTCCTTTCGGAGTCACTAATAAATCATTAACTTGTCTTTTAATTAAATTAAAGATAAATTTAATTTAAAGAAAAGGAAATCAATTTTATAATAGGATCTAGGTATAATACAGATTTTATTTCTTGAAAGCTAGCTTATATTTTGATGTACAGGGTGGACAGATAAATTGATCGAGGACCTTTTATTCTACTCAGAAAGTAATAGTAATTTATTAACCAATACGAAATGCCAAATTACGTTATTTATTAATTTCATTAATAATTACTATATTGAGATTTTAAAATCAACAGATGAATTTTTAACATAGATTCCACAAAATCACTCTTCTATAACCCAATAAAAATGTAATAAAAATTAAGACCAAAATAAATGAGTAATAAAGAAAATAATAAATATGTATGATCTTAATGAATATCCTGTGTTGAAATGATAATAAAAAAAATTATTAATATTTCTGTATTGGTACTACACTAATAATTATAGAGTCCGGATAAAAAAGCATAAAAAATGAGAAAAGAAGTGCTTTAAAAAGCACCAAATACTAAAAAAAGCATCAACTTTGTCAAAAGCACAAATTTTATTAAAAAAAGAGCATAAACAAAAGTACCTAATTAATTTAATTTTTGAAACAATTAAGAATTTTTCCAAATTTTCTTTAGTAAAATTCATCCTTCTGTCACTTAATAGATTTGACTGATAATACTGATTAGTGATTAACATCAGTAACAAAGTTACAGTGGCATTTAATAAACGCTAAATTTGCTTTAAGTTCTGGATTCTTTAATACATTTTGGCAATCTTTTATAGATTTACTATCCGAATTTTCTAATTCATAAGCAACATATTTAAAATTTTCAAAATTTTCTGCATTTTAAAAGAGAAAGATGCATTTAAAAGATCAAACTTTGAAATATTTTGTAAAATAAGCATTAATGAAGTATAAAAAAGCACGAAAAGCACAAAAAATCAAAAAAAAACATATAAAACATATAAAACTTGATACCAAATGACTTCTTTTCAGTTAAAACACAAAATTTTTCTAAAAATTTTCAGCTGCTTCGAATTTTCAGAAAAAGCATAATAGCTACAAATCCGGACTCTACTAATAATAATTAGATTTCCCAAAGTGACTTAAATTTTGATACGACAATTAAAATGTAGTGCTTTTAAACCATATGTTAAATTTTAAATCAGTTGAGTAAAGCCCACCATTTCATATACTAATTATATCTGACAGAATTTTTAAAAATATATTGTCATATTTCGAAATTAAACAAGAAAATTGCAGATCGAACACAGAGTAAAACACTCAAATTCTTGCTCTCCCTAAAAGTTGTAATTGGTTTTCACATATGTATTTCCTAGTTTCGATCCTATAGTTTGAACTTCCCAAATTTGATAACATTAAAGGCAAACTTCGAAAATATTGGTAAAAATCTTAACATTAATAATTAAACGAGAAATTGTAGAGGGCTTTGAATGTGATTGTTCTAGAACCTGATAATTCAGTTAGCATGGACAATAACAAAATAATGTAAATATCGTTGAAATTCGCCGGGAGCCAAAAGCCACAATGTTTATGGCGGGGTCCTTTGGCAGTCTTTAGCCATCTAGTGAATGATTGATAAATTGTTGTTCGATATTCGGCATCACTAAAGGGGAATACGAATAGTAAATCAAATGAAAATGTACAAAATTTCTTAATTTGGAACTCTGTTGTACTCTTTGATTAGGTGTTTTGGAGTGATGTGGAAGAAATATATAGATGAAAGATAATAATTAGAATTTTTCTTTATCCACTGATTTAATTTTTGCAATTCAATTTAATCCATCACGAGATTGAAGATATTGAACCCAGTGAAACCAATATCCCAACTGTTTTCTTTTGATTTTCTGAATCTTCCACAACCTGCAAATATTTAGTCGCGTGCTTTAAAACACTCTGTGTAAAAACAACATCGTTCTAGGGCATAATTGGACAGGAATTTTCTACAGAAAAAAAGAAATTAATGCTTTTTCATTTTATAGTTCAATTTAATATTTTAACTAGTTTTTAATATTCTTATTATCCACGGTACATTCTATTATTATTTTACTCATAATTATGATGACAATTACTTTTAGAATAAATAATAATTAAACGAGTTGGTAATAAAGTACGTGAACACAGCACTTATGTTTCACGGTATTTGAAATAATGAAGTACAGGACTAAAAGGAATATAGCGAGCATTATAAGTTGAAACAACTTAATTTAAACCAATAAACTTTGAAGCTAATTCTTTTCAGATCACGTGTGCATTCAATTCCTTTTTTTTATTTATTTATTACCTTATACGTTGCATTTACTTCTTTGGTGTTTCATAAAATCGTATTTATTAACATAAAATTAATTATCATAAACTGCACAACAGCAGATAAAACGTAATCGATAAAAGTCCAACAATATCCTGGGATGTTCAACTCAATAATAAAAAACAAAAAATATTTTTAAAAACTCGAAATCTATTCCGAAAAAATATCGATATTAATGAAAAGACTCGACATAAATTATTATTATTCGAAACAAAATTATCACTAAAAGCTAATTTAAAATAAAGTTGAAAAGACGTGGTTATATCTAAATAAATAGAAAAATATATAAATAAACATATAAAATGTATTTGATGGTAGCGATGTTTAATTTCTTTTTCTTTACTTAATATTCAAAACAGAATAATTTATTATATTATAATTAATACATTCGGCATCTTTATATATTCAACGGTTTAGTTTATGTTTTATAATCGTAAACATATTTTCAAGTTTTAAATAAATACTTCGGTAGCTTATTAGTTTTTAAAAATTTACTAAATCTCCGCTGTTTGAATTAGATAAATTAGCTTCGATACAAATGGCTTACATTTTTGGTACTTTGTACGTATATCGCTGACATTAAATTTGCCGAACAAATAAAACTCTTTTATTGGTGCGGTGGTATTGTACTATCGAGATAATATACAATTTAAGTTAGCGTGGTATTATTCGATTAAAATTTCACTTTAAATTCGTTTAGACACTTGGAATAACTCTTTCAATAAGAATGACGTTGCATGAAACTATAAGCTGTCTGGCCAATATTTCAAAGGTGCTGGATCAAAACAAGACAAAAACGACCGACGGGTCGGCAAATTGAAATATCAGCACGCGATACTAAAAACGGGTCAAAATCCGTTACCTGTACGGCAGGGGTGCCACTTTTTGTGCACGAAGGTGTGAACTTATAATAATATAATCAAGGATTCCTAGATCATAATTCATCTAGAATCATATCTCTAAAAGAATTAAAATGAATAACGTTAGTGTACAGCGCATAATAATATTCCCTAAATTAATTATACCTTCAGATTTAAGATATATAGATAAATAAATTCGAAAACCTGATACCATTTTTTATCGACATTACCATATTGTTTTTAAATTGGATTTTTTATAACGTTTTCGTTTCAATTTTTAAAAATAATTTAATAATTTATTTCTTATAACAAATCGTAAACCAGGGCAGGCATTCAAAGAATATTAGACGCATTTGATTTTCACTTTTTAAATTGACAAATTAGTATACTAAAAAAAATGGTTTTCTTGTCGTTTCGTTAAAATTTCATTTCCTTACCGCTGTGATGTCATGTGGTGGCTGAAAAAGAATTTGTGTGCCGCCCGTAACAGCAGACAAAGTAAAAAATTTTTTTTTACAAAAGTGAGCTTTGAAGAAAAATCAATAGTGACATTCGCTGCTTACAAAAATAATCTTTAATAATAAAAAGAAAAATTATGTAGTTTTTGGTTGTAACATTATCGACAATATTTAATTTTATGGATGTAATGTGTAAGATAATCAACATTCTCCAGTTTTCCTTTTCAAATCATCCGCCTTTGATGAATATTTTGTAAACTAATGAACACACTAGAGTCACTAGACAACTAATTAACTTCTTGCTAACATTTGACCTCATTTATCAAATTGTTTTATGTATAGTCAGTCAGTCAGTCATCTTTAATCACATTATTATATTACATTTATATTTATTAACTGGCTTTTGAGTATTTGAGTAGATTAATTTGAAATATCTGTACTATTGAATTTATAATTAATGTTACTAATGGGGCAATTACCTAAGCGTTTATTGTTTTATTAGATTTAATTATGTTCTTACATTGTTGCTCCTAAAATAGTAAGGTATAAATTTTAATAATTACAATAATGCATAATATAACAGATAGTATCTACCAAATAATTAATCAATATGAAATTCAAAAGTTTAAATGATTATTCATTAATGCACAAAAATTACACGATAAACGATTCTAACTTGTGAAGTTAATATTAGAACAAAATGTGAATTTACAAGCTTTTAAAGCTGATATCATTTAGACGAGGGAAAAGTGTGATAAGGTAATACAGCATATGCCCGGCAGAGCCCGTTAATACTCTTATCTCTCCAAACGGGGAGGGAATCGCTATGCAATTTATACGTAAACCCTTCGGGCGAGTGCAGTTTGATGCACACTGATTTTGGCAATTCGCTTGGGTCCTCTTCAGAATAATACGTAGTAATAGATAGGTATCATATAAAATTAAACTTTGATTTCACCATAATCAATCAAATGCAATAAAAAAGTTTGTAGATTGAATTAGGTAGTAATATGACAATATTTGACAAGGAAATGTAAAATATGCACCTTTCAATACGTCAACACTAAGTTTTATACTACTGCACGAGAGGATAGTTACCATACATGAAGTCTTAGGACTTCATCCTGTATACATTTTCAAGCAGACGTTTCAATTTCAATCTGGAAGCAGTCTCCAGGTATTTAAGCGTTTTTTAATTACGTAAGAATGTTTCTTTTTTAATTCGACCGACGTTTCAAATTAGGACATTAGGATATGGCAAGGAACAAGGATATTGCGAAATAAGGCAAGTTGTTGAGAAATTGGAAATATTTATTATAATCTAGCTGACCCGGCGAACTTCGTACCGCCGTAGAATTAATAAATGTTGCGTTAAGTTATTACCTGAGTTATATTAACTTTTTTTTCTAGTTCTAATTTCTTGTAATAAAATTTTTAAATTATTTATAAACTAACATAATTATTTTCGGAAAAATAAGTACAAATAACGCCGATAAAAAAAACACCAACCATTCATTTTCTCAATTCAATGTATTTTATTAAGGAACGTAAATATAAAAAAAAACATATTAATTTCTAAGAGCAATGGAGTGTACGATGTTTTTGGTCAGTCCGTCTTTAGCCATAATACAAATAAGCTCGATGGTTTGCCCACGCGAGAACATGCCACGTATAATTGTCCGTGTGAAAAACACGGTGTGGTCAAATCTAAACAGCAAACAGACATCGTTTGGCCTTGCGATTTATTGATTGTCATTGCGAACGCCAATCTAATCGGAAATTGAACGCGTTTGAATTCAATTGGCACATCTGTGGGAATCAGTGGAATTTGTGGCAGCAACACATTTTCGTCTCGGAATTTTCCATTCAAAATGGTGGCTTCTATAACGTTTTTCATTAATTTTTTAATTAGCAATCGCGTGCCATTGCACAGCCGTGGTGGGTTCAAATTCCGAAGTAAAATAACCGGAGATCCAACTTTCAGTCGTGGAAGGTGTGGTGGCATGCCTGACAAATCCAGTGAGTTCAGAAACTCTGTTGGATAATTTACAGCTTCGTTGGCATCGCTAACTGTATCGATCTATTTGTATGATACCAAATCGCCTGGTAACGGCTGCTGGATCTTGTAGTTTAATTCGTCGACGTCCACATTTTTTGCTGCCAAAATGACTCTTTCTGCCAGCCACGCATGATTTTTGTATTGTGTGCGTACAACGGGAAATATGCGGTCAATGAGATCATTTTGCGAATCAACGATTGTGCAGATAGTAGTGGGCAATTTTACGCATCCAGTACTTTGATAAAAAGCAACTTTTCCATCGCCGATATCTAATAATTGCTTCGAGAATGTGTCAGCAGATGGTTCTTGTAGCATTTGGACGCGCATGTTAGTTTTTATGTGGACTTTTTCAACATAACGCGACAGTGGCGATGATTTAAAGCAAACGTTGATCTCATCAGCGTACGTTGAACGTGGAATGACGGGAAGTGTTTGTTTAAAATCACCTGAAAGGAGTAGCAGAGTGCCGCCGAATAATTTGTCGTTTTTTTTATTTTTTTTTTATATCTTTGAGTGTTCTGTTTCTACGCCTCAAGAGAATGTTTGTGTGCCATGGTGCAGATGATAATTTTGCATTGTTTCAGCACTGTGGCCATGGACGATTGTTTTTTAAGCTGCACACTGCGTCTGGATTATTTTGAATATTCAGTGACAGCTTAAATGCTGAATGACCTGTTCTTCCTCCATCCAATAAGGTTGCTGCAATGCCAGATGATGCAACGGCCAAAGCGATGCCATTATTTGATCGTATTTCGGCGAGAATTAGCGAAATTAGAAATGTTTTGCCAGTTCCGCCTGGTGCATCCAAAAAAAAGAATCCTCCTTGCTGCCAACATAATGAGGTCGTGAATTTTTTTTGTTCAGTAGTCAGCAGTGGGACATTGCGAGTAACAATCACAGCCATTTGTGCAGTATCGTACTACAGTTCACGATTAATTTCGGTGGCCATTAAATCAGATGCACTTCGATTTGGCGGAAGTCATACCGAAATGACTGAGTAGTAAATTGGCAATGACAACGCAAAGATCCTGGATAGAAATCAATGCTTCATTGTGCATAGCGTCGCTGAATGTAATCGTTAGATCGTTGCACCGTGTATTTGAGCCTTGATCCTACCTTTGTGGTTATCTTCATTCCTTATCATGGTTGGTTCCTGTCTTCTTGTGCGCTCTGATTCGCTAAAGGGGGGGGAGTAGTACCAATTCCCATTGTGGCTGACGCTGTGATAGGTGGATTCTTTTTGAGAGTGTATTGCTGTAGGCGGATATCCTTTGGTCTTCCAATTTATGGAAGAATCGTAGTTTCCTTTTTGGTTAATTAAAGGGTTTGAAGAGTCTTCTCACCGAAGATAGAAATCGCGGGTCATCTTTTGAATGCCTGAAGGGGATGGTTTCAGTTGCAGCCTGAATTTGTTTCCATCCTTGGCCCAAAAAAACACTTTGCGCCATCTAACGGCCCAAATTTTAGACCCACCTCTGTGCGGCTACCTGATAGCAATGGTTTGGTTCACCCTGTACGTGTACCTTTTTCACCGCATTATATGATTAAAAGTCGACCAATCAGAGCAACGTTACCGTTAATCGTTTGTGGATTCCGCGTTTTTGCAAATTTTAAAATTTTTCTTGCGCTATTAACTATTCTCATACCTACCTAATACACAACAAATTTCATAAAAATCGGTCGAGCCGTTTCGGAGGAGTAAGGTAACAAACACCGTGACACGAAAATTTTATATATATAGAAGAAGAAGATAGGAACTTATTTTTGCAAAAATTTGATTAGCGTGTTTAATCGAAAGATAGTATCTTAACAAACGAAATCAAAATGGAGGTGTTTCTCAATTTAAGTACGAAATTGTGTACTGTTTTGACCAATGCTGCTTTTTGGTTCACTGAAGTTATAGCTTTTATCCAGTCTCAATACCACATACAAAACAAAACCTTGTTGAAATGAATATTGAACTTTTATCAATGATTTTTTAATTTGAGGATTACGCATTATCACCACATGCCCAACATTTCAATAATTTCAGCAACGTTTTTCTTGAGATGAAATCTGAAATGTATAGGAAAATGGATATATTTTTTATTGAAGGTTATTGTGAATACTTCTGGTTATTAAGGTTAATATGTGCATCAAATCAAAAGTCACAAATCTATAAGGGTGGAGCAAGGGAGCGACTGCTCCAGGCCCCAAAAATATAAAATAAAGGCTCCTTGCCTGTCTGTTATTATATTTTCTTTTGAATTTTGCAATAGAGGCGTCTTTTTAAGAATTTACGACTCTAGGCGTCAAAATATCACCATCCGGTACTACACATGGCATGTGGCTAAATGCTTGAAAATCACTTGAAAAGTACAAAAAGAAGGCGGCGAATATTTCAATTATTAAACGTTACTCAAAGTCAGTTAAAATTGAAAGCTATGAATTAAGTTGTGCTCCCATAATAATTAGGATTCTTCAGTTAAACCTCATCGAATTAAAATTTACAAATAGAAATTATTTAATTAGTCACTTTACATACTAAAGTATAAAGTATGTAAAGTGACGGTATTGCCAAAAATTATTAACTTTCAATGCATTACGTTTTGTTTAAAAAACTGCATACAGACAAGCCTGTAGGTGAATATAGTATTAATTTATGCGTAATAAATAATATGGAATGAGTTATTTTGATTTATATATGAATTATTACATAGCCAATATAACACATAAAATACAATTATTGGTTAATTTTATATAAAACATATAAATAAAATTTATTCCGTTATTAATAATGTGTACAGTTAACAACGTCTGTAATTTTAGTAAGTTCAATAAGGCGTAAAGCAATTTGCGGCATTTTATAAACTAGTAATTTCGTTACTATTAGATATTATTAAAATGCTTTTTTAATAAATCATAATTATTTTATCACCTAACCATCACTTTTACATTACAAAAGCAAGATGTATGTAGTATAATTTTCCAATTGACTCGAGTAAGTCGTCACTTTTAAATGTGCACATTCTCTTGATGAATTTATTTGCTTTAAAAATTAACGTTAATCAATCAATGTAATGTAAACGTGAACGTATAAATTGCGTTATATTATTAATAATTATCTAGCATTAATATTTAAATATTATATGAAAGTTATAAATGATTTATCAATTGTAATTGCATTATCTTTATTTAATTACCTGCTAAGTGTTCGTAAGTTATATAAGTTAGTAAAAAAAAGTTATATCAATATATTTGCATAATATACAGGGTGTAGAAACGGTTCATGCGCCATATTTGCTCCCCTAATTATTTTAAAGAAAAACTATGTAAATCAGATTTTATTAAAAATTAAATTGATAAGCACTGCTCGGTACGAATGCAGTATTAGAAACCAACTAACAAAAAAATGATTTACAGTTTTTTTCAAAAATAATTAGGGTAGTAAATAATTAACCATTTAGCACTGAAAATCCTGTGGTGCGTGAACGTCCTGTGAATATTTTATTACAAAAATAATTTATTTTTTAAACATATTCAACTTGTTAACCATTCGTACACGATACTATGTATTATATTTCCTGAAGTTGATAGGTCACTCAACAGAAGTCTGAAACCATAAATTAAAAGCTAATTAACAGAGAAGAAATTAATTCTTTTAAACAAAGGGGATATAAATTTAAGTAAATATAAAAGCAATAAGGAAGGTTACCAAATTATGTAAATTTGGGAACATAAAAATTGATTAAGATGTTAAAATATTTATCCCATAATTAATGTTCAGAAATTCTGGAGATTATCAAAAACTACAGTTAATAGATGACTTCACACATTTACAAAACACCACTAATAAAAAAGTATCTTTCACTTTGTAATGGAGTTGTTTCTTTTGGCGGACACTGTGTGAGAGACGTACAGGGCACGAACCCATGCTGTTTCCACCTGGTCCCCTCGCGGATAATAACATCAATGATTTATAAAGCTGAATGTGTCGCCCCCCGGGGTTCAGCACCTTAGCTGTAGGCTCTGTCGGTCCCGATTATGTACTGACGGCTTTATTAACATCACAGAAAAATCAAACGAGTTATATTATTCTATATTCTAAAATATTAATGTATTTTGTCACGCTTTTCTTTAACAATCATTTCAACTTGGCAAATTTAATATAATTTTTCGAATATCCTATCGAATTTCGTTTCGAATCAAACATAAACTAAAATTTTCAAGTACATAAATATTTTAAAATATAAACTAGTCGGGTATATGTCACAGCAAAAAAGTTTATTAAAACGTAAATTACAGATAGGTACATACCACCTATTATAATTTTTTAAATTATGTATCCATAAAGTACAACATACAAGAGACCCAATGTTGAATAAAAAATTTATTTAATATTCAAGTTATGAGTAACATTGTACGTTTCTACAAATGTCACAAAATTTTATTTAGCACACTAATAAAGCTTGAAGTTAAATTTAACTGTAAGCTCTTTTTCAAAAAAATAAGAAAATAAAGTAAACTTAGTAGAAAACGCAAACAATTACAAATATTTCTTCACATAAACTGGATTTTCTTCATAAATTTCCACTTCAAACTATGCTTATTTTATTTAAATATTTATTTTATTACGAATGGGAAGCTACCATCAAACCAAAATAGACACTTTAGGAATTTCTATTTTTTTCTATTATTTCTAGACCAGGGTGTCTATTTCAAAAGTTTCCACTCCAAGTAAAATAAATATTTGTTAGCTTTTATAATTTAACTTCGCCAAACGACAGCGACGTCTTCAATAATAACATAAACTTTAAAAAATTTCGAGTTAATTTAACGCAAGAAACATCAATTATCTTTAAGAAACCAGCATTATTATATAATAGAAATGGTATTATTGTTAAAGGAGCTGGCCACAACTATAAACAACTAAAAGCTAATAAATTTTAATTGATTAAATAATTATTAAATTAACCCGAAAATTTTATTTTAATTTTTTTACATCGCCCATTACAGATCAGGGAAGCTTTCCACCATATTTAATGTTAAAAAAAGTTAAAATCGGTTGAATCGTTCTCAACTTATTACAAAGGTATTTTATAATACTTTTCTCGCGTGATTCAGCCATACTTTTTTTAAATAACTTGAAAACGAATCGAATGATATTAATTTTTTGCGTACAAACGTGGATTAGATTTCATTAGCGGTTTATTTTCTTTCATGTGCGGCTTTGGTCTTTTATCTATTGGTCAGACTTATGTAAATATTCCGGAGGGCTGAGCTAAGAATTTTAGAGAAGTCCGCTATTCCAACCCAGAATTTCCACTCTGTAAATGAACCAGCGTTCACATCTGGATATTATTCTGAATAATTAATGGTTAAATAATAAAGCAAGTAAGGCCAAAGTTTGTAATAATTTTAACATAACATTTAAGTTTTATGTAAAAATGTAAAATGTAATTTTAAGATTACAAGGAGGCCTAAAAAAATACTTCTGTCAGCTAAATTCAAGAAATTCAAAATTTTAACCTTTCTTGCTTTGCTTACTATTATATTGGAATATATTGAAGTGTTATTTTCCACCCTCCATCTTGATCGCCGATACTGCCCCTTTTCCAAAATGACCTTCATTTTGTTTTCCATGACGTCTTCCTTTTTAAAAATACGTTTCTTTTCACCAAACCACTTTTTCTTTATTTTCTTCTTCTTGTAACCCAATTCTTCTTTTTTAATTTCAAAATACCAAATTACTTTGTTGGACGGCACATCCTCTTCATCCTTTATTTCATCCTTCCAAATTGCTGAACAGGGAACATCATTTCCATCGGAAACCATCTTCGAAGAAGTAATCATGTTTGTTTTAATTTTATTTTTCTTCCTTTTACAATAATTGTTATACCTTCTTTCAAAGTTACTTTTTCGTCCATGTTTCATCTTTCGCCATTTAATTCGTCGCATCTGTGTTCTAGTGAATCTCCGGACTTTTTTATTAATGCCGCCGGTATGACACGTTTCTTTATTAACTTCTCCTTCCATTCCTTCGTTTCTCAAGTCTTCTTTATTTTCATTTTTCTCACTGTCTTCCAATGGTTCCACTTTTTCTGCTAAAGTTTCTCCTTTTATTAAACTTATTTCTTCCTTCTTATCTTCTAGTTCTACCTCATTTTCATTTTTTTCATAATTGGCACTGCTCCTTGTTCTGCGCAATTCTTCAAAATATTCTACCCATTCTTTTTTGTACTCAATCCTATTCTTTTCTCTCTCTCTTCTGTCTTCAGCCATTTGCTCTATTATCTGTTGAAGCTTCCACTCAAATAGATCCATTTGATCCCAGCCTGTAGCCATGGTCAAACTTTTTTTTATTAAAATCTCAGGGTAAATGTCGGTTCCGCGGTGATTTCCTTGTTTCTCAAAATTAGTCACCTAAATGCCCCACGTTACGGGTGACATGAAATAAAGGATGATGAAATAAAGGATGAAGAGGATGTGCCGTCCAACAAGGTATAATTTGGTATTTTGAAATTAAAAAAGAAGAATTGGGTTACAAGAAGAAGAAAATAAAGAAAAAGTGGTTTGGTGAAAAGAAACGTATTTTTAAAAAGGAAGACGTCATGGAAAACAAAATGAAGGTCATTTTGGAAAAGTGGCAGTATCGGCGATCAAGATGGAGGGTGGAAAATAACACTTCAACCTTTTTTTTTCTTTTTCGATTTTACTCTTATTTTAAACGCAATACAAAATTTCCGCTTTGCGGGCACCGAAATCAAAACCAACCCGCGCCTCCGTAGGTAAGCGGCGAGTGACCTCGTATCGTCTCCTTATCATTTCGACCTCGACGAGCTCACGTCGTCGCACAAACTTCAAAATTTTACCAAATTTTGTACAAATTTCAATTTTTAAAAATAGGAATTCCATTATCATATCGACCGGCTACTTTATTACAAAAAAAACATGACAATATCTATCTCCCCCCTAAGGATGTTTCTAAGCTTAGCTTAAGCTTAGTTCGATAAATTAGGAAAAAATGAAACAAGGAATTATTTTTTTGGACAATATAGTTTCCTTTCAGCTCAATACACTTATTCCAATGGTGTTCAAGTTTTTCAACTAATCTGTATACTTATTACAATTTTTCAAAACCTTCCTAGGATGCGTTATTTCCAGCATTGATTAAAGTCTCATTTCAACGAGACATTTTTCATATTTCGAAACAGAAAATAATCACAAATTTATCAAATCTACGAAATATAACGGATGTAAATAATTCTTAATTTTAAATAATTTAAAAAATTCATTTGTTAGATTTTTACTCAATTTATTGAACTCTCCTTACTACAAATCCTGATTTGAACATTAGTTTTAGTAAATCCTAATGCCTTTAAGCTAACCAAGAATTATATCTTTTATAACGCAAAACATTTATTTGACAATGTATGGTTTGATTCCACGTACCACATATTACAAAAATCGAAAAGATTGCATACCTAAACAAAATGAACTAATTTTTGTCTTAATTTCGCCTACGGCGCTAATATTTTACGGGATCCATGTTCCTCCCCAATAGGAGGTTTTAGTTACGCCACTCTACCCAAAACAGTACTTAATTGAAAACGAAAACTCATTGTATGCGGTTACATATTTTTTATTTTCGCGATTGCTTTAGTATTATTATAAGGACTGTGACGTTAGAAAATCGTAATTTTCATGAACGATTTTCACATGCAAAACAAAATTATTTTAAATAAAAAATATAGTTAGTACAAAATAGTAGGCTTCTAAAATCATGGACATATGGTATTTATCAATTTCTCTTAATATTTTACATAATGCAGAGTATACAAGAAGAAGTGCGTCACAAAATTGTGCAAAAGCGACCTGAAAATCCGACAATTTCTAGTAAAAAGATAGCTAGGGAACTCGGAATCACAGTAAATCTAATAAATTCTACATTAAAAAGTTATTATGCCAATCACACTATCCAAAAAAAATGTGAAACTGGAAGAAAAAAAGGTACCATGGATCCAAAATTTGATAAAGCTACTGTGAGTTGCTTAAAATTAAAAAGAAGTGCTTCAGTCCGAGATGTTGCTAAAAAAAGTTGGAACAAATGAAAGTATGATCCAGCGAACGAAAAAAATAAATAATTTAAAGACCTATAAAAAACAGCTTAAGCATAAACGAACTTAAAAACTAATTTTACCAATAAAAACTCGGATGGTAAGTTTGTATAAAATTTTGTTAGAAAAAAAATCTTGTATCGTCATGGATGCCGAAACTTATGCAAAAATGGACTTTGCAACACTAGCTGGTCCTCAATATTATACAAAAATACCTGAAGAGAATCTTCTTGATGCCATAACGAAAATTAGTGTTGAAAAATTTGGTCTCAAACTATTAGTTTGGCAGGTTATTTGTCAGTGCGGAAAGCGAAGCAGAAATTTCGTTACATCTGGTAATGTAAATGAAGAAATTTGCAGCAAAGAATGTATTGCGAACAGATTAAAACTATTCATAAAATCACATGATGGTCCAACATTATTTTGGCCTGACTTAGCCTCAGCTCATTATGCTAAACAAACTTTGAAGCTCTTTAAAGCGGAAAATATTGTATTTGTACCTAAAGAGGCTAATCTACCAAACGTCCCAGAACTTCGCCCAATTGAAAGATGTTGGGCTCTAATGAAAAAAAATTTAAAAAGGGATACAAATCCAGCTAAGAACATCAAAATATTCAAGGTAAAGTGAAAAAGAGTAGCCAGTAGAGTGATGGATCATATCGTGCAAAACATAATGGAAGGCATTAAACGAAAAGTACGCTTGACTATCCGAAATCCTAAAACTTGTTTTTTTTTTTGATTTTTTTTATAAATTTAAATTCTTTAATATCATTTTAAAAATAGTTTCACTAAAATTGATCTTCAAACTTGAAAGTTGTGTTTAATTGAAAATTGCCATTTTCTAACGTCACAGTCCTTATATAATTACTGGTTAAATAGTAATGCTTTTCAATATAACATTTTTCATGTTTACTGAATTGTTTCAGGGTATTGTAAATTTTATATCATGTATGAAAATTGTTTTGATTCAATTGTATGCATACACAACAATATTTTTTATGTTTATTATGTACTTATGTTATGTTACGTTTTGCCATGAATATTATTATAAATTTATTATATATTATTATAAAAAAAAAAGACAATAAAACTTATTTATTTTTATTAAATGCAGCACACAATCTGGACAAATTATTCTTTAACTCTCTTAAATTCTTCTTAGAAAAAAACTGTTTTTTACCAGCAATCTCGATATTTCTACGTGGCCAACTGCAGCAAACGACAAATATGTAATTTGATAAAAAATTTTCGAATTTCATTTGTTGTTTGCCACAGCAGCTGCAGCTGTGATTAGAAAACCAAATCTTTAAGATCATATCAACAGATTAATCAATAATCATATCTTACATTACACAGAATAATAAAAAAGTCAAAAACGACTTTGAGTATCACGTATAAGAGATGTTATAATGTTGAACAGCCTTTTTGGCTATGAGTCAGGCTTTAGATAAAAAGAAGCACGACACGCGACGCGACGGTTTGAGATGCAAATTAAAAATAAGCATTATTTGATAAAACATGTAAAACAATACATCAAACATACCTCAGAAAGAGTTTTGGCACTGGAGAGCTTTATATTCTTCGAAAACAGAAGGAGGTGTAGTGAAATCTTGTGCGAAAGAAGAAGACCAAACCGATCCTTGGATACGTTTTTCAATCACGTGTTGTTATTCACAAGATTGAAATTATTTTAACACTGGATCAGGAGGATATAATCTTGGTCGTTTCTCTTGAGGTTTCTGCAAATTGGAGAATCCGATTAATTTGATTGTGGTTGGAGATCAAAAAATAAAAGAAATTAAATAAAAGTTGTGTAAGAGTGACAAACGACGAAGTAAGTATGAGGTTTTAGGGCCGAAAAACTTTAACATCGCACTATATGCCACTTAGCATCATTCACTAAGACAAAACCAGGAGCATAATCTACCCCTCCCTAATTACAAATTATTTTAAAATTGTTCCATTGTCTACGTATTGTTCAATTCTAAAATTTTAAAAATTATTTCAAGTGTACGCAATACACCTATAATGTTACTGGTAATTAAACTTAATGTTAAAAAAAACACTTGCAACAAAATGGATGTTTGTTTAATATGTATTTAGTAAGGTGATAAATACCAACTGGAACTGCATGAGAAACGCGCTTCACAACTGACAATCCAATCAGCGTTACTTAGATAATTTAATTATGTCGTTCTAACAGAGGATAAAAACATACAGATTAATGATAAATATGCTTTGTTAGAAAGGTAAATCGGGGCTAGTTGAACCACCTTTAAAATGATACCTTTATTTATTTGACTTTGAACTTAAAAACACAAAAAAAGAATTTTTTAACTTTATACCGAATACACAAAAATCACAGAACTCCTATTACTTTTTATGATTATCGGGGAGGACTAAACGGTCTTCGATGTTCACCGATCTTTCACCTCCGTTCTCAAGAGTAGATTCCGAAAATGTCGTAGGATGGACAATTTCAGAAATATAAACCATCAACCCCTTATGTTCGATACTCCCCGGTTTCCCTACACACGTTTGCTTAAATGGTTTTAAACCATAAACATCACGTCAACGTCATAGACACAAAATACGATTTCATTTCATTTCCAATACAATGCAATAATTATAAACAATACGCATCACCACTTCAAGCGTAAGCCATAAAATTTTATATCTTCATTAACCATTCGAGCGCTCTTTCACTTTTCTTTTACATTGAACGTAACTTATAATAAATGCGAGTGGGTACTACGTATAGGTATAATTCTCAAAATGCACGTTACAACTAGTATAATATGTTTTTTGATTAGTAAAATAATTAAATTAAATTGTTTGTGAGGTATGCGAAATGGTTGTTCTCGACAGCATAATATAATTTATTTTAACACTTAGGTAACGAAGGATAAGCAGCTTAGTTAGAAGTAAATTTGCCGCAACCTACACATATTATATCGAACTACAGGTGTGTAAGATTATGTTATTATATTATGTTATTAGGGCCCATGACAGTTTAATGTAGTGTGAAATATGACCGAAACATCTACTTCAATACCACTATTTGTTTGCATTTTGTTAACTTAATAAAGTAATCTTAAAACACGTCTTACAAAACTGCAAGATGATGTTGGTACATCTAGCCGAATATGTTCCTCCAAGACAGCCGTAAGTCAGGCTTAATAATTGAAATATCCATGACTTATGGGACGAGAAACATGCGGCTTTTAACTTAACACAATTATTAACAGCTCTTTTGAATTTAATAAGTCGTTTATTTAAATGAAAACTGTTAACTTGGATGGAAACTCAATTAAGTTATAGTTTGAAACGTCTTCAACTTCTATTAATTTTTAATTAAAATAGCTCCTTTTTAGTCGAACATATTTACATAATATTTAATTTTATTAGCCATCAAAATTTAATAATTTTTGTCAAACCTATAACTCCAAACTAAATTTAAATTAGATACCTACGTAGGTGTTAGTTTTAAATTGAAAATGATAATTTTATTATCTCGTGTTAAAAGTAATGTCAGCTTTAAGCGTAAAAATAATATTTAATTGCGAGTTTTATTATAACTTCAACATCAGTATTAAAAATTAGGTAATCATTTTCAAAATTCCTTTATTTAAATGAATTTACGAAGGTCATTTTATTTGGACAATTACGTGACCTTAGTACTGAACGTGTGCAAATTTTAATATTCCAATAATAGAAATATTCCAGGTTCCAGATTAATTGTGCCGTGGTTCTGAGTCCACGTTAAAACTGTAGATTCAACAAAGACACAGGAGGAAATGAAATCCCCACAGCATCCACGCTTAGGTGCAAAAAAATGGAGAATGTTCTACCTGAAAAGGTCGCATATGCTACCCGTTTGCATATAAACATTCCTTACCCTCCTCGACACCAGGGTCTCTGCGCAGGCGCCAAAACAGTTGTGGTAGGCTGACAAGTATGGCGTCATTTGACATTTCATTTGTCACCTAACCTAACCTCATTTTTTCATAGGCATTGTTTGTTCTATTCAACGGTCTAAATGTTCTATTAATAATTACTTTTATGAAATAAATTTATGTTTACAAAATATATAGGATGTAGTTACTTAACCTGGACCCGAGAGTTTTAAATATTTTAAAGAAAACTAACGGATTTAGATAGATAACATTTAAAATCATACAAACTGGATACGGAGGAATGTCGTATATCGATTAGTTTGGCTAATAATCGATTTTGAAATTTCCAATTTTCGCTCGATTTTGGACCTTATTGGAAATTCTGTTCTCAGTCCGTTTTAATTTTTTAGGTCTTGAGGCACGGAGAGTGGAAATCGACGCAGTAATGCTAGTTGTACCTACACCATCGTACAGTTAACATCGAGCTAATCTCAATTTTTAACGGTATTTTGGCTTAAATTTGCAGCAAAACAAAGAGAGATCCACCTCTTCCCAGTAGCACAATTTGCCGAATTGGAAGGTAGCTGGTATAATGTTGTCAAAACGGCTCTGGAGTGTCCAGAATGGATCGACACGGAAGAGTCAGTTTTAACAAGACAACCATCCTCCACTCGAATTCAACGTCGTTAAATTAATTAAAAACCATTTCCTAGTATTTCTGGTCTTAATAAAAATGCTAAGTTCTGACAAGTACCTACAGCGCCAGCGCAATTTTCAACCAATAGAAACATGTTTTTGGCGCCTGCGCAGAGACCCTGGTGTCGAGGAGGGTAAGGAATGTTTATATGCTACCCGTTTGGTTGTTTTTCACTTGGGTGAGGCTGAAGGCCAAACAACTATAACCTTTTGGATTCTACACGATGTATAATAATGTCTATTTTTTCATCATTTTATATAACCACAATTGTTATATAAACGCTTTTTTTCTAATAATGCCCTAAACCCAGATATTATTATTAGTAAAAGTTAAAAGAAAATTTGCGCCTTATCTGTTATGTGTCCTCTACTGACCCGCATGAATAGATTAACGAGATCTCCGCTACCGACCGCTCACTCACTGACCACAAATTGACACACACAAAACGACGCATAACAGAACACCAAATTAATACTCCTTATTAACTGTCCTCATAAATTGATATTGATGGTCGGGATCACTTGCTTGAATGGCTTGTACCACTCGAAAGTATTTTGCAATAACATTTAGACAATTTTCGTTGAGTTTATTTCATTCAAAACACAAAATGTAATGCAAATTCTGTACTCAAAATGCAAAACAAAACGCAAAATGTTGTGTGGTTAAAAATTCCTGCTGATGACATCAAAATTCCATTCATCGTCTTCCAGTTCTTCATCATCTTCTACACTACAGCTTTGCTTTTTATCGATATCTTCTTTTTTGGGTTCTTGAATGTAGTTTGTTAGCTCTTGTCTCTATTTAGATTTAGATATTACATTATTATACATGGTATATGGTGCAGTAATATATGTCTCACTGTTACCTATTTTAAAATATCTCACTGTTACTCAAACTGTCAACATTTTAAGCAGTAAGAAAGTTAAATAAAGCGAAATATAGATTGAACAATATTGCTTGATTTTTTCACAATCACTGGTGAAATTCTGTGTTGAGAATTACTTTGCCTCTCGAAAACCAGTAGCATATCATAACTGTCAAGACTGCCACCACCCATATATTGAAATTAGATAGAACGACACCTTCGAAGGTTGAATATATCGTATGTGCATGGAATGGAATAGAAAATATTACATGTCTCACTGTTAACCACGTATCATGTATTACACTGACACTCAAATATGCTCTATACTCGATAGAATCAGAATGAAATAGGAAATCAAAAGTAAACTGCAAAATAAAGGAGAAATCGATAAAAAGCGTAAAATATAACTTCCAGCTTTCAATCAAGCAGTCATTTTTACATGATATTGTATATACCTTGAAGTATTGATATATTATATTTGGAGTGATTACTCTTAGGTAGTATAACTTAAAAATTTATTGAATAAAAAAAACAATTATATCTGAACCGCTTAGTCAAAATATGAACAGTTACTTAGAGTTAGGTGTTAAACATGTTAAAGTTTTAGGTGTCAAAGGTTGTTGTTAGTCATCAATCATTATATTATAGCTAATAATAGTGGTCAGCCGCAAGCCATACTAAACCTTAACTTACATCGCGCACGAAGTTCAAAGATTTAATAATATTGAAATGCAATAACTTTATCGACTTCGTGAGTTAAAAGACATCAAAACATAGATATTATCTATTTATAAAAAAGCGCTAAAAGCTCAAAGCTTAAAAAGAATCCATTGGAACGGGTAATAGTTCAAATCTGATATAAGTAAATGTATTACCTTTTATGATAGGCAAAAGCCATTTAAAAGTGCCTAATCATTTTGATTTAACTGTTAATTAAAATTGTTTTCAAATTAATTTTGACTGTTTTAAATGTTAATAAACTGAAATACTTGTAATGAGCGTGTGACCAATTTAGATGCCAGTGGAACTTTTGATTTTCATGAAGTAAAAAATTATAATCCGATAAATCCTAAAGAAAATATAAAGTATACATTTTATACAAGTTTTTTTATTTTGGTATTTATTTAATTATTTAATACCAATATCAAAACAAATCAGTGGCCGCGTTCGCCTTAGCCTTCAAGGCGTGCAGGTTTCGCGTTCAATTTGATTACTGAGCGTTACGCTTGTTTAAATTGAACGGTATTTATATGTGCCTATAACATAATCCTATTTTCAATATTGTTAATCAACACAGAGAGACCGACGGGTTTGCGTGCCCTCCGAAGCATAGTGACGATAACCGGAAGTTTGACTCTCTCCCGATTCAAACCGGGTACTTCAGTATTTGTAATTGATTGCGCTAACCATTAATCCAAAAGGGCGAATATATAGAAAGTAGGTTTTATGTGCCGACCGACCAGCATCGAGCTTTGTATTTAAATATCTGTCCGATTGCCAGCTTCGTTTGTGTTCGGTTACTTTCACTAACATTCGAGATTAGCAGAGTACTTGCAACCTGAATGACAAATAAGAATTCAATTGTTGTTATCTATCTAACTCTTTTAAACATATAGATTTATACTAAAGACTATCATAAAATCAATAAACGATCAGGATTATCAGAGAATTTCATTTCAAGTGATAATAAAAAAAAAAGGATACCTGGTATTAGACTTACCGATAACCACTATGCAAGTTATCAAAAAGCAAAGTTAAGCTTAAAATCGGGAAAAACAATAAACTACCGTACGTACACGACAACAATCCTTTTATAAGGATCCTCAAGGTTTACCTTTAAAAACTAATAACAGAGAATTAGAAATGTTGATGCAAGAGAAAAAAATTAGGGAAAAAGTAGGTATTTGTTTCTTTTGTTGATGAGGAAAAAATTTTTGACTGATTATATTGAACAATGATGTTAAATATACTGCAAGACGATATAGTAGAATCACCGACTTCCCCTAAAAATGTTCTCTTATGAAAAATTTGTATATTGTTAACTGATCATTTTATTTTGTACCACTAATACAATAGTAACACAACTCAAAAAACCTAAAACTACAGGTATTGTTGTCTTTGGATATCTCATCATCGTATAGTCGGTTTTGAAACGAAAGATATTGTCCGATTCCCAAACTACTTCTTCTTCTTCAGGTGCCTATCCGATTTCGGATGTACGGCGATCCCCCCGACTTAGCCAAGAAGGCTGTACCAGGGAAATGTTAATGGGGTGGTGGTTTGCCTTCCCCTTAGTCCACAGATCAATTTTGGACATATTTACATCATTAACATTTTAAGGATTTTTCTTGGCATATTACTCTCGGTGGTTTGCCATTGCCTTCCGAGGGGAGACGGTCAGAATAAAGTTCTTACTTTACTCGGATTCGAACCGGGTATTTAGCGTTCATAGTCAACTCGCGTGACAGATAAGCTCCGACCGCCTCTACAAACCTCCCGAATTGGCGTTTGGTTTGTTAACATTTTACATTTTTTTATCTAGGGCAAGGAGCAGGGCCGATGTAGAATCCCCATCCTGAAGGACCAGGGAGACGGCCAGAATAAGGTTCTTACTGCACCCGGAGTCGAACCGGGTATTTAGTGTTCATAGTCTATTCGCTTGACCGTTATGCTCCGACCGTATTTTGATTGACTTCGACTAAATTTTACTGATAAAATTTAGATTTGCTTTTTTAATGTTAATCAATTTTCTTTCTAGTGAAATAATTGTCATGTGTATTTAACCAGTGGCGGATTTCCCAACAGGCGATTTTTTGATTTTTTGATAAAAATTTAATTTTGTACAAATATTCTGAAACTTCATGGAAATATTAACTCTATTGTAATAAATGGTATCCGGACTTTTGATCCCCGGACGATTGATCCCGGACGATTGAACCTCGGACGATTGATCCCAGGACGATTGATCCAGCGGACGGTTGATCCCCGGACGGTTGATCCAGCGGACGATTGAACCCCGGACGATTGATCCCCGAGCGATTTAATTTCTTATTAGGTTGTTAGTACGATGCATATCTAATGAACTAAGACACTTTTCCAAGTTGGAAGACCCTAGGGGGTTGTTTTTAACGAGTATAGTGTTGTCAAAATGGCTCTGGAGCGCAGCAAGGCGGAGCGCGGCGCGGAAGAGTCAATTTTGGCAACACATCCTCCTACGACAGAGTTGAAAAAATGCGAGATTCACCCCCTTCCCAGTAGCACAATTTGCCGAGTTGGAGGGCCCTAGGGCAGGGATGGCGAACCTATGGCACGCGTGCCATTGATGGCACGCGACACAATATTTTGGGCACTCCACCGATCAAAAAATACACTACTAAATATTATATTTAATTATTTGATGGCACGTATATGGCCTCATTAAACATTTCTTTAGAAAAAATGGCACGTTGATACATAAAGGTTCGCCACCCCTGCCCTAGGGAGATATCTGTCTGCAACCAATGAGTAACTACGGGCAAAATAGAAGCGATACAGAGTGGATGAAAAAACCACCAAAAATGTAATGGAATTAGTTATTAAGTTATTATTATTAGGTATATTATAAACAAAATAACTGTATTGGTAAAACATAATAAAATAAAATAAAGATTAGAATTGAACATAGCAGTTACATTATATTCATGTTCGTTAAACCAATAATAATTATTATGGAAGGTCAATCTTTTCAAATGAACGTTGGGGATCAATGGTCCGGGGATCAATTGTCTGGGGATCAATCGTCCCTTGGATCAATCGTCCGCTGGATCAATCGTCCGGAGATCAAACGTCCGGGTTCAATCGTCCGGGGATCAACCGTCCGGGGATCAAACGTCCTAGAATCGTAATAAATACAGGAAAAATAACGAAAAATTTATACGCCCTAATATGTCTTAGTTTTTCAGTTATTTTGATTTCAGTGCCATTTTTGATTTAAATTTTTTGATAAAAATTAAATTGTATTCAAATATTTTGAAACTTTATGAAAATATTAACTATGTTGTAATAAACACAGGAACAATAACTAAAAAATTCTAAGCCCTAAGATGCCTTCAATTTCTAGTTATTTTGATTTGAGCGCAATTTTTTTTTAATTTTTTGATAAAAATTTAATTTTGTTCAAATATTCTGAAACTTTTTGAAAATATAAATTCCATTGTAATACATACAGGAAAAATAACGAAAACATTTTACGCCCTAAGATGTCTTAGTATTTCAGTTAATTTGATTTCAGTGCAATTTTTTAATTAAATTTGATAAAAATTTAATTGTGTTAAAATATTCTGGAACTTTATGAAAATATAAATTCCGTTGTAATACACACAGGAAAAATAACGAAAAAATTCTATGCCCTAAAATATCTTAGTTTTTCAGTTATTTTGATTTCAGTGCAATATTCTTTATTTAAATTTTTTGATAAAAATTAAATTGTGTTCAAATATTTTGAAACTTTATGAAAATATTAACTCTGTTGTAGTAAACACAGGAAAAATAACTAAAAAATTCTAAACCCTAAGATGCCTTGGATTTGCAGTTATTTTGATTTCAGTGAAATTTTTTGATTTAAATAATTTTTTGATAAAAATTAAATTGTGTTCAAATATTTTGAAACTTTATGAAAATATTAACTATGTTGTAATAAACACAGGAAAAATAACTAAAAAATTCTAAACCCTAAAGATGCTTTGGATTTGCAGTTATTTTGATTTCAGTACAATTTTTTGATTTAAATTTTTTGATAAAAATTAAATTGTGTTCAAATATTTTGAAACTTTATGAAAATATTAACTATGTTGTAATAAACACAGGAAAAATAATTAAAAAATTCTAAACCTAAGATGCCTTGGATTTGCAGTTATTTTGATTTCAGTGCAATTTTTTGATAAAAATTTAATTTTGTTCAATATTCTGAAATTTCACGGAAATATTAACTCTATTGTAATAACTACAGGAAAAATAACGAAAAAATTATACGCCCTAAGATGCCTTGGATTTGCAGTTATTTTGATTTCAGTGCAATTTTTTGATTTAAATTTTTTGATAAAAATTAAATTGTGTTCAAATATTTTGAAATTTTATGAAAATATTAACTATGTTGTAATAAACACAGGAAAAATAACTAAAAAAATTCTAAACCCTAAGATGCCTTGGATTTACAATTATTTTGATTTCAGTGCAATTTTTTGATTTAAATTTTTTGATAAAAATTAAATTGTGTTCAAATATTTTGAAACTTTATGAAAATATTAACTATGTTGTAATAAACACAGGAAAAATAACTAAAAAATTCTAAACCCTAAGATGCATTGGATTTGCAGTTATTTTGATTTCAGTGCAATATTTTTTGATTTAAATGTTTTGATAAAAATTAAATTGTGTTCAAATATTTTGAAACTTTATAAAAATATTAACTATGTTGTAATAAACACAGGAAAAATAACTAAAAAATTCTAAACCCTAATAAGATGCCTTGGATTTGCAGTTATTTTGATTTCAGTGCAATTTTTGATTTAAATTTGATAAAAATTAAATTGTGTTCAAATATTTTGAAACTGTATGAAAATATTAACTATATTGTAATAAACACATTAAAAATAATTAAAAAATTCTAAACCCTAAGATGCCTTGGATTTGCAGTTATTTTGATTTCAGTGCAATTTTTTGATTTAAATTTTTTGATAAAACTTTAATTTTGTTCAAATATTCTGAAATTTCACGGAAATATTAACTCTATTGTAATAAATACAGGAAAAATAACGAAAAAATTCTACGCCCTAAGATGTCTTAGTTTTTCAGTTATTTTAATTTCAGTGCAATTTTTGATTTAAATTTGATAAAAATTTAATTTTGTTCAAATATTCTGAAACTTTATGAAAATTTTAATTCCGTTGTAATAAACACAGGAAAAATAACTAAAAAATTTTTAACCCTAAGATGCCTTGGATTTGTAGTTATTTTAATTTCAGTGCAATTATTGATTTAAATTTTTTTGCTCATTCATGCTCATGAATGTCTTTTCACATAACAAACTTTGAAGAAAATCATCACCATAAAATTCCGAAAGGGCATATTTATCCCCTATCCGGCTAGGCCTTTACAATATTTTCTTAATTTCTTTTCTTCTATATTTTTATATCGTACTTTATTTTTGTAAATTGTACCTATACTCGTAATTTGATGTTGGGGTGAGGGAATTAAACTGCTAACTTAATGGTCTTGAGTTCGAATCTTAACTACTCCTGAATTACTTGTGTAATGGTTCGGATTCCACGTCAACTGTATAGGCATGTATAGCTTACAAATTAAAGAGAAATTGTTGATCCTTAAACCTACCTAAACCTACCATGCAAATTTAGACGGTCGTAACACCCTTATTTACGGAATGAAAATAGTTCACTGAGAACTGAATTGAACTATAGAACTATACCTAAAGAAGTATTTTTTTAAAGAAAATTCGATAGGTAGTTTATAATAAGACTACAAAATACAGTTTAAGCTGATATTTTAAAATTTTGAGCTTCAATAAAATGTTGCGATTTCTACAAGAAAATCTTAAGGCATAATGGTAGGATAAATTTGTTATTAATTTTTTGTTTTTTAATCGAAGTTAATTAAAGCTTTAATTGAAAAATATACTACGAAACATTGAATTAGTTTGCGAAGAGATACAGAAAGATATTAATAAATTAATTAAGAATATAATATTATTGCAAAGATAAAAGTTTCTGAGAAATTTCTTGAAGCATAAATAACAAACTGGGAGTCTCTAAAACACCTTTTTGAAAATGAAATTCGATTATAGCTTAGTAATTTACAGATGGGGGCGTGCAAGAATGGTTAATATTGTATCTAGACGTACAATTGAGGTAAGGACTTAATTTGTAGTTTAATAAGATGAAAATTAATATGGTTTACTGTATCCTGAGGCAAAAGATATACAAAGAGATAATCCACGCTTAGCCAACTATATTATGATTTTATAATAAACCGGTGGTATCTAATAAAATTAAATTTGTATCACGCTTTTACTTTTTCTAATAAATTATTAAACTTGATTAACTGAATTAGACATGGATATAACAGTTTATAAAACTAAATTGTTAATTATATATTTTAAAAATAATAATTTGTGCATTAGAGCTTTAATTATAAAATTATATAATAATTTTTCAACTTTGATCATGTGGAGTAGATGGGAAAATGGCAAACGCAATGTAACAATAAATTTTTATGCACCATTAATATTTATAGTAAATTTAAAAAATTATAAATTGAAATAATTAGTTTAAATGTTAACTTCAAAATTCCCACATGATTACATCAAATTTATTTAAAAAATAAAATCTTTATTAGTGCCTTAGACTTAGACGACTGGATTATACTTTACAACACCCATTCGTGCTATTCCCTCTGCGGGATAGACCCAACTACCCTAATTAATAGTCTAATAATTGTTTTTGGTAAATCTACATTAAGTAGATTAGGTTACCAGCAGTGATCGTATCTATTACTGAATCAAATAAATCAGAAAATAACATAGCAAATAATTTAAAAATATGATTTAGTAACTGAAAGAAGACAAAATTAAAAGGGCAAATTAAAATCCTAGGATTGGATGTTTAATTTCTGCCAAACGCCGAAATATTTAAAAAAATGCTGATATCTGAAAATTTAAATTTATATTATTACAAATATAGGGTTTACATTATTATCTCTGCAACTTGAAGACGGTTTATCCGAAATAGCATTTGGGGATGATTTTCTTCATATTATGTACAATCCTAGGTTTGGTCGTTTATATGCGGCCAAAGTCTGCAGAGGAAGTACCTACATTTAGGAGTGCGCCCAACAATCATACATCATACTATAAAATCCTGACTATATTTTATTTTTTTACGGTAATTTCAGTGAATGTGTGCTACTTTTTTTGGAAACTTCAGTTAATTAATTGACTACTAAAAAATTATCTGTTAAATTTAAATATCCTAAAGTTAATTTATTATTTAAATTTAAAGTAGAGATTTTTTTACAAATAAGTATGATGATGGTAATGTATCAGTGATCTTAAGATAAGTTATGAAAAATCTGATATAGGTAATAAAATGACTACACCGCTGTAAGCAGAGATAATTAATTGATAAGTTATCTTTCTTTTTAAGTATACCTTACTTATACTGGTATTTATCAAGTTTAAGATACATATCGTATAATAATACTTTTCTAATTATTTTATGCGCTTTATGATCCTTCCAGAAACCACCTTATTGGTGCTACGACGTTATAAAAATTATTATTACCATAAATGAAATTAAATAATAACAAATATTTTACATTATATAAATTAAAAATTAAAAATTATAATACATATACCAAAAGCTCAAGGAAATTTGATTGTTACATTATCCCTCGATTAATAGTGTACTTTAATTGCACGGAATTTGAGTTACACAGAAAAAAATTTGCCTCATCCCACGAGCAACACGGTATTTGAGTTGCAATTTTGGCATTTGGAACATTCCCTTCTCTGTATAATTCTTTACGCGTTTTTAACATCAAGTTGTATCTAATCCTGAGCCTCCATTTACACGGTTTACCAATTAACCATGTAACTCGAGGGATACCTGTGGAGGAAAGTGAAAGCAAATTAGTAATGCAACTCAATATCGAGCCAGCATTGTAAATAATTATAATTCAGAAAAGTGTTTTAGTGTTTTTCACAGTTATTTTAAACTAAACGAAGATATAATCAATTTATTAAATAAGATTCTTATTTATTTGCCAACAATGAGTTATAAATTTCTGTCCTTATAAAACAATTTACACTTGACTTTTAAACATTAATTAATATAATAGTTCATAATAGAATTGATTTTTATCTTATTAATTTTTAAATTTTATTTATACATTTTAAAAAACTATTAAGTGACTATAACTAATTTAAAAAAATATCTTTATTGCTTAATACTGGGTAATATTATTATGAAATCAAGCGTTAATGTGTTAGATTGATAGATACTTATAAAATTCATTGAAGTTTTGAAGTATGAAAAGAAATTTAAATATTTATATCACAAAAAGAATGAATGCCAAGCTATGAATGTTTAACGACATTTCTTATTAGTATCATTTGTTATAATATTAGTTTAAAGTAACTGAAGATTAATGTTTATTTCATTCAATTATTATTATCCAACTTAGAAATACCTTTACCATCTTTTACGTTTTTCTGAATTGGGAATCAATCATAGAATTTAGTTTTCCAAAAAAAATATTCGCGTATTTTGCATAATTATTATAATATTGCTTCCGATTTATTTTAAATCTCAAAATTTTCAAATAAGAAAAGATTTGCAAATAAAAAATTCGTTTCGACTACAAATTTCTTCGAATTCCTAAATCATCTAATACTTATTCATAATCGTTATAAACAATTATTTTATAATAACCAAAATAATAATAAAAAACTGGAACGTGTGCTTACAAAATTTAACACTGCATCCCGAAAAGTGAAAGAGAAAACAATGTCAAATAGGAAATTTTGACTATACCAACAAGAAATGGAAATGATATACCATCATAAATATTATGGACATACATGGAACATTTCCCGAATCCGTGACTATAGAATGAGACAACAAGGATTGATGAATCTAGGATTGCTTAATCTCGGATTGAGGATTAGATCAATCCATTGATGAAGTTGGGGAAACAAAATCAAACCACAGAAACTTCAGACTGGGAGCAGCATCCAGAAAATTGAAAAGAAGAAAGATGGATCCTAAAAAGAATCTGACATGCCGAAGTAGATGGAACAGTTGACGCAAGACAGGAAGAAAGAGGGTCGATATTGGTAAAGCAACAATGAGCAACAAAAGACTAAACACAAGAAGATTATAAACTAAGTTTGGCATTATCAGAATCTTGAGCAAGACTGCCAATAAAACGTTGAGTACTAAGTCGCCGTTACGTCCAACTTTATTGTGGGCTTCTTCAATACTAAAATGTCAATCTATTATTTCTACACCACACTTGACGTCAAAAGATAATGAGCACCACTTCCACCAATTGACACCAACATAAACCCGAACGGACGAATTTTCGTAACTGCATAACTCCGCCCATCGTTTTCCATTTAATTTTACTATAAACTGAAAGACTCTACGAATATTTAATGTTTTCACCTCATTTAAAAATAGCAAAAATAATTTATCTTGAATTTCTTATTTAAATAAATTAACAAGTTAATTTCAGATATTAAGAGTCGTTTTTTAAAAATAATTTATAAATTTACATATTTGTTGATTAAATGAAACTTAAGTAATAAATTAAAATTATGAATAATGTTCTAGTGTTTTATAATGATGATTAATTAATTTAAATAAATAATATTGATAATAAAAATAAAGTTTTTCTGAAATTTTTTGTAACAAGTATGGGCAACTTAATATTAAAACGAGTTTTATTAAACGTGATATATAAAAAATGTGTTTTAAGTTTTCAAGTTTCTCAGCTCGATATATTAAAAATGAGTTTACAAGTGTAAGAATAGGCCGGTTGTACACAAAATCGTGTGTTGGATAACATCTCGCGGTTTAACACAAAGATTCCCGCTTTTGTTTTAATTTAACCTCTCGTCCATTTTTCATTGTCGAAGTGTTTTTCACTTCTTCACTTCAGAAACAATTTATTAACGTTATCAGATGATAAAACTTATGGAAAGACCAAATAGAAATAAATCATAATAATAAGTTGAACATTGAAATCGTTACATCTTAGCCTTAAGAAGAATTAATATAATTTGCATAATATTCAGTTTTTTTGTTAACTTTTTATAATCAATATAATATATTAAAGTATTAAATAAATTCCATTGCAACTTTGAAACCGTTTTTAATTTAGAATTTTTTCTAAATATTATGTCATAAAGAAATAATGTTTTCTTTAATCTATAACGAACATCTTTTGAGTAGTATAATTTGGAAATTAAATTATACTACATAATAAAAATTATTTAATACAACTAAAACAGGATGACCACAATTTTGCTAAATAACCAATACAATTAACTTTATTATGGATGGGAAAAGCGGTTTAAAAAACGACATAAGGAGAGGCGGAACCAGAAGCAATATTTCATAGTTCAATTATCCCGAACCGCGTTGGAATAGAGAATAAAATGATTCCTATATTCTCTCAAACTACCTATTATCTTTCTGCTAAGGTTAACTTATGAAATATGGAGCTCCTTTTATAAAAAACAAAACTTACTTTTTCACATCTTTTTATACCTAATTTCTACTTCCTCAATCTTTAGTTTAGGTACCTATAATATTTATTATTTGAAAGTATTAAATTTTGAAAATTTCTAATACTCAAGAAAAATTTATGTTTTTGCCTTTAAATAACAAACAATATTGTTGGATTTTTAGGTATAGATACCTGGATTGGGGCTATGGAGCTAAAATATTTCTATAACATTGAATTCAAACATACAAAAATGTATTGCTCGGCATTGCAAGTAATTAAATAGCGACCAAAAATTAATTGTTCCAATTTGGGCCACTTACACCCCCGTCCAGTACCAGAGCTTGATTTGAATCATGCGATCGTTTGGCAACTAACTAAGAAAAAAATGTTCGGCCGCCAAATAAAACGCAGAAGTAAAGAACAGTTGGTTTTATTCAAAAAACAAAACTCGAGTAAAAGATGAGGTTGACAATGTTTGATTCCAAAATCCAATATGAGACACACAACAAAGCAAGTAAAGTCCATATACCTTGAAGGGATAACCTGGGACAATCAAACCAAAATAAAATAAAAAACAAATGAGTTGTCAGTCAAGTACTACTAGGTTAGTACCTAGTAGTCTAGGTACTACTAGGTACTGTTTATTTGAAACAAGTAAACCTTTTATCATCTCTTGAAGCCGTACGTCGAAAACGATTAGAAAACAGATGCTGCCATTTTATATTATGGAAACTTACCAGAGCTCTATGTAAGTAAAGCTGGGTTTACATGGGATGTGAGCCACGGCCGTGAGCCACGTTTTAGTAAAATACGCACCTTGTAAACTGCTGTTTCATGAAATACGAATCGTAATTTCTTGCCACAAACTGATAAAACTGCGTTCGTGGTGAAATCAAACGTGTTTAAAATCAGTTTACACGGTTTTAAGTTTAAGTTTACGCGGAAAGTATTTTACTAATACGTGGCTCACGGCCGTTGCTCACATCCCATGTCAACCCAGCTTAAATTAACGTATTTTATCAGACGTTTTTACATGATTTTGCTTTATTGCTACTATGTGAGGAACAACGTTGTACTCCAATTCCTATAATTATAAATATTTTCTAACAATATCATACATTTATGCTTACGTTAGGAAGATTGACAATAAATACTCAAAAATTAGAATGAATGCATTTGTAGTTTGTCTGGAATTAATTTTCAAAATTCATACTGTTTTACAGTAGCCTTTAATTAATTTAAAAATTATTGATCTGAATTTATTAAATATTGTTTGTTATCCTGGCTTTTATACCGCTGAGCGGTTTACCAGTTCGCAAACGCTAGCCGATGCTGGCGTTTGCTTTTTAGCATTTTAAATATGTTTTTACCTATGCCGAGTCGCTAGCCCGACGAAGAACCCACACTTCGTGGGGAGAGACGGCCAGAATACTTCACCCGGAATCGAACCGGGCATTCAGAGTTCATAGTCAAATTGCTTGACCACTATGTTCTGACCGCCTCATTTATTTATTAAATATGAACTTTCAATTAAAATGTATAAAATGCATAAACGTATTTTTGTCCTTTTCACTTACTTTCCGAATTTTCAAAGTGGAAATTGAAACTATCCTGGCAAAGAGCTCAAAACTCAACAATAGATGATAGATACTTACATATCTACCGTCAATCACAAAAATACTAATGATAAAGTCATTCTGGAAGCTAGCAGGAAAATTCAGAAATTATCAGATGCTTTGTTTTTCGCGATATTACCCGTGATACTTCAGTTTCAAAAGAACACAATCATAATGAAAATTTTCATTGAATCAATTTGAAAATAGTATTAATAAAAAAAAGAACGCTATGAAAATGTAAACTTTTCATTGAATTTTATTAAATTTAAAGATATAATTAAAACAATTTTTAATATTTTCACCGATAATACCGCATTTTTTTATACCAATGTTTTGGTTTTAATTTTTCATTCAAAAAGTTTTCCCTGGCTTGAAGAAGAATATTCAATTTAAATTCAATAGGGCCATCTTACTTCAAAATTGTGTACCCAAAATCTCTACTATCCTAGATGGAAACCGATTGTTCTTTAGGCTGAAGCCAGTTTTCTAACTTGCAAAAATTAAAGAAATATGATAACAGCGGTCATCAATAGGTGGCAGCTACAGTATTACTGCGAATTAGCGCAGACATTTACCTGTAAACTTTTAAAATAACAGGTATGTTAATTAAAGGTAAATCCACGGTTAAACTAAATTTGTTCGTATGTAATCGGAGATTGTTATACAAAACGAACAAGTATAAGCACAGGTGGTAGTAATTATATTATTATACTTTCTTTTACCGCGAGTGATAGACAAACTTTCCTACAAATTAATTCACATAATTAAAAAATGTGTATCTTATGAGGAAAATAATATTTTTTTTTATTAAAGATATTTAATATAACAGTAATAACTGCTTCATATACTAAAGAATTTTATTGTTAGTTTCGTGGCAATTCAAGTGTATCTATAAACAATGTCAACAGATAGATTTCACAAGTATGTATTTTTTTTTTTTATTTATATTTTTGTGATTATTTTTAATTTTTAAGTAGGTACCTAAATTTTAAGTATTTTAGGTTTAAATATTACTCAGCATAAAGTTTTAGTATAATTTTACAATAATATCCTCATTATCGTAGAATTTACAGTAACTCAAGTGAAGATAACAAAAATAATAATAGATAAAATCATTTTTTAAACTCACTGATAAATAATAATTGATTAAACGATGAAACCTAACGATAGCAAACTTTATCAAAATTTATGTTATAACTTCTAAAGGGTAAAATAATGTTAAAAAAATAAAAATATTTGGACTTTCACCAATTATGTATATGGCAAAGACGTGTATTTAGTGTAAAATTTAACACATATTATAGTTATTCATGATGTTTTAATTTTGAGGTCATCTAACATGTCTAAATGTATTTTTTTTGCTACTTAAGTAAAACAATTTAAGAGAAGAAAAATTTAAATACTCATGTAATTTAATTATTAGTATGCACCAATACCAAAGCGATAATTTTATTTTCTTATATATAATTTACAATTTCTTTCTTTTTTCTTTCTTTTTATGTGCATATTCAATATGTAGCCTATTTTCAAAAATGATTAAATTTATATAGATACATAATTTATAAATTTGCAAAAAATATATCACCTGATTGGTGATTACTTTTCAAACTTCAAGTAAAATTTATTCATGTGACTGCGTAGAGATTATAATCTGGGAAGTTAATTATTTATGAATAATTTAGATGTTCTCACAATAGCCAATAAAAAATAATAACAATTTTATGAAAAAAATTATTAACAATAACATTCTTACTTTGTTTTAACAATATTTCAAAAAGTAAGCACTTTTCAAATGTGGTGTTTTCTGCCATTAAATCATTTTATTATTTTAGAGCTGCCAAAGATGGTTTAATCGAGGTATTAAAAGAAACAACAAGGAGAGATTGCAATGGAAGAGACGAGCAAGGAATGACGCCCACACTTTATGCAGCATTTTATGGACATTTAGAAGCTTTGAGGCTTCTTTGTGGAAGAGGGTAAGAAAATCATATTTTCCTATTGAGTTAAACAAAATCAAAAGGTTTCTGAAAATCTATATTAACACTAAAAGCTGAAGCCTTTTTTATAAGTAATTAAAATGATTGAAATTATTGACAAAAAGAGAGATAGCTGATGCTGTAAGAAATTTTATTATCAATTATTATTTTTCGCATTATTTTCTGTTTCTTTTATATATCTCTTGTTGGCCTGCTAATAAATATTTCAATTTGGATTCGAGGACGATAACTGTATCCCGAAGGGATTATAGTTTTCTCCAAAAACTCGACAGGATCTGATATATGAGTAGATGACATTAAAATGAACCATTTAAAATGAAGATGAACGTCAAATATCGATTAATTTATGAATAATCGACAGTACATGCGTTTGAGGTAAATACCACGCAGATCCGTGGACTTCAAGATCCCGGTTTTGGAGGTGCGTGGTTCAGGGATATTTTTACCAAGTTATGGGGCTTAGAAATCACGTTTTCTAGTTCGTGTATTATAAACATAAAGATTAGCGCAATTAAAGTTATAGCAACAGTCAATGCAACTTGATGCTATTATTTTTACTGATTTTGGCTTTATTTCGCTGTAATTTTGAATCATCCCCAAAATGTAATCTAGATATTTGTAATTTACATCCGCAATTCCACTAATTTCAATAGAAAATTCTTAAATTCCGGGGTACAATTTTCGTCCTAACTTTGTTCGTAATTCGTAACTAACGCCGAAAATTGATAAATAAAGCATAAACGTGTGTAAATGAGGTTTTTAAAAAGTAGGCTAGGTGTTCAAGCAATAGATTTTCAACAAATTATACGTAATACTCTTTTATACATTTTTATTATGGTAGATAAAAAATATAAATATATATATAAATTACAATATTTTTAACTTTTATTAGGTAGGTACTCATATCATTTTATTATAATACTTTCAATATTATGATTTTTACATTATTATAAAAAACGACGGTTATTAAAAGATTGGTTCTAAACAAAAGATAATGACGATTACCACGTAAATACATAATAAAAAACATTGTCATCATTTGATAAACAAAATAAATTAAAAACGAGATATTTAACATAGCAAATTTACTTTGTGCTTATGCCTCATTTATCCGGAATTCCGCCCAATTTTTATGGTTCAAAAATTTTAACATTTTATAATGTAATTTCTATAGAATCACGTTTTATATTTTATGTAGATAGGTTCAAAATACTCAAAAATGCTTTTAACTAAAATGAAAATTTTATTTTGAATTTCATCCGACATTCAATAAAAATTGTATTTATTTGTGTTTAATAAATAAATCTACAGAAACGGTTCTAAATTACTCTCAATATTTGAAAGTTTCAATGGAATAAATCAATATTATATTTTAGAAATTCAAAACTATTGGAAAATCGCAAAAAAGATGCCCCGGGTGAGGATCGAACTCACGACCTTAAGATTATGAGACTTACGCGCTACCTACTGCGCTACCGAGGCCATGTGATATAAATTTCCTTTCCATGAAAATTCCAGGAGATTTTCCTGTTTATTAAAAATCATAATCTTATTTAAAGTTAACTTATTTATCTTTGAATACCTTCAATCTCAAACGTTTGATAACAAACAGGAATTTTATTTATTACACAAATCAATATTTTTATATTGAGGATGTTTTTTAGGATTTTTTTCAAACCAATATTTTAATTTTAAATTAAAAATGTTTGAAATTTGTAAGCAATAATTTTAGGGGTGATCCAGATAAAGCAGACTACTTTGGCAATACCGCACTCCATTTGGCAGCCGCTCAGGGTCATAAAGCTGTGGTGACTTTTCTGGTTAACTTTGGAGCAAACGTTTACTCAATGGATATAGATGAGCACACCCCACAAGAATTGGCTGGTATAAATAACAGAGATGACATTCTAAGATTTTTGGACAGTGTTACAGCCAAACTGGACGCCGGAGATAAGAAAAAAGCCAAAGCTCTAAAAGATAAAGCTAAGAAGGATGCAGAAAAAAGAATACGTGTAAGTAGGTATTTCTTCATGGTAGGTATTTTAATTTTAACATTATTTTAACATTATAGGAATACAATAAACGACAAGCTAAAGCAGATGCACAAGCCCTAAAGTTCCAAAAACGTTCATTAAACGAGTACAAATCGCCCGGTCTAAAATCACCATCGGTAATTAACACTTGGAAGCAAAGAATCAAAAGTGGTTCCATGTCCAATCTTACTGCAATTGGCAATCCAACCCCTAAAAATACCTTTAGTGCTTTAGTAAGCGGAGGTACATTAAGTGGTACAAAGGGAATCCAAGGAACAGTTCAAAGGAAAGCATTGGCTAAAAATATGAAGTCATCAATTATTAGTTCAGATGATTTTAAGGTATGATTTCCTAAATAAAATAAAACTAGCACAGGTAACCACAATACATATTTTTAGATTAGCGAAATCGAAGATGGAAAACGATCGGTCAGATCAATTACAGGATTGCGAAGAGATTCTGAAGTTATGTATGGTGGAACGATAGATAATAAGAGAGGACGACTAAACAATGTTTTCAATGATGACAATTATATTGATGATTCTGTTAGCTCCACAACTTTATCTTCTTCTACTCTTGGTTCAGGATTAACGAGATCTCTCTCACAACCGGACTTTATCAATGAAATAAATAACGCAGAACCTATTCACCAAGAACCATCCAGTATATTTGTACGGCCGGGAATTGGAAGTTTAGCATTTAGGTAAAAATATTTGGAAGAAAAATATGTTTAGTTAATTTTTATTTATAATTTCAGAAAAAGTATCACTAGCACGTTACATGCTTTATCAGCAAATGAAGGTATGACTGAAGAGAGTTCGATTGGATCCGCTGGAAGTTTAGCTGTGAGACAACGACACTTCATTTCTCAACCATTTGACGATGAATTATTAGGTATTCTTGCCAATTTTTGCCTTGAAATTTGTAAAATTTATTAATTGAATTGTATTTTTTTTTTAATTTCAATGCATTATTTCCAAAAGCTGACTTTGATAAATAATATCTTAAATTTGATTTAGATTCGGAGTCGAGTGAAGAAGAAAATTTGAGCAGCGCTCTTGAAAGATTCTTAACAGCGTGGGGACTAAACGAATATGTTTCACGATTTGAAGAACAAAAAATTGATTTAGACACTTTAATGTTGTTAACAGATAGTGATTTAAAAACTTTAAACTTGCCATTGGGACCATATAGAAAACTTGTTACGGCGATTTCTGAACGCAAGTCCGCTTTAGAAAATCCCGGAGAACTTGTGGATGGACCACTATAAATAATTACTTAATATTAAATAAATTGTGAATTATGTATTTATAAAATTATTTATGTATTATTCTTAATTATATTATTATTATTGATATTATTAATTTGTTGATTTAGGAAAAATGCTGTGTAATTTACCATCAGTAAGATACCTATTCCAAATAAGCCAGGAGTTCAATTTTAAGATTTAAAATCAATAAGTTTCGAAAATATTTTCGATTTTCTATTAAAATTAATCGATATTCATCAAAAACGTCTTTGTACAAAGTAATTTGAAAAATTAATACAATAGAAAAATTTTCACACCTGTTTTTGAAATATTTGGGGTTAAACGTTTTGAAAAAAAAATAATTTATAACAATATTCTTTATAAAACTACATAAAAGTTTAAAAAAATTCATTGAGCTTCAAATTACGAGTATACTCAAAGTATGAATTTTATTTCCTAAGTGTAAACAAAATACAAAAATTAATTTCAAAATTAATCCTTCAAAATTTTATTATGAACGATATTATAATTTTTTTTATTTAATTTAATTAATATTTAATCAATATATTTTAAAATATATCGAGTTAAAAATAATTAAATCTATATATTGTAGTGATATTTCCTTGTTTAAGAGATCCAGATGGATTGGTAGACAGATAATTGGTAAATTTATGATTTAAGTTCAGTAGTCAGTCGATACGACTAATAAAAAAATAAGATTTGCATCAAAAACAAAAACCATCCCATGTAACAATTAATTGCACATGAGACACAATTTAAGTTTATTTGTGAGATACAAAAGTTTTGTAACACCTTGTGAGTGCCTTTTTTTTTTTAAATTTGATAACAGCCGCGATTTTCTATAAAACATAAGGTTAAAGTGTTAATATCAGTTTGGTGCGCGAGCAATTAACAACGTTGTGTTGCCTGCTAGAAGGACCATTTTGGTTGCCAGCAACAAGATCCCCACCACAAAAGCAAATTTTGAATTTTGGAAAAGGAACGAGAAACACAGCAGTTCCCGAGTGAAGCTCAAGCAGAGAGGAGTTCTTGGGGAGACGTCGTTCGAGAAAGAATAAAATTCTCGATAAAATCCCAATTAAGGAACTCAATTGCGATTCTTTGGTACAAAAAGGCCAAAGCATTAATTTACTTAATTAAACCGAAGTAAATGAATTTACAAAATTCGAGTATTTGATAAAAGTTGTGTATCGTGAACGTGGCGAATCGGAAATCAACTTCACATTTGGTGACTTTTTTGTATTTGGAATACTGGCAAACGTGTGAAGCATTCACAGCTTTGGACAGGTGGAAACAGCTGGCGGCTACTGGCACGAGTTTCGACGCATGCATCTGGCAACACACGGAGTTTAGTGGAATGTAACAAATGTGCGATAAGGTACAAAATTTATTTTTTATTTTTAATTAATCTAAATTCTGAATCAACGATTTGTGTTGATTTTAGATTAATTAAAGGACTTTATTGATTTTAATGTTATAATTTGTTTACATAATTACACCTAATAATGAAATATCCAAATTTAGCTCCTAAATACAAGGATTTAAATGTGATTTGGATGCTTTAATTATTGCACAAAAGTAACACATTGGTTTTAGACAAAATTGTTGTCCGAGTTAATTTGATGCAAATTTTTATTAATTCTTTATGCTACTTAATAAATTATGTCTACAACAAATTGCCCTCTTATTTAATCTACTGAATCCATTGACTCTGAGGAAGAGGAAAACTCTACTCCGATAAAACGTTAGCTTTGAGGGTCTTTCTTTTTTGGGGTGGTTATTCTTAAGGTAAGAATAATCATAACAATATATAAAATAATAAACTGACTGACTGATATATCAACGCACAGCCCAAACTACTGGGTTCTTAGCGATGAAATTTTGCACAGAGGTTCCTGTTATCACGTAGGCGAGCACTAAGAAAGGATTTTATGAAAATCCTATCCTAAAGGGATTTATCACCTATTATCTAATTAGTGGTGACGCGCATGAATGGATCAACGAGATTCCCACTGTCGACGTCCACGTGAACGAAGTTTCCAAAGTACAGCCTAAACCGGTGGGTCTACGTTTAGAAGCATGGGATTTTCTTTATAAAAAAAATATACATAAATATGGGATTTATCACCTAATATCTAATTAGTGGTGACGCGCGCGAATGGATTAACGAGATTCCCACTGTCGACGTCCACGTGAACGAAGTTTCCAAAGTACAGCCTAAACCGGTGGGTCTCTACTGTTCAGAAACATGGAATTTTCTTTATAAAAAAAATATACATAAATATGGGATTTATCACCTAATATCTAATTAGTGGTGACGCGCGCGAATGGATTAACGAGATTCCCACTGTCGACGTCCACGTGAACGAAGTTTCCAAAGTACAGCCTAAACCGGTGGGTCTACTGTTCAGAAACATGGAATTTTCTTTAGAAAGGAAAAGAATAAACTTTTAGAAATTAAAAAATAAAAGTGTGAGAGAACCTCCGAAAAGTTGATTTGGGTTGTCGTTTCTAGCGCGAGTAGAGAGAGAGAAATGAAACGTCAAACGGAATGGAAAGAAGAAGGGAAAATGAGGAAGATACAAAGAGTACGAGAGGTGGAGATAGCCGGAAATGGGAACTGATGGGAGTTGGAGGATGGAGTACCAGAGTAATGTTGAAGCCAGGAGTAACAAGCGAGGTACAATTTGGGAGCTGTAGAGGTGGACGAGTGAAAAGAGAGCGTGCAGGACAGGACTGCATGGAGCAACTGTGGACAACATACCAGGAGAGAGAGACCGATGGAGTAGAGAATAGAATATAGAGACGGAAGGAAAAAGGTTTGCGCGCAAAAAAGTGAATTCCACGCGGACGAAGTCGCGGGCAACAGCTAGTTATTTATATAATTTTATTAAGCTTGCAGACGTGGGCACGTCTTTCATCATTCTGGCGCATAGAATAATTGATTATTATCGCTTTAATTTTAAATTAACAATTTCAATTACTTTACTTTGTAAACAAAAGAACAAAACCACTAGAATTTTCGTCACAACTTAATTAACGATTTATATAACATTCTAATTTTAATTTTATTTTTAATAGACGGTCCTGGGACCTATCCCCCAGGAGCACTCTTTGCTACGGTGCTCTTTTATTGTGGCCTTGAACTAAACAGATTTTGTACCTGCACCAGATTCAGAGATATCTGTCTGGCTGTAACTGGAGCAATATGCGAACAGCTCCAATTACAGCAATTGAAACCCTCTTCTGCCTTCCACTAGGGGAAACCTGGCTGTGATGGCACAACGGCTATGATGGCATACTGCATATTTTCCCTTTTAATAATATCATTATATCCTTTTTGGGCAGCAAGCAATAATACACTCTTGTATAGTGGTTCACTAGTAAAGTTTGAGTGAAATTGAATCAAGTTTTAAGTGTGAAAATAACGAAAAATAAATTCTACAGGTAATAAGATTTTCATACAGCATTATAAAAAGATGTACTGTTTTGATTGTAATAACAGCATTAAGCTGATTTTTTCGTAAAATGTAGTTTTATATTATAACCTCAAAATGTCACGATTTTTATGACGCAACATAACTTGATTTGGATTTGATAATGATTTTATTAGCTACGTACACTGTTGGGTAAGATGGCACATTGGTTTGCCGTCATATCCAGATATGTGCCAACATACCCAAATCCAAGGGTGAACCGCAGGTGGAAGTTTTGTACGTTTGGTGTAGAAGTCCAAGAAGTTATAGGAAGTTCTATAGAAGTCCTAAGAATTCCTTAGAAGTCCATAGAAGTTCGTAGAAGTTCTTGGAAGTCCGTGGAAGTTTGGACAAGTCCATTATTATTAAAGGGGAGTTTGTTTCAATTATACTCATACCCATGCTCATAGTTAAGAACAAACCATCAAGTGATTGGGTGTCTTTAGACGCGGAAAATAAACCTCTTTAAATTGATACTCTTTTCATTCTAAACCGTTATAATGGGAAGCAGGAATTTAAAAAAAATCTATTTCCTATGTTATTTTCCTATGTTCACATCGGCGGCCGGTCACCCGGTATATAAATATATACCGGGTGACCGGCCGCCGCGCCGGGGTGAACATAGGAAATTAATTTTTCTTTAATTCCTGCTTCCCATCAGAACGTATAAGAATGAAAATGGTATCAATTGAAAGAGTTTTATTTTCCGCGTCTAAAGACACCCAGCACTTGATGGTTTGTTTTTTGATTATTGTTAAAAACTCAAAATAAAATGACAAAATAGCACTTTTAAATAATTATTAGATGCCTTGTTCAAATTCATATAGCAATTGTTTTTGTTTGAAAACTAATTTTAAACGCAAGTTTTGACAGTTCAACCATCCAAAGCAGGTATGATTTTTAAAAAATTGCTTATTTTAATTCTACATTTTTAACATTATTAAAGAACAAAACATCAAGTGTTGGATGTCTTTAGACGCAGAAAATAAAACTCTTTCAATTGATACCATTTTCATTCTTATCCGTTCTGATGGGAAGCAGGAATTAAAGAAAAATTAATTTCCTATGTTAATTTCCTATGTTCACCCCGGCGCGGCGGCCGGTCTCCCGGTATATTTTTTTTGTTTTTAGATCTAAATATAGTATTAGTTTATGCTGTTTTTATTTAGCCCAAATAATTAAAAGTATTATTTAGTTTATAAACTTGTTTTTGTTTTTGTAATAGTATATTATAGGCCAAGGTTGTGAAGACATGCATTATAGCCCTAGCGCCAAGATTATATTCCGAGGTGCGAAGCACCGAGGAATATAAGGCGCGGGGGCTATAATGGTCTTCACAACCGTGGTTATATATACGATTTTTTCCACTACTAGGTTTATTACAATTCTTTTAATTTTTGTTAATACAAAATATTCTAATTTAAAATATTTATTTTAAATAAATTATAAAACAAATGACAGTCTTTTGTTTTCTTGATTTGACATTCTTGAAAATTTTAAATTAATTGTGATTAAAAGTTGAAATTTGAAGTTTATGAGCCGTTTAGTGAGTTTTTTTAACTGTTTTGTAATAGAAAATCTACTACCGGAAAATCCTTTGTGTTTTCGCATTGAATTTTATTAGTAAATTAAATAAATCGTGGTTCGTCAAATTAACAAAAGATGGCGCTGTCACTATCTGTCACATTAATTCGAATTTAATAAAAATTTTAAAATTCAATTAATCTGTTAATAAAGCGTTTTTAATAGTTTAAATACAATTAAATAGCATCTCTTGATTATTCTAAATCATCTTATATTAACATTTTTCTTTAAAATAGTCCCCAAATTATCGAAAAATATCATTTTGTTCATTATTAACTAGTAGTTAATAATGGAAAAATTGTTGACCACTAGTCTATAACATGTCACTTCTGGAGCTTCATACCTAAGTAAAAATGATAGCCTATATGACTAGTAGTGGAAAAAAGTATTTTTTAGCAATCTATTGTTTTATTTTACTTACTATCTAAACGAAGACTATTATAGGTGAATCCTGGATCATACATTCCTGGATTACCTTTTCGTCAAATTAGTACTGCCAACAAAAAAAAAATTAAGCCGAAAAAATATTATCAAATTTCAAATGTAGAAATACTTACACAACTAAGGGCCAGTTGTATAAAAGAGGGTTAACTCGGGGATCAGCTGATCCTGGTTCAAGAGCTGACCCAGGATCAACGTAAGGTAGATAAATTTACTTGATAGGTTTATTTTATAAAAAAAATTTACTTGATAGGTTTATTTGTAATCTATCTACCTTGCGGCGATCCTGGGTCAGCTCTTGAACCAGGATCAGCTGATCCCCGAGTTAACCCTCTTTTATACAACTGGCCCTTAGGGCCTCTAAATTAAATAAATATCACTATATTAATTAAGATAAAAAGGTCTTAGTTTTCAACACTGCTTATTTAATTTGACGAAATTTGGCTCAAAACCCAAGGAAGTCCACGGAATTCCATGGAATTTCTTGGAAGTTCGTAGAATTCCATGGAAATCTGTAGAAGTTCGTAGAATTCCATGGAAATCTGTAGAAGTTCTGCAGAACTTCCACAAAAATGGAAGTTTTGTACGTTTTTTGGCCAGCGGCTTACCCCTTGCCCAAATCTATGGTAAAATTTCTCAACCACACAAGAGAAGTCGCCTCGTCATTCCTCTCATGAACAAGATTCCGTAATAACTGCAATGGAATTCATTATCATGAATTACAGTCAATAATAATATAATGTGCCATCATATCATACAGTGCTTATATGATGGCACACCATGTACTTAAACGAAAACTATTAATTACTCAATCAGCTTCTTGTTTGGCATATTGATTTTGTTGTTCATGAAAACCTATTGTTTTACAGCATTATCTTGCATCACAGAATCATCCCTGCTTTAATAATAACAAAAATATAACTGAACAAAAAAAAGTGTGCCATCATACACGGGTTTCCCCTACTTGATCTTCATGTGCAGAGATGATGGTTAAGGCTATCCTTAGGTTGCATAGTTGGAAGATATGGACTCATAGGCGCAGAACTGCAGGCCATATGAGGATTTTGGAAGCATGCTCCAAGAAAATTGCATCTTAAACCTAGCAGAATCCACCCAACATATTATTATCTGCAAACTGTCAGATGATGAATTGTAAGATTTATTAGAAAATTACAAACCTGATTTTCGGGAGTTTGCAGATTCTTCCAACCTTCTAAGTCCATGTTTGAAATTTAAAAGAAATTGTTATTAATTAATTGTGAATTTCAACGCCAATGACAAATTCACTTGTGATGTGATAATAAACGGATTTACCATTGTCGCGTCGTAGCAAGCAATTCTTAAACCTATGCACGTAATTCTTCAAAAATAACTTAAAGATTACTACTTATGATATCCAATCACAAGTAGCGACGAATTTTTATACTGCGTAAATTTTCCAATCTGGAAAATCGCAAAATTACTCAAAATTGCAATAATTCGCTTACAATTTTACATGGACATCTTTTTCATCTCTAAAACAGATTTAACTTTTTCCGCCCTTTTTCATTTTATGAAGAAAAAACTCAGAAGGGCGTACGTACAGATGCGCTTTGGTTGACGGCATACACAAAATGCATTCAGCTGTCTCATTGAGAACTGGGCGTAAATCAACTTTGTTTGTTTATTGCTTAAGGTTGGCATTTGAATATTCTAAACAATTGAGAGAATAATTTTAGTTTATTTCCTCAATAAGAGACAGTCCAATTATTAAAAATATATCCCCAGGGTCAAAATAACCTAAATCGGGAAATTTAAGCCAAGAGAACTCCTAAACCATGATATCAGGCCCGTAGCCAGGGGGGGCACTTGGGGGCACGTGCCCCCCCCCCCCCCCGAAATGTTGAAAAGACAAAGAAAATGGAAGGGAAACAACCGAAAATTTTACATTTTACAAAATATTTTTTACAAGTGCCCCCCCCCCCCAAATGAAATCCTGGCTACGGGCCTGCATGATATTATGTAAATGTTCACCCTAACACGGCGTGGTGTTGGAAGTAGGTATAGAGATGAATGCGGGACGGAAAAATCGGGACGGGATGTCAATTTAGTCCCGCACGGGACAGAATTTCCAATTCAGTCGGCGTCCAAATCCAAACGTCCTGACGCCCTATAAATAATGTAGAAGAAGCTAAGGCATCAGGTAATGCGATGTGGAATATTTACTTCCACAGTTCCACAGCACATACCCAGTGCAACTTCTGGAGGAGATCTGATCTAGGTCGGCGCTGAGGCATTGTAAACACCTCAGCAGTGAGCCTAAGCCATAAATGAGAAGCATTCTTGAATCATTTAAAATCGGGAGTGAAGCTCTAATCGTTAATCTGTGGAAACGGCCGAGCATGTATAGTTGTATTTTTCCTTAGTGGTTTGGAGTGGCCTGCTCTCTAGAAGTGGCTATGTGCAGAAACAAATATTCGTCGGTTCTTATGTTTGTGTCAATTGGTGGAAGCGGGTGTCACGAGTTCCCCCTCCACATTTGCCGCGCAACCCCAAGTCACGTGTCAACCACTAAGGAAAAATTTACCTCTACTTTGCTACTGTCTTGCGCTGACTTCTATGAGAGAATCCGTTTGGGGGACTTCTGACCTGACATGGCCACAATTCACATGCCAAGATCCTGGAGTATATCCCATAGATAAATAATAATAATCTTTCATCTATGGTTTATCCTCATGGTTATTTAATTAATAACCAATATTTAATTATCCTATGAAATGGCTTGAAGAGTAACAGGGTTGGGATGGAGCTCAAAATAGGAGGTAGTACAATCGGCCCAATTTATAGGCCTCAGTGCGTGCGAGTTTACCTTACCTTTCATTATACATTCAGAATCCAGACAGAAGATTAAAAATAAGTAAAAGCTGACTACTAGCTTCATGTACATCGACTTTTGTAGTTCGCAGTTTCAAATTTTAACATTTCGCGCAAATAATAACTAACGTGGCCAATACCAACTTTTCTTAACTGTTCCTAAATTTTCCTACATTATCACTACTCCATCTTGTGGCGGCATATTGTAACTTGGAAGTGTGGTGTGTTGTGAGGTTATCCATATTGTAAAATTTAATTAATAAATTGCACTTGGATTTTATGCGAAAATGACGCTAACAAACGGCAAATCGCCTGACGATGGTCCCCATTTTCAAGCACCTGTAATTCAAGATAACCCTCACGGATGGGGCCCCTGCGAATTGCCAGATCAGTTTCGTGATATTCCCTATCAGCCGTTTAGCAAGGGCGATCGTTTGGGAAAAATTAGCGATTGGACTGGGGCCGCCTTTCAAGACAAAAAATATGCTAGTAAGTTTTAGGTAACCTGTGCTCATTGCGAGACCATTGTAACATTCATTTTTCGTTTAGGTAAATATGCTTCTCAGTTTGGCTCCGGTAGTCAGTATGCTTATTATCACGATGAAGATGAAAGTACTTTTCATTTGGTGGATACTACTCGCATTCAGAAACCACCTTATCAACGTGGTCGTTTCAAGGCTAACCAACGTAACGTGCGTGGAAGGGGTGGTCGTGGCGGTCTTCAATCTGGAATGCAAGCTCTCGGTAAAGGGCTTAAAGCTCGTGAACGTGACCGAAAGAATCAAATCAAAAAATGGGGTCAAGGAAGAGTAAGTACAACAAAAATAATATTTCTCTTTATTATTTCTAACAAACACACTTTTATAGCCACAAATTAAAATTCGTGATGCATCTGTCACTGTACGACCTGACTGGGTGACAATTGAAGAAATGGATTTTCCACGGCTTGGAAAACTTTCTCTTCCTGGAATTAAAGAAGGTTTGTAATGTCTATTTCAATTTTAATTGTATTATATTGCTTGTTTACTGCTTCAGGTGAAGACATTTTATGTTGCGGAGAACTAGAATATTATGATAAAACATACGATCGTGTGAATGTAAAGAATGAGAAACCTTTACAACGAATTGATCGTATTTTCCATACGGTAAGTGTTTCTTTTGTAAAAGTTGGATCTTTTAAAATTAAAATCTTTTTTTTGAATGAAATAGGTAACCACTACTGATGACCCTACAATTCGTAAGCTGTCGAAAACTGAGGGTAATGTTTACACTACCGATGCCATTTTGGCTACGATTATGTGCTGCACACGTTCCAATTATTCATGGGACATTGTCATCGAAAAGATTAGAGATAAACTGTTTTTGGATAAACGTGACAATACTGAATTTGATTTGTTAACTGTTAACGAAACTTCTGTAGAACCACCTCAAGATGATGGTAATTCGTTAAATTCACCACGAAATCTTGCTCTCGAGGCGACCTTTATCAATCACAATTTTAGTCAACAGGTTGGTATTTTACGATTCAATAATTGCAAAAATGTGTTACATAATTGTTTTGTAGGTGTTGCGTACTGGACAAAATGAACAACGGTTTAAATTTGACAACCCTAATCCTTTCGTGTCGGAAGAAGAAGAAGGAGAAGTTGCAAGTGTTGCCTACCGTTACCGTAAATGGGATCTTGGTGGTGGAATTGTAAGGTTCAAACATTACTTAAAGTAACATTATTTATAACTCAACTGTTCTGTAGGTTTTGGTGGCCAGATGTGAACACGATGCCGTTGTTCAATCTCCCAGTGGTGAACTTCAATATTTGACTATTAAAGCGCTCAATGAATGGGATTCTAAACTAGCAAACGGTGTGGAATGGCGTCAAAAGTTGGACACACAGAGGGGTGCAGTTCTAGCTAACGAGTTAAGAAACAATGCATGCAAACTTGCCAAGTGGACAGTTCAAGCCTTATTAGCCGGAAGTGATCAAATCAAATTTGGTTATGTAAGCCGCTCTCATATTCGTGATAACAGTAAGCATGTTATATTAGGAACTCAACAATATAAACCACATGAATTTGCAACTCAAATTAACTTGAACATGGACAACGCTTGGGGTATTTTGAGATGTATTGTTGATATTGTGATGAAGCAAAAGGATGGCAAGTATTTGATCATGAAGGATCCTAATAAGCCAATGATAAGATTGTATGACATTCCTGACAACACTTTTGAATCTGATGGAGAATCGGAGTCTGAGGATGAAACCGCACCAGATGCTAACACTTTTCAACCTCTTTACCCTTACGTTAGTAACGTAAAACGCGTTTAAGTTGCTATTTTATTTATTTTAACTTCACATGTTAATTTGGTGTAAGCAGGATTTGCAAAGCGACAAACGGTTACTAGGAAAACTTTTTTCTATTGATAGTTTCTTTAATGTATGCTAAAAATATTCAAAATAAAATGATCTACATGATATTTTATATTACCTTATTATTATTACATGATCCATTATTAATACATATGGATTGCATTTTCATACAGATTCTGACAAATATTCTTATACGTAAATAATATAGTAGATTCTTATTTAATGTCGATCAACGGGAAAACCAGTTGAAAGTCATCTTTCTTACAAATCAAAAATACTTAGAAAAACGAAATTAATTAATTCTAATTTAACATAACGAAGCCTTATACTGTGAATGTACTTCTGTTATAACTAATAATATCTTTTCGATGGCTGCATTTACATCTTTTTCTGTTATTTGCCAATACAAAACCAAACGAACACAGCCTGGATTTCTCGAACCACCCCGCACACTTAATTGAACACTGTCTGTCTCTACTATCATATCTAACCTTTCTAAAAACTTCTTTGCAGTAATCTTAGTTTGATCTAAGTAAATCATCAAGATGTTTGTTTGCACCGATGCAAGATCAACTTTAAATATATCGGATTGAAGATCGTGAATAGCTAAGAAAATAAATTAAATTAGGTCATACATAAAATAATACAAAAAATTGTTACCTTTGGCTATCTTGTATGTATGAAGATGGTCAATTTGTAAACGATTAATCATTTCGTTTAACGCCACTAAACCAGCTGCAGCAACAATACCAGATTGCCTCATTCCACCTCCTAATACTTTTCTAGCACGTTTTGCTCTGAAAGAATTTAAAGTTAGAAAAACATAGTTACTTTCGATATCTACTCACTTTTCTATAAATGTTTTACTGCCACATAAAACCGATCCAATTGGACAGCCCAAGCTTTTACTTAAACAGAAACATACTGAATCCATATCTCTTACGATTCTGTTGGGTGATACTTGGCTCTGTACTACAGCATTAAATAAACGGGCACCATCCATATGAATTGGAATTTTATATGGAGATGCTATTTTATGCAAACCATCCAAAAATGTAAGTGGAAGAACCTGAGAATTTAAAAATATTTACAAATTTGGTCTTGTACACAATGCAAGAACGCATTAAAATAATTTAAACTTGTTACAAAAATTCGTGTTCGTTTTTTTAGAAATCGGGTTTTTGTGACCCCTATAATCGCCTAAGAAGTCGCAATTTAGTGAATTAACTTATGTGTTTGATTTATATGAAAAATACCAAATCAAAATTGCAATAAAGTAAGGACATTTTCCAACTGTTTCTACGTTTTTACTTTACCATAAAAAATGGTATTGTAATAAAAAAAAATATTACTTTATAACTAGACTGATTTACATTCTTTGAGGTCTCACAAGCTGAAAGAAACCAAACATCAAGAAATGTCTGTATGTCATTGAATTTTGTGTACGCTCTAGCTTTCAAACCAATAATTTCACAATCAAATTTCAAATTTAGTACTTTTACATTGAGACTTAGAGCTCATTAGATTTTGCCCGAATTAGAGTTAGTTTAAAATAGGGAGATTAGAGTTGTTCAAATCTGATGTCCGCATAAAATTTCCATTTTTGAGATTTGTAAAAAAATTATGCTTAATACCAAAAAATTTAAATTAATGAATAGTTTTCATAAAATTTGATTTTAGAGAAAAAGAGGGGTCTTTGATTTGTGACCATCGGACGTTCTTGGGGGGGGTCAGAAGCAAGAGTGGCCATTTTGTTGGCAAACGTGCGCGCTAAAAAATGCTTTTTATTTAGTTTCCTGAGGCCGCCTTTCATCATTACAAAACATTTGCACGGCCTCCGGCATCGTACTTCATAGGGTACATAATAAGTAGTATGAAGATGCAGAAATTTTAATAAATTATAGACTGATATAAAACAAAAAAACCATTTGGAGCAGTACAATTTGTTGTTCTCCAGCTATGGGAAAAAACGCATTAGTCAGCAATGAGTTCTTACTGACCAATACATTCATAAACTTTCATAAAAAGTCGAGATTGCGAGAAAATTGAGAATTAAATTTACAAATGATAAATGTAGAGAATTGTTAAGGCCGTAAAGACATACGAAACCCACAGGCAGAGCAGCTTTGTTATTCGGGAAATGGAAGACCAATTAAATCGTTTATTTTAGAAACGACACATCTCCTTACGATTTGCGTTGAATATGTATTATCGTTTCTCAAATAAGCGATTCAATTGTGAATTGTGACAAAGGAGGGAGGTAGTGGTAAAAAAATTACTGACGTCTATTTATAAACGACCCCTTAAATTCCAAGGTTGGCTAGAAAACTAATTTTGTCAATTTAAAGCCTTTTTTAATTTTTGCAATACCGTGATTAATTTTGTACAGAAATCGAGAAAAAGGTCACCTTCTACACTACATTAGTATAATTCAACCAGCAATTAGAATTTCTACTGAATTTCGCTTGCAAGACTAAGGCCTAAAGATTTTGGGGGCCGCCAATGGCCCCTATAGGCGCCTGAATACTATAAATTATAAAATATTAATGTGAGGTAACATTTAAAATTTTCTTAATTTTCTTTTGTAATGAATCTAAACATGTAATTTTATTTTATAGCTTTTTCTATCTACCATCTACCTAATACTAAATTATTACAGAATTATTATTGTAAATTGGAATTTAAATATAAGGACAATATTAAAAATTCTACCTGATCATAATAATGAAAACAGTAAAATTGCTGTTGTAGTATGACATTTTTTTGTGTCATTCCAAACTCACAAATTAAACAAAATTTAATCATTCAAATTTTGATCGAAACAGAACTTCATTTACAATAATTTAAACAAATACAGCATATTAAAGATTGCTATTTTAACTTTATTTTAACAAAGTCATGACATATTTGAAATTTTAATAATATTAAATATTTTAATAATATTAATTGTAAGTTTTTAATACAAAATTGCTAATTAACATAATTAAAATGTTAATCTGTTATCAAACCAACTAAGAATTATATCAGGACCTTCGGAAAATTGTCCTTTTTCCATTAAAAAAAATTCATCTCTCTGTATCTATAACCAATTTTGAGCTATGCTATAAATGAAGTTTTGGAATAGTGCTATAGTAATAATAATAATACAAATACACTGTTAGTTAATTTGAATTAGCTAATGTAATGAATTAGCTAATTGAAGACATAATGTCCCATCCTCCCTTCACCCTTGTTGCGACAATTACCTAATTAAATAATTCATACAACCCATGACGCGACTGGTAAAGAGGCTGGATAAGGGACTTTATTTTTACATTACATTACATTGCGTAATAAGCATTACCATTAATTTAATAGTAAACTTTTATAAAAAAAAAAATTAGTATCACACAGCTTTTACACTGATTCAGGTCGGTGCAACCCAAACTAAGAATCGAGACTTTTATGGACATTATTGCTTATTAGAATGCAAAGAATTAAAGGACACAGTTTATGTAACAAAAGTTCGCCTATTTTTTTTCTGAGTAAAATAAAATGAATTTTTGACATTTATTTGAAAATAATAAATTTAAAAAAGTTAATATTTCTCTAAACAAAACTGTAATGAACGCATTACCTAACCAGTGCGGAAATGAATTATTACGTTACCTAACGGTCGCAGAAAAAAATAAATTATTTCCTTAAAATATCCAATAATACCAAAAGTTCCAATAAATCTCAACCAATATTTAACATTACAAAATTGATTTCATTTAATCAATTAATATCTCATTGTAATATATAATGCTAGTAATTAATCATAAGGGAGAAAGTAATTCTGATTACTAAGAAATAATTTACATTTCAAATTATAGATTTATGTTGTTAAATAGTTAGTAGTTACTTCTTATGATGATTTGAAAGTTGTTTATGTTTATATAATAATTAAATGAAAGGCCCCGTAAACTAATTATTTCCTTAGAAATGTAAGGTTACTAAATTTATAAAAAATAATTAATTACTGATATTTATGTTTTAAAATTTAAAAATATGAAATTTTTAAAACTGACATAAATTCTCAACTATAATTTTCGTAATATATTATAATCTACGTAGTGCTTTGAAAATTTTCAGAAATTTACTATCGATTGCATGAATGGGTTAGGCAAGGGCCGATTTCCCAACGACATGAGTGGTAGCGATAAGTAAATTTCCAGAAAATTTGCAATGCACGAGGTAGATCCGACGAGAAAATCGCTTGAACAAAAATTTATGCCAAGTGATTTATTCTATTGTCATAGATTATCATTCATAAAAGAGTGCTGTTATGATTAAAATGACATTTAAAATAACAGTAGGTATTAAAACTTAAAAAATTTTGCTAAATTCACATGTGCAATTTCCGGAAAATTGTACACCATGAATTAATTTCCGCGCAATCGAACGCCGATTGGTTGTCTGAATGTAGATACTTGAATGTCATTTTTGAAAAAGCGATTTTCGTTATAAATAATTACTTATTGTTGCTTTAACTTACTTTTCCACCGCACATATTATGGGTATTTTCAACAACAATTAGAGATGTAACTGGTTCGTGACAATCTGGATTTATTCTAATCTTCTGTTTAACTTCATCCAAACAAAATGTTCCATCATCGTTATTTTTTACAAGTGCAGTGGAAACGCCTGCTATTTGAGCTGGACCACCTTTGAAAAAAATTTTATTCAAAATTAGTAATTGCTGCTAAGTGCGAAAAGAAAAATATTAGTTGTTCAGTTGTTTCATTTAAATAAAACCATGCAAAATTGGCCAACGTTTTCTTGGTGATAGTCGATATTTTTGCAAGTCTTGCAAAATTATTTGATGAAAATGATATGTTATTCTTGGGTTAAAAATAAATATTTATTGCTAAATTTGTTCAGTTTTTGTTACATTTACTTATCAATATAAATAATAATAATAAGAATGATGCTAGTTGCTCAACAAGCTTAATCACAACTTAAACATCAGCTTAAGAAATAAGCACTTAATCGCAATTACGCGATTTAAACTTGAATTGCATGACAACTGTATAAATTATTTAAAAAAAAAGAAATTGCAGCAATTTTTCAAATGGCGTTATCTAAAACAATATTGAGATTTTTTATTTGGAAAGTTAAAGGTCTCGTGTAAGAGCGGTAATACGGTAGCACAATACTGATATTTTGTTTGTGATTATAATTACTTACGTAAATATGAACTCTTTATCAAATTGTATATTGTTTAAACAATCATTCATCTATTTTAATGACATAACTCTTGTTCTAATATTTCAAATAGTTGAGATAAACTTAAAGAATGCAATAATGAATAAAATTACATTATGCAAATTTATGAGCATTGAACTGCGATAATAATAATTATAATATCCTAATTACATTACAATTTGAATTTATCTTTTACAAGGTAATTTTAGTATATTCAATTACTAATTAAATTTAATCTTCAATTTTTTTTCTTAATTTAAATAAATTATTTTTTGTGTCGCAACATTTTTTGGATAGTCGGGGATTCAAAATATTAGTGACAACTTGTACAGTAATTAACGTGGAATTCTTTTAAAATTATATAATTAAGTAATAATAAATATAAAAGTTATGTGTTTATTATTCATATCTATAAGTAAGACTTGTTTTTGGTGATAATTATAATGTAATCACTGCACATTGGTTGATTAATAGTTCAGTACCCCGCAAGCTAATTATAACTACCTACTGTAACATTTCAAAATATTTCAGAAATGTCTTACCTTGCTCGAACAAAAATGTGTGACTGTTATCCCCAGCAATCATCTCACCGCCACGTTGATGACAATGGACCATTACTAAAGTAATAAAAAAAAAAAAAATTAAAAAACCCAATATTTATAAAGAAGGAAAATACAAACTTGCAATCAAATTTGCCATGGTTCCGCTGGGAACAAACATAGCAGCTTCTTTTCCCAAAAGCGAAGAAGCCCTTTGTTCCAATTCGGCAACAGTTGGATCTTCTCCAAAAACATCGTCTCCAACTTTGGCAGTTGCCATAGCTTTCCTCATTTCTGGAGTTGGTTGCGAAATCGTATCGCTTCGAAGATCCACAACTTTTCCATCAGTATAAGTTTTATTACCGTTGATGATTTCGTACAACATTTTTCCCGTCAAGCTTATTCGTAAAGCTGTTACACAAATTTAAATTGAATCTCAAAAGCTATCCTACTTATATTTTACCCACACCATCAATAAAATAACGTGCGAATTTATTGCGCTAACTAATGCGATACAACAAGGTCGCTGTTAGTTACGAATTTAAACAAATTGAATACTTATTATAATATCAAAATCACAATATTAGTATTATGACGTATAATTTTTGAATATATTTTTTAACTAAGTTTAATTCAAAGAACGTCACGACGTCGTTATACCTACTTAGGAACCATTTTTTGGTATTAATTTAAATTTTGTTTACTTTGAGCATGCGTCATTTGGTGGGAATTCGAAAATTAATCATTAGCATTTTCCAAAAACAAGAACGTGTTCAGGTACAAGTTAAATTAATTGAAGATTATTACGTTTTTATAGTTTCAAAATTTATTTACTGTTTAAATTTGATAATAATTTGAAATCATTTTTCAAAATTTTTATTTTATTATGAGTTAATTAATTTGTGTGTTTTAAAATATAATATCTCAAAATTGTGAAAGCATGTAAGTGGTGCAATAGATAGATCATTAATATTGAAAATAAATTTATCGAACCATATTGTTGCATTTAACCATTTTATAGAGTTATATACAACCAATCTAAAAATTATTATTTGATTGTACTGCCACGCGCATTGTTGTTCTTATTATTGAAACTGTAACAGGAAACTCCAATTGACTAATCTTAATTTTTTTTTAATATTTTTAGCCCAGAAAATTGTTTCCAATATCGTAACGTTATTCTCCTTATTAATTCAAAAAATTATCGCTAGATTATATTAAACAAAATAAATAATAAATTAATATTTATTTCTTAAACAAATTGATAAAATATAAAATTTTAATTTTTTGAATTATTTACTTACACAATTTATCAAAATAATATTATAATAATAATATAAATAAAGTAAAATGGCATTTTCTTCATAATTAGCGCCGAACTAAAGCTCATCATCAGCCGAATCTTCAGAAATATTAAATGGCATACTGCGCCCTTCGGCACATGTCAAATTCAAAACAACATATTTTAAATTACGAACAAACCATAATTTGATAAACCTGAATAACTGAAGTAAAAGTCAACATGTTGTTATTTTTACTAATTAAATGTAAAGAAGGACATTTAGTTTAACGTGGAATCTGAATCTCGGCACACACATAGTTTATTCAAATTTATTCAATAAATCACACTGCATGGGGTCTGAGGGTGATTATTGTGGGTGCCATTTGATAATGAAAGATAATTCGTTAATACCAATACGGTAATTTTAAAGATTTTGAAGACTAATTGGAATACAATTACTGGTGATACAAATATTGTCGCAGGGCTCTTCTATTTTTTGAAATGACCTTGTTTTTACCCTTTCTATAAATAAACACTATTTTTCCAGAGGCGGGAACAGAAATTACCTTTTTTTTACTGCGATTTTCAGCACTGGAATTAATTGTATAAACCGAACGAAGTTTAGATATTTACATCGACATGTTTTTGAAAATGTGTTCCTGTAGCTTATTTAACTTTCTTTCACTAACTTCTTATTTACTTCAATACGACATAATAATTATTCTTTATAAAATACCGTGGAATGGGGTAACATTGGCCCAATTTTATACAAATTATTTGAAATATTTAGTAATAAATTATATAGCAGCAACTGTACAAAGCATCTAATATTTTTTAATTTATTGGTAGGGGTATATCTATTCCATATGTTTTAAAGTTCAATTTATTTTTTTCATGTCACAATTGCGAAAAAAGAAATTGTTTTTGAAGTGGGCCAAAGTTACCTTGACATGGGGTAACTTTAGCTCAAACATGTTTTTCGGGGCTTGTATTAAAGATAGTCTAAAATAAAAGCTAACAGTTGATTTTATAAACAACTTAGACCCTGTAGGTAATTAAAAATAACCAGTTTTATGTAATTAGTAAGAAAAACATAGAGAAAAATTTCAAGCAAACTGCATTTTAAAGAAAACTTTAGAAATAATAATATATTTATTTAAAACTAATATGCTAAATAGGTATCTATCTAGATTTTTAAAAAATAGTAAAAAAACAATTATTTTTAATTTAAACGCAAACTCTTATTCCTATATAATTTTTTTTTCTTTCCCAAAAAATAACTGGAGCTCAAACATAATTATCGAGCTCCGGGACTTTATATTGATTTCTTTTGGAAACCATTATGGGTTCTGGTTCTGGTATTTTGTCAATAACATCATCCCAGCTGTAACTGATAGCATCTTTTTTTTTGCCACCTTCAAAATTTCAGGCTCTTCTCTAGGCAGTCAACTGTTGGTCCTTGTTCTGAAATAGCAATAACTTTGCCAGGGTATTTATTTTCGTTAAACAAAACCACAACAAAGTCGCCAATGAATGCTTAATCCATTGGGATTTATCCTCAATTTCGGGTTTTCTTTGACTACTTCTATCACTTCTTCAAAATCAGAATATGTCTCACTTTCTTTATCAGAATTTAAATTGATTTTAGCTTGGGCCAATGTTGCCCCAATATCTGGGCCAATGTTGCCTTGTCTTGGTTATTCATTCGTCACAGACCACCGGATTATAATTAAATTGAAAAATCTTGATAAATCACCTAATTACTAACTTAAAATAAGATATTAATGTTTACTGTGTTGTTCCTAATTTTAAAAATTGCGTTTGAGGAAGAAGTTGCCACGTGTCGATTACCGATGAATAACTAGATTGACGATTTCATGACTAAGGCTGGGAATCAAAATCGAATATAATCAACTAATCGAGTATTCGAATATGAATATTTTCTCAACAGACTATTCAAATTATTCGAATATTCAGATTATTCGAATGATTAGTTGATTATATTCGAGTAATTTGAATATTCTTGTCATTTTTTTTAACAAATATTCAAATACAAAAATGTTAAAAATTCCCAGCTTTTGGGGGTTCAAACCTTTAAATCCCCCCATGGGAAAGCAAGAGATTAAAAAAAGGGTCTAAAAATGCTTTTTGGTGCAAAAAATCGAATATAATCAACTAATCGAGTATTCGAATATGAATATTTTCTCAACGGCACTATTCAAATTATTCGAATATTCAAATTATTCATATGATTATTCGAATATTCGAGTAATTTGAATATTCAAATAATCATTCGAATATTCTTGTGATTTCTTGAACGAATATTCGAATACAAAAATGTTAAAATTCCCAGCCTTATTCACGACCTGCACGAGAAAGCAGACAGCATGACAGCAAGTACTATTCAAATTTGTGGTTCCCCGCATTTTTGTGGTCTTCTCCTATCTGCTGACGCAAAACTTAAAAAATTATCGTTTCATTTACGATCTCTATACTACATGCAAACATTTTTTGTCAGGTGGGCCAATGTTGTCCTTAAAGGGCCAATGTTGCCCCATCATACGGTATAGAAAGAAATAAAAAATAAATATCTTATCGATACTACTAGGAATATTTAATTGGCAAGGATATATTCATCTATTCCCATATTATAATAGAAGAGAGGGCTCGCCAAGCCTAAAATCTATACTTAATAAATTTTGTAAGGTAATCTATACTCATGCCAACATAATTAATAAAAAAATGTTATTTGATTTTATTATACCTATGTACATACTTCAATTCAAACTTGGCTATCCAAATATTAAAAACTAAAAGTTATTTGTCCGAATTTGTCACGTGAAAGAGAAAATATAAGGTAATAATTTTTTTTAATTTTTGCTCGCTAATTTTCAAATTATATTATTTTAATTATTGTAGATATATTTATTAAAATAATATTATAATTGTCATGTTCCCTGTTTTTGTTAAAGAATAATATGCTATAATCTATAATATATTCGCTTACTTACCTTCATTTGATTTTATTATTTCAATAACTACCTATGGGTTTTCAGCTACTAGCTCTTTCATTTTTTATTAAAATTGGAAATTCTCACTCTATGAGTATTTTATATCAATGACTTTATACGATATAGGATATACGATTAGCTTGGTTTGTAATTATTTATGTTCTGGTCCTTTAACTTTGTTTTCTGTGAATTGATTAAATCAATTTTTATATAAAAAAAAAATTCATTTCAGGACCCTTTGGTCTATGGCAGTGTTTTTCAACCTGTGGGTCGCGAAGCCTTTGTAGGGGGGTCGGGAGAGGTCGAGAGAACTAGGTACTTGAGTAAGGTTATCAGACGTCCCGATTTGGTCGGGACAGTCCTTTCTTTTACACTGCTGTCCCGATTTTTTTTAACCTAAGTCGGGACGCAAAAATGTCCCGATTTGGAACCAAATGTTTGGTAACAAAAGTAGCTTCTCCTCGAACGCAGGGTACATGTAATAATTTTTTTTTCAAAGGGGGAGAGGGGTCCCCAATAAAGGCATTTTTCCCCCGTGACCATTGCATTTTTGGCCCACTGACCGAGCACCGACCAAAAATTTTGATAGCCCATTCGCCCCTGGCGTGTGGCTGTGCGATAATACCATATAATACGATAATACAACTTTTCTTAAACCGCGTTGACCTTGAAATTCAAAAAATTTTCGCCTGCGGCGCTTTATAAAAATCCCACGAACCCATCTCGTATCCGCAACACTAAAATTTCCACGGCCATAGAAACCGTTTTCCCTACCTTTATTTTTTATCTGACTACGGGCCCGGTCAATGTCCCGATTTCATGATTATAAAATATGGTAACCTTATACTTGAGTAAAAACACCACACGGCACTCTCCTCCGGATCTCTGCCGGAGTGGTAATAAATGGTTGGGGGGTCGCGAAATATTTTTTCATACTATGGGGGTCGCGTCATGAAAAAGGTTGAAAAACACTGGTCTATGGAATTCATTTTACCCATCAGTTTTTATTTTATCTCATATCCAGGCCCGGACTGGCTAGGCCGGCGATCGCCGGGGCCCCCGACGTAAGAGGGCCCGGAAGAGGTCTCAAAAAAAGTGGTTTATACTTGGGGTAAAAGTGGTTTGTATTTTTAATATACCTTACAAGCGTCAAAATAGCGGAAAATGTGGATTTTCAAAAATATCCTCTTGGTAAGAGGGCCCCTCCTCAGTCTCTAACCGAAGGCCCCCAAAGGAGCCTGTCGGGGCCTACTCATATCCGTCAACAATCCCTTATTTTCAATATTATTTTTCAAAGTTTTGAATTTGAATATTTGCATTTAAAAATAATTAATTTAATAATAATGGACGATAACACACAGTTAATATTATTGATTAATTATTATTTTTAATTTCTTTTTAATTTAATTTTTGATTATTTTTCGCGTGTAAAGATACCCAAAACTTGATATTTTGTTCTTTAATTAATAAGGGTATTCACACTCTCTTGTATATTTCTTTGTATTTATACATCGTCTAATAAGTTATGTATTACTAGACGTTGGCGTTGCTAGGATAAATACAACGGTGTTTTATTTATATATATGTGGCCGGTGGTCACATATTATGCCGGCGAAACATTGTGCATGTCGACAGAAGATGAGGAATGACTAAGGGTCTTCAAGCGTAAGGTACTGAAAACTATATTGGGACCAGTGAAAGAGACGAATGAACAACCGAGACGACTGATGAACCACGAAATTTTGAAAGCTATGAATGGGAAAGATGTGGTCAAGTATGTGAGGACCCAGAGAATTAGATGGATGGGACACGTAATAAAAATGAGAGCCAGTAATACAACGGCGATAAAAGCAATTGAGTCCGTTAGTGGCTACGTCACAACGCCTAGAAATTGGCAAACCGTCTAACGCGAATTGACTAAGTGGTTTGCGCCCATTTGAAAAAGAACATAACACGAACATTTGCAAACACGACGATCGCATCAAGGAAAGTGTCAACTGTTTCAACATAACCCTATTTAATTCATTTAATTGTTATAAACTTATATTAATTATATAAATAATTCACTATTCTACTAATTATAGTCTACTATTTTATGGTAGAAAGTTCCTTAAGTATTTAAAGCAAACCATTTTTTAAATTTAATTGGTTGCTCTCATTCTGGTGAAAAACCATTAGAATGCATGTCATTATAATTAATAGTTTAAATAATATAAAGACCTTTTAAAACCTTTTTAACGTATAGATTTAAATTTTAGGAAACATACTGCGATTTTCACCTCTACGGTGTCTTTTTCTTTGAATTATATTTTATTTAAAAAGTGTTAAAAATAATTGTCAAACGTAGAAGGTTTCTCGCTACTGTGAATTCAATCACAATTGTACAATATTGTGCACTTCACTCAATTTTTCTCATTAACTAAACTTTCACATACCGTAAAATGGGGTGAATCACAACAGGCAGGTGAATCACAACAAAAGTTTGGGAAGGCACAAATAATTTTTCTGTGCATCAAGGATTAATCAAATAATTTTATTCAATGTTACAGTACAGAAAAATTATTTGTCCCTTCCCAAACTTTTGTTGTGATTCACCTGCCTGTTGTGATTCACCCCATTTTACGGTATGTGAAAGTTTAGTTAATGAGAAAAATTGAGTGAAGTGCACAATATTGTACAATTGTGATTGAATTCACAGTAGCGAGAAACCTTCTACGTTTGACAATTATTTTTAACACTTTTTAAATAAAATATAATTCAAAGAAAAAGACACCGTAGAGGTGAAAATCGCAGTATGTTTCTTAAAATTTAAATCTATACGTTAAAAAGGTTTTAAAAGGTCTTTATATTATTTAAACTATTAATTATAATGTCATGCATTCTAATGGTTTTTCACCAGAATGAGAGCAACCAATTAAATTTAAAAAAAAATGGTTTGCTTTAAATACTTAAGGAACTTTCTACCATAAAATAGTAGACTATAATTAGTAGAATAGTGAATTATTTACATAATTAATATAAGTTTATAACAATTAAATGAATTAAATAGGGTTATGTTGAAACAGTTGACACTTTCCTTGATGCGATCGTCGTGTTTGCAAATGTTCGTGTTATGTTCTTTTTCAAATGGGTGCAAACCACTTAGTCAATTCGCGTTAGACGGTTTGCCAATTTCTAGGCGTTGTGACGTCACACTAACGGACTCAATTACCATGTGGAAACCAGATGGGAACCGACCGAGAATAAGATGGTGGGACCAAGTGGTACAAGACCTGGGGGAAATGAATATAAATAGATGGAAAGAGAAACTTGCCGACAGAAAGTTATGGAGGAACATTGTGGAGGATGTCACCAAGGAACATCCGAGACTGTGAGAAGAGATACGAGAAAATTAGATAATGATATTATATTTTTGTAAAATGGGGATTTATCCACCCCAACAAACGGATATGTAAATCTCAGTAAGAGATAGTAATATTCTTTTTAGAATGTAATACTGAATAATAATAATAATAAATACAACGAAATATACAATGGAATAACTGGCATTGTTAAATCTTTTACTGATGTTCCTTGACCGCCTGCGTTAGCTGTTAACGCTCGCTTTACATGACATCAGCATAAGGTAGATCAACAGACGAAACTCTAAAATCTGGAGTTGGTAATTCAGTATAAAAACGGTTATCCAAATATAAACAAAACATGCTTCTCCCCCAATGCACGAAGAGGGGGTAACAGTTTGCTCTGAGATCAAATAAGATTTTAGGGGAGTTTATCAGTCGTACTTTTTTTAAGTATTTTATTTATTTATTTAAATATTTTAAAACGCTTTATTTAAATTATATTACGAACAATACTATTCCGTAATTTCATTAATGTTGTTCCATCACTGTTCTGTCACCTGTCAGCATTTATATGATATTGGAGCAACTTAGATGTTTGCAAATGTTTTCAAAGGGTATAGTTCAATTTAAAATATTTTATTAAAGTAATAATTAAATAAATAATGATTAATCGAGATATACTACATGATAGGCGCGCCCATACGGCAATATACGCTCTCTACGATAATAATAACAATAAGCAACCCATTAGAAAAAATTAATAGGATAATGATCCGAATAACCACCTAACCGAATTTTAGATAATATAAAATATGAATTTAAAATAATCTATAATTCCAATAAAATTCTAGAATTGCATTATATGCCTTTATAAGTTCTAATCTAATAATTAGGAGTGTACTGGCTCACCGGATACCGGGAGTTTACCGGTGGGTCCTCCATAAAGTAACAAAATAGGTCTTGTGTTCCAGAACCAAAAATAGGTCATCATCCTAGAAAAAAAACTCTATAAATTTTATGAAAATAGAAAATTATATAATAAAGGGTCGAATTTCCCACCTAAAAGCTAATCTAATCACATACGGTTTTTGTCATATTGGTTGCGTTCGAGCATTACGGTTACGGAGCCGGAGCATTCGGAGCAGAAAGTCGGGTCCGTATCAGTGCCATATAACGAATTTTTGTTGAAACAAAAAAATATTGGAAAATATAACCTTAAATTTAAAAATTATTGACAGTCTAAAAATGAATATGCAAGCAATACGTTTTGCAGTAGAGATGTTTATGGACGACGGCGACTAACAAAACGAACAAAATGAAAAAAATCACCTCAGTAATATAATTCTAACATAAAAGAGCGGATAAAATAATTAAGTAGGATTTAAAATTAAACGCAAGCGCACGAAACGCACCAATCTGTTTCAACAAAAATCCGTTAGAGGCCACTGCAGCTGACCCGACTTTCTTGTTTTCGAAAATATTTAACATTGGAAGCTCAAACTGCTCACTTGATTGTAAGTTATATTCATCCTTTATTATTTCATCAGTAACCGACCAATATAAAGCATCCGTTAGTTTTAACGGATCGTTAAACCCCTTTTTGACGAAACGTTCATGCATTTCTGACATAACCCCACCTAAATATTAGGTCAACAATAATTTTTAACATAGTAATGATAGTTATAGGTTATACTTTTTGATTATAATTTAATATTGATCTATCACTATTTTTCACCTTTAGTTTCATATATAAATAAATTGATAGTTGACAATTCTTTTAACGTGTGTATGATTTGACAGATTATTAAATGTGATATTGAGAACAGTTTAAAAAAAACTTAGAAAATATTGAATTATCTTTTAAAAATGACACAAAATAGGTAAGAATACTTAAAATTTGAAATTAAGTTTAAGTTTAGATTTGAATATTATTATTTGTTCTGTTGTCATTTTTAGAAAGCGATCGAGAAGTGTAAGTGAAGACGATGTACCATTGTCAAAACGAATTAATAATTTACACATTCATAATGGACATCAAAATAATTCAGCAGAATCTAGTAATTTTCAAATGCACGATGGCCCACAGCCTAGTCACTCTCAACACATGCCAATTTTAAATAATAATGTAGTGGAACATCATAATTCATACATGGCACCTTCTCAAATGCATCCTAGTTTTAATCCACCCCCATACAATCCTTCATTGTGTGAAACAGAAAATCCTTATTATCATCAAAATAGACTACTGCATGAATTGCACTTTCAAAAAATGTATAGGAATTCGAATCTAGAAGAACCACAACCAAGTTCAGATCAACGACGAAATATACCATAATTTTTTTCATGCTGTTAGTTGATAATCTTTTTATATTGCTTTTTTAAATTTATAGGTTTATTTAATTATCATGTTAGAAAAACGACTTAGAAAATTAATTGTAAATACTTATTTACTTTCCGTAAAAATTTATAATGCTTATTAGTAACATTATTTTATCTGTCTGCTAGTAATAATATGATGTGTGTATGTGATCCATATTTATTTCACAATAGTAATTTTTATTACCATTGAATGATTGGTTTAAATAGTTTGTAAAACAACTAACAATTTAAATTATATATTTCCAAGTTTTATTCCACAATTAACCGCTTTATGGTGGTCACTTATGTGTTTTACTTTTTTTAATTTCATGTAATTAATTATTAAATTAAATATTGAATGCGACTTGGTACATTTCATTGCATTGTTTCAGTACTAATAAAAATAATTTGCTGTTTTAAATTGTGAATACAATCCGTGGGCTTACTGCAAAAATGCACTAAGTAAGTCAATACTCACTGCATGCTGAGTATTTAATTCTCTTTTTTTGGATAAAATTTCAGTTAAAAATTTAAAGCTTAATGGGATATAGTTGTTTGGCCCCACTGGTGTAACTTTTTAATTTTTAACTAGAATTTTATCCAAAAACAGAATTAAATACTGACCATGCAGTGCAGTCCTAATATTGACTTATTAGTGCTTTTTCGCAGTAAGCCCACGATCTATTTCTGTGGATAGTCCATTTTAAACAGTTCTTGAATTGAGATGTTCAAGATTGATCTGTTGTAAACCTCCCCATTTACTAAATCGCTTTAGCCTAGTTAATTTTCTATGCATTGCATAGTATTGGGCATGCAAAAAAGAAGAATTCTCCTGGTATGTGTTTTATAATGTTTGTTGCTCACCCTGTATACATCATTAGAACAAAAAATGTCACCCTGAATGCGGTCCCTAAAAATGCGAATGCGATTTAGTACTGTTACTTTTCACCCTGTATGGTAAAATTGACAATGCGCAGCCACGCATCTCTTTATTATTTTCAGTTTTTTCCCGATTTTTCGCTTTATTTTTGGAAATTTTGGGAAACAAAATTAAAATGTGAAAATTCGCTGCAAGTGAAAACTATGTACCAAATTTCAGCTCTCTAGGGCGTCGGGAAGTAGGATAAAAACGGTCTCAAAAAAGTCCACCCACAAGAACGATGGACAACGCTCACACCAAGTTAAATAAAAGTTTTCAAAAAATGGTTATTCAAAAAATATCGGGTACAATTTAGAAAATTTAATTGTATTTAATTCAATTGTGAGTGTAAACCAAACTTTAGGGTTCTAAAGGATTCCGTAAGAGTTACAGAATAACCCCCTTAATATCGCGTTGTTACACCAATACAGATTACTAGAAATAATTTTATGTTTCTGGCCGCTTCTACATTCGGCGCTCATGTGCACAATTTATCAATGGCCCTGAATTACAAGAAATATAACAATTTTTCAAAATTGACCAATAGACATAGGCGCAACTAGGGGGGGCCAAGTCCCCCCAAAATATCCCAATTTTTCGTTATTTTTACCCCTCTACTTAAAAAAATTGTTCGAAAATATTTTTTTGCCTTTCCGGGAGTAAAGTGACCACTTTTTTTGCGGGAGCAAAGTGCCATTTTTCTTAGGAGGGGGGGAAAGTAAATTAGCGGGAGGAAAAGTAAATACACCAACTTAAGTTGGTACTTCATTAATGCCATGTACAGGTCTGGCTTTAGGCTATAATATGGTTTGGTAATTCTCGCTTATTCTAACAAATATTTGTTTTGAATTTTTTTCTTTCTTTCGGCTTTCAGAAAGGCAAAAAATAGTATATTCGCGTTCGGGATTAAAGTGACTTTTCGTCCTTCGGGTAATTTTTCCACTCGGCTGCGCCTCGTGTAAAAAACCTTTACTCTCATGACGAAAAGTAGCACTTTACTCCCTCGGTGTATTTTAGCCCCCCCAAACTTTTGACCCTAGTTGCGCCAATGCCAATAGAAATCATCCGTTAGTTTTAACGACTCGTTAAACGTTTTATGAAATCAGGGTGTAAAGCCTAAATGTAAAAGCGCTAAATATGAAATTTGATTGTAAAATATTTATTGGTTTGGAGACAAACAAAGCTACAGAGACAAAAATTTAGTGACATATACAGACACTTTTTAATATTTCGTTTCTTCTAACTCGTGAAACCTCAGAGTCTGTAAATCCGTCAAAAACTGAAAAAAGAAAAATTTGCCAAAATGGTTATATCATGATAAAATACATTTTTTTATATCATGAATTTCTATTCGTCCATTTTATAAATATCAGGGGGTAAGGAAAGGAGGTTCCTTGATTTGCGATCATGGGACGTATGTGAATTTCTCCTATTGCCATTAGTGATTCCCCTTAGCTGACACATTTTGAGAAAACTTCCTTTATGGGTGCGATTTTAAGAACTGTTTCAAAACTTCATTTACAGCTCAAAATTGAATAATTTCAAACTCCATTTTGGACGTAATGTTGTTATTGATGGTGACGAATAGTAGGTTTGTTTCAAGAAGCCGAAAAACCGTACAATGTACGGTCATATGAACAATAGATAAAAAACGTTCTTTTTTATCTATGGTGTGGACATTCGACACAATCGGCCACTTCACTAAAAGTTCTTTTAGTGTAACGAGAGACTCAAGTGCGGCCGGCGGTTATAAATTTATGCAAACAGCCAATACAATATTCGCATATTATTTTTACGGTTTTTGGTCCTATTTCGAACATATTTTGGAATGATCCGTAAAATTGTACTATGGGTAGCATTGTAATTTGCAGCCTCAACTACCATAATTTCAATAGCAAATTTTTTTAATCCTGGACCGGATTATCCGTGACCAATATCCCTAAATATGTATAAATAAATTAATGTTGATGACAAAATATACATTTTATTCGCATTTTACTACTCCAAACTACCCGAGTATGTTAGTGTAGAAAATTGATTGGTTTAAAATCACCGACCTACTTTTTGCACCAATCAATTTTACATTACTTTATTCGGAGTAATTTAGAATAAGAGAAACGACAACACCATTTTCAATACAAGATCTATAAATGAAAATGTTTGAGAACCGCTGTTTTATAATGGTTAGAAAATTTTTTCATAGTTGGTAGCAGTTGAGCTAAAATTAATTTAATTTTTTTACTACACGAGTATTTTAAAAGTTATTAATATTAAATTCAATTCTTTGATTTATATTCTAGTCTAAACTCATAATTTCAAAGATTTTTATCATCTTACAATGTTGCTTTTAGGACTATAACAAATGCGAATAAATTTTAAATTTACTTTTTAAAAAATTAATCCCACTATTTTTCAAATCCCCCTCCTAGCTCCTCTTATGCCCTTTCCCTTTTTATTTTTAAAAGCAATTAAAAGCAGTCTTTTGGGAAATTCCTGCTCGTGGTGGAACGCTTTGAAGTTCGTAGTGATAGTGGATGTAAATAATAAAAATTTTAGCCGATAGTGATTCTTATTACAAGAGCCGTAGCTTTTGATTGAAAGTTAAAACAAACTTTTTTTTAAATAATACAATGGGGCATCCAACAGTGGATTATTTAAAGTCGATTGGTGTTGTATTGCATCCATCATCTCGTATTATTAAGGGTATCCAACAACATGCCATGTGTATTTTAAGATGGTAAAATTAAATAAAGGTTATAAAATTAAATTAAAAAGCAAAAATGTGACGTTTGATTAAAATTTGAACGCAGCGGGATTTGAGCGTGCCATCTAGCAATACCCACGTGTAGCTCGATGACAGGTGAACGGATCTGGGCTTCATTGCGTGCATTGTGGACCGTTTTGATGACGACGTGCACTTAGTTCCGTAGCAAAGACGTTTAACCGAATCTCCAGGGTGGCTTTATTGAAGGTAAGTGTTTTTAATCATTATTATATTATTAATAACGGCATTGTAAATAAATTAACATCCACTCTTGATGGTTTCTCGTACCTTTTCGCGGGCCGCAGTTGTTTTAGGGTAGGGAGCTTCGTCGCTCTGATGTAGAATTTGTGGAAGGGGTGCTCATAGTGTATTCTGGTAGGATATATTCATCCCCACATTCTTCCTAAACCACCACTACTTGCCTCCACCACGTTAGACGATGTCATCGCCATAGATACGATTAAGTTAGGTGTTGGGTTAATATGAAAGTCCAAGGTCGTTAACCTAACTTCTAACGTATGGGGCTGTGGGGGTTTGTTATTGAGTATCCCGTTATTTATTATCATCGTATCGCGTCGATCGAGTGATTTATCATAGTTACAAAAGCAATTCTTCTGCATTAAAATTTTTATACTTTGCCCCATTAAATTAATATACCAAAAATCGTATATTTCCTTTGTTAGCATTTTGGTACTCCTGTAAATTTTCTATTGTTAAAAGTTCTTGTTGCAATCAGGTATACCTTATGTACCCTCATTATATTTCAAATGACAGCTGTTCCGCATTATAGAGGTTTTTGACCCTTACCATACATTAACAGTATCTCCACAACTACGCAAGTTTAAAATTTTGGCTAATCCAATAAAGCTTATTTTTATATTTATAATCGGAAACATTGCATTGGATTTAATTTTTTTTTCATAATATTATTATGTACAAAAGTATTTAATTTTAATATTTATTTTACGTCAGAGGTTATAAATAAAATATACAGGTTATGTCACAAATATTTTCCAAACAAAATTTATACAACAAATAGTTTTTATAATTACGTATTTGTAAAAATACTGCAAACAAGTCTTGTACTCTTGTATGTTTAATTTAATAAGATTTACATAGTAAATTGTTTTTGTAAATGTGAATCTTGATCGAAATGTTTATACATTAAAATCGTAGTAATAAATTATCATCAAATCAGAATTTATTAGTGTGGAGTTTGGAAATCTTTCTAGTTTAGATGGTCGTAAAATAAAGTTTATTTATTTTTAGTTTTTGTTGGCATAATAAAATGCTAACCATTATGAAAGTGAAAAAATTTCGAGCTTTTGTATAGGAGATGTATCTGTTCGTAACGCATTGGTTGTTGGGATTAAAAATATTACCAATGTAAAAATTTGGTGGGTGGGTGAGGTCGAAGGCCGAACGACCACACCAATCATGCATTAACTAGTCAAATAATAATCATAATCCACTTAACCAGAAGATCAGCAATGCGACGTTAAGAATAGACTGGTAGGCTAGGAAGCGGAAAACAGGATTCTTTTTTCCTGGTCCTGTTGAATACGCTGCTTTGTTATAAATGTCCAACATTGTTCTCCAAGTTCATTTGACGCAGTTGGGCATAACAGGATCAAGTCTAAAATTCATGAGAAGAAGAGTCCACTTTAAGCTTTCTTCAGAAAAGAAGTAGTGCTTCAGTATGTAAACATAACTTAATAAAATGAAGGGCATATAACATATTTTATTGGCAGGCTAAAGCCATGGTGGTCTTTTGCTTGGTTTTTTTCCTAGTGAAATCAAATTCAGTCACAATTAAAATTCTATACCATTCTATACATATGAAACTACCAGTACAGGGTGGCTCAAATTCTCTTCTACTTATGGGGATATCGGTAACTATAGGAGATATCGAAAAATGGATGGCGCATCCTCGATCTCTTTTTTTGAGAAAAGCTCGATGGCGAAAACCGGAATTCGCTATCTTTTTTTGTTTTCGAGTTATAGCCAAAAAATCGATTATTAGACATTTCGATAAATGTCGATATCTCGGTTGTTTTTGAAGTTGCCAAAAAATATATTTCATCCAAAAGAGTGAAAAGGAATATCGCAAAAAGAAAAATGAGAGTATGTTTTCCTATAAGGCTTACACATGCACATCTCAGAGCTGGCTAATGTTCTAACGTTTATTTTTCTCCTTTATTTTGGCCACCTAATTCTTCAGATGTTCTTCTTCAGGTGCCTTATCTATTCCGGATGTTGGCGATCCTCCTGGCTAAGCCAAGAATACTTTACTAGGGATATGTTAATGGGGTGGTTTCCCTTTGCTTTTCTGATAGTCCACAAATCGATTTTGGACTTTTTAGATCACAACACATCCGACTCGAATCAGGATTAGAACCGCGGTTTCCCGGTCTGTAGTCTATCCGTGTTTGATTTACGCCAGACTGCTGGTCTTCAGATCTGAATCCGACGATTTTCTGAATTGCGCGTATTTTGGAAAACAGGTAGAGAGTTTTGACTGTAGTTGAACCAAATACGTTGAACGTAATAAAATAATTATTAATAGATGATGGTCGAAGAAAGATTGATGCCAATATCCACGGGTTCAAATCCTGTAACATACCATCTATAGTAGAAAGATTTTTCACTCACCAAATGTCTACTTGCTGCCCCAACTAATAATTATTATAAATTGCGTTAATACTTCCTGGTCTAGATTGGACGTTGTAAAAATCGTCGATTCCCGTGGTTTGGAGTCCACGTTAAACTGTAGTTCTATTTGTGTCTGCACGGCAAGGAAAAATTGAAAGCCGTGTAAACACGATAGGAAACCCAGAAAATTATAATAAAAATAATTATTTCTGCTATTTTTATAGCTTTCGGAAATTTAATAATAATAAATATTGATGTGGAAACAAACATAGCATTGCATTATTATCAATCAAGCATCGTATAAATATTTAGTCGTTCAAATGATGTCGCATCTTTGTCTGTCGACCATCCAAAGCCATCCATTCACCAGGATCACCACATCCAGGATCTCCCTTGAGAATCTTTGGAAAGAGTTAAAACTCTTAATCCATCCAGTATTTCAAAATAATAGATTGCGATACGTCATTGTCATAAAATATCCATAAATTAAAAAAACTAATATATTCGCCTAGCTTATGGGTGTGTATATGGCCGCTACCAAATTTGGAATGAAGGAAATTATTAGGGATAGAATTTATGCAATGTAATGTAAGCAAAATGTATTTCAACATCCGAAATCTTGGTGCATTATTGGATGACTAATGATTTTAACGTGCCATTTAATGGGAATATATTGTAATATATTTACAATTTCATGATGTTAATAATAATAATTCCGAGGTTATTTACATCGACATTTTAACAATATTCAAATATTACCGTTTTGGAATCTAAATTACCTTGATCTTAATTATAATATGACCAAGCACCAATAGAAAAAGTAAATTCTAGAAGAAGAATCCGATATCATACATCCAATATTTCATAAGTAAAAGTGCATTTATTTTCATTGGTCGTTTGTTTTACTTCTCAGTATTAATTATTATTTGAACTAGTCTTAGAAAAGATCAAATTGAATACTACACTACACCAAGTAGACACATTCAACAGGTGAAAGTCGGTTGGAAGTAGGTAAGTAGGTTGATATCCCCCATAAACTGATTTCACTGCACTTATCTCTGTTTAACACGCTGGTTACCTTACGATAGCGACGAAGGAGTGAAGACGGATGTAGTCACGTGCTTAATTTCTAACTGTATACCCCACTTTTAAAATTGACGATTTTGCCACTGTAAGGTAGTTCCACTCTGATATGTTAGCTTTAAACTCTTTTGCACCACTCTATTTTATATTATATTTATTCATCCCCTCTTGAATTTTCGGGGTACCCCCAAGGACACAAGTGTTAAGAAGTGGTTTGTTTTGATTTTTGTTTTGAATTTGGCCATAAGTGACCTTGATTTTGAAAATGTGATTTTTAAGTTGTGTTGGTGTTACTTAAAGTGCAATAATTTGTGATTTTTTATTTTATTTATTATTCAAGTTTATTATTCCTTAAAGGTTCGTTTATTTTTATTTTCTATTTCCTTATTCTAATACAATTTATGAAATATTTACGGCTTATATTTCTTATTAGCTTCCATAATTAAATTTTAATGATTCACCATACTACATTAACAACAATAAATTATTTATAATTTAATTCGTGTTTTGTAAATCATTAGCCGTAAATTTCAATTGTGAGTAACTGTACTTTTCATAATTATTTTATTGTCTCACTCACATCCAATTTTTTTATGATTTATAACGTTTTCCACTATAACTTTTTTTGGTAACATCATTTTTTTTTAAGCCTATTAAATTTTTAATATGAATTCCACGGTTATTAAACCTATGAAATATTTTTATCAGGCAACTCTTAAATGAAAAGAAAGATGACTAAAAGCCAGTTGCACTAACGTCATTTAACGATTAACAAATATTTAAATTAAATAACAGATTTTAAATTGTCATTTAATTTTTAATCAAAAACTGAATTCCAATAACCTGATTTCAATCCAATTGAAAGATTTTTAAATGGCGTTGTTGCAATCTACCCCTAAAGATACATTTCCTAGGAAGCTACATTGTATACAGGAAATGCACCTTTAGTAAGAAAATCAGACTTGCATTATTCATCTTCTAAAAATTATGAGTCAATTTTTGAAGCAAAAGCCTTTTTTGTAGAATACTTTCTATATTAAATTATTTTATTTATAGATCTCAATATGAATTTTACTCCATTTACGGGAGTGGGAGTACCTTTATCAGCAGCTATGCCTGTAGCAACTCAATTTGCCGGAGGAAAATTGACTCAAAGTGTTACTACTGCAAATGGTCAAGTTGTTGGGGTGCTCCAAGGGGGAGAAAACGGCGTACATTATATTCGGCCATTGGATCCATCTGCTTTTGCTGGAAGTTCATCATCCCATGCAAATGGACAACAAACTCAAATCATCACATTACCAATTACAATGCCGGGTGCAAAACCAGGTGATCCTCAACAGACTGTTCAGATACAAGTTGTTAATCCTATCCAAGCAGCAGTATCCATGGCACAAACTACTCACACACCTACACAGAAGTACCAAATTTCACAAATTCCTATTCAATCTTTTGGACAAGGTGCTACTGTTTTAACAGTTTCATATAACCCCAATCAAGAAGGCATTCAAATAGTAAGTTGTCCATTATTTTGCAACTTTTTGTGATTATGAATGCAGCAGTTATGAAATCAATGTGGTGCATATTTACATACAGTAAAAGTTTTCTTCTTTTAGGTGGATGGTCAAAATGGTATTCCCGAAGGCATGCAAGTGGTGGCGGCTCTACAGCCACAAGATATTCAACTCATTCAACAACATACAAATGAAAGTGAAGACAAAGGTGATAAAGATGTAATAGGAACCCCTATTACGTTAGTGAAACACGAGATCAATAAAGACGATAATGGCTCTGACGTAGGCACATCTGTGACAACAAATTACATACAAAATCCAGTGGTACAAGAATATATTCAAAGAATGCACAACTCTGCCTTACCTTTAAGTTTACAACAATTTTTAAAATTTAATTCTGATAACAGTTTTATTAAACAAGAAATGATCACAGAGGACGGAGTTGTAGAAACCGTAGTTGAGACGCAAGATCAATCTGGAGAAAACGGCTTAATGATAAGTCATTATGAAGGTCAAATGGAAAACGAAGAGAGTATTGATGATTCAGATAAAGGAAAGAAGAAAAAGAAATACAAAAAGAAGCCGCCAAAACCGAAAAAACCCAAACCTGGTCAAGTTCACATAGCAACAGCTTTGGACGGTACCGTACTGTTTTGTTGTCCCGAATGCCATATGGCATATCCAGAAAAGGAATTATTAGAACAACATCTGGTTGGACACAAAATTGAAAGACGTTTCATATGTGATATATGTGGTGCTGGTTTGAAACGTAAGGAACACTTAGAGAGACATAAATTGGGGCACAATCCTGAAAGACCGTTTGTATGTTCTGTGTGTATGAAGGGTTTTAAGCGTAAGGAGCACTTAAATTTGCATTTTGTAATTCATTCGGGTGAAAAAACTGAAATTTGTGGGGAGTGCGGTAAAGGATTTTATAGGAAGGATCATCTGCGAAAACATACAAGGTCTCATATTACCAAACGGGCAAAAGAACTACAGCAACAGACTCAGACACTCATTACTAAAGATGTCACTACACAAGTTACTATTCAGGTGAATATTAAATAAGCGATGAATGAAATTTTCTCAGGTGCTAATTGATTTTTTGTTTATTTAGGTACCATCATCACAACTTCAAATTCCGGTTCAAATACAAGTTCCCCAACATCAGATACAATTAAACTCGGTGAACGATGATGATAGTAATCCTGTTAGCACCGTTGTACTGCCTCAAGACACTCCAAATATGACAATATTACCCCAAGATGGAATAATAATAGAAACAAATCAGGATGGTTTGAGACATTAAGTGCTGTTAAAATTGATTTTTTGTTGGAGCAGTTGCATGATTCGGTTTCGGTAATACTTACTAGTAAATATTTATGTACATTTTGTTTAAATGGAAACAAAAACAGATTTTTTAATATATAAATATTTAATATTAATAGTATATATTATAAATAGTTGTTGCAATACCAATCTGTGAAGCTTAAGTCATCACATGAACAAATTTTTGATGTTTAATTTGTTTATACGTAGAAATAAACGACACTATATTTATATACCTACCTTAAAACATTTTAATATTCTAAATGGTACACTTAGTGTATGCAAAACTTAATATTTGTACCAATAATTTTTAGCATATTGGTTTTGGGTTTTTACATAACTTTTGTATAAAGACGAGCGTTGAGAGCATAAATTATTGTACAGGATTGTTAGATTTTATTTGAAACCTTGACTGAAATTTTACATAGTTTAATATTATCAACAAATTTTGTCAATTCATTAGTTTAACATAATATTTGTTAATTGTGCTATTATTTTGCTGCCAAGCTAAAATGTTTTCAAATAATACCTATTATTAGAAATTTAATCTGATTGTATCCATACATAAACTGATTTAATTTGTTAGAACAATTATTTTTTGGTTCGAGTTAATTCTTATTTGAAATACTTCTAAAAGTTAATATTAAATTAAAATTAATAAGCTAAGCAAACTCAGTAAAATTCAAATTATTTATAAGCTTTCTTAACATAATTTGAGTTTTTATGTTTGTTTAACTTTTAATTTAATGTTAGTTTTTATTTGTGATAAATAAATTATGTGTTATTTCTGAACGATTTCATTTAAAGCAAAAGTGTAGGAAGATTTAGTTTAATTTACATTTTACAAATAAATATATTTACTTATTAACATGTATTATTAATATAATGTGTTTAGTTTATTAATCACAGTTGAGATGTAGTTGGTGAATATTTTATTGTAAATACGTTTAGGTATTTATTTATTAATAGGACCAATTTCTCTAATAATGTGATGAAATGACTACATTATTTCTTTTAAATTGATCACAAATTTAGAATTATTTGTGTAGATAATGCAGTTTTTGTTTCTTTCGCAGACCCTTCAGTTTTGTTTAAATTAAGAATCATTTTATGGGAATGTTCAAATATTTTATACGTAACGATTGTAACTACATAAATTGTATTTTTTCATATAAGTTTGTTGTCTTCAATAGCAAGTACCTATAGATTGTATTATGTTTATTTAAATTATACTATTTTTAAAGTATCTTGACTTTTTATTTTCTGTTGCATTCACTTTATGAACATTTTTTACTTTTATTCATAATTTTTGTACCAGTTAATTTACTACAAATTTACATTCCTTATCTGTATGTCACTGAGTTTTACAACCGAATTTCATATTTAGTACTTTTCTATAGAAACATAGAACTGATTAGATTTTAATTGAAATCGGTTCATGGAAACTTGAAAGTGGCAGTGACGCGCAAGGAATGGATTGACGAGATTCCACTATTTTCTTCAAAATAGTTTTTTTGCATTTTAAGGGTGATGTGTACACTGCAGACGGCGTACGTTGACGCCAAATCATAGGGTCAGCCAAAAACAAACTATTTTGTTAATGTATGGTTAAGGCTGCACACCACATCCAATACAGTTACATCCCGTTTTTGGTGGCTCATTTAATTTATAATATGTGTTAATAAGTCTTACAGTCTGCAAGTACAATTTTCTGTTTAAATTATTTTTGCTAATTTTTCAATTAACATTGGACCTTAATTGTTGATTGTTTTTTTGTCAAGATTTTTGAAACTTATAGATAATGAAGTCCGCTTTTTCAACAATATTTTAATTCATAACAGAACAAATAAAAAAAATGTTTAAATGCTTCAGCAAGTCGCAAAGTCCACTATACCAAAGTTCTGATTTCAAAATCCACTTGAAAGGAACAATGCCTTTATTCTTGTTGCGAATTCAATTTATACAATTTTGATTGATTGCTGCGCTAAATAACAAGAAAAATCAAGGATATTTTTCATCAAAATTGAAAAAGGTGTACTTTTGGAGCGATTTTTTGAAATGTTACTTTCAAACCTGTTGGTGCAACAAAACGATTGTTTGTTTCTTATCCATTATTAAAACGTTGAACATATTTTAAAAGTTATTTATAACAATTAATTTTCTAACTTTGTTTTAAAATTAAAGTAAAGATTGTACATTGCATAAAGTTGAATTTCCCGCCGCAATTCAAATTAAGGGTAGTTCAAATTATTCACCCCTTCTTATGTACATAAATATGGCGAACACTGCTGATTCTGTCAGCGTTTGATTTATTTTATAAAAACAACAAAAATTTAATGCAATATTTCTTAAAATGGTGAGAACTGTAATTATCTAGAAAGTTTTTAAAATATTGTAATTAACTCTTCATTTTGCTGTCAATTTTAAAAAGTAGTAATACAATTATTTTGTGATATTTTAATTAAAGGGTTAATAATTATGTTAAAATATCATTAACGCTTTAAGCTGTGCTTATTTTTTGTTTGCAGTAAATAATTTTAAAACACTAATTTTTTCAGGTATAAAAATAATAAACAATGAATTTTTCACCTTTTGGTGGTCACTTTTCTACTTCCATACCTACAATACACCAATTTGCAGCAAAATTTAGTCATGACTCCACAACAAGTTCTATATGTCCGCAAGATAGTGGAACTAATAGGTACACAGCAAATGGTGTTCCATCTTTTACCCAACATCATCCACCACCCCAACAACATCATCTTATTAATACTTCTAAATACCAAAGTGGGAATTACATGAATCAAAATCCAATATATACAAATCAGGCCAATGTACGACAAGATAAAAGACAAGGATATGATCAACAAGAACTTGCACAAGAACTTTATGTTGCAATGTTACAACAAAGTCAACACAACGTTCTTAATCAACATCATCAAAATAAACAACATAATAATGAGAAGGTAATTTTGTAACTTTACCGTTAAGAAATGTTAAAATGTAGTTATGTAAGCAGGTAAAACAAGAAAGGCAACAGGAAGATCAGCGTGTTCAACAATCACAACAGCAGCAGCAGCCGCAGCAGCAACAACAGCAACCACAAAGTAATCATTCCCAAACTCAAACTTCTCAACATCAAACTCAAAATAATCAAAGCAATCAAAATGTTAATAGTTCCACTTCGATTTCATCAACTTGGCAATCGCTAACAGCTCCTGGGTCTACAGTGGCAGACTATTTATCCCATTTGCCCGCATCTACGTTACCTCTTAGTTTGCACCACTTTTTGAAATATTCTGCAGAAACTATGAAAAAAGACAACACTCAGCAGTTAAACCTACAAAATAACGAAGCAAATCTAAATTTACTGCACGTAAACGTAACCAACGTAAACGGCTTGAACGTAAACGGTTTAAATGCTGCGGCGTTAAATACCAACGCGAATATGTTGAGTGCAAACGCTTTAACCACATTAAATACATTGACAACCATAAACACAGCCCAAATTCAAAACTGCACTACAGTCAAAAAGAAAAAGAAGAAAAAACCAGAAAAAGAAAAGAAACCACGGCCAAAACCTGGAGAAATTCGATTAACCACTGCTTTGGATGGTTCAACATTGTATTGTTGTCCAGAGTGTCATATGGCGTATCCAGAAAAGGAATTATTGGAACAACATTTAGTCGGCCATACCTTGGAAAGACGTTTTGTATGTGATATTTGTGGAGCAGGATTAAAACGTAAAGATCATTTAACTAGGCACAAACAATCACATAATCCTGAACGACCGTACGTTTGTACTGTTTGTTTAAAAGCATTTAAACGCAAAGAACAATTAACATTACATTTTGTTATCCATTCGGGTGAAAAGCGACATATTTGTACGGAATGTGGTAAGGGGTTTTACAGAAAAGATCATCTACGCAAACACACGAGATCTCACATTGCCCGAAGAGTAAAAGCCGAATTATCTCAACAAAGCAGTACTTCCACTCCAAGTTTGCAGGTTCAAGTTTCTGCCCCGGTACCTGCAACAACTAATAACGGAACATCCCAAGGAATAATGTCCTAAATTCTGAGGTACTTCATTTTTTTTTTATTTACATTTTTTGTAGTAGGTAAACTAAATTTTTATTGCACCGAATTTCATATTTAAAATTGATCTGTTCAGTATTAAACATGATAATGAGAAAAAAACGGTAGGGGAGTTGCATGCATCAGATTCCTAGTTTTGGTATTTTTAAATCTGTAGCGCATCCTTTCGTGGCACCTACCAAATTATTTAAAAAAATACCAATCAGTATTAAATATGGCTTTGAATATCATTAACTCTTGAATTAGGTAAGAAAATATTTGAAAAACCAAAAATGGATTTACAAAATGTCAATTTTGTACTATATTAGATTAACTCCTGGTTACTAAATTTGGTTAGTGCTTTTGAACTTACCTAATCTAAGAATATTGATAGACCACAATAATTGAAGAATTGAAATAAAAAATAGAGCTACCGTTGGGTGCGATGCTACTAACTCAGTGCGCGCTCCTACCTACAAAGTTTTTTATTTCAGGTGTTAGTTTATCTATTTTATAGTTATATCTTCCAAATTCTTAAACCACGGAATACTTCGATTTGTATAATATTTTTATTATATTTATAAGGAGGCTTACATGCCAATATTTCCTACTGCATTTATTCGAATTATCTAATTTACCTATTGTAATTAAATATTTTTAATAAAAAATTAGAAAGTTGTGGCAATAAAATTAATAAATAAGAAAAGAGTTGTTAAATTTAAAGATTACAAATCATATTGTTTATTTTATTAAGAATTATTCTTATTTTTAGAATATTTTTGTTATTTTTCTTTGTTTTGTTATTGAAAATTATTTTCTAAAAATTTAAATTACGCGTTTACTAATTTTACATAATATTTAAAATTTAATAAAGTTGGTTTTATTATTTAGTAAATTTTATTATTTTTTATATAAAAGAAATGAAATATATAAATATTATATATAACTGTATGTAAAAAGTTAGTTTGTTACTTTGTACCAGTTAGTTGTAGAATATAGTTTGTAGAAAACCAAAGTACCTATCTTATCTATACTATATTCGTATATTATAAAAAATTATGTGCGTTCCATATTGAAAAAGTATCGGGCGAGTCATCAAATAATATTTAAATAATTCAATAATATCAAAACTAAATTTTTTTTCCAAAAATTTTATTTAATTAAAATGTAAAAATTGCTATAATTAGTTGATATTTAGAAAAGCAAAAATGTATGACTCGCCCTGTATTTAATAGATATTATAATTAAAAATCGCTAACATTTGCTAATACTTTTAAAATTTTGCGAACCAACATTTAGTTGAAATGTAGCAACACCTAAGTTTTTGAAATTAGTCTTCCAGTATTAGAATGATACAAATTTAAGTTTTAAAATTTCTTAGTACCTAATTTAATTACTCTTTCAAAATTTGTAAAATATGCTAGAAAAAGATATAAGAAATCTTGATTACAAGTTAGTAGAATGGAGGCTGTGCGCGCATACAATTTGAGTTTGCTTTGAATTTTAAAAATTTAATCACCTACAAATTTAAATTGTACTTTTTTGTACTTACTATATTAGAAGTATATAAAAATAAATAAATTAAAGGTACATTGCGATTTAATAAGAGGGTGAGGTATTACATAATTACAGTCTTGTAAAGTATTTGAGTAATTTTATTCAAATACTTTTGTAGTTTGAATAATTTTTTAAATACTTTTATATGTATTACCTATAAGTATTTGAGTACCTAGTAATTTAAATACTTTTGAAAGTATTCTTTGCAAGACTGCATAATAAAATAAATAGTACAAAATATAAATGTCACATAATAATATAATTTAGTAGTCATGTTACGTTAAAAAATTATCATTACTACTAGCAAATCGATAGATATGGGTACCCATGGAGAAGGCTTTCACTATAGCTAAAAAATGTTTCGGAAAAATAAACGCAAAAGCACGTTAAAATCAGAAAACGTTAGATCACCCCATTAAAATTAAAGCATTTCTATGGGCGCCCATGTTAAGTGTAGAATAATTGACTTTTAAGAAAAATGTGGTCAAAAGATAATTATAATCATAAAAACATTGTATTTTTCTTTGTTACATTTTTCTTAATCAATTTTGCTTGTAGTCGAGAGCTTCCCTTATATTGAACGCTTTATGTATAAATAACACATGTAATACAGCACAAACTTGATAAATAATTGTGTAATATTTCTGAATAAAAACATTTCCTTGCTCTAATTGTTTGATGGTCGATTATAAAAATCGAAAGTTTGATATTTGAGACCATAGGAAGAGCTAACTGTGGCCAAAGTATTATGCCAAACTAATATGTCACTGATGAGATCTAATAAAATTGAAATTGTGATTTTCAAAAATCTCCCCTCTTGGTAAGGGGGGCACTCCTCAGTTACTATTAGCCGAGGGCTCCCGAAGGAGCCAGTCCGGGCCTGGGTCCACGATAAACCAATCCTGACTTTTTGATGAGTGGAATCGGCCAGTTAGTCAACCAGCGAGTGAATTTCTCTTATTCATGAATGTCTCATAATTTTGCATACCAAAATGATTAGTACCAGTTCGCCCATGATTTAAGCATTCCACGATCTTATGATTGCATCCTATTTCTTCAATTATTTCATTTCATTTTACTTGTTAGGCCAAAAGCAGAACCAACTTGATTTGATCTTGAGACGATCAATCGAAGACCTCGAGGTGGCGACTCCAAGAAACAAGGTAAAGTCTCCGCGGACTGAAAACAATATGACGACGACTATATTCAGCTCAGTAGGTATGAATTTTGAGTAGGTACAAAAAACTAGCAAGTTCAATTCCATGTAGATGTGCCCTGATTCGCCACACAGAAAACATCGCACTTTGTTCGTTTGTCCGCGGTCAACATACGCGGTTTTCTCTTGTTCTGTTACACCATCACTCACTCTAACACTACGTTGCGTACTTCTTAGGGAAATTTCCCTAAAAGCGTCGAGTAGAGATGCTGTACTCGTGAATCGCTGAATTCTAGCTTGATTTTGTAGAATCAAATCTGGAATGCCGTCGATTACGCAGCTGACTACTTCGTCATCATCGATTTTAATCCTATTGGCTAGGATAATCTTATCATGTAAGTAATCGCTGAAATTTTCGGAGTGTTTCCATGTCCGCGCTTCGAATTTCCGCCTGAGCGTCAGTTTGCAAGGGCGTCCGTCAAACATGGAACTCATGGTTCTCAATAATGCCTCGATTGGCATCTCCAAATATTCGGGCTTGGAGTTGAACCATTCCCGCGCTTTTCCTTTTAATCGCGAACCGATTAAGATTCGGGTCAGTCCCTCGTTTAAATTATATGTTGTTTGGAGGAGTTTAACCTGCTTCTCCCAGGTGATATAGTTCTCTCCACTTCCATCAAAGTACGACAAAACTTCAGCTAGCGCGGTTATATTGGCTTTAGCCGTAGTTACTTCCGACATCTCTCGATTGTTTGCCACCGTCGCACTTAATGTTTCGAACCGTTCTTTATAATATTCCATCTGGCGGTCTTTAAATTCTTGTACACGGCGACTAAGATCCGCTTCTCGCTCGCTTATAGAACCTTCTGTCCGTCGGCGTCTACTTATAATAATAATAACTTCGAATGTATTTTAGATATTTATTTACACTAATATTATGAACACTTAAAATTAAGAATAAATATACAAGCTTCGTTACAATCGTAATTGGTAAAATCGTTAGTCGTTTATGCTGAACCTCAGCAAATCGTACGCTGGGTCAACACTCTAAAGCAGGGATGAGCAACCTTTTTTTGCAACGGGCTACTTATCAATAAAAAAATGTTGTGCGGGCCGCATGCAGGGCCGTACATAGGGGGGGGGGGCAAAAAATTTTTCCTAAAGGGCAAGTGTCTATAAAATTATTATAAAAAAATAAGTTTTGGTCGATACAATTCATTTTCAAAAGAAATAGTGCTTACTTTTTTATTACAATGATTATACAGCTCCACCAAGCTTAGAAATGACGCGGCAAATATGCCAACTAATTTGATAAAAATTTGAATGAACCAATGAACGTAGAGTTATTTCTCAAGTACATTCTGTTGTAAAAGTTACAAATCATTGCGTGTGTTTACATTTGTCGTGGTTTATTGTGTTATTCGGTTTCGTGTTATTTCTATTTGAGCTTTATTGTCTATAATAAATAAAATAAAAATAAATCTAAAATAAATTTCGTGACTGCAATTTGACAAAATAATTTATGGATTTTAAATATTCGCGCCAAGAAACTTCTTCATTTGAGTGTACATTTTTAATTTTAGCAGCGCCTGACACGCCCCTAAAGTCGATTCTAACGTTGGTGGAGCTGTATCTATGGAAAATATATTATCAATTTAAAAAATTTTCAACCTAATAGTCTTTGGCGGGCCGCACGAAAAGATGTGGCGGGCCGCGGGTTGCTCACCCCTGCTCTAAAGACTGTCATCTCGTTCTTCTGCTAGCATCCCCCAAGATGCCAACAACCCCACTTACTTATTATTTCACCAATAAGTGACCTAATATTAAAGAAGTTGTTATCTTCGTCTTTCCCACATAATTTGTAAAAATATTTGAAACAAAAAAGTTTATGTTTGGGGACATAGCCGTAAGTTCAACGTGAATTCTTCGTCACGGGAGATCCGTCTTCTCTGGATCGCAGGTTGGTATGAGAACATTATTTTAAAAAATACCCAAATATTTTAATAGGACCGGCCTCTGTCAGCTCAAGGGTATCTGATTACATTCATTTACTCTTGGAGGAACGATTACTTCATTTACGCCTCCGGCGTTAAGACCAAAGAAAAATAGGTTGATAGATTCCACTGAAAAGTTGGCCTACGATAATGCGTAAGGGTGAAAAGCATCCCAAGGCCGTATATAGGAGATTGGGTTGTTGACCAAGGTTGAGGGTCCACTTCCCATGCCATAGCGAAAATTTTTTTGACTCCCCCCCACCATGATCAATGTCTAGCTACGGCCCTAAAGCATCCCATTGGTTTTTCTTCATGACGATACCAATTTCAACCAATTAAAATGGCCAACTGCCCCGAAGTGTATTTACAAGGAGGGGGCCAGTTGATAATTTTTAGAAAACTGGGAAATCAGTTCGCGTTTGGTTGTCAGTTTGATTAGTCTCTGTGTTATCTGAAATAGGATAACCACGCCGATTTTGGCGAATCTGAGTAAGCTTTTTTAAATGAGTGTTTAAACTAACTTTATGATGTGTCATGGTTTTGGGTTATCTGCTGTCCAATAGTAGAGTGGCCTTTTATGTTGGCCAAAGACGCAAGCGGTGTTACCATATTATCATCATTTTATGGACTCTTAACACGCAGCGTGTAATGTCATTTATGTGGTGTTAGTTGAACAGTGAGAGGTCACCGTTGACCGTTGAGCTCGTTTTGCTCAATGGTGTAGTTAAACCTTTTATGTGGTGTTAACCCAATATCGAACAGTCGTGTAGGGTGTAGGCCCATTGATGAACGCGTAAACTACAGATGAATCAGTATGAAAGGTTGGGCAATATGTTGACTAGAATCCCAGCAACTTTAGAGTTAGTCGGACTTGTTACGCCAAAATTCAATATACGTCTTTGATGCGTTGCAATTTCCAAGTCATCATCGTTGTACTTGAAGGAAGTATATAATATTATGTAACTGAAATCCATAGAAGACAGGATAATCGAACCACAGGGTATGTTTTGCGAGGATTTATTATCTACGCTGCTGGTGGCCCTCTGAAAACATCTGTAATGTAAGTAGTTTTTGAGTTTGCTCCCCACAATCCTTTTTTTTTTGTGTTTTGGTTTTTCATAGAAGAGCTCTTGATGAATCAAGTTGACTATAATTTCTGGTGTGAAAGCCGTGAAAATCTTTATCTTTCTGGGGTTGTACCAACGTCGGTTAAACCTCGTGCAACTTTGAACTCGGTTTAACAACGGTTCAACCAATCAACATGGCTAAATACGGGGTTTTAACCATATTCATTGGTTGAATTGAGTTCAAAGTTGAACGAGGTTTAACCGACGTTGGTACAACCCACCCTTAACGTCTACGACTTGAGTCGGCCCTGCATTTTGATAATAGTACTATCAATCAGCTAATCAGCATAATATGTATTATTATAATTTGAATTACTGTTTTGTAATTTAGGAAGTGTGTACTTTATCTGATAAATTGCTGACATTACTTTTTCAATAATCCTCGAGATAATTATCTATTCTTTTAAATTAATACTTTGTTATTATCTTAATTTGTTTGTAAAAATTGTTATCTAATATAATTAATAAATTACTTTAGCGTTAGTTGAACTTTAGACCATCATTAAAATGAATACTTAGCATTTATTTAAAAGATTACGTTAATGAAATTTATATAATTGTTCTAGCCAGTCAAATTTGAATATTCGGTTTGGTAATTCCACCTGGGTGTTGGGTACCAATATAACAGTGAAGTAAGCAGTTTAGTATAAATTAAACGATAAATAACGGTTTTATCATTATTTAACTAATTTAATATTTGGAAAGCTAATAACGGGTAAGTCAAGATTCTAACCTTACTTTTTAATATAATTCATGTGCGTATTCCCACAGGTGGTTTTTTATTGTTTTACATAATTATTATTATTATTATACAATGGCATCGTTTGAAGAAAAATTACGAAAATTTGCCGTGGATATATTTCAAATTCAAGGTGTGAAATTTGGAAATTTCACTCTAAAATTGGGTATACAATCTCCAATTTATTTTGATTTACGTGTCATCGTCAGCCATCCAAAATTAATGGTAAGTTTAATTTTATATTAATAATAATTTATTGTAATTCAATTAGAACAATTTATTGTAATTTAATATTATTGCCTGCTTTTTATTCTAAAATTTTGTTAGATTGTTCGCTTTATAATATACAGGGTACGTTTGAAAATATAAATTTTATTAACTGAATTTCTATCCCTTATTTTTTTTTTTTTTTGCTTTGTACGTAGGGGGAATTCAAACAATAAATTCTAAATTTGAAGATATACAAGATTTTATAATAAAAAAATTAATTGGTCCACTTTTCTCCCCAATTATTTTCAAATTTTCTCATTGAACGAATTAGTTACCGTTGTATGTACCATAGGAAAGTTGAGTTTTTAAGTTACAAATGTCTCCTTTGACGTGCCCCTGAACGATAACAATGAAGCTATTATTCTAATCGTTAACAAAATATATCTGACCTTTTGCGCTATCATTCATTAGAGCAGGGGTGGCGAACCTTTATGTATCAACGTGCCATTTTTTCTAAAGAAATGTTTAATGAGGCCATAGACGTGCCATCAAATAATTAAATATAATATTTAATAGTGTATTTTTTGATCGGTGGCGTGCCCAAAATATTGTGTCGCGTGCCATCAATGGCACGCGTGCCATAGGTTCGCCATCCCTGCATTAGAGAATGAATAAAGCTAGGCAGTTCATACAGTGAAAAATGTACAAAATTACAAATAAAATTGTATAAAAATATAAACACAATTTTGTCATTCCATGTTGGGGTCATTCCATGTGAAATCAACACACTTTTCTTGGTCACCATCTCAGATTTCGATAAAATTTGGTATATCGATAGAGTGTACTGAGACTAGCAAAAATACAAATTTTTATTTAAATATCTCAAACGGTTTCCAAAATATCGCTATGTAAAATTTCCAAAAATTGGCTGCCGGAATGTTTTCTAATTATTATAGCAGCTCTCCTAATTAAGCTACAGAGGTGGGCGTGATGTCATTTTACTCAGTTTTTAATGCCCTTTCCGATGATATATAACACAATATGCCTTTTTGTAAAAATACTTTTCAAAACTCAAAATCAAAATTTTGAATTTGATTTTCTCAAAAAGTAAATCTTCAAAAATTTTTAAAAAATTCCTGAGAATAGTCTGTACTTATGGTAAGTAACTGCCAAAATTTAAAAGTGGGACGGTTATGGCTTCATAGTTAAAATAATTTTTAAGTACAAATGGTTTTGAAAGAACGCTAGACTTTATATTATAGTAAGCGACGAACAGCAGAAATTGTTTTGTCAAAAATGTAATTTACAATATTTTATAACAAATATAAGTTAGTGTTACGGAAATGAGTCTTGCCAAATAATTTGGTGCATTAAATGAGGGGGGGGGCACACCTTGCTGAAGAATCCATTTAGATCCATTTAGAAAATGAATCCATTTAGATCAATTTGAGTTTTGACACATTATTATACAAGTCTTGAAAAACATTAAAAAAATTTTTCAAATCAAAATATTACAAAATGGCGGTGTGGCAACTGAACTCCAAAATTACCTCTTAAAATGCTGTGAAAAATCTCCCAATGGTGTCGTTAGACCTACAACATAAGAAATAAAAAAATTTAATTTAATATATTATGTTTTTCCAGTCCGCATCGACCCAGAATTTTTATATTTTAATATTTTTTTGAGTTTTAAAGGATTAAAGTCGAGAAAAACTTTTTCGACCAAAAATCGTCACTTAAACGGTAATAAAAAATTTTTGAGACAAAAATTTAAAAATTTTGGTAGAAGCAGATTGGAAAAACATATTATATTAAACTAAATTTTTTCATTTCTTATATTTTAGATCTAACGACACCATTGGGAGATTTTCAACCGCATTTTAAAAGGTGTTTTTGGAGTTCAGCTGCCACGCCGCTATTTTGTAATATTTTGATTTGAAAATTTTTTTAAATGTTTTTCAAGACTTGTATAATAATGTGTCAAAACCCAAATTGATCTAAATAATTTCATTTTCTCAGAAAAAATTACCAAAGTAGGACTTTTCAATTTTGCCGGCAAGATGTGCCCCCCCCCCAACCATAAGTACAGACTATTCTCAGGAATTTTTTAAAATTTTTTGAAGATTTACTTTTTGAGAAAATCAAATTCAAAATTTTGATTTTGAGTTTTGAAAAGTATTTTTACAAACAGGCATATTGTGTTATATATCATCGGAAAGGGCATTAAAAACTGAGTAAAATGACATCACGCCCACCTCTGTAGCTTAATTAGGAGAGCTCCCAAGTAGCATTTTTGACTACCAATTTTCAATTGCTGCAATATTGCTTGCAAATTGCTGCCTATTTTGGCGCAATATGCAAAATTGCTACAGCGGTGCATAAATAGCTTGCAAGTTGCTAGCAAATAGCGCTTAAAAATTGCTGGCAAATTGCGCTTAAAAATTGCTAGCAAACTGCTTGCAAATAGCGCCTAAAAATTGCTAGCAAATTGCGCCAAAAATATTGCTAGCATATTGCTTGCAAATAGCGCCTAAAAATTGCTAGCAAATTGCGCCAAAAATATTGCTAGCAAATTGCTTGCAAATAGCGCCTAAAAATTTGCTAGCATATTGCGCCTAAATATTGCTAGCAAATTGCTTGCAAATAGCGCCTAAAAATTTGCTAGCAAATTGCGCCAAAAATATTGCTAGCAAATTGCTTGCCAATAGCGCCTAAAAATTTGCTAGCATATTGCGCCTAAATATTGCTAGCAAATTGCTTGCAAATAGCGCCTAAAAATTTGCTAGCAAAATGCGCCAAAAATATTGCTAGCAAATTGCTTGCAAATAGCGCCTAAAAATTGCTAGCATATTGCGCCTAAATATTGCTAACAAATTGCTTGCAAATAGCGCCTAAAAATTGCTAGCAAATTGCGCCAAAGATATTGCTAGCAAATTGCTTGCAAATAGCGCCTAAAAATTGCTAGCAAATTGCGTCAAAGATATTGCTAGCAAATTGCTTGCAAATAGCGCCAAAAATATTCCTAGCAAATTGCTTGCAATAGCGCCTAAAAATTGTTATAGTAAATTGCAAGCTGAAATAACATGCAAACAATTCATATTATCATTGTCACGTGTTGTCGGATTGACCATCGGAATATCTGTTTGTATGATTTTCATGTCTTTTATATGTGTCCCTTCTTTTAAACTTTTTGAGAAGACTGATAAAATCGATATTATTTATCAATTTAGCTCTTTTGATTCCCGCATTTTGTATTATATAGTTATCCCACGATCGTGAGTTAGCCATTTTTACGATTTTAGTTGTATTTTGTTTGATTTGTGTATGTAAGAATTCTTTAATTCCATTTACCTATACTAAAGTGTTTTCCTAACATTGATTTATCCAATCAGCCATTTACTAACATGTATTTAAAAAGATTAAGAAGAAATTTAAATTTCCCTCAAAAATCCTTAATTAAAACAGTTTCTATTGCTAAAGCAAGAGTAAATTTAAAATAATAAAGTCTTCATTTTAAACTTAATTTAACGTAAGCCTGCGTGGTCGAATCGATTAAGCGTTTTATATGCGTATACATCCAAGCGGTAGGTCCTAGGTTCGAATCTCACCTCAGCCTTTAGGTAAGAGTATAATTTAATTTAAAAATTATTTAATTGATGTGATTTTTACAGATACTACATTTCCAGCATTATTAATCGTGTAGGAAAAAAAATGTAGGTATATATTAAAAATAGATTAATAAAATTAATTAATAAAATAAAAAGGTAGGTATAATTTTGAGATATTAAATAATAAAATGTTAATAATAATAATAAAATGTTAATTAAAAATAAATTCTAACAAATTAATATCTGAATTAAAAATAAAAATATATTTTTAAATTTAATTAATAATTGTTTATTCGCCCACAAAATTTCTTTTTCATTAAAAAAAAACCAGCAATATTTTGTAAAATTATAAAAGCAATATTGCAAAATATCAGCCAACAATTTTGCAGCAATATTGCAAAATATCAGCCAGATATTTTGCAGCAATATTGCATACCTAAATTGTTTGCAAGTTGCTACCAAATACTTGCTTGCAATTTGCGCGCTGTCAGCAAGCAAAGTTGCTAGCTGCTTGCTCAAAAATAGTGGGGCCAAATTAGCAATTTTGCTGCAATATTGCGGCAATTTTGCAGCAATTTAGTTGGCTGCGGCAGCGCCTATAGCAATTTTTAATTGCAAATTGCTAGCAAATTGCTGCAATTCAGCATCAAAATGCTACTTGGGCTGCTATAATAATTAGAAAATATTCCGGCAGCCAATTTTTGGAAATTTTACATAGCGATATTTTGGAAACCGTTTGAGATATTTAAATAAAAATTTGTATTTTTGCTAGTCTCAGTACACTCTATCGATATACCAAATTTTATCGAAATCTGAGATGATGACCAAGAAAAGTGTGTTGATTTCACATGGAATGACCCGTTGTTCATTCATATCAAACAGTTTACTGCATTTAAGAGCACGTTAAACCAGGGCCGTATATACGGGGAATGTTTTGGGTGTTCAAACACCCGACCATGGAAGAGCGAGAGATTAAAAAAAAAGAGTCTAAAAATTTTTGTGTGTGCAAAAACTTATTTTTTTTTTAGAAAACCCCCCCCATGACCAATGTTACGGCCCTGCGCTAAACGCATGTAAAAATAGAATTATGACGTATTTTAATAATTTTATAATAATTATTTAATATTAAATTGTTATTAACAAGCTCACTTTTTTTCAGAACGATTTAAGCGATTTGATCATTGAATTTTCAAAATCCAAATCTTTGCAATATGAAATTTTATGTGGTGTTCCATATACTGCATTACCAATTGCAACCGTTATGTCGGTAAAAACATTGGTCCCCATGGTGATCAGACGTAAAGAAGCTAAAGGGTATGGAACGAAAAAGTTAATTGAAGGGAATTTCAACGAAGGTTCCACTTGTTTAATTATCGAGGATGTTGTCACCACGGGCAGTAGTATTCTAGAAACGGTACGGGATTTAAAGAATGCTGGATTAAAATGCAAAGATGTCGTGGTTTTATTAAATAGACAACAGGGTGGCGAAGAAATTCTAAAGAGTCATAACATAAACATGCATTCTATATTAAGTATGGAACAACTCCTAATCTATCTTAAAGAAGAAGGTTGTATTAAAGATTCCATTGCCTCTGATGTCCTGAGGTACATTAAAAGTACACAACATAATTCTGAAGTTTTGAAAAACGAGAATACACTTAATCGTTTAAAAATGCCATTCGAAAAGCGTCGAAGTTATTGCCAAAACGCTCTATCAGAAAAATTATTTAAAATCATGTCAGAAAAGAAAACTAACTTATGCTTGGCTGCTGATGTAACCAAGTCACAAGACTTGTTAAATCTCGCTGATTTGTGTGGACCACACATATGTTTATTTAAAACACATGTGGATATTATTGAAGATTTTTCACAAAATTTTATAGTCGAACTCCAAAAATTGGCAAAGAAGCACAATTTTATTTTGTTTGAAGACAGGAAATTTTCAGATATCGGGAAGACAGTTCAATTACAGTACACGAAAGGTGTGTATCAAATTTCATCGTGGGCTGAATTGGTTACAATTCACTCTTTAACTGGGAAGGGAGTATTAGATGGAATTAAAACATGCGGTTCTTCTGATAAAGGTGTTTTTATACTTGCGGAAACTAGTGCGAGTGGAAACCTGATTGACGAGAATTACAAAAAAGGAACTCTAAATATGGCAAGCGATTATTCCGATGTAATTACAGGCGTGGTTTGTCAAAGTCCTTTGTTTTTGGAAAACCCAGGATTGATACAACTGACACCAGGTGTTCAGTTAGTCAATACCGGGGATGACTTAGGCCAACAGTACAATTCGCCCGAAAATGTAATTGTAAAGCAAGGGGCTGATGTTGCAGTTGTGGGAAGAGGTATTACCCAATCTCAGGAGCCTGGTATCGTTGCAGAACAATACAAAACTTTACTGTGGAAAGCGTATCTTCAAAGAATTGCTTAAATTCTTCTTTAGTATTTAATAAAAATAGCAAAAATTTATGTTTTGTAAGTGATAGAAATTTTTTTAAAATAAATGAGTATAAATTAATATTTTGTAGTATATATTTTTTTCTTAAAGGGTAGCGCCTAAAAAAAAAACTCAAAAGATGGCGCTGCTGATTCTCAATTAATTATTTTTACTCGGAACTAAGGCTGGGAATCAAAATCGAATATAATCAACTAATCGAGTATTCGAATATGAACATTTTCTCAACGGCACTATTAAAATTATTCGAATATTCAGATTATTCGAATATTCAAATTACTCGAATACTCGAATAATTATTCGAATATTCAAATTATTCGAATATTCAATTAGTAGAATATTCAATTACTAGAATATTCAGATTAATCGAATATTCAGATTAATATATTACGTAGAGAGCGGATTTATATGCACAACAGACCGACCTTGCAAACCTCCTCATTGCCTAAATTAGTTATCGTTTATTCATATGACTTTTATAAATTATTAAAATTCTGTATTGGTAAAAAGATTCTTAGAAAAGATTAATATTTTAGGGCGCGCCATCTGTTGAAACATGTTTTCGCATCAAAATTTAAAGGCCCCTATTAGGAAAAATTTGTTACCAATAGAAAACGTTTATTAGCGTAAATACATTTTTCTTAACCAATTATTCATTAATATTAAAAATAAATTAATCAAATAAAACTAGTTTGAATAATTTAAATATTCGAATAATCGAATTTATTCAATTTAAATTAATTATCCGAATATTCGAATATTCAAATATCCGAATAATTATTCGAATATTCGAATACTTATCCGAATAATCTAAATATTCGAATAACCAAATATTCGAATAATTTGAATATTGGAATAATTTGAGTATTCGAATAATTTGAATATTCTTGTGATTTTTTGAACGAATATTCGAATACAAAATTGTTAAAAATTCCCAGCCTTACTCGGAACCTCCAGGCTTTAATATTTAAAATATAGCAAATTTGTTGAGATAATACTATTCTATAAACAATATTCTTGGTATTGAGCTTTTTTGGGTTCATAATTTTAATTTATAAAAAAAATTTCGAAATTGCATATCTTTTTGGAATATACTTGTAAATATTCAACATTGGAAGCTGAAACTTCCTTATTACCTAGCTTAGTTATCGTTTATTCATATGACTTATAAATTATTAGAATTTTGTTTCGGTGAAAAGATAACTATAAAAGATTAATATTTTAGGGCACGCCATCTGTCGAAACATGTTTTTGCATCAAAATTTGCAGCGCGATCTTAACTTCTAAAAATTATTATTGACAATTTCTACTTGGTACTAATAAGTATATTTCGTGGGCTTACTGCAAAAACTGACCAAGTCCATATTAGGACCTTAAAGGACTACACTGCATGGTCGGTTTTTAATTCTCTTTTTAGACTTAAATTTTAGTTAAAAATTAAAAAGAAGAATGGGATTAAATTGTTCGGCTTTCGGCCCCTCTGGCAAGATTCTTTTTTTTTTTTAATTTTAACTAAAATTTTAGCCTACAAATGAGAAGTAAAAGCTGACCATGCAGTGCAGTCCTTTAAGGTCCTAATATTGACTTGGTCAGTTTTTGCAGTAAGCCCACGATTTGTTTCTTTTCATGTCGGTTTGGTATTTAATGTTTTAAATTGACCCACATTGAAAAAAATTATTATCAAACTGTAATTTCGAAATTTTTTTTATAAATTAAAATTATGAACCCAAAAAAGCTCAATACCAAGAATATTGTTTATAGAATAGTATTATCTCAAGAAATTTCCTATATTTTAAATATTAAAGCCTGGAGGTTCCGAGTAAAAATAATTAATTGAGAATCAGCAGCGCCATCTTTTGAGTTTTTTTTAGGCGCTGCCTCTTTAACTATTAGACCAGCGTTTTGCAAACTGTGGGGCGCGCCACCATGGTAGAGGGGGGGATACATCAGAATTTTTTTTTAAGTTTTATTTATTTTCATATTACTTTTTATGTACATGATAATTGATAAAACATGACTCTTATTTAAAGGAGGTAAGTAACATTTTCTGAAAAAGTTCGATTTTACTGTATATGAAAGAATTAGGTGCAAGGGTTTTAACAAAACTCTCATAAATATACCGGGTGACCGGCCGATGTGAACATAGGATTTAACATGGGAAATTCATTTTTCTTTAATTCCTGCTTCCCATCAGAATGTGTAAGAATGAAAAAGGTATCAATTGAAAGAGTTTCATTTTCCGCGTCTAGAGACACCCAACACTTGATGTTTTTTTCTTTAATAATGTTAAAAATGTAAAATTAAAATAAGCGATTTTTTAAAAATCAGACTTGCTTTGGATGGTTGAACTGTCAAAACTTACGTTTAAAATTATAGTTTTCAAACAAAAACAATTGCAATGAATTAAACAAGGCATTTAATCAGTGGTGTGATGTACTTTTAAAATAATAACATAACGTAAATACGTTATGTTATTCTATAGTGTTTTTCGCGAAACGGTCTCACGTATCATTTTAACAAGGCGCTATTATTATAACGTAGTGCGAAATATAACGGGTGAAATTTAGGTGCATTTATATTTCGCACTATAACGGTTAGGAAAACCTTTATTATAACGTGAACGTTATAATAATAGCGGTTTGTTAAAATGATACGTGAGACCGTTTCGCGAAAAACACTATAGAATAACATAACATATTTACGTTATGTTATTATTTTAAAAGTACATCACACCACTGAATATCTATTTAAAAGTGCTATTTTGTCATTTTATTTTGAGTTTTTAACAATGATCAAAGAACAAACCATCAAGTGATTAGGTGTGTTTAGACGCGGAAAATAAACCTCTTTAAATTGATACTATTTTCATTCTAATCCGTTATAAATGGGAAGCAGGAATTTAAAAAAAATCAATTTCCTATGTTATTTTCCTATGTTCACATCGGCGGCCGGTCGCCCGGTAAATAAACTGTCTCTACTAATAATTCAAAAGCTAAAATATGTATATGAACTTCATTTACTCGTATAAAATAGGAAAGTTTGAGAACCGCTGTATTAGACACCGATATTTCGATTTTTATGTGATGAAATATGGATCATTTTACGAGATCTGTGAATTTATTTCTATATTGTTATGATCTTCTCGTCAAACGAACTATAACTAAGGCCCTCGAAACTAGTTTTTCGCCGAAGATGGGTTTTTCTCTTCCTCAGAGTCGATGCGTTCGATAAACGAAATAAAAGGGTGTAAATTTGTGATAAGCATAATTTATTATCTGAACGTAAAAATTTTTCATAGACAGTTTGCATCAAATTTTATGAACACAATAATTTGTCTCAAACCACAAGTGTTCTGGTGTAATGGCTCAGACATGCACGTAATATTTAACGTTTTAAATTCTAACACTGTACGTGTAAATCTGTCCATTCATGTAATAAGTGTAATATTATAAAATAGCAAATACAATTTTAATTAATAAACTCACTATTAACAGAAATCATTGTTTTATTTGAGTTCACTAATTTTTAATCAAATTTCATTTACCTTATAAATAATAAACTTCTTTAAGTTTTTGTGCGCCACTGTTTAGTCGATCGTCTACGTCTGCGTTACCAACCAGGGCTGTTCCAGCTATTACAATTGTAATAGATCTATTACTTTTAATGAAAATCTGTTACCCCATTACTAATTGATTAAATCTGTTACTATTTAAAAAAAAATCCTAAGCAAGAATGAAATGCAATTATAAGAATTTTTTCATAATAATAGCTCTATTCGCGGTAACACTCCTGGACACGTTTTATCCTACTGCGTCTGCGGTTTTATACTTTTTATCATCGAATTTGAGCTTTAATGACAATTTTATTATAAATCCGCAGACGCAGTAGGATAAAATTTATCCCGGATTGTTACCGCGAATAGAGCTAATGAATGACGCCAACAAGGTCAGGTCAGAACTTTCAGAATAAAGAATTTGATTGCCATGCGATTCTGTTGTATCATACACAGACACGTTCGTTATCGCTTAGCGCAGACTACGCTACTTCCTGGTTACACCATTACCAGCACAGAATATTTTTTTATTTTTTTTGTTTTACTTTTTAAATCACAGCGACATCTGCTTATTTTTGAAGATATTACTAATTTAGGAAATCTATTACTTTATATTTCTATGAGTTAGTACGCTGTCATTTTTCCTTGGAACAGCCCTGTTACCAACCATCTAGTAAGGAACCATATGCGTTCCAGTGTGTTGCTCCCGTAACCTTGTGCATCCAATTTTGATAAAATCGCCAATCTTCTGTTCAATCCTCTCAGCAATTGTTAATTGAACAACTGCTACTTGAAACAGCGTTTCCGGTAAGTAACTTATCCGTAATCAATCGTAATTTTTCACTAAACGTGGAAGTAACCTCCAAATTTCACATGTGCTTACAATTTTAATCATCAACTTTCTGTTGTAGGTATCCAATTTACTAATACCTCAACTCGTCAGAAATACACAACCGTTCACTAATTATAAGTCGTAATTAGGAATTACGTGATGACTCGACTTCCGCAAAAAAAATTCACTTCTTAGTGAAACCGCGAAATTACACTTCTCTGACCCTCGGATCAAAAAGAAGTCTTAGGAGTTCTTCCTTCTTTGAGAACCACCAAAGAACTCTACTCCGCTTGAGTTTCACTAAGAGACTGGCTTCATTCCGGCTTGTTGGCCGTTCTGTCCCTCTCCTAGTTTTCAAAATTTGGATTCTGTGGTGGGGTTTGACATTTTTGATCACTAATATCACACTTATTTATAGGTAACATGGTGTTTATAATTGTTTGTTCACTAAATTATTATTTCACAAGAAACTGTTGTCATTTCAAAAGTTTAATAACGTTCACAGAGTGTTGCAAAATATTTGTTTCACATAAATCATTTTAAATCTGTATGGTTTTTTGTGTAATTTGTTACATCCAGTGGTTTATCATTAATTTGATGCAAAAGTCTATTTTTATCAGTCAAATTAACTGATTATTGAATTTAATTAAAGAATTTTCAATTTATCACCTTAATAATTCATTTAGATTACTTAAATATTGAAATATCACAACAATATATTATTCTGTTCTTATCTTTGATTATTTAATATTATAAATACTGTACCTATTCTAAATATTTTATTTGCATTACATAAAATAAAGCATCTTCTGTGAATGTAACAACCATTGCTACTTTTATTATTATTTAGTCTAGGAGCGGACTAATCAGCTTTTGGCAATATACTTTTCAATAATTTATTGAATTTGAATCACCTGAGTCACAAAAAAACATGAAATACATCCAAACGATGCAAATTCCGTAACTGGGAGGAATCTAACTGTAGCTAGCCTGTTCACCGTAACACACGTGAACCATCGGGGAAAGTAGTACAAGTTATGAGTATATACTTCACATTTTTACTTTATTTCGGGGAAGGGGATTTATTCAAACAATTACAAGAACAATTTAAAATTAGGGTTCCATTAAACTTTATTGAGTTAGTTTTATATTGCTATGCTATTTACATCGACTTGGTTTAAATATTTTATTTACTTATACCTTATGAGTAGAACAATAACCACTTATAAATTATAGTTACAATTAAATGTATAAAAATTCTTTAAAAAATTTACAATATAATACTTGACTTGATATTAACTATGGAGACCACGGGCAAGTTTGGCCCAATAATAAAATTTGCTTAAGTTTTATTATCACTACTTGTACATGTAATGTATTTTATGAATTACGTTTAAAAGTTATTTGACACACAGGACATGAAGTTTACAATACTAAATTGAGGTAATTTTCTTATTCTAAAGTTAAGGAAAGCATTCCCCTCTTAATCTTCTTATAAACATAGGTTCAGAATCTTCATCCTTGAAAATTGAAAAAGTTACAAATCAATAATCCTTACTTTATTTTCTCTTTCATATAATATTACAGTAGGTGGCGTATCCGTAATATAGATCTCGTGACATTTCATCCACCAAGCTCACCTGATTGGACATTGCATTTCTCCAAATCGATCACGACGGAACACCGTGATCACGTGATGTCCAATCGTATAAGCTTGATAGGTATGCAATAGGTTTTCTTTTACTGTATTCTTAAGTGAAACTTACTATCAATAATGATTCAAAACTAACATAATCATAATAGGGGCCTAAATGAAGATCAATAATTTTTAAATTTTCGGAGAAATAGAGTTAATTTTACTCTGAATTGAAAGTAATTGGTTTAAAGGGCTTAAAATACCTGAAAATAAGTTGGTGTTTCCATTTCCACTGTTCTGACGGATGCACCTTCTTTGCAAGTTAGCCAATATGTATCCATTAAACCTTTACCCTAAAAATTTGTAAGTTATGAAAATTTCAATTAAATTAACTTCAATTCCGCTAACCTTGACATCCACCAAACCTCTGTGTTCTGTTTTATACCCACCAATTATATCTAACGCTTTCTTCATATCTGAACTAATATGGATTTTTAAGGCTGAAACAAAAGGAAAGTCAGTTTTTGAAATAATATTTGAATTTAATATTTTACCCTCTCCTGTTGATTCCATCCTAGATGCTGTATTAACTGTATCGCCAAATAAGCAATATCGTGGCATTTTTGATCCAACAATTCCTGCTACTACTGGTCCAGTGTGAGCTCCTGATCTCATATGCAGTCTTTCTGATTTTCGATGAGGTATTCTAAATTGGGTTGATCCAGATAATAAATCTAAAGCCATACTTGCAATTTCTGATACATGCTTGTCACCTAAAACTCGTTATAACTTACAACCAACTAATATAATAAATATTAAAAGTAGAATTCAGTTCAAATACCATTTTTGACGGGCAATCCTGAAGCAACCATATACGAATCTCCTATAGTTTCGATTTTATACACATCATAACATTCAATTCGTGCATCGAACAGTTTGTAAATTTTATTTAGAAATGTCACAACCTTCGTTTATATAAAATATTAAATTGTTTAAACAGATTTTTATATAAATATTTGTGTTACCTCAAGAGGTGTACTAACTGCAGCTATTTCTGTAAAACCAACAATATCGCTGAAGTAAATCGTCACACTGGAATAGAATTCTGCAGGTACCTAAAATGTGATATGTTATAAAAAAATTTTTCCCCCAAATTTGGGAATAAAATGCGCTTTTTACGGAGTGAAGTGCCATTTTTATTTGGTTTCTTTCGAGCAACATCCACACCATGAAAGTTGAAGAAAAGTAGAAGACTCCCCATAGGCATCATACGAAAAAAAATTTCTATTGCCTTCGCCGAATCTCAAAAATGGCACTTTTTCTCTTGTTCTTTGAGTTTAAAATTAAAAGCTAACCTGCTTAGTTTGCTTTAATTGTGTGGCAACACTTGGTGGTAGCATTTGCAACAATAAGGAATCGCTCTTCTTTTTCTCCTTCTTAAGCTCTTTGGCTTTCATTGCTAAATTGGCTGCATATAACTGAAAAACAGATCGAAAAATGTATTACTTTATTTGTTTAACGAACTAATGAAATCGAAATTTTAAAAATACCATTGAAATATGTTTCATGCTTGTTGACATCTTCAACTGGTGAAACAATAAAGTTTATTTCATTGATGAACACCAGGGCTTGCACATGCAATCATTATGTCAAATATGAATCACTAGCAATGCTTACGTGTTGATGTAGGAAATTATTTTTCAATTAATCAATAGCTTCGCCATGGAAAAATTCAATTTGATTTTGAAAACCGTAAAAAATTCATTCAATGAAATATTTGTCAATTAGCCAGACTTAATATTATGTAAATTTAGAACCAATTCTTAAATGCACAGTGCGTCGATACTCACTGAAGGACCAAGCTAGGAAATTCTGTGAAATCCGTGATTCAAACTCAGAATTTCCGCTCTGTAGCTCACCCAGCGGTCACTTCTGTGGTTAAAGCCATCTTTATTGTATGAACTGATTTTCAAAAATTTTTCTGTCAGGGATGTCTAGAAAAATTCTTAGATTCTAAGAATTGGTTCCTATACTTAATACTACATAGATAGGTATGAGTTAAAAAGAGTAAAAATAAATTTGGATAAGTGTAAATAAGAATTAAATGTTGCAATCTTTTATACAGCCTTATTTAATTCAAATAAACATGCAATAAGCAATACGTTTACTTTTATATAACCTGTATTGTGGCAACTGCATTCCGAACCAACCAAATAATAATGGGTGATACAGCCAAAACAACAATTAAAATTGCAATTCCGACCGCTTCTTGGTTAGCAGCATAATGTAGATCTTCACTTACGTATGTTCTACAAAAAAACTAAACTTTACTAAATAATACAAATTAAAATGATAAAATTAAATGTAACACGTTAATTTTAATATTTCAAGCTCAGTCGGAGATTTATTTGCAAGGAGACTGTTAATTTTTATTTTTGAAACGATGAAATAGGTGTTTGTTGAAAATAAGTAACGAGCAAACCAGCATGAAAAAAATTGATTCTAAATTTTCCAAGATAATGGTCATTTCATTAATAATAAGCATTGAACACTACATTCATCAGAAAGTTTTACAGTTAAAACCTGAAAGTTCAAATAATATTTAAATTGGTCTTATTGTGTTCAAGTTAACTCAACAGGACCTTAATTTATTAATAGTAGTAATAGTATTATGATCCCAACTTACTTTATTACATTTCTCAATTCCTTTTGTAATTTTCTTAACTCATTTATGTATGATGCCACGGAATCGAAGTAGTCGATAGCTTCTGCAATACTTGGAGATCTCTTCACGTTTTGTACGATAATATCACATCTAAAAATTATAATTTTGATATTTTGTTTACAATAACTACCGAAATTGAATTACTTGTCCTTTATTGAACCATAATTTTTCATTGCGTTCGTCAGTTTTTTGTAAACGTTTTTCAAATATGGTACGTAATTTAAGGAACCATTCAAAAGATCTTTTGCAATTGCATCATGCCGTACGTAATTTATGTAATTACTGCCACGTAACATACCTCGTCCAAAATAATTAACTCCATAAACACTTGATATTTCTGTGCTCTCAATACTGCGCAGTAAACTTTTGAATGCCAGTAAATATCTAAAATAGCAGAAATATAATCAGTATTTACTAACCTTTAATTTTGTGATCTTTTACTTACCTCCAAACTCCACTGTTGTCAGTTTCTTTAATTTGATTAGTAAGATGTTCTAACATGGCAGCATTAACGTGTGTGTACCATTCCAAAATTTGAATCATATTGCTCTCTTCTGAACTTATTTTTTGTCTGCAAGAAGCTCTTTATTATGTGTAAAGGCCGCGTGACACTTGTACTAATTTGGTAACAAATTTTGTCACGTGTTAAGAAAACAAATTTGGCAACAATACAAGAGTAATAATGGCTATAAGGGTCGGTTTTACCACCTCTAGTTAAGTGGTAGATAATGCTTAAGAGCAATGTCCAGTGCTACCCCCCTATACAGTGTGAATATTTGTGTTTTATGTCATTTATTTCCAGGACGTTACAAAAATTTAAATAATTGCTAGCATTGCAAAATCTTTCAACTTTTTTTTATGTAAAAACCCTAAAAGAAATTGATTTACTTATTTGAACATCGCGTAATTCGAAAACTACGGTTGGAAGGGGGGGGGGAGATTCCGATGTTCTAATTTTCGAATAATATATGGTTTTCCAATAAATAAATCAACTTCCTTTAGCGTGTTTATATAAAAAAGAGTTGAAAGATTTTGTAATGCTACAGCAATTATTTAAATTTTTGTAACATCCTGGAAATAAATGACAGAAAACACAAATATTTACACTGTATAGGGGGTTAGCACTGGACATTGCTCTTAACTAATAGTTGAAAGATCTACCCATTGCATTGATTGGTTTACTCCTTTTATAACTATAATAATTATTATTATTAGTATAAAGGCCATACTTATTGGCACGAGCACAAATTGTTTTAAAAATTTAAACTATTTTTTTGCTTTTGGTACACGTGAAAAAATTTGTTAACTAATTTATTATTGTTTACTAATTTATTAACAAATTTTTGCTTGTGGCCTTTAATCTTGTCCACTCTTGTATAAATTTGTTTGCTTTAGACGTGACAAAATTTGTGTGATTTAATTTAATTTTGTAACAGTGGAATATGTGTCGACGATCAAGGTTCAAGATCAAGATTGAAAATTGCTTTTTTCAAAATATTATGATACCAAAAATTCTGTCAGTTTTCAAAAAAAAATTTGTAAACCAATGGAATTACGTTACACCATTCAAACGCGTCTTTAGAAATCAACGAAAATAAAATAGGTTTCAGGGAAAGATTTAAACCAAAATCTAATCAGTTCTTTAGACTTTTCTGCAAAATACTATGCAAAATTTCAAGTCAATTGAAATACGATTCATAATCGTTGTCGAAAAAGTGTCTTCACACACATCCAGACATACTGTCACATCCAAAAATCGTTTACAATCAAAATGATACAATTGACACAGGAAAAATAACCAAAAAATTCTAAGAGAAGAATTGCGTTAAAAAAAATTAAATGTTGTTTAAATATTCTGAAAGTGCCTGAAAATACTGATTACGGTCCAGTGAACTCAGGAAAAATAACCAAAAAATTCTAAGCAACGAATTGCGTTAAATATTTAGATGATCTGATTTGTGCGCGATATTTTTAATTTTAATTTTTCGATAAAAATTAAATGTTGTTTGAATATTCTGAAACTGCTTGAAAATACTGATTACCGTCAAGTGAACACAGAAAAAATAACAAAAAAATTCTAAGCGAAGAATTGCGTTAAATATTTAGAAGATTATTTGATTTGTGCGCGATTTTTAATTTTAATTTTTCGATAAAAATTAAATGTTGTTTAAATATTCTGAAAGTGCGTGAAAATACTGATAACGGTCCAGTGAATACAGGAATAATAACCAAAAAATTCTAAGCGAAGAATTGCGTTTAATATTTAGATAACTTGATTTGTGCGCGATATGTTTAATTTTAATTTTTCGATAAAAATTAAATATTGTTTGAATATTCTGAAACTGTTTGAAAATACTGATTACCGTCAAGTGAACACAGAAAAAATAACAAAAAAATTCTAAGCGAAGAATTGCGTTAAATATTTAGAAGATTATTTGATTTGTGCGCGATTTTTAATTTTCATTTTTCGATAAAAATTAAATGTTGTTTAAATATTCTGAAACTGTTTGAAAATACTGATTACGGTCCAGTGAACACTGGAAAAATAAGCAAAAAATTCTAAACGAAGAATTGCGTAAAATATTTAGATGATTTGATTTGTGCGCGATTTTTAATTTTTAATTTTTCGATAAAAATTAAATGTTGTTCCAATATTCTGAAATTACTTGAAAATACTGATTACGGTCCAGTGAATACAGGAAAAATAACCAAAAAATTCTAAGCGAAGAATTGCGTTAAATATTTAGATGTTTTGATTTGTGCGCAATTTTTAATTTTAATTTTTCGATAAAAATTAAATGTTGTTTGAATATTGTGAAACTGCTTGAAAATACTGATTACGGTCCAGTGAACACAGGGAAAATAACTAAAAAATTCTAAGCGAAGATTTGCGTTAAATATTTCGATGTTTTGATTTGTGCGCGATTTTTTTAATTTTAATTTTTCGATAAAAATTAAATGTTGTTTAAATATTCTGAAACTGCTTGAAAATACTGATTACGGACCAGTGAACACAGGAAAAATAACCAAAAAATTCTAAGCCAAGAATTGCGTTAAATATTTAGATGTTTAGATTTGTGCGCGATTTAAAGTTTTAATTTTTCGATAAAAATTAAATGTTGTTTGAATATTCTCAAACTGCTTGAAAATACTGATTACGGTCCAGTGAACACAGGAAATATAACCAAAAAATTCTAAGCGAAGAATTGCGTTAAATATTTAGGTGATATGATTTGTGCGCGATTTTTTTAATTTTAATTTTTCGATAAAAATTAAATGTTGTTTAAATATTCTGAAACTGTTTGAAAATACTGATTACGGTCCAGTGAACACAGGAAAAATAACCAAAAAATTCTAAGCGAAGAATTGCGTTAAATATTTAGATGATTTGATTTGTGCGCGATTTTTAATTTTAATTTTTCGATAAAAATTAAATGTTGTTCCAATATTCTGAAATTACTTGAAAATACTGATTACGGTCCAGTGAATACAGGAAATATAACCAAAAAATTCTAAGCGAAAAATTGCGTTAAATATTTAGATGTTTTGATTTGTGCGCAATTTTTAATTTTAATTTTTCGATAAAAATTAAATGTTGTTTAAATATTCTGAAACTGTTTGAAAATACTGATTACGGTCCAGTGAACACAGGAAAAATAACCAAAAAATTCTAAGCGAAGAATTGCGTTAAATATTTAGATGATTTGATTTGTGCGCGATTTTTAATTTTAATTTTTCGATAAAAATTAAATGTTGTTCCAATATTCTGAAATTACTTGAAAATACTGATTACGGTCCAGTGAATACAGGAAAAATAACCAAAAAATTCTAAGCGAAAAATTACGTTAAATATTTAGATGTTTTGATTTGTGCGCAATTTTTAATTTTAATTTTTCGATAAAAATTAAATGTTGTTTGAATATTGTGAAACTGCTTGAAAATACTGATTACGGTCCAGTGAACACAGGGAAAATAACTAAAAAATTCTAAGCGAAGATTTGCGTTAAATATTTCGATGTTTTGATTTGTGCGCGATTTTTTTAATTTTAATTTTTCGATAAAAATTAAATGTTGTTTAAATATTCTGAAACTGCTTGAAAATACTGATTACGGTCCAGTGAACACAGGAAAAATAACCAAAAAATTCTAAGCCAAGAATTGCGTTAAATATTTAGTTGTTTAGATTTGTGCGCGATTTAAAGTTTTAATTTTTCGATAAAAATTAAATGTTGTTTGAATATTCTGAAACTGCTTGAAAATACTGATTACGGTCCAGTGAACACAGAAAAAATAACCAAAAAATTCTAAGCGAAGAATTGCGTTAAATATTTAGGTGATATGATTTGTGCGCGATTTTTTTAATTTTAATTTTTCGATAAAAATTAAATGTTGTTTAAATATTCTGAAAGTGATAGAAAATACTGATTACGGTCCAGTGAACACAAGAAAAAAAACCAAAAAATTCTAAGCGAAGAATTGCGGTAAATATTTCGATGATCTGATTTGTGCGCGAATTTTTTAATTTTAATTCTTCGATAAAAATTAAATGTTGTTTAAATATTCTGAAAGTGCCTGAAAATACTGATTACGGTCCAGTCGAAATTATAGCAATGAAATATTCAACCCCAGGTTATTCTTGCGTCCAAGAAATCGATTCCGTCCACAATTCAATTGAAAAAGTTTATCAGTAAAGTTATACAAAAGCTTTAATTTAACAACAAAACTTAAGCACTTTCAAAATTTAATCGTATTTATTTCAAAATAGAACATGTGTGTAACCAGAAGTCTTTAACTCCAAGCCAGCGAAATGCTAATGAGTAAATAAAAAAATTTCAGTTATAAAATTGCACGTAAACTCTATTCGCTGGGTGCGAAGTGCATAGTGGGGGTATTAAAAACGACGTCAGCGTCCGCTGCGGACAAATTGTGCAAAAAACGTGGCCAGATGTCACGCACCCAGCGAATAGGTAAGTATATTGTAACTAATTCTAGGACCGCTACATCACTCCCAGCAACCATGGTTGTCGGTTGCGAGTATACTATTTTTTGTACAGTAAGTGTATTTGTTTCAAGCGCAATAAAAACACCACACAGTCTAAATTGTTCAGCCAAAAAATTGTTTTTGGGAAAAAATTTAAATAGAATCCTTTATTGGATAGTCCATAATAGTTACCTAGTTTCGTTCAGGCGTGTGCGAAATGTGAATTTATTGAGTTCTAGAACAGTTCCATCTTCTTGCCTCATTTCTATACTCGGAAAATTATTCATCGTGTGCAAGGTCATATCAGTAAGTTCGAAACGTTCGGTGATATTTGTGCTAAATAATACAAATTATTAAACAAATATTATTACAATGTTTTTGATAATAATTACCTAAGAATACTACCATTTGTGTACATATAAAACGCAACTTCTGAACGTTCTAGTTGCATAATCGTCACAATTTTTCCTAATTCCGTAGCAATTGTGACCTATAAAATAGCAAAAAGTTAAGTAATTATAAATTAATTAATACAATTAAATTGGAATTTAAAGCGTGTAATGTATTATATTGACAGAAAGTGGGCAATTTGTTAAACCAACCCTCAATTTATTTTTATTGGAGAATTTAGTTTATCTAATTTCACGTAGTTTCCATTGGAAATTGATTAAACTTGAACCGCGTAATAATAATTTATTTAGTAGCAGAATCAAACAGGTGGTTTAATATGGTATCATTGGCAATTGATCTTAATTAAGTTTCAACCTAAACTTTTCCTTGTTCTATATATTTAACATTCAACTACATTAGGTATTCCAGACATGTATACACACGAGAAAATTTATATACATAGAAAAGTTTTGTTATTCACATTGATGCATATTAATTTGTATTTGATACAGGTAGACAAGGTAGGTAAGACATAGATTTAAAAGCATATGAATTTTTGTACAAAAATTAATTACTTTTGATACGTGTGGGGTCAATTAAATTATAAATGAGTTTATCTCAAACAAGGGGTAGGTCAATACGCCTTTAGACAGGCCTATCCCTTCGTTAATAGCAGCTGTCAATATGTACATAGACGCCATAATAATACAACTTTTCACCCCTTTTTTTTATTTAACAACTTCTAAGATGAAAATGTTACGTGTACTGTATAACAGATTATCGATGTGAGGTATAATATAGCAAAGTATCGCTTTTAATCCGCACGTAGAAAATTCTATTTCAAATTACGCTTGTAATTTTATGGCCAGTTTCAAAAACGACATGACATAATTAATCACTGATTAGTTAATCTAAATCAACTATGAACCAATAAAAACGTTTAGTAGCTCTAACAAACGTTTTCTATTGGTTCACAGATGATTTGGACTACTTAATCATTGATCAATGATCAACTATCAACTTTTTTTTTTTTAATTAAATCTAAAACTTACTTGTGACTCAACATCTGTAACTTCTTGCCTATGTAACATTATATTGTTAAGTATAATGGCAGTCTGAACTATAAGCGCTAAAATTGGAATAAATGGTAAAATTAACATTTGAAATAAATGAAATCTTCTTCCTTTGCCATGTGCTGGATTGGTTTTCTTCCCACAACACGGAGAAGTTTTATGTGCCAAAGATACATCTTCTGAACTTAATGAATGAACAGACGACGTTTCAGCGGGAGTTGAACTGTTAGATCCTTGTTTTAGCATATCTGAAAAATTAAATGAGAATTAGAAAAAGGACATCATTTTCCAAATTAACTTATACAAGTAGGAAATTTGTATAGTTAATTACGTAAGTGTTAACGTTATAGTGAACGCATATTCATTTATATGCAAAATAACTCGATTTTTTAATCTGGGCGGCCTGAAACTGATTTAATTTAAGTGTATTACCTTTTCTAGAATGTTTTCCACAGAAACCATCAACTGAGGAAAAACAAATCTAAATTTCTAAATCAATAGCAGCCGTGTTATTTGATATTTTACGTCTATTTCTGAAATTTAAAAATATACCTGGCTGTGATGTGTTATTGTTTTTACGTGTTAATCTTATTAATATAGACAACATCTCAAGTTATTCATGGCGTTGACTAAAAAGCTAATTTATCCAAAACCATACCAAAATGACGTTAAATCAATAATGTTAAAATAAATTATTGCTATATTTTGAGAATGCTGTAGGTAAACAAAGTTAAAACTGTTATGCTACCACCCTGGTGAAACATTTTGAAATGAATGAAAATGAGAATTTCGGCTGAATAGATGAGTTTTTTCTTAAATTGTTATTTCAAATTGCTCAAGCCTCCCCATGTCCGAGAGGCTTGATACAATGCATTCATTTACATAAGAGGTAACAAATTTAATTTTAAGTAAATTTATAACATATAATGTGATAAGATTTATTTTTAAAACTGAAATTGATAAAACATAAGACTATTTGCATCTTCTGCAGATTCTAAACAATATTCGCATTGGTTGGCCCGCCTAAGGAAATTGTATGAAACCTTGCTGGACAACAGATTTATGAAATAAACAAAATAATTAAATGAAGCCATTTGATTTAAGTTTACCAATACTTGTTCCGATATTTTAAATCAATTGTAGGTTCATGGTGACACTATTGAAATTAAAAAAATTAAGAAAACAAACCACTTGGAGAAATAAAAATTTCAAAATATAATTAGTGTAAATTATAAATTACCATGGTCTGTGCCAATATAATTTTATAAAATTTGGATTCCTGCTGGAATTAAAATTAGATTGTTTGATGGTCGCTGCTTGTTTTGAATAGTTCGACTGAAGGGCATTAAAAAACATAATAAGAATAGAACTGTGACATTGACCTACCGGAAATCAAACAGGAAAGATGAACATCAATTTAAGTTTAAAAAATTAGTGAAATAAAATTTGAATGTAGATAAAAAAAAAATTGAATAAATGGTGGTAATTGGAGTTTTGCCATTTTATGACAAAAAATTAATATCAAAATTGCTATGAGACGAGTTTTGAGCGTTTACTCAAATGTTACGTAGCTCACGGCCCGTTAGAAAAAAAATAATAGAAAATAAAGACAACTACTTACTTAATAAAATTATTAACTAAAGTTAATTTATAGGAATAAATTCGAATTTAATAAATAATGAATTGCAATAAGTAATGTACTTTATTTAATTAATGCCTTGCAATCCCCGCTGTGATAATAAAAGTATGATACTGATCTTTTGCCAACATCAAAATAGAACATCAGGATTATACCAGTATATGAAGTCGAATAAAAAGAATTCGTTTTTAAATGCAATGAAGTCTAATACCGATAATGGGAAAAACCTTTGTGTGTGTGTTCAGGCAAAATGTGATTTTTTTTAAATTTAGTTAGTTTTTTTTTCTAAATTATTGGTTTATTTTTAAATTAGATTTTACTTGGTAATTAAGCGCCAAGACGCTGAAAATGACTGGTGCTGATAACCTGCAAATTTTGTTTTTCAGTTGTTTTTCAAATACATTAGTGGCTTATTTTACAGTAAATTTGTAGTTATTAACCCTCCGGCAGTCGCGTCGAGGAACAGAAGTCCGCACTATTGATAAAATTTGATATTGTTTACATAATCATCATTATATCGAATGATGTGCTTAGGTATGCTTTCCTGACTATGGTAGGCAAAATTTGATATCAATATCACCCGACTAGAAAATTACCTTCAGTATGTTATCAGTCTTTGATGTCTAGTGGTGTGTTTTTTCGGACCTCCGTTCCCTTGCGCGACTGATCATGTCAGTGTTTTTAGTTATTTTTATATCCTCTTCGGACCCCTGGTACACATATTATGTGTACATATTCTCTCGATTTTCACTGATTTTCAATTTTTCATAGATAATTTTACGATTCCGTTAAAATTTTGGTATACTATCTGCTTCTTAAAATGTGGCAATTTATTTCTATATTTGTTTTATTTAAATTCTTTGTTAAGTCCTTTTATTGTAATGACCTCGCCAATTTATATGTACACAATAATACACAAAAATATGTGTGATATGCAACATAATCTCACAAAACAACTGATATTTCATTATGCGGACCTAAGGTCCGCGGCGCGACTGCTCTAAGGAAAATAAAAGGCGCGACTGCCAAAGGGTTAATTTAAGGCTGGGAATTTTTAACAATTTTGTATTCGAATATTCATTCAAAAAATCACAAGAATATTCAAATTATTCGAATATTCAAATTATTCGAATATTCAAATTATTCGAATATTCAAATTATTCGAATAGTACTCAAATTATTCGAATATTCAAATTATTCGAATATTTGGTTATTCGAATATTTAGATTATTCGGATAATTATTCGAATATTCCAATAATTATTCGGATATTTGAATATTCGGATATTCGAATATTTGGATAATTATTCGAATATTCGGATAATTAATTTAAATTGAATAAATTCCCATTTCCCATCCCATTTCTGGTTTGAGCGTAGTTGCAGCTCTTTCTTAGGCTGTGCGTTAGGAATCTCGTTAATCAATTCCTGCGCATCGGCATATCGTTAATCCACTCGTGCGCGTCACCACTAATTAGGTAGTGCGTGATAAATCCCGTTTGAATAGGATTTCCGTAAAATCCGTTCTTAGTGTTCACCTACATCATATAAGGAACTTGTGTGCCAAATTTCATGCTTCTAGACCCACCGGTTTAGGCTGTGCGTTGTCTGTCAGTTGTGGTGTTTAGTTTTTATAAGTGGGAAAGTGGGATATGCACAACAAACCGGTCTTGAGGTAACACCTCATAAACAATTGGTTAAGAAAAATGTATTAACGCTAATCAACGTTTTCTATTGGTAACAAATTTTTCTTAACCAATTGTTTATGAGGTGTTACCTCAAGACCGGTCTGTTGTGCATATAAATCCGCTCTCTACGTAATATATTAATCTGAATATTCCATTAATCTGAATATTCTAGTAATTGAATATTCAGATTAATCGAATATTCGAATAATTTTAATAGTGCCGTTGAGAAAATATTCATATTCGAATATTCGAATACTCGATTAGTTGATTATATTCAATTTTGATTCCCAGCCTTAGGTTAATTTGTAATTAATAAACACTAAAATGCAATCTGTTTCCTCAAGTGATTTTCTAAAACTGGTAGAACTTAGGTATTTCATTCTATTAACACCGGGATCCCGGTATTATTACCGTATTAATTGAATATATTTTAAAGTAGGTCAGTTTTTAACTTACGAATACTGATTCATTTAAACTTTGTAACTGTTTACACCAGTTAACCACTTATTAACACTTAAACTGCCGGTGATTTTGCGTAGAAAATTATTCAAAATAATTATCTTAAAAACAAATACGAGGCTGGCAGTTTTATAATGTAGGTATACCAGACACGTAATTTTACGTGACCGGCAGTTTAAGTGTTAATATAATCATTGCAACTTTTTAAAACTTATAGCTAAAAAAAGGAAACAAGAAATCTATTCTTTTTGAATATATTGGAAAACTCGACTCCTTATTATTATAAGAGATAATAAAAAATAAAGGCAATCTAAATTTATCTCATAAAATATACTGAACAACTGTTTGCTTTTCCAATAACTTTATTCATGAAATTTAGAATATAGGTCGTGTTTTGACACAATTGTGTACTGTGAAGTGATACGTGATTAAATATAATTTGGTGTCACGTTTATGACATATTGGTACTGCTTTGCAATTTCAAATAATTAACCAATAACTGAAGAAATTCTCTAAATTTAACGCTTTTTTAAAGTCATAAACTAAAAGCAATTTCTTTTATTCCATCGATTACATATTAATTAAAAAAGAGAATCGTTCAAACAATTTTTTATCAAGACTATATTTGACATTCCCATTAAAAGAAAAGCTATTTTGTTTACCAAAAATCCTTTTAATTTATTAAAAATCTTTTTAATTAAAATTGTGTGTTCAAGCATTAGTGCTAGGATGTGCATTAATTATCTTGCATCCATGTTTCAAAATTGGCAAAAATTAATTTAATTTTTAATATAACCCCAATATGGGGTTTTACATTATGTGAGGCGTCACGTAGTGTCATTAATAGTAACTAAATTAAGTAGTATTCCGCGTATACTTATCATTAAATATGAACAAATCAGAAGTTGTATAATTAACGAATATGGACTAAATTGATTTACAAACACGATTTTCAATGTTAACAACGCAAAATGCGTTAATATTCAACCCTTTTGTTACGTATCCTCACAGTAGTTTGTTTGGAAAGATCCCAAACTTTTTCCCCAAAAGGACTATTTTGTATTTTTAAAGTGATTAGTTGTTTTTCAGAAAGATACCGTTAATTTTTATAAATTTCCTTCTTTTAAATTTTTTTTGTTTTGGTTATTATTTTACAAATGGTATCTCCTTGTGCGGAACTATGTATAATAGAGAAATAATCCAAATGTCCAAATCGGAACGTCGATAATTCGTACAAGTCGAAAATATCAGACATGAAGACAAATAAATATCTTTTGAATTGCCATGTTATTTCCCGGATGTACCCATGGGTAACAATTTTCAAGTACATGTACTAACTTATACAAGGTGGGCCAAAAGAGATCACCCTATTGGAAGATGCTCTTATTTTTGCAAATGGCCGCCAATGTCAAATCTGTTTTGACATTTGTGGACTAGACAGATGTATAATACAAGTGAACAAGCCATGGAGCGATACACTCCCCAAGAACGCGGAATAATCGTGTCTATTTTTTTGCGTAACAATTCGTCTGTAGTGTTGGCGTTGGCGCAGCGCGAATTCCGTCGCCGATTCCCCGGCCGTCCGACACCGACTGCGCAAACACTGCGCCGTTAGGCCACCAACCTTGAAGAGTATGGGACCACACGAGACGTTGCCAAGAGTGGCCGGCTCCGGAGCGCCCGTTGTGCCGAGAATATCGCCGCTGTGGACGGCAACAGTGGACGGTGCACGCTATAGGGCCATGTTAACCGAGTTTTTTTCTGCCGCAATTGGACGAATTAGGACTGGAGGACATGTGATTCCAACAGGACGGAGCAACGGCACACACTGCGCGAGCCACAACCGATATTCTGAAGGCGGCGTTCCCGGGTCGCCTCATCTCTCGTTTTGGCGATTTGCACTGGCCCGCAAGATCGCTCGATTTAACCGTTCCAGACTTTTTTTTGTGGGGTGTTTTGAAGTTCCGTGTTTACGTGAACAAGCCCGAGACCCTAGAAGCCCTCAAGGACAACATTCGACACGAGTGCGAGAATCTGTCGCCCGAAGTTCTCGCCGAAGTGATGAAAAATGTCATAAAACGAGCCCGTATGGCAATCAATTGTGACGGCGCCCATTTGGCCGATATCATCTTCTCGACTTGACCAATAAAATTCTAAAGGTTCAAATAAACATAATCAAAAAACAGAATCGAAGTTTTTCATTTAGAAAAAAAATGAGAGCCAAACAACATCGGATGACTTCTTTTGGCCCACCTTGTATTATAATTTGATTACACGGAAGAATGAATTTATTGTCTTCTTCTTCTTAGTTTAAGCCTTAAGGCTTGTTATTACCAACATCTGCGTCGTTTCCTTGGCAGTGTTGGTTCTGTGAGCATATACAAATTTTACATCCATTAGGTAGCTTGCTAAACTTGCCGTCAGATGTGCCATGTATCCTGGTTTTTATGTTAATGGTGGCAATTCACTAACCCAGGGGACCACCGGCTTAACGTGCCTTCCGAAGCACGGAGACCAGTCATAAGAAAGTTTGACTCTCCCCAGGTTTGAACCCGGTGCCCCGCATTTGCATCCAACTGCGTTAGCTGAAAGGCAATGACCGTCTCGAATATAATTAATTAATCGAATATAAATTTATTGTTATAAACACAAATAAATATACTAAAAAATTGTGTTTAGTACTACGTACTATTTCAAATTTTTCTATTATACGATAATAACTAAATCAAGTTATCAAGTTTTCCAGACGACCTATTTAATGCATGATTCGAAATTTTCTATCTTTTAGTGTTGATTAAAATTTTATGCGAATATGTTCCACGATCATCAAGTTTATTTTTTGCGAACGCCAAATTGGGTTTCTATGTATGAAAAAGGTTATTATTATAATAACTTTTTAGATTGCTTTTCTATATTATAAGTTAATGTGCTCTATATAATTTATGTAAAACAGCAAATTTATTTGAAAACATTGTAATTTCAGATTTTTATTGCAACAAAATAACAAATTCTTCTAAAAAAGTACACAATACATTGCAAAATCTTTAAGTTTATTACTTTTCTTTCAATAAGAAAATAAAACATTAAATTTTAAATTTAATTTCCTAACCTACATAATATCGAAATATAAAAGTTTTAGGGAAAAGCGTTGAAAATTATGTGTAAAATTTTTCATTCCTGTTTACAATTTAGTTCCTATTTACATAGTTAACAGTTTATACCTAACATCTATTGAGAATGTTTTGAACAGATGATTCCAAAACTCCCATAAGGTTTGTATATCTGATCTAATATAATCAAAGTTATATGCCTGACATTTTTCTTGAAATTGTAAGTTTTACAAATGAAAATATAGCAATAAAAAAATTACATGAGAGTTTTATTTTATAACTTGAGGATGAAAAAAAAACAAATGAAAATGAAAATGAAAACGACCCGAACAAATAAAATCAAAAATTTACTATTAGTTTAATTATTGGTGTAATTTTAAGTAATAGCAAATAAAGTTTCCTTTATTATGAAAATATGCTTATTTAAGATCGACGGCTTTTATAATATCAGTTCTGTGTACTATTCAGTCTATATTTTTATTAATCGTTAGGTAAATATAACACTTTTCGAATAACTTTTGGAAACCACTTTACTGATTTCTTTTTATTACTTAATTTTGAGATTTAAACTATTGTCTAAAGGAAAATAATTTAAATTAAAACCTAACGAAAAACTTATATTGGTGAGATACATTTAGATATTCAATTACAAATATTTATAGCTAAATCATCTCATAATTCATAAGGGTAAAATTATGATATGGTTTTTATTTATGTTAATAAAAAAATAATTAAGAATTTATTTTTAAATATAATTTTAAATTATAAAATAAACAAAAAACATAAAATAATGTAATATGTATTAATATTATTGCACACACCTGAATTTTGAAATTCAAAAAATATTCAAAACTGTCAAAATTTATTGCAAAAATGTGCAACCTATACGAATTGCACTCGTAAGTTTCAAATAACCCGTAAACTGCAAATTATCGATAATAACTGAAACGTTTGGCAGTTTTTCCAGTTTCAGCGCAAGTTTCAAGATAGCAAATTGAGAAAAGCTGCCAACGCGCATTATCAGATTTTTACATCTGATTACTAAAGAAAGTCTTCAGCATGTTATTTGCAAATCTGATAAACAATTTTTATTATAAAATTGTATTTAAATTCAGAATATGACACAGTTTTCAGCATCTCATTAAAATTCAGATATTTTCATAATGTATTTTCTTGAAAATCATATTAGCTCATACTCCTAGAAATTGACAAAAAACGTCTAGTCTTGAAATTTTTAAATTGGTTTCATTTTAACCCTTACTTACTATGGTGCGGTCATGGAGACCGCGCTTTATTTGTTGGTTTTTAATGTACCTACTTACATTTTAATTTTTTGGTTTGTTTTGCCGATATAGATATAAAAATAATATTACTATTTTCTAATTCTTCTGCCTAGTTTACATATCAGAATTGGAAAATTATAAATTGAATTATTTTAAATAAAATGCAAGTTATCAGCTATGAATAACTATCTGAAGAGCTCAAAGGAGAGCAAAACAATTGTCATAGTTTATACACATTAATTAATTTCATAGCCAATAACTTGTATTTCATTTAAAATACAGTACTACCCCGTTTAACCGACACTCGTTTATTCGGCACTTCTCAGAAATTCACCCTGGTATCCGTAACAGAAGTGGGCAGAGGTTTACATCAATTTAAAGTTTTGTTGAATTTTTTTTAAATAATACCACTTCCCAAATTTAATTTGATAACAATTATAAATTGTATACATAATAATGTAAGTAATGTTTACAAGTTCTTTTTAATTTCTTTACTCATCAATTTGCAATGTTTTGTTTCAATTTTTATATCTTAAATAATATTTTGACGACAATAATAAATTTATAACGATTGATGCACAAACAATTACAAGAACAATGAATGTAATCAGATCGCAAAACAACAATTTTGCACATACATAGTACTTTTAATGCACATTAACAATGTACAATCAGAAAAGATCAGAAACGGTGGTATCTATTAAATTTAATTCATATTTTTGAATACGTTATTTATTACTGTTCAATTTATGTAGATGTTTTATTTGAACTTCGATTTCTTTAAATAATTTTTGGACGTTAGTTTGTAGTCATCTAAAAATACTTTATTGCATTGTTAAACAACACGGACGAAGGAAGTATTATAATTAATGAAGACAATAATGTACGTTATTATAATCGAGAATAATAAATAAATTATATCTGTATTTGATATTTATTACAATTTCGGATTCCCTGGTTTAACCAAAACTTTTGTTCATCCGACAGGAAATGGGTCCCGTTTGTATCGGCTAAACGGGGGGCTACTGTAGTTTAATTTATAAGTGGGGGAAGGTTGCAGGGAATTTTGATCAACTCTACCTTAAATGATGAAGATTTTAGGCGCAAAATCAGCAAAATAAGCTAGAAAATAGAAAAAGCACTTAAAAAATAGATAAACTTAAGTATTATAAAGTTTATGTTCCTTAAAAGATCTTTTCGTGACCTCAGGGTACGGGGGATTCAAATTAAACCGCTTGCCACAGGCGCTTTCTACCCTCATTACGGCTCTGTATATATTTTATAATACAAGTATCCCTTGAGTTACACGGTTAATTGATTCCTTGTAAATCAAAATCGTGTAAGTCGAGATTCGGGATTAGTGTAAACTAATAATATATCGTGTTCCATGTAACAAGTACAAAATTTAAAATACAGTAGCAGCTCCATTATGTGAACTAATAGGAATCTGAGAAGTTCATTTTATAATATAGAGTGATCGTTAATCAAAAGTGCTTTTATTTAGACATATTCAAATTTAAACAATCTTAAAAGTAATTATAATTAATTAAAATATTGTTTTTGTAGTTCCTTTTCTCTGCACTTTTGCAAAATCAATGCCAAGTAATTGGTATGATAAATATTCCTCTCTCTCTCCAAAAAAAATAACCTTATTGAATGCTTCTGCTGTTTTTTTTTCTTATTTTCCTTTTCGAAAGCATCATAATATTATGCTTCTTCATTATCATAATTACTACTTTCCTGTTTATTGATTTCCTAATCATTGCACTTGTGAATATTTTCTTTAACAATTATTTTCTCAATTTTTTACGTAACCTTAACTGTGTTCACTTTATTTTCTTTTTTAATGCCACAAACTGTGTATTATTATTTATTAATGATGTATTACTAAAATATTTACCTTGTTCTGTTAAAAACACTGAATTTATATTTTCTGTATGTTTCCAGAATTTACTTCCAAAATAAACGAGGCTAGTGTACCTTGGAACATACAAAAGTTTCACAGCTTATAATATAGTAAAAGCACATTATAAAAAGAAAATTCCAGAAATTTGTTTGCACTACCAAAAAGTTTTCGGGGCTTCACTTTCAAATATCTTTTCTCGTCTTCATCTTCACTCCTTTTTACTTTATTATATACTGTTGTGATATTTCTTAATTTAGGGGTGCAGGCAGATGAATGAGGTGGTAATTTGATTTCATTTGCGTTAAAATCAGTAGCCAGTTAATTCGACTGGTATAAAAAGCGATATTTGCATCAGTTTTACAAAAACCATCAATTTGTAACGAATCCACACATAAAACGGACACATTTGAATTTATTTGTGAAGTACAAAATTTGTGCCGCGTCCTGTGTATAATTTTGTAATGGATTGGTAACGCCAAATTCCTAAAAAAACAAAGTGTTAATAATATTTCGATGCGTGTGCGAGTGAGGGCTTTATGTTACCTGGAAGGAAGAGTCAATTTCGCTCATGGGAATAAAAGTTCCCACTTCAGAAAACCAAATTTGAATACGGGGGAACAACAAGCAAAAGACAAAGGAGGAGAGCAGGCAGTTCTTTGGTGGATCTCAAACTAAAAAAACTCAGAGAATAAAATTTGCGAGTTCACACAAGTGAACAATTTTAGCCAGAGTCTTGTAATTACGTGGTAATTAACTACGTACGGCGTGTAATTAGTGAGAATTGTGTAACGCGAATGCAACGTGGTATTTGGAAATCAAATATCTGCAAAAAAGTTGGTTATTAAAATTTACACGTGTGCTTTGGACATTTGAGGTTACGTACACATTTGATGATCGAAGATAAATCGATAATCAAAAAATCGCTTACCTGGGTGTTGTTAAGACAAGGATTGTTTAATCAACAAGTTAAAAAGTTGATTAACGGAGGAAGACAAGTTTAATCGGCACTTTTTACACAATCGTTGGCGCAATTTTACAGGTAGCAGTCTGTACACTTGCGGCTTCCGAAGTGAGCGAGAAATATGGTTGCCAACACGTCTACAGTGGCGCACTAAATCTAGTGGAACTTTACCAGTTTGAAAATTTACAAGGTAGACATTTATTTTATTTTAATAAATTCAAAACTAAATGACAAATTGTGTCTCAAATGAATTTATTAGAGAAATTTTGTATAATTGATTTAAATTGACTCATTATTTTACACGAATAATTAAATATCCAAGTTTAGCTTTTGTTTTTGAGGAATTAAATGTCGCTTGGATTCTTAATTGTTACACCATTTACACATTTGGTTCGAGGCAGATTTATTGCCACATATAAACTGATGCAAATTTCCGCAATTGAACATTTTTATTTAATAAATAATGTTAACTTTGAATTGCTGCTTTGTTATCTCGTCTGTTTGAATCCACTGACCCTTGAGGAAGAGAAAAACTCTGCTACCAGCTTGAAACTGGTACAGCGGCCTTTGAAGTAGTATTTTTTGAGCAAATATCATATCAACTTTTGACTAACCCAACGTGGGGCTCGATAGGTTCAATTAGGGGTAGTAAGATTTTGTGAGCAAAGTATCATATCAATACTACTCATTTAAATAACTTTTATAGATGTATTTGAGTATTTTGACGGAAAATTCGGATCCGGACAGGAAAAAAAAATTTACTTATATTATATTGTAGAGTACTAACTTTCATTCTTTCTTATATTATTCAATCATTTCATTTACAATTATGCACAATAATAGATACATTATATTCAATTACAACTAACTATTATAATATTAATTGAATATTATTTAATACTGAATGGAAGCAATCGTGGTAACTTTACTAAATTGTAGTAAGTACACGAGTAATTTATTTAATTGATTTTTGTATCAAAATTTCTATTGCAAACTGTTTTTCCATTACCTACACAAGCAGCGTAAGCCATTAAATGAGGTATAACATTTTGTTCTAAAACCCCTGTAAAAAGATGAGCCCATGGTCCTCTTGCGAAAATGCCTACATCATCACCTCCGTGAGTTTCGGAAGTTAGTGGTATTGCAGACGGAAATTTGTATTCTGTGCCATCTAAAAATTTTAAGTTATTAAAATTTAAAATAACTTTTAACATTTTTCACTTACGTAAATCATCCATGGAAGGATTATGCCTACCACAAGATTCCATAGAATTAATGTCTCGACCGTTAGCATAGTTTAGAGTTGTATATGGAATACCGTCGTCTCCCATTCCTGCAAGCCCTAGAATGTCGTTTCCTCTTAATGGATAGCCACTGTAACTCATCGTATGTGCATGATCTGACGTAACGACAATTAAAGTATCTTGAAAATTTGTCAAATCAGTTGCTATTTTTATTGCCTTGTGGAATTCCACTGTTTCATCTAATGCTTTCTGGGCTTGGGTATCATGATGAGCGTGATCAATTCGACCACCCTCAACAAATAAAAAGTACCCGTTACCATTTTTTGATAGCAATTTTATAGCAGTGTGCGTCATTTCTGCTAGAGACGGTGTTTTGATAGGATCGCGATCCAAATTGTAAGGTATGTGATCAGAATCAAATAAACCAAGTAAAAATTCTGTTTCTTGTGGAACATTTAATAATTCTTCTCTGGTGGTAACATATTGAATCGACTTATCCATTTTTGTACTTTTCCATTCTTCAATTAAGTTTTTACCATCACTGCGATATCCTACATTTCCGTTGTCATCTTGGTCAGTTTTTGGAATAAATTCACGACGACCCCCACCAAGAATTACTTTTAAATTTTTACCAGTTTCTCCACGAATTAATTGCGTTGCTATATCGTTGCATGACGATGCTTCTGCAGTAAGATTTGAATCACTTTCCCAGTCTCGATCCGCGACGTGTGCATAAACTCCTATAATATTAAATGTATCTTACAATATTGCATTACTTATTTTAAGTGTTACCTGCTGGTGATGCATGAGTTACTCTGGTAGTTGTAACAATTCCAGTTGGCCTGGAAGCAACTTGAAACCATCTCGCTATGGAATCGACATGAGTTTCTTTGTTTTGCATTGCATTACAGTCTCCTCTGGGTACTGCCCCTGTTACACCAATAGTACCCTGATTAGCTTTTATTCCACATAAATATGCGGTAGCCGAACATGCCGAATCGGCTACTTGTTTATCCACACAGTAAGTCTACAACGTTTGATTCATTTCAAATTAAAAAAATTGCGTTACAATCGAACATACCTTAGATAAACCAACAAATGGAAATTTCTCAAAGGATAATTGAGCTTCTTCCCCTGATTGATTATTTCTTTGCCCTAAATACGTCCGTGAAGCACTAATAGTTGGTATTGACATTCCATCTCCGAGAAACAGTATCACATTTTTTGCTATTCCTGTTAATATAACAACTTTGTTAAAATTCTTTTAGAAATTGTATAAATTCTGTTACCAGTATTAATAACTTTTCTGATTTGATTTTCCAAAGTTATTTGGGCTTTCTTATTCCAATAATTTGCATTAATTTCTAAGGGATTAAATTTTTTAGTATTCTGTGTTAAATCCCTTTTATAAATGTGATGATGATAAGGATCTGCAAAGAAATTTTATATTAAAATTTAGATTATTATGAACAGTAAATCAAAACAAATAAATTTTATGCACAATTCATGCTCAGGAAGTGTGCTTCAGTAAAATTGGTCATTATGCTTGTTTAACAGAAAATAAAAATGTTTGAGATAAGATGTTAATTTAAATTCTACTAAAAGTTATAAATCTTCTTCTGCAGGATTACCTTGATTCTCAATTATTTTAAAATGCAAGGCATACAATAGTTATAGACATTAGTAAGCCATGTCCTGTTGGGTTAACCTAGTACTACTTTATGTTATACAGAAAACGATAAATTTTGTTCATTTCCATATTTCTTAAATACATAGACAAAAAAGAATTATATTTTCTAAAGTTGATAATTCAAACATTTACTAAATGACTCTAATAGTAATTGGACTTAACTAAGCAAAGAAATTTGGAACTCTTAAAAATTCAAAATTGACCTTATACTGTTTCACGTATTGGAAAGAATGGGATGCTACTTGAAATTTTAAAATCAAAAGGCGAGGAGGTGAGATTGGAAATTCGAATTTACATATTATTTTCCGTCTCGTTAAATTAGTTACCGTTTCTTTTTCTGTATTGAATTTTATGTGGTTCAAGAAATATGTTTGAAAAACTTTTGGGCACCCTGTACAGCAGTTACAACCGAAATATAAAGCGTCAGCAAAATATACTGGGTGTCGGAGCGGATAAGTGACTGGATTTCAATTAAAAAAAAAAGATTTTTGCTAAAACCAGAATCAAATTTTGGGTAACAATAGCACAGTAACAAATTATATCATAAAAGCATGTAAATTAAACATTTTAACGCTCACGTTATCTAAAAGGCATGGGTCAACCTTGTGAAATATGTCAAAGTTACCTCGGTTTACGGTAATTTAACATTATTTGTTTTCATACATTGCTGCCGGTAAACCAATTAGTTGTTTATCAATTTGTACTGGTTTTATTTACCTACTTATTAATTTCGTTTACATTTTTGGTAAAAAAAATGCATTTATAGTTATGGAAGAGGTCAACTAATTCTAATCGTTACACTTGATTGGCTATGTATTTCAAGTACCTTTTACTTGAATCAATAATAAAATAATTATTATAATAATGGCAACTGATCTTTTCAAAGTAAGATTATTATTTAAGCGTATCATATTATATGTAAAATCAGTTTGTATCAAGGATTTTCGTGGTTATGTATTCATTTAAAGATTTCAATTGCATAAAAAAATTCATTACATGCTATAAATCGAGAGGTCAGTTGGTATATTTGAGCGCAATTAAATTTATAATTATTAAATTCTCAATTAGGTAAATTATTCTAATTTACACGGTTCTAGCATAATGATTATGATTAATAGGATTTTTACTAAAAATGCTAAAGCTGAAAATGCATTGAATTGACTCGGTACGTCTCGCTCGGCACGGTAGATTCGGTTACAGATAAAAAAACTACACGGAACATTTCAGATGATATTCTGATTCATTAAAATCAGAATTATTACTAGAAGTTTGAGTCGTGAAAGGTTGTAAATCCATAAAATCTATCCATAATTTATATTTATAACCAAAAACAACCTTCTGTAGAAACAAAAATTGTAATTTTCAGTTTTTTCCAAATTTTTCGTTTATTTTTCAGAATTTTGGGAAACAAAATTAAAATACGAGTATAAAAATTCGCTGCAAGTGAAAGCTGTGTACTAAATTTCAGCTCTCTAGGGTGTTGGGAAGTTGGTTAAAAACGGTCTCAAAAAGTCCACCCACACAGACGACGGACAACGCTCACACCAAGTTAAATAAAAGCTTTTAATAATAATAATTAATAATAAAAATAAAGAAGTAGACATATTTATAAAAATCAAGATGATACCTAGGAGATGGTGGTCGTTATGATAAATGTTGATGAAAAAATCAACAAAGTTAGTACACTTTTACCGTTCGAACCGGGAGATCAAGTTAGTTTTGGCCTTCCAGATCAAGGTGTGGGCACTAGATAAGTTCCGTTTGTCTTTCCTGGAGGAAGTTGGTACAACAAAGAGCAACGATTTGTCCTTCAAAGTGAAGGTGGTGCAACGGTAGTTCCGAAGAAGGCAGTGGCAGTTTTAGAACTTATGAGGCCCCAGGCGCAATTTAATTTTGAGGCCCCCTCTAAGATTTTCCACTAATCCTACACTCCCTAAAGCAATTGATTTGAACCCCTGATGGCCGGGGGGCCCATTCACCAGCACCGCGACGATTTATTTTTTTAATACTTTTTTTTACTAAAAATTGCACTGAAATCAAAATAACTGCAAATTCAAGGCAACTTCGGGCTTAAAATGTTTTCGTTATTTTTCCTGTGTTTATTACAAGGGTATTAATATTTTCATAAAGTTTCCTTTCAGAATATTTGAACAAAATTAAATTTTTATCAAAAAATTTAAATCAAAAATTGCACTAAAAACAAAATAACTGGAAAACCAAGGCATCTTAGGGCTTAGAATTTTTTCGATATTTTTCATGTGTTTATTACAACAGAGTTAATATTTTCATAAAGTTTCAGAATATTTCAACAAAATTAAATTTTTGTCAAAAAATTTCAATCAAAAATTGCACTGAAATCAAAATCACTGCGAATCCAAGGCATCTTAGGCCTTAGAATTTTTTAAATTATTTTTGCTATGTTTATTACAACATATGTAATATTTTCATGAAGTTTCAAAATATTTGAATAATATTTAATTTTTATCAAAAAATTTAAATAAAAAATTGCACTGAAATCAAAATAACTGCAAATCCAAGGCATCTTAGGCCTTAGAATTCTTTTAATTATTTTTCCTATGTTTATTACAACATAGGTAATATTTTCATGAAGTTTCAAAATATTTTAACAATATTTAATTTTTATCAAAAAATGTAAATAAAAAATTACACTGAAATCAAAATAACTGCAAATCCAAGGCATCTTAGGCCTTAGAATTTTTTTAATTATGTTTCCTATGTTTATTACAACATAGGTAATATTTTCATGAAGTTTCAAAATATTTGAACAATATTTAATTTTTATCAAAAAATTTAAATAAAAAATTACACTGAAATCAAAATAACTGCAAATCCAAGGCATCTTAGGCCTTAGAATTTTTTTAATTATTTTTCCTATGTTTATTACAACATATAGGTAATATTTTCATGAAGTTTCAAAATATTTTAACAATATTTAATTTTTATCAAAAAATTTAAATCAAAAATTACACTGAAATCAAAATCACTGCAAATCCAAGGCATCTTAGGCCTTAGAATTTTTTAAATTATTTTTCCTATGTTTATTACAACATAGGTAATATTTTCATGAAGTTTCAAAATATTTAAACAATATTTAATTTTTATCAAAAAATTTAAATCAAAAATAATTGCACTGAAATCAAAATAACTGCAAATCCAAGGCATCTTAGGGCTTAGAATTTTATCGTTATTTTTCCTGTATTTATTACAACAGGAATTTAATTAATAAAAATTAAATTTTCCTTATTTTGAGGCCCCTTGATTTACAAGGCCCTAAGCGCGCGCCTCTTGCGCCTGTTGGGAAATCCGCCACTGGAAGAAGGTTGTAGCTAGATAAGAAAGTTAGCAAAATTTAGTGAAGGTGTCTGTGAGACAACGAATGGAGATAGATGGACCATAGTAGGGGCGAAGAAAGCTAAAATAAAGAAATCATTAATGGATCTTTAAGGAAAGAAAAACAACACCTAACCGATTCGGGTGTCACAGGTTCTATAATAATTTTACATATTATTTATTTGTGTGTTTTTGAGTTGTGTGTGTAATTTTAATTTTTGGGTAAAACTGTGTACATTAATTACCACGGACGTGGACAAGATTAATTAACTGTTATAATAAATTAAAGTATTGATTTAAAAAATTTGAAATTGTATTCAATCACGTTTCGTCATCCTTCTCTTCAAGTGCCTATCCGATTTCGGATGTTAGCGATCCTCCTGGCTAAGCCAAGAAGACTTTACTAGGGAAATGTTAATGGGGTGGTTTCCCGTTGCCTTCCCCAGTTTCGTCATCCACAAAATTTGAAAATTTGTTTGCACTGGATCAGGAGGACACGATCTTGGTGTTTCTTTTCGAGGTCGTTGCCGAACTTTATTAAAAAAATGTAATAATTTTTTTTTAAATACGCATACGCATTTTTTATTTAATTAAATCTTATACGTATTGTGGGTAGGTACGTCAACTGTAATTAAAACTGGAAAAATAATAATTTATATTATAACAATTTTTATTTTTATGCAAACTATGCAGGTTTATAATAAATACTTACTAAAATGTACATACGTAAATAAGGTACAAGTTGATAATGTTAACAACGAGCACTACATCATAATCTACTCAAATTACACGCATAATAAGTAACAAATAAACAAAATTTAAAATCTTTTGTTATTTCAATGTATTTAGTATATTCATTGATTATAACATAGAAGCTAACAATCGTTTTAAAAAAATATTGTGTAATTTTTTAACTCGATTAATAAGTGCTTGTATAATAATAATAATTATATTATAATAATTATTATTGTATTTACTAGTCGCTTGTTTTTTATGAATTTTACTTTACCATATTTATTATTTAAATTGTTAAGTCGTTAACATTAACTCTTGATAATAAATAATTAAAATATTTTAAAATATATGGAGTATAGGTACTTATTATTATTTATTTCTGACATAGAATGTTACTACGTTTGAAAACTTAATAAAAATATTAAATAATTTAATTTTTTACTTTATAACTCGATATATTTTAAATTATTTAATTACTATACAATAATATAGTACCTATATTTATAAGAAAGTATTGTAGAAAAAAAAAAAAATTTTTTTAGATATTAACAGAGTTGAAAGAGACTTCAACATCAAGAAATTCTGTATGCGCTCTAGCTCCCAAGCCAATAAGAATTTAACAACCAAATTTCATATTTTGTTTTTATATTGAGACTGAGCTGATTAGATTTCAGTTGAAATCGGCTTACGGAAACTTGAGTCGGACTGATGCGCATGAATAGATTAACGAGTCGCCACTTTTTTTCAAAATTGTTTTATTTTTTGTACCTATTTTAAGAGGGCAATTCAGCCTATGTTAATACAATGTTAATTTTGGCGTTTTTAGTACCAAACGGCAGCGTTTGAACAGCAAAAACTTGAAGTCCTCCTCAATCTCTAGCCGAGGGCCCCCAAAGGAGCCAGTGCATATCTCTCATCCAGTGGAACCGAAGGCCCAACAATCACATCCGATATTTTTAGAATAGTAAAAAGGGTTTAAAATAGATAGGCAAAAAATGCGATAGGAGAATTTCTAAAAATATTCTTACAGAACACTGCATAATTTTAGGTAATTTGAAAATATTTCAAAAATATTACTCAATTAAACAAATTCTAAAAAAGTTATTTTGATTACACGCTTTAAAAGATTTAGATTTAGACTCACAAAGTAAAGAGATTTAAATATATTAATATTAATTGCAATAAATTATTTTAAATACATTACAAGTTATCAGATAAATATTAAATTATGTAGTGTATAATAATAATTAATACTAATAATAATAAAAATTAATATAAACTCTGACAAATGGTTTTTTTCACAAGTTTAAACTATAAAATAGTCAATTTATAATTTGATTTGACAATTTTGAATTTGAAAATATTATAACTTATAATTTGAAAACATTTTTATTATACTTCGGTAATAAATTAATTTTATCAGGTATAAAATATTTCAAATATAATTACATGGTAAATAATAATAAAAATAATTTATTAATATGATGAGAATTCTTTATAAATTTAATTATATTTTTTTACATTATAAATTGTAATTTTTTTAAAATAATTTTTATTATTTCATAGTAACCATATCCAAGTGACACAATAATTTTGTCAATTTAAATATATGTGGTGTTATTGTTATAATTTAATAAATCTAGAAAAATTGACTTTTAATTAGTTTACTAAAAAAATGCTATATAAATTGTAACTTTTAAAATACATATTAAATATTTTTAATTTTTAAGTTAATTTCACACAATAAAAATTAAATATACTTTATGAGCTTTCAGTCTACGCAGTTGTTTGTAGCTATTATTAATGGAATATTTATTACATTCTTTAGTTCAAGGTTTCCCAACCTTTCTTGCATGGTGCCCCCCGGATTATAAAAAAAATTTTCATGCCCCCCTATATTTTTCTTCATTGCTTCAATAAAAAACACAAATTATTTTTACGATATTTATTTCACACGATTTATTATTTATTAATGGGATATTTGCGCCTGCATTTTTTGAACCAGTTGGTCGATATCAGGTTCTGTTTTTGACAGAGCTATCATCAAATCATTATCGACTGCAAGACGATTTCGCTGCTTAGTCTTAATTTGCACTAATGCTGAAAATCTGGTTTCACATAAGTAAGTCGAAGAAAATGGCAGAAATATTCGCAAGGCAAGAGTGGCAACTTTTGGATTAAGGAGAAAGCGTTTTATCCAAAATTTCTCCAAAGTCAAGAGGTGAAAGTCATCTTTCATTGTCGAATCTGCCTTCATTTCCAGAAATTCTTCTTGAACATCTTCTGGTAATTGCAGAACTTGACCAAAAATGGATTTCTGGTCATGTGCCATATTGGTGATTCTGAATTAACGTCTCTGTAATATCGGTGAAATTATGTTTGCAACGCTTCCAAATGAGCTGATATATCAGTTTTCATATCTTTGTCCAGTTCTTAATTTTTAATTATTTCTTGTAGTCTAGAAAAAGATAGCACATTTCCGACAATTACCCTCTGAGACCAAATCTGAAGCTTAGATATAATTAGATTAAAATATCCGAACACTTCATGCCCCCCCTAAGATCTTTCTACGCCCCCCCCCCCCCGGGGGGGCACGCCCTCCCGGTTGGGAAGTCCTGCTTTAGTTTAATGTAAAAAACAAATAATATTAGCAGTTTTAAATTTAATTGTAGGTATCAGGTAAGTTACCTACTCTATATTATAAAAACCTCTACTGACTTGACTTTTTATCATAATTTAATTATTATATGTGCTTGCAGCGAAAATTTTAAAAACAAAATGATAATTTTCAAAATAGTATGTTAATATAGTATAATAAAAATTCTAGCGTTAAATTTATTCGTAAAAACATTACACAAATTCATTTTTTGCGGTATAGTTTTATTAACCTTCTACGGCACGTGCTCCCGTAGGAATTCAAGTTCAATAAATTAATTGTTTTATTTAGTATTATAAATTAATATAGACAATACTGCGTAGAGCGTTATACTTTTGCCAGACTAAAAGTTAATCACCATTTACATTTTCTTAATCGGAGATTTGCGAATTATTTAATTTATTAAAAAGCTTAAATAATAGTTGAGTAACCAACAGAATAAAATAATAATAATAATAATATTGTGAGTATATTTTATAATTGTATGCGATTCGTAAAATTTCTTTTCTAGAATTCTGAATGATCATTAACTTGTCGCTGCTAACGAAGGCATTAGTCCGCACGGGTTTCTTGAAGGTTTATTACAAAAAATTAATGTGGTTTAATTAAAATGTAATTAATTAGTTATAAACAAGGATCAACGGGTATATTTTCAATATTAGACGAACTTTAAACTATATATTCGGAAAGTGCACTTTTGCATTTTTTTTTAGATTTGTAAAAGCAGATCAAGTTTATTATAATTTATAATACATTTATGTAATAATCAGAAGTTCTGGTTAGCATTTAATTTTTCAATCTTTATTTATCAATGTGTACCTAATACCAGATACTACTATTCAAAAAAAATTAATAAAAATTGAAATTAATTTTTAAAATAAATTACATAATATAAATGAAATTTTGTTTGCGTTAATTTTTTAATTTAAAAATAAATATTTAAATTTACTTACCATGAGCACTAATAAGAACAAATGAAAAATGTAATATACTATAAACAATAGGTGTGTTAAACATGATTATGAATAATTTTGTACTCGGTGAACCATCATTTATATTTATCTATACTAATGTACATTTTCACCTTACTTAGTTTACTCCCTCCATCGATATTTTAACATGGTATATTTTACTTGATTTTACGTGGTCGTAAATTATTCGAGTTACTATACTAAAAAGTAATATAATAAATCAGATTTTTTAAATGATAAATATTATTTGATTACTAGGTGGGTTGCACATTAAAATTAATTTTAATTAATTGTAAATACATAATATGAAGCACCATAATAATTATTTTATCTATTATATTTTATTGTTGTGCGAAGCTTGCACTAGTAACCTTGCAACAGCTCAAACCACTCTGCATGCAATTCATAAAAAAAAATATTCATTCAACGATAGTACGAAAGAGTTCTTTTTTCAAAATTATTATTTTCTTCAGATTTATAATCCTTATAAAGACCTACGATATGCAAGAGACCAACTTTTAGAAATTTCTGTGCTTCTGTATGTCACTGAAGTTTGTATCACTCCAGCTCCCAAACCAATAAGAATTTCACAACCAAATTTCATATTTACTACATTTATATCGAGACTTAGAGCTGACTAAATGTTTGTTGAAATCGGTCATGGAAACTCAATAGTGGGACTGACGCGTATGAATGGATTAATTTTTAATTTTCCACTTTTTTTTCTGAAAAATTGTTTTAGTTTTGTAATTCAGGAATCAGTGGTATATTGTATACGCCGCACATGAGCGACGAATCGTACCTAAACTATTTTCAGGGGATGCAGTTCATGGGTACAATGTATGTACCACACACGAACACCGAATAATAGGATTTTATTTAACATCGAAATATTAATATCTGAAAAAATTATACTATTTCGAAGATTTCCTATACCGATATTATAAGTAGTATAATATCGTATGAGCGATATAGTCTTAAACTATTTAAATTTATTGACACGACCCTCCCTATCTCTCCTTGAATACAAACTGAAGCATATAAGTGTGACGTCACACGTGGGATTGTATCAAGATTTCTGTTATGTTATTAGTGAACTCAAATAAACGATTTTCTTAACTTATAGTTGGTATTATATTATACGGATGCAGTTAACCCACATGTGACGTCATTTATGTTTGCATCACTGCTCGAAAGTCAAGGCGTGTCTATAAGTTTAAATGGTCTTGTAGAATAATTAAAGGGTAATGGAAATTTTGATTGAATTTAGAAATAAACGTAAGATTTGATTTTTTTTACCTCAAATATGAATAATAAAAAACATTTATTTTTTGACAAATTCTTATTTATTTCGATGAGAAAATTCGACTGGAAAATTCGATATCTGCTATGTACGTATTTAAAATATTCTGCTATTGCTTTTAAATATTTCAAGGCGTTCTTGAGCTACTTACCAAATTGCTCCCAATTCCAATTTTTCAGTTTGAGATTTGAAGGTTGCCATATTGCAAAGAATCTACTAATACATCAATGGATAAAACTACGTATAAACCATTCATGGGCTGCTAAAACCACTTTAAATATGCCGCAAATAAATGTCATAAAGATTAATTTCATAATTCTATATTGCTCTTGAAATTAATATATGCGATAAAATAATAATGACAGTGCGATCATTTTAAATTTTATTGTGAGCTTGAATGTATTTCTGACGTTTTTTGGGGAAAATGAGCTTGTATTTTGAAACAATTTTAAATTAACATGTTATTTAAAGTATGGTTCTTGATTAGCTATGACTTCTTCACATTTTTTCGCCTAAAGACAAATTCCGTGGCAAAAAAATTCTTCATCTTTTAGATGGATCCATTTTTTGATGTTTGCATAAGAACTGATAAGCATAAGCGCTGCTCAGATAGGTGGTTCTGTATCAATCGACACAAGTGGTAATCAAAAGGGGAAATTAGTGGGGAATACGACGGGTGGGGTACAAGAAATCCTGTTAGTTCTTCTCGAGTTCTTCCAACGCATCTTTGACAGATTTAGTGACATGGGGCGTTATCGTGCTGGAAAATCACTTTGTTGTGTCTTTTTGCGTATTCTGGCCGTTATTTTTTCAATAGATATCGTTCACCATTAATGGTTTAATTAAATTTTAGCATCTTCAAATGTTACGCCCACTTAAGCGTTCTTTGTCTTATGTAACAACATCATTACTTTTGAAGTGGACGTGATGGTAGTTCACCGTGTTCTCGGATGGTAACGTATCTAAATTTGCATTGCAAAAAAGCTACTAACTCTAAAGATGCGTAATCAATGCTTAATAGGCTGTAGGAAAACAAAAAAGTTTGATTTTGCAATCAATATAAATTAAATCATAAACAAAAAATAAGGTGGCATTACTCCTAGAACAACGAAACGTATAGTCTACTATATCCGCATAAAGCGAGAAGCCAAAATGACAAAGCGTAACGCACTAAAGGGTCATATCAAAAGGTGTATATAAAATATACAAAGTACTCCCATGCAGAACGTATGCATGGAGCCTGCTTGCGCAGTCACGGCACCCCATAGGACCCGTGAGAAAAAAATGAAAAAAAGCAAATTGCATCTAAAACGCAAAACTGCAATAAAAAATTCCGTGATCACACCAATCGGGATCTACGGGACAGCTCACATAGGACCTGTTGACTGCTGAAGGCAAAGTCTTTGCGAACAAAGCGGACTCACCCAGCAGTAATGGGTTTCCGGTCGAGGCAATCAAGTGTCCTCGAAGCAACGGAAACAAGTATTAAAAACAAGAATTAAACAGGGTCAACCAATCGACCTACAAATCTATCTACAGCTATAACGCAAAGATTATCGAGAGTTGGGAGAAAAATCTCCTATGGCTCAAATTGAGACTTACGCTGGAACTGTCTCCAAATCGAAAAAAAATTTGACCCAAGTCAATATATTCTGATGTTAGAAGGAAATTATACCAGGAAGTGACTATATTACCCATCCAAAACCTCCCTTGTAATGCATATGATTCAGTGCAATACTGCTAGCCCTCCGCAAAATGAAAACAAGATCGCAATTTCAATAACGTACAGCGATCTTAATCGCAACAAATCCGTCTAAAATCCACGATAATGTCCAAATGCAAATGAACATCGCAATACTAAACTGCACCATAACATTAAAAATGTAAAATCTTAGCTTTACTTCAGTTATGATCAATAGATGGAAATTGATACAGAGAAGTGACGACATTACCCATCCTCCACCCTTTGGAGACCGGAGACGGTCATTGCCTTGCAGCAAACGCAGTTGGATGCGAACGCGGGGTACCGGGTTCAAACCCGGGGAGAGGCAAACTTTCTTATGACCAAGTCTCCGTGCTTCGGAGGGCACGTTAAGCCGGCGGTCCCCCTGAGTTGACGAATTGCCACCGTTAACAAAAAACAGGGCTACAGGCACATCTGAATGCTAGCCTAGTAAGCTGCTACACCGGATGTAAAACAACTATAGTCCAAAACCGATCTGCGGACTACTCACCAACCCGTCTGGCCAGCGTGGTGAGTTATGGCCAGATATGGAGAGGCTTATGTCCAGCAGTGGGCGGAAAAAGGCTGATAAAGAAGAAGAAGCAGAAGAAACCGTTCCCGGCTACCTTTAAAGTAGAGCATAGAAGTAAGCCTCCTTTAGCAAACGACGACTTTCAGCAGCAATTTTCTTCAAATGTAGCGGAAAAGTAATGTTTCCCGCAAATTCCCTTTTCTTCCGCAAAATTACACATACTGATAATTATTCATATCTATTAATGGTGCTTCACAATGAATTTTGTTGCAATATGGACCAATGCCGAAAAGTACACTTTTACGCCATATCTTGAAAACGGAAGAAATACATTCAAGCACCCAATATAATAATCTGTAATATTTGTAATTAAACACTCAAGTTAATATGGTAAAGGAATTGTGCCATATGAATTTAAGGAATTCGTACAATATAAAGTGTGCTGCTTCGTGATGTGACAAAATTATGCAAGTGAATGTAACAACTCTGTCATCTGATAGAGGTACAAGATTTCTAACATAGGTATATAGAATTGGTGTTCTCTAGTCATCATTTTTAGAATCATTTTGTGAATTATCAATACACAATTGTATTGCATAAATTAAATGAAGGGCTTATTTCCAGAACGTGATAAGCCACACAAAAGTATAATTTAAAGATATCAAAGATTGAAAGTTCAAGTTGTAATATAAGATAATGATGATAGGTAGGCTTGTTATACTATTGCTTGATATGATTTGATGCTTAACTCAATTTTAGAAAATGTGTGACTTATCACGTTTTAGCAATAAGCTCTTCAAATATACATATTTCTCTATGTGAAGTGTGAATATTAGTAAACAATTAGTTAATAAATAGCTTAATTTTATTTCTTGGTTGAATTGTTGTGTCGTAACACCATAAACGTTGAATAAGAAGTACGCATAAGCTGCAATAATTAATGAAAATTAGTCATGTCCATGTCAATTAAATTTCATATAATCGTACCCACGTAAACGATGCCAAACAAATATTGGTGTAATTTCCAGCAGTCATTTTAACAGGATTCTGGCATCTACGTATAACGAAAGCTATAGATTTTTGAAACCTTAAATCTGTGCCAACAAAGTTTGATTCGTAGGCCGCTTGAGAAACTTTTTGGCTTTCGTCCATAACTTGCTCGCCCCAAAAGCATATAGTTGCTACTTGCATTGAAAAGCTCACAATTTCGCCAAAGCTTCTTGTCAATTTGATAGCGTTACTTGTCTAAAATTTAGCCATTGAGAAAATTTTAAATGTTATGTTTAAACCTACTTACAACAGATGCGTTGTAAATTAAAAATCCAATTTGGCTCAATGTGCCCATAAATATGAATAACAGTAAATTACTAAATACATCTTCCATTTCTCTGGTGATTTCTATGAGTGCTCTGTGATAATCAAGAGCCCTAACCAGAGACCTTTCTAAATATTTCCAAGGAATTTTGGAAACATCAATATCATATGCAAATGGGTTGTCTATTATTGCTGGATCAACAATCATCTTCGTGTCCTAAATTTTAACGTATAGAAATTTCTGTTATGGGTTATCAATAATATTCTACCTTAATCATGTCGATGTAACTGTTCTCGACTATTCTTCTGAAGCAGTTTTGCACTATTCTAAATTGGTAACTGATGTGAGCCACAACAGATGCGGCTATTAGATCAATTGTTATAAAATGAGTTGCTATTGTCATCATACTGATGCACTGATATGCTGCTGATATTTCATAATTTGGGCTGGTGGAAATATTAAGCACTGTAAAGGCGCCATATGTAAACTCCCAGTCTTGAGGATTACTATGTGTGGATCTATGTATAAAAGTATAAGCAGTAGCACCTATTATACTAAGAGATCCAAATACCCAGTATGTGTTGGTCTAAAGAATATTTTTAACAATTTTGGGATATGGTAACAGATACTTAAGTTGATATAACTAATTACCTGTGCAGTTGTTATCCAAACACATTCTTCTATTATTTTTTCTTCTACATCCCCACCTCGCTCTATATTTGGCAAAAGAGGTTCCTTGTGAAACTTGCCTAACAGTTCAGAAAATTTCTTGCGATTTGAATAGAGCACAATTGTTTTAGCAAACGCTTCAAGAGATAAATAAATAATATCAAAATTCTTATTTTGTTACAAATTTACTTACACGCAGTTCCGGCCGAACAATAAATTACAATGTCTGCAATTCCACTTAAATCATGTTTAAATATTTCCCAAAAGTCTAAAACAGTGTAGAGAAAAATAAAAATGAAATTTATTAAAAATGCATACGAATTATACGCAAAATTTTCGTGTTCGTTTAATGATAACCCGAATATTCTTAAAGCAAATTTTTCTCTTCCAAAGTAATCTTTTTTATTATTTATAGCCATTTTGTGGATATTGAAAGAATAAATGCGATGACTCAAATTCTTAGATGTGGTTTTATACTGGACAGGAGCGTTTAGAAAACCTATAATTACTTATATCAATGTTGAAATATTCATCATAAATCAGGATGGATTATGAACTGTTCTCTATTTTTGAATAATTAATAATTACATAAATAGAACAGTGTTGTTTGTATCTGATTATATAGTAAGTGAAAAGCTACTTTTTATTATAAAAATATTTTTTATTTTTATAATTTTATTTTTATAAAAATACTTAATAAGCATTTGAAACTTTTATAATAACAGTTCTCATAAATTTTCTTCGTCAACAGCATCATATTATATTCATGGTGGATATCTAAGCGCCTATTATTATACATATTTTGGTATCTGTTACTATTTAATGAATAATGAGTAATGAACCAAATTTCCATGGAGTAGGTATATTACCAAGAAGTAAATATTTTTTGAATTAATTTTAAGTTAAATTAGATAAAAATGTCTAAATAGGAAATATATTACAAAAATTACATAAAATACTTAGCACAACATAATAGGTTAGATTTTTAATTTATTATACAAACAATATGACGGGCTGAAATCAAATAAAAAATTAATACACTCGCTAGTAGTCAGCCGGTTATATTTCAATAGTCTGCTAAATCTATGCCGCTGGTCAGGCTTATTGAGAGTTGCTACTAATGTGGTAGTTTTAGCCTTTAGCCTCACTCAACACAAGATTTGTATTTGCAAAATAGTGATGTCATTATCTGGAGTCATTATCAAAAAGGTAAAGGGCATAAATTATAATGACCATTTTATATAGAATCGACATTTGCAGGTATTGCTAAATTTTTATTGGTAAAAAATGTGAGGTTACTAATTTTCTAACTTATTTTATTATATTGGATTAAACAATTATTCATAAATAACTTACAACTATAAGAAAGTTTGTAAATTAAAACTTAACTGTTAGATATCACAAGCACTGTAATCGCTTAAGCATGCAGCAAACGCTATCACGTGAGGAATGATATGTTGCTCCAAAACGCTATTCAATAGATGAGCCCACGGACCTCGAGAAAATATTGCCACATCATCACCGCCATGTGTTTCAGAACCACGAGGGAACATGCCAGCATATTTGTATTTCTTATGTTCTATAATTTGAGAAAATGTAAAAATTTAACTTCTTATTGCAATTTAAGTACATACCCATGTTGTCATTCGAAACATCATGCCTACTTCCATTTACTTCCTTTCTATATCCTGGACCGTTTGCATAGCCAGCAGTGGTATATGGTAAATAATCTTTGTCACTTATTCCTCCAATTCCTAAAACATCATTTCCACGATTAGGGTAACCACTCATCGTAAAAGTATGAGAATGGTCAGATGAGACTACTATTAGAGTATCTTCTGAATTGGTCATTCTAACAGCAGCTTCAATTGCTTTGTGAAATTCAATTGTTTCATCCAAAGCCTTTCTAGCATAAGAAGAATGATGAGCCATATCGATACGTGCACCTTCAACGAATAAGAAATAACCTTTCTTTGATTGAGATAACAAATGTATGGCTTTCTCTGTCATTTCTTCCAACGAAGGTTTCTTTTCAACATTACGATCTAAATTATATTTCATATGACTACTATCAAAAAGTCCAAGAACATATTTAGTTTTATCTGATAGTTCTAATAGTTCACGACGATCCAATACGTATGCATGTGATTTCTCTTTCTTTAATTGTTTCCATTCTTTTATTAGATTTCTTTCATCACTCCGATGTCCACGTTTACCTTCAGGATCTTTCTTAGTTTTCGGAAAGAATTCTCTTCTGCCTCCTCCCATAACAACATTTATTTTTTTCCCAACTTCTCCATGAACTAATTGATAAGCGATGTCACGGCAAACTGTTGGATCAACTTTATCATCTATAACGTTGCTATCTGATTCCCAATTACGGTGAGCTGTTTGAGCATAAACACCCGCTGGAGAAGCGTGAGTAACTCGAGATGTTGTAACAAAACCGGTACGTCTTCCATCTATTTGAAACTGTTTTGCTATAGAAAACACATGATTACTTGTATTTTGCATTGCTTCACAATTTTTTCGTTGAACTGCAGCAGTAACGCCAATGGTGTTATAGTTTGCTTTAACTCCGCATAAATAAGCGGTTGCTGTACAAGCTGAATCAGCTACTTGTTTATCCACACAGTAGGTCTAAAAATTTAGGTCCAAATTAGAGAAAGAAAATCTACAAATAAATAAAATGTTACTTTAGATAAACCGGTATGTGGAAACTTTTCAAAAGATAATTGCATTTCCTCTCCCGTTTTATTATTTTGCTTTCCCAGATACACTCGTGCTGCTGCTAGAGTGGCTATCGACATTCCATCACCAATGAACATTATAACATTCCTTGCTTTACCTATACTTATAATTATAACAGGGTAGTTATACAATCCAAAATAATAAAATCCATTTACCTGTATTTGTTTTTCGTTTTAATTGTTCTTGAATGGTGGCTCTAGCTTTTTCACTCCAAAACTCACCATTTTCTTCTTCTTGGTTAAACGCATGGTGAGTTTTTGTTTGATAGTTAGAGTGCTTGTGCATATGGGCGTCATCTATTCTACCTACAAAATATAATTGATGTTACCGAAAACTATATTTTTCTCTTCCTTAAAATTAAGTAAAACTTACGAAACTTATGGCAACTTATACTTACCGCTTGGATAGCTGTCGATGTTTGGCCGTGCAAATGCACACGAAAAACATAAAATTGCAAAAATTCTGTAAAGCATTTTAAAGAGAACTATTGAAATAGATTGAAATTTAAAATATATTTTCTATTTGTATCCTAATCTAACGCTTTTTATCTCAAATTAAAAGTGGTACCTATTGTTAAAGATAAAATGAAGTATGTATTTACATCCAGAACACAGTAAAGATCCTTTGCGTTTACTATTTGTAGATAAATTAGAATAACTTAAAAGATTAAGTAACAAAATAGGGAAAATTACTTTAAGTGTTATGTTATTTATTATTAATAATCAGAAAGTATCGATCTATTGATTAGTAGATTAAGCAAATTAAAATGACATGAGCTCTTTTCATTTTGCTAACCATCCCACACAATATTTTTGAAGATGTGGTATGCGGTGTAGATGTTTCCGAGACCCTCTTGACAAACTGCTGAAGGAAAACATGGATAGAAAATGTTCAGTAAGTGTCACCAATCCTTTTTAAAACTAAAAAGTTTCTGTTTCCTGTAGATAAGATTATCCACTACAGGAAACAGAAGCATATTGATAGAAATCTAGCAACGGCTTCGCTCGATTCCAAAGTGGATGAGCCACCTTCTACTTGAGGTGTATTATCAACTATTAGTAATAGTGATTGCAATACCGGACCAAAATTGCAATACCGGTATTCGGTATTAATTTGCATGTAATACCGGTATACCGGTATTAAAACAAAAAAAATTCAACTATAGAAGATCAAAAAGTACCTTATAGTCTGATTTTTGACGTAAAAACGTCTGTAAAATCGGTAGCATGTTAAAAAATTTAAAAAAATATGTAACCGAAATTGTGTGTGTGTACGAAATAAAATGGGTAGCGCGTTCAAAAAAAAATATATAACCGAAAAAGTTTCATTATAACTTGTTTATGTTACTTGTAAAAAGTTACGTTCTAAAAAAGTTAAACTTTATGTATGGTTTTACTTATATAGTAAAATTTTCCGTTGGTATAGAAAAGATTATCGGATGAGTTTAATATTATCTGTGCTCAATAGAAATGTACGCTAATGGATGTACGCTAAGATGTTCATTTAGAAAATTTTTACTTATAATAAATTTTATTAATTTAATATTACCAGTTATTTAGATTTAATAATAAATTATCGCCACTTCAAATATTTTGTGAAATTAGTGTTTTTTAATTTTTATTAATTTAATTTTTTGAAATATTTTGAAAAATACGTCAATTAATGTTCATAATGAAATACGTTCATCATTTTATCAGACAAGACGTGTATCCCGCGATGATGTTTTCACGCAAAACCTAACGGCCATGTTCCTGAACATAGCCTCGGATCCGAAGGATCCCGATTTTTTTAAGAAACCGATAGAAATTTTGTACTCCACATGAACTACGTGAATGTTAACCAATGAAATTGCTTTAAATTAAATTCAAAGCAATTAAATTCAAAGCAATTTCATTGGTTAACATTCACGTTGTCCACGTGAAGTACAAAATTTCTATCGGTTTCTTACAAAAATCAGACTATAGTTCAAGGAGTTGTTGTTATTTAGGGCAAAATAATCAGAAATCTTAGATTTCTTATGTGGTCCACAAGAACTGGAACTTATATTATTTGAATTTGAACAAAGTTCTTTTCTTTTTAATACGTTAATATCATGGTTTTCAAATGTGTATGCAAACCACTGGTGCTTCCACCAACAACTTTAATAATTTTTAAGCATTTTTTGCATTTGCCAAGATTATCGTTTTCGTTATTATCTGCTGATTTTTTGTGTTCCTTAATATTCTGTTTGTTTACTTTGGAACAGAGTCAGCATCGGAACTTTATTATCCAATAACAAGGTAAAAAAAAATGGACTAAAAAGTAAAAAATAATTAATTGTTATGAAACACAACAACTCTATTAATAATATTATATTAATAAATAATAATTAATTAATAACCCTAGGGAATAGGGGTGTAGGTGTGATATTCGTATGAATTTTTAAATTATAAAACATCAATAAAAGCGTGGGGCTAATAATTTCATTCACTACGAGCGCCCCACGTGTGTGAAATAACACACCTACACCCCTACTCCATAGGGTTATTAATTAATTTTTATTTATTAATATAATATTATTAATAGAGTTGTGTTTCATAAAAATTAATTATTTTTTACTTTTTAGGGCCAGTTTATCAATTCTCTAGTTAAAGTGTTCGTTAGTTAACCAAAAAGTAAAGTTACTTGCCGAATAAACCTTCTGGTAAGTAAAATGGGTTGATTACTTTAACTTTAACATTTTTAACTTTTGGTTAACTACCGAAGAGATTACTTAACACTTAATGTTTATTTATGGTTCACACCATGTATAAACTAAAAAAAAAAGATATTGGTATCATTGTTGTGGTGTATTTAGTTAATTAACATCAGAAGTGGAATTATTAGCGGATAATCCAAAAAGATATAAAATGCTATACAAGACAAATAGATATCGAATTTGGATACAAAATAAATAGAATTGTCTATAGTAGCGTGGTCTAAAATCTAAACAGTGCAATCTGATAGTAAACAAGGAGGAGTTAATTTTTCTCCTAGCGAAAACAAACTCCTTACAAAGATAGTATTAAAATACGGTGATATTTCGAAAATAAACAAACAAATGCAAAAACATGGAAAGAAAAGGAGGAATAATGGGATGTTAAGGCCAAAGAATTCAACGCTGGTAGCAGTGGTTGTCCACGCAACGCGAAATCATTGAAAATAAAATTTTATGGAATACAGAATAAAAATGGAAAATGTCTTTTGAAATCCTTATAGTAACACATCTATGTATGTTTTTTTTTTAAAATGACCCAAAGGATCCCTAAAGAAATGGATTGCTTCAAGCTATGGGTAATTTTAATTACAACCCCTCAGCTGCTATTGGGAATTCTCGCTACAGTTGCGGCACCTAGCGGATTTAGTATTTTTAAGTGAATTTCTCGGCCACCTTAAATTATTTTTATCTTGAAAATATAATTATTTGTGATTGGTCGGATTTTATTTAACTCCTACAAGTAAATTTAACAGCTGCTTGGACCGGCAAGTAAATATCTTACAGGTAAATAAATTTATCTGACAAGTAAATTTTAACTAGACATTGATCAACCGAAATTCAGACTTAATTGTCAGATAAATTTACTTGGGACACTAACTAGAGGTGGATAAACTGGCCCTTTAAGTTGCACCTATTTTTTTACACAATCTTTTAAGTTATTGTAATTTATCTATAAATAGTAAGGTTTTGTACTGTGCTCTGTATGCAGTACCTACTTCATTTTATCTTTAATAATATGTACCACTTTTAATTTGAGATAAAAAGCGTAACATCAGGATATAAATATAATTTATATTTTAAAATTACATTCATTCCAATTTTTCTCTTCAAAATGCTTTACGAAATTTTTGCAATTTTATGTTTTTCGTATGCATTTGCACGGCCAAACATCGACAGTTATCCAAGCGGTAAGTATAAGTTGCCATATATTTTTAATTTCAAATTATTTTAAAAAAGTGAGAAATATAGATTTCTGATAACATCAATAACTTTTCTTAGGTAGAGTAGATGATACTCACATGCACAAACACTTTAACTATCAAACAAAACCGCATAATTCATATAACCAACGAGAAGAAAATGGTGAGTTTTGGAGTGAACAAGCTAGAGCCACCATTCAAGAACAATTAAAACGAAAAACAAACACAGGTATATGCATTTTATTATTTTGGCCTGTATTACTAACCTGTTATAAGTATAGGTAAAGCAAAGAATGCTATAATGTTTATTGGTGATGGAATGTCGATAGCCACTTTAGCAGCAGCACGAGTGTATCTGGGAAGGCAAAATAATAAAACGGGAGAGGAAATGCAGTTATCTTTTGAAAAGTTTCCACATATCGGTTTATCTAAAGTAACATTTTATTTATTTTTAGATTTTCTTTCTCTAATTTGGACCTAATTTTTTAGACCTACTGTGTGGATAAACAAGTAGCTGATTCAGCTTGTACAGCAACCGCTTATTTATGCGGAGTTAAAGCAAACATTAACACCATTGGCGTTACTGCTGCAGTTCAACGAAAAAATTGTGAAGCAATGCAAAATACAAGTAATCATGTGTTTTCTATAGCAAAACAGTTTCAAATGGATGGAAGACGTACCGGTATTGTTACAACATCTCGAGTTACTCACGCTTCTCCAGCGGGTGTTTATGCTCAAACAGCTCACCGTAATTGGGAATCTGATAGCAACGTTATAAATGATAAAGTTGATCCAACAGTTTGCCGTGACATCGCTTATCAATTAGTTCATGGAGAAGTTGGAAAAAAAATAAATGTTGTTATGGGAGGAGGCAGAAGAGAATTTTTTCCTAAAACTGAGAACGACCCTGAAGGTAAACGTGGACATCGGAGTGATGAAAGAAATCTAATAAACGAATGGAAACAATTAAAAAACGAAAAATCGCATGCATACGTATTGGATCGTCGTGAGCTATTAGAATTATCAGATGAAACTAAATACGTCCTTGGTCTTTTTGATAGTGACCATATGGAATATAATTTAGATCGGAATGTTGAAAAGAAACCTTCGTTGGAAGAAATGACAGAGAAAGCCATAAGTTTGTTATCTCAATCAAAGAAAGGTTATTTCTTATTCGTTGAAGGTGCACGTATCGATATGGCTCATCATTCTTCTTACGCTAGAAAGGCTTTGGATGAAACAATTGAATTTCACAAAGCAATTGAAGCTGCTGTTAGAATGACCAATTCAGAAGATACTCTAATAGTAGTCTCATCTGACCATTCTCATACTTTTACGATGAGTGGTTACCCTAATCGTGGAAATGATGTTTTAGGAATTGGAGGAATAAGTGACAAAGATTATTTACCATATACGACTGCGGGTTATGCAAACGGTCCAGGATATAGAAAAGAAGTAAATGGAAGTAGGCATGATGTTACGAATGACGATATGGGTATGTAGTTAAATTACAGTAAGAAGTTAAATTTTTACATTTTCTCAAATTATAGAACATAAAGAATACAAATATGCTGGCATGGTGCCTCTTGGTTCTGAAACACATGGCGGTGATGATGTGGCAATATTTTCTCGAGGTCCGTGGGCTCATCTATTGAATAGAGTTTTGGAGCAACATATCATTCCTCACGTGATATCGTTTGCTGCATGCTTGAGTGATTACAGTGCTTGTGATATTTAATTTTTAACTTTTAATTTACAAACTTTCTTATAGTTATAAGTTTTTTATGATTTATTGGTAAGCCTCATAATAAAATAAGTTAGAAAATTAGTAGAGTATTAAAAATTATTATTTAAAATCAAGATTTGTACATTTGTTAAAAATTTCGACAATTGTTTCGAAGGGATAAACCACTTCTTCTTGAGGGCCACAAAAAAAACAAATAAAATACGTAAAATTTGTCTTTATATAGGAAACTGTTGTTAACAACCTAAAAGAATTAAGTGATTGTGCTATAAAATAACTGTAAGTTGGAATGAGAAAAAGAAAAAGTGAAAACCGAAAAGAATTTAAATTTAATTTAAAATTTTAATTTAAATAAAGAATTTTAGATTAAAATTTTGAAAGAATCAGGTTGAGGACTTGCGTAGGACAAAATGCGAGTTCATTTTTTTAATTTTTAACTTATATTTTTGCATAAAAAAGTAAAAGGTGAGCTTTGGTGGAGTCCAAATATGTCCAATCGCCATCTTTTCAGTATAAACTTCAAAAGTGTGACCTGAATAAAAGCTTTTAATAAAAAGAGACCGACTCTCTAACAGCGGAATTTACCAACTCAACTGTAACTGTTGATCAACGTTTAGTTAAAATTTACTTGTCAGATAAATTTACTTATCTGTAAGATATTTACTTGCCGGTCCAAGCAGCTGTTAAATTTACTTGTAGGAGTTAAATAAAATCCGACCAATCACAAATAATTATATTTTAAAAATAAAAATAATTTATGGTGGCCCAGAAATTCACTTAAAAATACTAAATCCGCTAGGTGCCGCGACTGTAGCGAGAATTCCCAATAGCAGCTGAGGGGTTGTAATTAAAATTACCCACAGCTTGAAGCAATCCAGTTCTTTAGGGATCCTTTAGGTCATTTTTTAAAAAAAAACATACATAGATGTGTTACTATAAGGATTTCAAAAGACATTTTCCATTTTTATTCTGTATTCCATAAAATTTTATTTTCAATGATTTCGCGTTGCGTGGACAACCACTGCTACCAGCGTTGAATTCTTTGGCGATAACATCCCATTAATTCCTTCTTTTCTTTCCATGTTTTTGCATCTGCTTGTTTATTTTCGAAATATTACGGTATTTTAATACTATCTTTGTAAGGAGTTTGTTTTCGCTAGGAGAAAAATTAACTCCTCCTTGTTTACTACCAGATTGCACTGTTTAGACTTTAGACCACGCTACTATAGACAATTTCTATTTATTTTGTATCCAAATTTGATATCTATTTGTCTTGTATATCATTTTATATCTTTTTGGATTATCCGCTAATAATCCCACTTCTGATGTTAATTAACTAAATACACCACAGCAATGATACCAATATCTTCTTTTTTTTTTAGTTTATACATGGTGTGAACCATAAATAAACATTAAGTGTTAAGTAATCTCTTCGGTAGTTAACCAAAAGTTAAAAATGTTAAAGTTAAAGTAATCAACCCATTTTACTTATCAGAAGGTTTATTCGGCAAGTAACTTTACTTATTGGTTAACTAACGAACACTTTAACTAGAGAATTGATAAACTGGCCCTAAGTGTTATGTTATTTATTATTCATAATCAGAAAGTATCTTGTACTCTATTGGTTAGTAGATTAAGCAAATTAGAATGACATGAGTTCTCTTCATTTTGCTAGCCATCTCTTCTCAATATTTTTGAAGATATGTTATGTGGTGGAGAGGTTTCCGAGGTCCTCTTGACGAACTGCTAAAGAAGGTGTCAACAATCCTTTTTAAAACTCAAAGGCGTTTTACAATTCGATTTGCTTCTTACACATGACAACTCTGAATTGGAAATAATTGTAGCAGCCAACGCATCTAATTATGGTCTTGGAGCATGAATTATGCATCAATTTCCAAATGGCACGCAAAAAGCTTTAAGTCATTCATCACATTTACTGACGCCTGCCGAAAAACGTTACAGCTAAATTGAAGAGGAATCCATCGCTTTGGTGTTTGCGGTAACAAAATTTCAAGGATGATTTTTGGTAGGAAGTTTATAACTCGAGACGGATCCCAAACCGTTGCTTGCTATATTTGGATCAAACAGTAGAATACCAGTATTATACTCCCAATCGTATTCAGCGAAGAGCCTTAGCTCTTCTAACTTACGATTTCACCTTAAAATCCATCTCGACAGACAATTTTGGCCACGCAGATGTGTTATCACGTCTTATAACTCACATGATAAAGATTACATTATTGCTTCGCTTCAATTGGATGATGATATTCGGAAGGAAGTCTCACAATCACTAGGGCAGCTACCAGTGACATTCAAAACTATCAACAACGAGTCGGGAAAAGAAAAACTACTATTATTTATTATTTATTTAACAACTCTATATTTTTTTAAATATTTACAAGCAATACCTAGTGCTCTTGCACTAATCAAAATTAGTACAAAAGCTAGTTTTTATTTACGTGTCAGTTTCGCTGCTCCTGCGGTGGCGTATCAGCGTCCGTTGGCCGTTGTAGGTACTATGTTGGATGTCCTCATGCGTGGATTACTTCCTGGAAAAAAACTGTGAAAGAGTAGGTTCATAACGAAAGGTTGGCCATATAAAATTAGCGTTCGAGAAATGAAATAATTTTACTCGCGAAGAGTCTTTATCAGTTGTTAACAACAGAATATTATATGGAAATCGAGTAGTAATCCCTAAAAACCTTAGAAATTCCATTGTAAAATAATTACACAAGTAGTTAACACGTGTCACCTAGAAATGGATCGTATGAAGTCGATAGCTAGAAACTATGTTTATTGGCCAAATATTGACAACGAAATCGAAAATTTTGTTAATATTTGCAACTATTGAGCGTCCTCAAGAAAAAACCCAACAAGAAAAAACCCAACAAAACACTCTCCAAGTTCATGGCCAGTAACGAAAGACCCATGGGAACGGTTACATACAGATTTTGCAAAAAGACCACACGAAAGAAAATATTTTTGGTAGTGGTTGATTCGCATTCAAAATGCGAACAAGGAACTTCAAATAGAATAATAAATTGATTGATTTAGAGTGCAGCGATATTTTTAAAGAAAAATATTTAAATTCATTATTGTTAGAATTTTATAAGAATCTTTGATCCACAACTGAGAACAATTCTCCAGTGATAAGTAAGAAGGGCTTAAGTCAAAAATTGGCAATATTTTTTAGCTATTGGAATTAAGTCAATTTTGTGTGCTCTTTTGATTTTGTACTAAGGACTTAAGTGTAATCCTTTCCATTGGTAAAATATTGAGTGGTCTCAAAGTATTAAGTCTATAAAAAATCGAAACACAGAATTGACTTATTTCCAATAGCTAAAAAAATTTACCTTTAATTCGTCGTTAAATAAAAACAGCCGATTATTATTTTGTATGATTTACTTACATGAGCTGCACCGGACTTCTATTGTAAATTTTATAATGTAACCAAATAAACTGTGGTGAGCCTCGAGAAGGTGCTCGAGGACCGTAATTTGGAGACCCATCATGAATCATGATATAATAATTATTAAGGAGATTATAATCTTACGAAGGTATTTTTGTCACCAGCGCAGAATCGGAAATCTTACGGACCTTACGGGGGTATTCTTTACTTAAGTTTCTTAAAAAATTATTTTAAATATTTTTTAAAAATCAAGTACAATTTTGTTTATTTTTGCAACATAAGGTTTGTAATCCTTTAATATCCAGGCAAATATTCAGAATTGTAACAAAAAGCAAATTAATTGTTATAATATCTACTTATACGAATTGGGGGGGGGGGTCAAAATTAATTTTAGTGGTTGGCACGTGACTGGGTCTTGCGCGACAAATGTGGAGGGAGAACGGTTGACACCCGATTCCACCAATTGACACAAACATGAACCGAAACCACCAAGGAAAAACTTCACTCTAGCATGCCCATGAATTATCCTATCAAAAGTAAAATAGGATTGCTAAAATCGTTCTCTTTTGCGCAGTTACTTCATCATGTAACCCTTAACATGTGCAAAGCCGGCAAAGCATATCTACCTTAGTTATTATACTTGGCTCAGCACAAATATAAGGTTACATCTACAATCAAGATCTGTAAGCCCATATGGATCTATGTATGTGCTACGTTTTTGGATTAAAATTCATCTATAATTAACAAACAGCAATTGAAAATAAAATTTAAGGCGTATTTTCGCGAGGCATTTTGGTTAACCAAAAGTAACCGGTTAGATTTTATGTCATTTTCGCGACGAACGGTTAGAGGGGAGGTAGTTTTTGGTTAAAAAGTTACCAAACCAAAGACGACGGCTCAAAATCAGTGGTTACTTTTTGCGGTTGCTTTACTAGTACAAATGTGTGCCACAATTTAAATTTTAAAGTTGGAAGTGGTTCTAAACGTTCTAAAGACGAGGATTTGAGGTTATGTTAAATTAGAAATTGTGGTGGGGGACTAACCAAAGTTGACCAAAAGTAACCGAGCGGTACTAACCGGGATCCTCGCGAAAATACGCTTTTATAGTTTAATGTTAGTTACACAAGTAATCGGCAACTGCAGGAGACCCCGCCCATTAACACATTGCGTGCTAGAGTTACGTTACTGAAAGAAGAAAAGGCGAAGCAAATGTGCAGTAATGAAAAATCTTACAGACGTGTTTATGTTGGTGTCAATTGGTGGAATTGGGTGTCACACGGTCTCTACTGCGCCGGATTTTGGTTACGCCTTTTCTTCTTTCCTTAATTTTACTATAAGACATATTCAGTAAAATACCCTAGTTGACCAAGACAAAATATGCACAATATTCCTAAGTGCCACTGCTTAGAAACCGCTATATAAATTCCATTAGGGCGTCATTCATATATGAATACCTATGTGTTTCGACAAACTTATGTCATTCATAAACGGATGACGCGAAATAACACTGTCATTCATTTGTGTATGACATAGCAGGAAATGTGTTAATAAATCCTCAATCGACAATTATTTTCCACTCTATTCATGCTGATTTTCCCGACAGACGGACTTCCGTTACCACCCTATAATACCTTGGTATTACTTAATTAACACTTCATTAGGTATTTACAAAAATTATACCGGTATATCTACCAGTTGCGTTTGAAAATTCAATCGCACCGTCGTCCAACATTCGAAAATTAAATGCCTAATGTGGCGGTTTACAAATTATCCATCAGGTACACGTACTGGGGATAAATTCGGTTTAGTATTCTAACGTGGGACAAACGTGATTGAATTTTCAAATGCCACCTGGTGAAGCGGTATCGACCATGGTGTAGAAACTTCTTATGGAAAAATTAGACCCCGATTTTAATGGTATTTTAATCGACAGATTTTCTTAAGATGGCGCTGTTTCAATAGTTATTTAGAAAAGTAAACAATAACATAACATATATCATAGAATATCCTGTAAGTTGGAATTGTAAAACTATTAATAAATTATAATAGTGAAAATTAGTTAAATTGAATGGAAATATAGTGAAATAATTTATTAGTTGACCCCATGACACCCAGGGGGCGCAACGAAAAGACAGTATAAGAGTGTCTACAATTTTAACATGGAAGTTTCCCTTCTATTGTAATCTTAGATTGTAATCTTTTATTCTACGGTATCGACCAGTATAATTTTCGTAAATGTCTAGCAATGTCATATCCAGGACTGGATTTAGGCTGTATGGTTTAGCAACTCTCACCTATTCAAACATTTATGTCAACAAACAAGTAAATAAACAAATAAGGAACACAAAAAAAAATAAGGAACAATGTAATAAATATAACAATTTATTAATAGAAAAATATTACTAGAAAAAATAATTAATTACTACTAGGTACTATATAAAAAAATATATTTTTATAAAACACAAACATTTGAAGGGTCCAGTGGAAAAACGATGAGGGTCAATTTTTTCTGAAATCGATATTTTAGTAAACAATGAGATTCCACTAAAAACTGCGTTTGAAAATAGGCAGCACAATGTAACTTTAAGCGTTGTGAAACTTTAAATTTCGTTTTTCTCAGCTTTTAAAAAAGGTTACCTCATCGTTTTTCCACTGGACCCTTCATTTAATAAACTTCCTTCAACAAATAATATGGACGTAACATTAGTTAACTATTTAATAATCCCTGAAGATATTTCAGTCTGAATACTGCTTTATAAACAAAAAAAATGTAATGAACGTGAATCCTCAAACTTTGTCAAATCAATTGGCTAATCATAGAACCAATCTCAAATATCGTGGGCTTACTGCAAAAACTGACAAAGTCCATATTAGGACCTTAAAGGACCACACTGCATGGTCAGTTTTTAATTCTCTTTTTGGGCTTAAATTTTAGTTAAAAATTAAAAAGAAGAATGGGATTAAGTTGTTCGGCTTTAGGCCCCTCTGGCGAGATTCTTTTTTTTAATTTTAACTAAAATTTTAGCCTACAAATGAGAATTAAAAGCTGACCATGCAGTGCAGTCCTTTAAGGTCCTAATATTGACTTGGTCAGTTTTTGCAGTAAGCCCACGATATATAAATTATCAAAACTTAATCTAAGAAAATAACAACAAACGATCACAATATACAAATCACAACGACCCCCTCCAAAAATCAGATGGACAGGGGTCATTTAAACAGTCCAAATAGTAAATTATAAGAATGGCAGTTTGTTAGGTATATTTAAAAACAAAAATCGAAACTAAATAGTAATAATTTTTGTAAATAAAAGTGTAAATTTAATTTACAAAGTCTTAATTAATACAACTTTTTCGTTAATCATTAAAATACAATAAAAAGCTATGCTCTTCTACTTTTTACATATTAGTTCCACCCATACGAATACAAAATTAAAATATTAACCACTATTTTCGTTTAACAATGTTTTAAAATATTAGAATATTTATTATAGTAAAATAATAAATAACAAAATTCAATTCGACGATGCTAAAATAATAAAATATTTATTATAATATTTGTTATATGTATTAAAATAATAATAAATAATAAAATATTTATTTATGTATAGCAGTTGACATTTTAAGTATCGACACATGCAAATTGCATTTGTATGGGTGTAAGACTAATATGTAAAAATTGACAATTGGTCTGCAATGATAGTTGGATTATGAATGACCGAAATTTGTAACCATACCTAATAAAGAACACGAAGAGAGAGTAGCTTCTTATTTTGTTGTATAAAAATCAACCTTGTGAAACTCCCATCACAGTATATTTTTTATTAATATTCAAGTCGTCGACGCTTAGCCCTATTTAATAATTCTAATTTAATTTGGTCCCAGTTAACCTCAACTTCATCGTTTTCAACAACTTCAGGATTTTCAACCTCAGGGTTTTGAACTGGGTCACAGTTGCTGTCAACTTCATTCATATTTTCTTTGATCAGAAGCTTCGCTCTATCAATAACCTCATCATCCTAAAACATTAACAAGTGTTACCATTATTGTTACAATAATAATTTCGACCATATATTTTACCTCACTGATCCATGGATGTTCAAAAATTTCACTAATTGTGATTCGCTCTGTTGGATCTACTACCAGCATTTTATGTACTAAGTCCATTGCTTCATCCGAAATACTGATCCAATTATCTAAATCCATTATAAACCTTCCCTTCATAATGGATGGGTATAATTGGTCCTTATCCTCCTCATAAAAGGGCAAATCAGTAGACAACATATAATAGAGCATTACTCCAAGGCTCCACACGTCAACTAGTTCTGAATACTTTTTAAAATTCGGATTCACAATTTCTGGTGCCACAAAATATGGCGTGCCACAAACTGACTTCATTGATCTCTCCATGATCCGACTCAAACCAAAATCGGATATTTTAACAAGCGGTTCATCATCACAAGATTTAAGTAAAATGTTTCCAGGCTACAAAAAATTTTAACCATTGTAAGTTCAATTTTACGTAAATATTGTTTTGCTAACCTTGATATCCCTATGAGCAATATTATTGAGATGGAGGTATTTGACTCCAACGATAAGCTGATAAAATATAAATTTAACTGTGCTTTCAGGCATAGTCTCTTTTATCCGGCCCAGTAATTCACCTCCCTTCATGTATTCTAGTACGATGAAAACTGAGTCATTAGTTTCCACGAAATCTTTCATGGATACTATGCAGGGCTATAAAAATAACATCTACTTTATGTCCTCATGGTTAATTTTTATACTTACATGTGATAAAGTTTTTAATATATTTACTTCATTTTCGAGTTTTTTACTTTCCATTTCATCAAAATGGACTTTTAATATTATCTTAACAGCAAACCGTACTCCTGTCCTCTGTAAAAAATCTTATATCAAAAATATTGACTAACGTGACGATTATAGGAATTAAGTGTAAAAATAATAAAAATAGTAAATAATAAAATTAGTTACCCGTTCAATTAGAAGACGGACTTGTCCAAATGTTCCCTTGCCCAATATATGACCTAATATGTATTGCTGTTTTAAGACAGGCGGTAGTATATCTTTCACGGTGTTATCTGTAGCTTTATAGGAATAAACTAAAACATAATAATTGATTAAATAGCATTTTCAATAAAATTACTAGTTACTTCTCTGTATTTTATTATCCATAGGCATTCCAATTTTATCGTCATGTTGTATTAAAATTGTTTGCTGGTGTCCAATAATGCGGCCGTTAAGGTAAGTTCCATTCTTACTTAAATCCGTTATACTTGTAGTATTCTCTTCGAAGCATCTTTCAATCCTAAATTGATATTTACTCACCGATCTTAATAAATGATCAGGAAGATTTGCTCTCTTTAAAGAGACATCACAGGTATCTGAGCGGCCCAGAGTATATATTTGTTTGAACAAATCTGAAAATATAATTTAATAAAATTGTTATCGAAAAATATAAAAATTTTACTGGGGTGTAACATTAACCTTTGTATGGTACACTGCAGTTCCCTGGGACCACACAACATTTTAAAAAGTCTGTAAAATGTTTTAATTTCCTTTTTTGCAAATCGACACCATTGTAATTTAGCTTCATAACCTTCTGGACATTTTAGACAATATGGTAATGTTAGTTGTGATATGCCCTTCAAGTTTTATACGATATAAATGAGCTTGGGGTCTGTGGGACTCCAGTATACCATTTACGTAACTATTTTGTTAAAGTAGAAAATTTGTTTTAGTAAATTATTTGGCCTTTGATAACCATAATTTAGTAAATTAATATTATTTTAAAATATATCGAGTCATGTACCTACACATGTACGAAGTGCGGTGATGACATTGAATAAATCTCAATTTTAAAAATGTGTTTGAGACTTTTGTAATGACTAGAGTCCGGATTTGTAGCTATTATGCTTTTTCTGAAAATTCGAAGCAGCTGAAAATTTTTAGAAAAATTTTGTGTTTTAACTGAAAAGAAGTCATTTGGTACCAAGTTTTATATGCTTTTTTTGCTTTTTTTTTGGCTTTTTGTGCTTTTCGTGCTTTTTTATACTTCATTAATGCTTATTTTACAAAATATTTCAAAATTTGATCTTTTAAATGCATCTTTCTCTTTTAAAATGCAGAAAATTTTAAAAATGTTGCTTATGAATTAGAAAATTCGGATAGCAAATCTATAAAAGATTGCCAAAATGTATTAAAGAATCCAGAACTTAAAGCAAATTTAGCGTTTATTAAATGCCACTGTAACTTTGTTACTGATGTTATAAAATCTATCGAAAAGCATCAAATGCGATAACATGAAAAAGAAATTTAAAGATGTGTTAGAGAAAAATGAAGGATTAAAAATCTTAAATAATATAGCTAAAACAATAGCTGGAGAAACTATTGAAGATTTTGAAATGGAACCCCACTTGTAGCAAAATTCAAATTTGCACCTATTACTAGTGTAGATGTCGAAAGAAGTTTTTCTGCCTACAAATATCTATTAAGTGACAGAAGGATGAATTTTACTAAAGAAAATTTGGAAAAATTCTTAATTGTTTCAAAAATTAAATTAATAAGTCCTTTTGTTTATGCTTTTTTTAAATAAAATTTATGCTTTTTTTAGTATTATTTGGTGCTTTTTTAAGCACTTTTTTTCTCATTTTTTATGCTTTTTTATCCGGACTCTAGTAATGACAAATGATAAATTTTTAGTGTTTCCTACAAAAATCAGTCTTAACCCTGGATGAACAAGGTGATTTTGATCGTGAAATTTCAATGGAACTCATGGCGTCATCTCCAGGGTTAAAATTTTATTTTGCCTGTAGATTTACTCTCTTCTACCGTTGGGGGTCCGTGTACCATCTAAGTCAGGGGTAAGTACAGTGACTCCAATATAAACTCGGACACTCCTATGTTAGCAATGTAAATTGCACATTTTGAAGCCGTTTTTTGACATATAAAAATCGATTTTACAACAAAACTTTTTAAACATTTTTTGTAGAAAATTTCATTATCTTTAGTTTTATATCTATACATTTTTTCATTTTGGCGCCCCGTTTTTGACTGAGAGCGACTTAAACAAGACCCGGGAAAATACAAAAAATATTGTCACCTGTATCTCGGAAACGGTGCCACAAAATAGAAAAATGAAGAGGAATTTCTTTTTGTAAATTTCGTTCCCTACATTTTTATTCATATAGGTACATTTTTCTATTTTGTGTCACCGTTTCAGAGATACAGGTGACAATATTTTTTGTATTTTCCCGAGTCTTATTTAAGTCGCTCTCAGTCAAAAACGGGGCACCAAAATGAAAAAATGTAGATATAAAATTAACCCGTAACCTCTGACAAGCGGTCTCTCATACCGCTCCAGAAATTCATTTCGCTATAAAACGGGTCATGGTGAAAATTTCAAAAAATCCCTCGGTGTACCTTCAAGTGACATCAAAATATACACATTATGACTTGATACAAGTTTTAGTAGGCGTTTAGCTCATAAATAAAAAATAGCAAAGTTTTCTTGCGGTCTCACATACCGCATGTCAGTAACTACGGTAGTAAATTAACACATGTATTATTAGCTTGTTTTCTAAATATCATCGAACCAGATTTATCTAAATCTTTCAAATTTACGCACATCACTGCCAAGCCTATAGATTATGTATTTGAGACTGTTATTACACAATGGGCAGCTGATTTCGATTATTTTAGTGATAGCGATATTCATAATGTAGTTTTTGAAAAAAACTGGAAAAAAAGAAGATTTGTTACGTATATCTAAGTAAACTAAAGAGGAAATCATATTTTCTATGTTTTAGTTAAAAAAAAATGGTATGCCTTCAGTGCACGAAGAAAATTTGCGAAAAATTCATATAAAACGAACACTCATTTTTTCCAATTTTAAAGTGTTGTCAAATTTTTCAATTTTAATTATTTTTTGAATTTATTATGTTAGTATTTTAGTTTCAACATATTTTTTACTATTTATAATTAACAATTCTTAAATTTTTCTAAAATGTAGTTTTTATACAACATTTAATCAACATCTAGCGCTTTTATATAATTTATGCGGACTTTTACTATTTATTAAATAAATGAAGTTAATTTTATTTATGATGAATTTTTACGTTTCACAGGTATGAAGAATAGTTCAACAAATGACATGGCAAAAGATTACAGTGATATTAATCTGATTAACCCTAAAATTAAAAATAAAAGTAAGCGGTATGAGAGACCGCATGTCAGTAACTACGTCCCAAAACATGTATGACAGTGGTTACAGGTTAAAGATAATGAAATTTTCTACAAAAAATGTTTAAAAAGTTTAGTTGTAAAATCGATTTTTATATGTCAAAAAACGGCTTCAAAATGTGCAATTTACATTGCTAACATAGATAGGGAGTGTCCGAGTTTATATTGGAGTCACTGTACATATTTTTACAAAATACTATATTACTGGCAGAGACTGGAAAATTGCTTGTTACTGGGACGTACAGCTATTATAATATATTGAAAAGCGAGCGCAAGCGAGCATTTTAAAGCTGTAAGTCCAGTAACGAAGAATTTTTCGAGTAGAGATAATTAAGAATTAATTTATCGGGAAACAGAAAAAGAAAAAAAAATCAAACATTCCCCGACTTTCCTTGACAAAATTTATTAAATTTTCATATTCTCCGACCTTTCCATAAACGAGTAGGTCGGTTCAATTTTTTTTTGCAATTCTGAAAGTAAAGACAATATTATAATGAAAACCAATTTATCAAATGCAAATTTTTCGTAAAAAAATTAATTTTTTGTCTACTATGAAATCTCACGTCGTTAAATTTCCACCGACTTGCCAGTAGATATCAAATAATTTTGAATGTTTTTTTTTGTATATTTAAAACATAAACGCGTTTTTATAAAATAAAGGTCGTATTTTTGTATCGAAGTACTGGTAGCCAAAGATTACAATAAAATTATTCATTGCAAGTTAAATTTGCAGGTGTTACCTCGTAAGAACTTTCCAACGATATTACATTACCACCTACAGATTCCTTGAACACTTTTCTAACATATCAATTATTACCATTGTTGAAGTGATTAAATTTCGTCGTCGTATGGGTTTGCAGACATGCTGATCTGAAGAATCAACTTGTTATTTTGCAAGACGGTAATAAATGCGTCATTACTTTGAAAAACTAAACAACGCGACATAACACCGCGAAACCGTTTCGTGCATACAATGTATGTAAAAATTGCAAATTGGAGTTGCTAATCCGAAAATTGCATCTAATGTAAAGCGTGGTCCAGACCTAACGTTTTATCGTACGTTTTACTGTCCGTTCTGAGATTGTCAGGTAAAACGTTAGGTGTGGACAGGAAAACGACGAACGATTTAGAACTGAAACGATATTTTAAAAATGAAGTCAACTTCTCATTTCTCGCATCATTTCTCGAAGTTTTGTGCAGATATGCAGCAAAAAAAGCGTAGGTTTTTATGTTTCAAATAATCACTAGATGATAACTACTTGATAAATAGATGATAACTAGTTGTAAAATCTTTTAACATTATTTTTAAAATAAAATGAGAAAATTTTAAAGAATATTTTCTTTTTTATCTTAATAAAAATTCAGGATATGTTCATAAATATTGTTGTTAGGTGTCGATATTCATGTATTTTTATAATAATTATTCTTTGATAAAATACATAATGTTGAGTTATGCGCCAGAAATTAAAAAACGCCAATGCAAGAAAACGTGCAGCTTATTACAAACTATAATAAGTCGAATAAAATAATATTATGCAGTTTTCCAGAATTATTTTCGAAATCCAAAATGCAATTTTATTTATTGATGCTTTTTTGGTGCTTTCTACCCGCAAGTATGTGCTTCAAAATTGCAAATTACATTAATAATCTACTTTTGCTTACCTATGTTAATAATAAATTAATTTTATTGTACAAGGCAGTTTATTAATCAAATTACTTTCCTACCTAAACAAATTATTGATTATCATTGATTAAAGATTAATTTTAGATTAATTAATTAAGAGCACGTATTCTAGGCAATTTGCCTTTTTGTCCTGTATTTAGGCAATTCAAAATTATAAATACAGAAATGCCGTTCAAACGATTTTGAAAATTTTGAACCTTACTTTTATTTGCCTAAATGCCTAAATTCGATGTTACTGACCTAAAATAGATTTTTAAGGCCTAAAAAGCCTAAACCAATGATTTATCCCGTTTAGTTACTAAAAGTTAAAAAGAAAGTTTTTATGTTTTTAAAATTTGGATCTCTCAGTCAGTGGCGGATTTAGCACTTGAGAGGACCCAAGCGCAATTCAATTTTAAGGTCCTCTTCTAAATATTTTCACTGCTCCTACACCCTACAGCAGTGGCGTAGCTAGGGTAATTTGCGCCCGGGGACAAGACACGAAATCTGCGCCCCTTCTCGTATCGAGAGTCTGTAGACTCACTGGGGCCGGAGTTTATTTAACTCAATTTTTCACTTTGGCGCCCCCTAAGCTGTGGCGCCCAGGGACATATGTACCCCCTGCCCCCCTTAGCTACGCCTCTGCCCTACAGTGTGCATTCTACGCGCACGTTTTACTATGTTTTTCACACTATACCAGTGATCTAAGAAAGCTGAATATTGAGGCCCCCTTAATTTATGATGCCCCAGGCGTGCTCGGTGAAGTCAGCATAGATAGAGAACTGGCAGTGGTCGTTGACTCAGCGCTTCGTATCCACGTTTATTAAGGTGGCCGAGAAATTCACTTAAAAACACTAAATCCGCTAGGTGCCGCGACTGTAGCGCGAATTGCCCATAGCAGTTGAGGGTTTGAAATTACCCATAGTTTGAAACAATCCCTTTCTTTAGGGATCCAGCAGGTTATTTAAAAAAAAACATACATACAAGTATTACTATAAGGATTTCAAAAGACATTTTCCATTCGACACAAAACTCAAAAAATTGAAAACTTTAGCATACCGACTTTGTGAAATAATGTTCTTCAAAGTTGACGCTACAACTAGAATCCAAATTTGGGCTTTAAAAATTTAGGATGAAAAAAATTTAGGTAAAAATTCTAAAAAAGAAAATATTTTTGCGATATTTTTTTTTGAAAATCACTCACCTTGTAGTTTCAAACTTAGGCTTTTTGAATCTGTTTTCAGAATTTTTTTAAATTTATTCGTTTTTAAGATTTGTGTCGAACAAAAAAAAACAATTTCTCGGCCACCTTAATAAAACTGTGGAAGTTAATTTAGTCAAAAGGTGCGACAGATTTCAGAAATCCTGAATGGCTTTAAGTCAGATAGGTACTCTCTAAATACAAAACCGTAAATGGCAGAGGTTCTCCAGGTTTGAGAGGGGGGAGGTGAATTTTTCAAAAACTCAAAAAAAATCGTACATTTATTTGTTAACTTAAAAAAATAGTAACCCCCTAAATTAGTAGCGCCATTTGCAAATAAAGGATAAAATTAATAACACCATCTATTTAGGAGGGAAAGAAGCTTACATAAAAATTTGTATAGTACCTAATTTTCCATCTTTATAGTTTATCGTTATTAAAAAATATTTAACTAATTTTTTTAAATATTATGTTTATAAGTTGCTGTAATGAAAAATATAATATTGCCTAAAACCCCTAAATTCTTAATTATTGCGCCTATTTCAACGATTTTTATAGCCTAAAATTGTGCCTTTTAAAACATTTTTTACGTCCTAAAATCCATGCTCTATTATCAATTTCCGACACAGACAGAAAAGTGCACATATAATATTTTTTATGCTTGTATGTAGTTATAATCTCGTATTGCAAATTATATTTTCGTTGGAGCATTATTTTGCCACATTACCTTATTTTATCATAATATAATAATGCTGCCAAGTGCATCGGGTGCATCTACCCTAGTATGTTCGACTTCCGAAATCATTCGGGAAACTATAATTAGATTCACGACTAAATATTTAATAATTTGAGATGCGAAGGTAAAACGTACGACAAATCGTTAGGTCTGGACGCTTCAGAGATCGAACGTTTTACCTGAAGATCTCAGAACGGACAGTAAAACGTACGATAAAACGTTAGGTCTGGACGCAAAAGAGCTCAAACGTTTTACCTGACAATCTCAGAACGGACAGCAAAACGTACGATAAAACGTTAGGTCTGGACCACGCTTAAGATTTAGATCGAATTTGATTTGAAATCAGATTCCAATGAAATTGATTGGTGATTCGATTGTTCTCGAATTTTCACATTCATGTGTGTTCGTAAACTGATAATCGAATGCTGTTTTTATAGATAATACCTTGTCGCATGTGGATGGAGCCTATGCTCAATTTTAAATTTGTAATTAGGTAATAATAAGTATTTTGAAAATATAATAAAGCAAAACTTGGAATTATAATTTATTTCTTTGGAGCGTCAAGTGGTTTTCTGTTTGTTTAAATACATTTAATGAAGGGTCAAGAAAAGCATGCCAAAAATGTGTTCACCCCCGAGGTAAGAAACTACCTTTAATTTTGAAAATTTGGTACAAATATAGTTTGGAAATTCGTTTTCTGTTCATTTTATGTCTAAAATTTCCTCAACCAAGGGTAGTTTATAAAACTTAAAAAAAAAACAATTTTCCTGAAGATGACAAAATTAGTAAATTCTTTCAACCCTTCACTTGGAATATTCGTAATGTTTACAACAGAAATACTGTGATAAGACAAATTTCACAGAACAAATGTCTCACTACGAGAAGCTGACACCAAATTTCAGCTCTCGGGTTTTTGTAGTTCCCTAGAAATTGGTTTAAAAAAAGAGCCCACAGAATCACGTAATCAAAAGTGCAAGGTTACAAATTAAAATTCTTGAATTCGGGAAGATAACAAAGAAAATCAAAGTAGCATTAAAATATAAAAGCGCCGAATTTGTGTTGTTGATAATGTTTTTGCAAATGTTTTCGTGCAAATTTTAGGAATCAAATCTAAAAAATCTTTTTAATCTCGTTACACAATTATCTATTTTGAATAAAAATCACGCCAAGGAATTCTAATTCAAAAGAATGGATCATAATTTTAGCAGAAATCAAATTGACAAAATAATATACTCACCCATTGAGGGTACATGCAAAATGATTGGATCAAGCCGTCCCCAAACGTCTTTAGCCTCGGGAGGACTTTTGGATAAGCTGGGTGTTTGCGTTTGGGTTTGTGTCTCCCATAACTCAGAGGGATCCTCAGAATTCATCTTGAATAATCGCACAATAACAAAACTTTTATAATCTTTACTGCCAATCAAAATTTTTATCAATACAAACTAGGTTAACTAGAACTTTTGAAAACACGAACAACATCCACAACTTACAACGTTCGAACATTGAATAAGCAATTTCAAATTGTATCACTTGTTGGTTATGTTTCGATAGAAATACACCAATGAACGAGCAAGACAGTTCCCCCGCTCAAAAGCAGAATTACCACTCTTACTCTAACCACTCCGCTGGTATTACAAATTTTTGTAAACAGAATTTACCTGCTAAAATATTTTTTTTTAAAAACACCTTGGTTTACTTGAAAATTTTTTGTTTATTTCTATCAAGATAGGACACTTAAAAATAAATTAATAAAGTTCGATATTGTTAAACGTTTCAAAAATGTTTCTTCAAATTTTATTTCTTATTTTGTTTTCTACTTGTTTCAGATAGTAATAGATTCTGAGATCCACCTTATAATCTCATGAAAACCTGAAATATATTAAAATCTAAAATACATACAACAAAGTAGGTACTTCAAGGGCCCGAACAATTACGTTTTCTCTACCTGCACCAGAAGTGGCAATTTTATGAAAGATAAAGACAATATAACGGGGGATTTATTCAAAATTGTAAAAATGTAATTTTGGAATCCTGTTTGGAAATTTTCAATTGTTCAGAATATAAAAGAAATAACAATTTTATGACACTCTTCCTTTTCCATGTTGTTATGGTCAACAAACCAATCAGGATGACTACAAAGGAGTTACAATTTACAAAATTAAATTTTCTATTCAAATTTCAAATGTTTTGTTAAATTCAATATTATTAGGGCCAATTGCATAAAAGAAGATCATCCTCGGATCAGGGTTAAACATTGTATTTGGTTAAACTAAGGATCAAAGCAAAGCAGGATCGACGCAAGGTTCAAGGTAGATAGATGTACCTGATAACTGATAGATAAGTTTATTTGTAATCTATATACCTTGCGTTGATCCTGGGTCCTGGAACCAGGATCAGCTGATCCCCGAGTTAACCCTCTTTTATGCAACTGGCCCTAAAATTGTACGATTTCCAAACTTGTTTGAAAATTATGAATTGTGTAAAACAATTTTATGGTAGGTATTCTTCTATCCCCCTCCCCCATTTTGAATTCAAAATAGTGTGCTCTATATTCTATAACAGCAACTGGTGGTCCTTGGCGTAACCCTAGGCAACATTGGTAATTCCGGGCCTATTTTCACATATCGCACCCTTGCGACAAAAGTGACACAAGTCAAAAATGTTAGTTTTGCAGAAATAGCGAAAAACTATTTCCAACTAAAGGAAAACTTGCAGAGGAGTCAAAAATCAACTGTTAGACAAAATTACGTCTTAAAGTAAACAATTATATGTCATATTAGTTATTTTAGGTTTACCACCCTTAAGAAAGCACCCTTTTGAGTTGTGACGTTCTTAGTTTTTGTTTCACTAACATAGAGCTGGATTATTTTGAGTTGTGATAGTTTCAATTAATTTTTTTAAAATACATAATCGGCTGAAATGACACAATTCAAATTGAAATAATTTCTTGTTTAGATTTCAATCTACTTAACTGTCACAATTCCAAATGATTCTTATTGACATTGCGGTTTTATGAACAAAAGTGAATTAACTCAAAATACTACACTTTAGAATGTTAATAAGCATAAACATTTACATCAACTGCTGCGTCACAACTAAGGGCCAGTTGTATAAAAGAGGGTTAACTCGGGGATCAGCTGATCCTGGTTCAAGAGCTGATCCAGGATCGCTCTAAGGTAGATAGATTACAAATAAACCTATCAAGTAAATAGTAAAGTAAAATAGATTTACTTGATAGGTTTATTTGTAATCTATCTACCAGGCGATCCTGGGTCAGCTCTTGAACCAGGATCAGCTGATCCCCGAGTTAACCCTCTTTTATACAACTGGCCCTTAGAATACACCACTATTGTGGATACTAAAAACAATTACAGATATCATCAAAAGCGACACTAGTTCCATCTGTCGGGTGCACGGTGAAGCTAGGTTAATACGGTTTTGATGATTAATGGAGTACTTTATTCGGAAATCATTAATGGTAATAACTAAAAAGTCAGGTTTTTTGAGTTGTGTCACTTTTGTCGCAAGGGTGCGATATTTGCGTTTGGTAGGCCCCAATTTTTGGGGTTTTAAAGGCCCCAAAAATTACGAACCCTAAGCACGTGTCTAGGTTGCCTAGGCCTTAGTCCGCCCCTTACGTATAATTTATACGTAAAAATATGTTCCTCGCATATTTCTCGGAGCAAATGTCAGCCTCGATTCAATAAAACCCGGTTCACACTATGTGATTTCTCTTTCTCATATGAAATTTATTTGCGTTCAGCTAGTGCTAGACTAAGTATCAGTGGCGTAAATAAGGGGGGTGATCAGGGTGATGAATCACCCCCCAAAGGCTAATAATAATCCAAAAATTCCATTTAAAAGTAAAAATTTCCAAAATCCCAGACCCCCGGTGGTGTCTCCTACCAGATTCATCACCCCCCAAATTCAAATCCTATTTACGCTACTGCTAAGTATTATGATTTATGATATTACAAAAGTCATGGCCTTTATCCTTTATTAAATAAGCTAATTATAGCCAAACAATCAGAGAAAGAGAAATCATATAGTGTGAACCGGGTTTTATTGAATCCCAGGATTCCCAAGCCCAGGCATAGTAACATGAGAAATCATAATATAATAAGGTATTTGCGAGAATTATGCCGGTACATACCGCATCTACCGTTTGCGTTTGAAAATTCAATTGTCGTCCCATATTCGAAAATCAAATGCCAAATGTGTCCGATTACGAATTATCAACCACGTATTGGAGGGTAAATTCGGTTTAATATTCTAACATTGACGGTCATTGAGACAATGAGACGGTCATTGCCTTGCAGCTAACACAGTTGAATGTGAATGCGGGGTACCGGGTTCAAACCCGGGGAGAGTCAAACTTTCTTATGACCAAGTCTCCGTGCTTCGGAGGGCACGTTAAGCCGGCGGTCCCCCTGGGTTGACAAATTGTCACCGTTAAGGTGGCCGATTTCTATGGGGATTATCTACTTAACTAAAATTTATGTAACCCCCACTGCATTTCAATAATACTATCGCCAAAGCTACGAAAATTTTACAGGTTGTTGCTCAAGGCTTCCTGTGTAACATATTGAAATATGAGGCGTATAAGATAATTATTACATTGATAATTCAATAAATACGGCGATGACGCGTATTGCGCATGCGTATGCGAAATCTCATGATTACGCGAAAACTAATACACATAATTGTCTCATATTTCAATATGTTACACGGGAAGCTTTGAGGAACAACCTGTAAAATTTTCGTAGCTTTGGCGATAGTATTATTGAAATGCAGTGGGGGTTACATAAATTCTGGTTAAGTAGATAATCCCCATAGAAATCGGCCACCTTAACAAAAAACAGGGCTACAGGCACATCTGAATGCTAGCCTAGCAAGCTGCTACCGGATGTAAAACAACTATAGTCCAAAATCGATTGCGGACTACTCACCCACCCGTCTGGCCAGCGTGGTGAGTTATGGCCAAACCAAACCTCCATAATATGGAGAGGCTAATGTCCAGCAGTGGACAGAAAAAGGCTGATAACGAACGAACGATTCTAACATTGGACGAAGGTAGAGTTGTGGTACTGGAAGAAAGAAAGGCGTAGCCAAAATCCGGCGCAGTAGAGATAGCGTGACACCCAATCAGGGACGTGTCCGCGGGGAGGGGGTCCCCCCAATATTTTAGAAAATTGGAAAAAAATTGGCAAAATCACTCAAAATGTGGTCAAATCACTCAAAATTTGGTCAAGTTGGCAAAAGCCGCTAAACCTATAACAGGAAAAATAGACAATTACAAAGAGTTGGCAATTTTGAATCAATTAAGTTGGTAAATTCCCCCCTCAAAAATGACAAAATATTTCGAAAAATGAATAATTTGTATTTTTTTGGAAAAAAAATTTATTTTTTTGAAATTTGCAAGCGCAAAAGCGAGGAAAGCGGCTTTGTAGTTAATATTTCTTTCTTAATTTGTTTAAATACACCACTTTTCAAACAAATATTGTTTCTTTTTACGCTTTACTCCGGGGGGGGGGGGCAAAATGAGATCTCGGACTACTTAAAAATCTTTCTAGAGCCGCCGCTGATAAACACGAGTGTACGAGTTTTGGTTTCTGCGTATTAGCTCCACCTTTTCTTCTTTCTTTGGAACCACTCTAACCTTATAAAAGAAAAACTAAATTGCAAAAATAAGAAAAACTTCTGTTGCGAGTTCAAAAGTATTGGCTATTTTTATTATAGGATTAAAACAAATGACTGATTTAGGTACATTTAAATTTCTTCTTGAAAATATAATAACAAAATGTTTTAAGTTTTAGTACACGTATCAGCAAAAAAAAACCTACGTAATTTTTAGAAAATATAACAGAATGACTCTGTTATTCTTAATTTATCACATCACACCCAGGTCGCCAATAATGACATATTTATTACAATTTATTGCTTACTTTTCCTACATTCATGGTCCATTTAATTTTTAACGAACAGTTTATAATTATTTTTAGTTTACGAGTTTTACGGATAATGGTTTTATTTAGTTTGTAATTTGAGATTACGGGATTAGTGTTTTCCAAATTCTTTGCATTTGAGTTTCTTTTGTTTTAAAATCTGTCGCAACGTAAAAAAAAAAAACCATCTGGTACCCTTTATAAAAAAATAAAATTAAATAAAAGAACAAAAACAAAAGTATTTCAGGTCAGAAATCAAGATCTCGGTGTTGTTGTATTATCAGAATTTGCAAGATATTGCATAATGTTCTTCCTAAGCACCAATGTCGTAAAAATGTTTTATTGCTGAAAACGTTAGAAATGCTGATGAGCTGATCAAGCTGCTGACAGTGGTGAAATTCAAACCACCGATCAACATCAAGTTACCATATAATTACTAACGATCCAGGTGTGTAGCGAAAAATGTAGTCAGCAATTTGTGGTGGAGAATATTTTATTATCCTAATACAAAAAATATTAAAATTGATTTTCCAAAGATGCTAATGGTAATTGAGCAATGGAGATAAAATAAATCGTTCGTGACTTTTATATTCACAATATTTGTTGTGCTCAAAAAAGCGATAAAATTGCATGTAAAGATGGGGTAAACAATTATTGGAAGCACTTGCCTCTTTAATTAAAAAGGCATAAATGTGTGTCGAGTGTCGCAATTATTGTTAGACTTTTGACTTTGAATAAAAATTTACATAATGGTGGGTGGTGGGATCAATGAAGATTTTGGACATCTCATTATTTGAAATATTGTTTTTAAGGTATGTCGTTGATTGAATTATTAATCAATGGGTATGTACAGATTGTAGTGGCGGATTTAGCACTTAAGAGGCCTCAAGCGCAATTCAATTTTAAGGCTATCTTGTAAATATTTTCACTACCCCTAGAACGTTTTTTACTCTGGTTTCTTATTACTCCTGGTTTTTTACTCTGGTATAAGTAGTGGAATGGGGTGGTTGACCTCGGAAAATTTTAAGGACCGTTAAAAATAGTTATCCTTGGATGTTAACGCGGTAACATCAAAGGATAACTATTGTCCCAGTCTAAACCGCCCTATTGTCTACTATAAAACTATAAAAGTTGGGGATTCAAAAAAGCTCTATTTTGAAGCCCCCTTGATTTATGAGGCCTTAGGAAATCCGCCACTGCTGTAAAGTACAATATGAAAATAGTACACATCAAAACTGTCTTCGTTTGATCAGAACAGATGTTAATTATGCATACTCGCGAAACCACGTAAAAAAATGCAGCAAATATTCAAAAATTCGAGTCCAGTCCAATGAATCCAAGAAATCGCGATATCTCATGAGTAGAGAGCAGATAAAAAGGCATAAAAAATCTCAAAAAAGGCGCCTATAAAGGCACGAAAAATTGCCTACAAAGGCATTAAAAAATGGAAATCAGAATAAAAAGGCATGAAAAAAAGTACAAAAAACATTTAATACACCTTAGTTTTAACATTTAAAACAACAACCAGGCCCGGACTGGCTAGTCGGCGATCACTGAGGGCCCCCGACCCAAGGGGGCCCCACAGGGACCTCAAAAAAGTGATTTATATCAAAATAGCGGAAAATGTGATTTTCAAAAATCTCTCCTGTTGGTAAAGGACCCGCTCCTCAATCTCTAGCCGAGGGCCTCCAAAGGAGCCAGTCCGGGCCTGACAACAACCAACGTTTAACATGTTGTATAATTTAATAATAATTTATCTACCTAACTAAACTTAACTAAAAATTATTCGTGAAAACAGTTAAGGTAGTAGGGTCGCGCAAACAAAATATTGAGAAATCTTTTAAACTTTGAATATAAGTAATTAAATGTAGCATACACACGCTGTTAAAATTTCAAGGCGATTTACCGTGTCTAATAAGAAATAATTGCAATTAAAAATGACATTATTTGTACATGTAGCATGGAAGAAGCGAGTGAAAATGACAGGTTTTTTAATTTTTTTCCTCGAAGGAGTATTGGCATTCTGACGAAAAACTAGTAAAATTGAAGAAACATATAATTTGAACAATTAAAAAAAAATGAAAATTATTTACCGTGTAGTTTTAACCTTCGCATGGCATACTTATATTTTAGTTACTTAGATGGCATACTGGGGTCCTGTGGACCCCAACGGTAAAAGGGATTAAATCAATAGAGAAAATAAAATTTTAAGACTGATTTTTGTGAGAAATACTAAACTAGTGTATTTGTCACTGAAAAGTATAAATAATCCACCTAAAAGAGAAAAACTTTTAATTATATTCGACATTTAGTAAAATATGGCAAATTTCATCAATCAAAAGCAACCTTTTAGTATATAATTTATTTACACAAAACTGAAAAAGAATTTAACCGAAAATTATTCTATACTATAAACTAGACATATGGTTCTATAAAAAAAAAAAAAATCATCATAATATGTTATCACAAAAGTCTTATATGACGTTTTTAAAATTGCCATTTATTCAATGTAATCATCGCACTCCGCACCTATGTAAATGAAATATAAACTCTTATATTTTGAAATATCTTATTAATTAATTATCTGAAGTTAAAAACTTAACAATTTAGGTAATATTAATTCACTAAATTATGGTTATCAAAGGCCAAAATGACTAAAAAAAATATTTCCACTTTAACAAAATAGTTACGTAAATGGCATACTGGGGTCCCACGGACCCCAAGCTCGCTTAAATCGTATAAAACTTGAAGGGCATACCACAACTAACAGTAGCATAGTGTGTAAAATGTCGAGAGGGTTATGATGCTAAATTACAAAGGTGTCGATTTGTCAAAAAAAAATATTAGAACATTCTACAGGCTTTTTAAGATGTCGTGGGGTCCCAGGGACCCCAGTATGCCATGCGAAGGTTAATAAAAATTTAAAAGTAATTCCATGTTTAGATTATTATTTTTAGTGGAGGGATATGAGCTTAGATATGAGTGACCGAGAGATATGATATGTTAGACCGGGTCAAGTAGACGTAAGTATTGTGGGGGGTACACTCACGTTAAAAAAACTTCGCCTATTACGTTAGTGCAGCCGCTTCGTATAACATGGGTAATAAGCCATAACTTTCTTACTGGAATGTACGGCCTCAACTACCTTAATGCTAAAAAACGGCTGGAGTACGTGATCGCTAACTATAAATAATACCTAAGTACTGATAAAGTAATAAGCAAAATCAGCAAAATGCTCAAGTTTCACATCGCGATTTCCTGGTAGATTCAAGTTAATGTGTAATAAATTCTTTACTTTGTCGTTTAACAATTCTTTGAAAGTAAAATTTTAATTTGTTAAAAAGAAGTTTTTCAATGTACGCTGAAAATTAGACAAAAAAGGCTTCAAATAGGCACAAAAATTTAAAATAGGCACGAAAATGCAAAAAAGGCAAAAACGGCATAAAAACTTGGTGCCAAATGGTCACATTTTTCATAAATCGTACACATTTTAAGAAAATTTCACATTCCCTTCAATATTATCTAAGGATAGTCATAATCATAATCATAATGGACTAAAATCCGCTCTCTGCTCATGAGTAGGGTCCGGATTTGTAGGCATTTGCATGTTTTTTTTGCGTACAGGCACGTGAAAAATTTTAAAAGGGGAGCATGTTTTACGCCTTTCTGAATCGTTTTATATAGTTTTTATTTTGCCTATAATGCATATTTTGAGTTTAAGTGCATATTTGGCGATTTGTTGCCTATAAATGCTTATTTGCTTATATTGGTACTAGGGGGGCTTCGCCCCCCTGGCCGCTAACGCGGCCCAACCCCCCAGGGCCGCTTTGCGGCCCTAATAACTTCAAGTTATAAAACTTATTTCCATACAACATTTTTTATGTTGCTTTCACTTTGAATTTGTATTCCATCCTTCGCTCGACATTTTGATACTGCTACATATAACTGTCCATGACTAAACAAAGGCCTATCGATGTATATACCAACTTTGTTAAAGCTCTGCTAGCATAACAACAGATCCTATTTTAAGTTTTGATTTGTGTACCGGAAAACCAGGGAAATTCAATGAATTTAATTATTCGACTTCATATTCCAACCGAATGTCCTCTTCTGTTTGATCGACCCCTCGATGTTTAGTTATATCTTTACTTAAGTAGGTATGAATCTCGCCCGAACATCATCATTGTGGCAGGCTAATATAATTCTGTCGGAGAGATCGGCATTAGAAGCAATTGAATTGCTGTAAATGTCCTGAATTATACGGTACAGGACAACTCGGTACCGGACAACTCGGCACCGGACAACTCGGTACCGGGGAAACTCAGCTCCGGGATAACTTGGCACCAGTTAAAAACTTTTAAAAAATGTATGAGGATCATTATTAAAAGGTAGATCCCGGTCGAGGCTAGGTTAGTGTTAGTGTTAGGAAACGACTTTTTTTTAAAAGAGAAGGTCACCTCGGATTTTTAAGACCATTCCGTCGCAAAGTCACGTATGATAACTTTGGTAGCGTTTGTTCCGGAAAGTGAATTATAAAAAGATATATAATTTCTTTAATATAATAAATTTTTTATATTTTAATTTTGTTTTAAGTTTTTCTACTGGTGCCGAGTCCGCTCCAGAGCCATTTTTGCAGCACTAAACTCCGTAAAAACATCCCCTTAGGGCCTTCCAACTCGGCAAATTGTGCTACTGGGAATGGGGTGAATCTCGCATTTTTTTTCGGTACAGGACCATATTATGTCACACATTCAAATATTCTTTATTAGTAATTAATCTACCTTTTAATGACTTTCTCTTTTAAAAAACAAGTCGTTTCCTAACACTAACCTAGCCTCGACCGGGATCTACCTTTTAATAATGATCCTCATATATTTTTTTTAAGTTTTTCAACTGGTGCCAAGTTAGCCCGGAACTGAGTTTCCCCGGTGCCGAGTTGTTCGTGTCCCTGAATTATATTTGTAGATTTCCAGCTATTCGGTACTTTCAATAATATAATGCTGCTTGGCCAAATTGATGTTGACTTTAAAGTATAATTGACTATCTCCACAGGTGAAGCGTATTTTATAACAGGTAAAACTTGACGAAAGTCACCACCGAAAATAACAAATTTGCCACCAAACGGATTTTTGCATTTACATAAATCTTTCAATCTTTGTGTTTTTGCGTCGCATGGTTTTGTTGCCTTGCTTTTGCTTTTGTTTTTGCTTTTGCTTTTGCTTTTGCTTTTGCTTTGCTTTGCTTTGCTTTGCTTTGCTTTGCTTTGCTTTGCTTTGCTTTGCTTTGCTTTGCTTTGCTTTGCTTTGCTTTGCTTTGCTTTGCTTTGCTTTGATTCGTCCGTTGATATGATTATAATGTTGATTTGGTGTCGTCCAATAGCTGTTCTCAGCGTTGCATAATAACGTTGCATAAAAACGTTGCACAAAAACGTTGCATAAAAACGTTGCATATTTTTCTTATCTTTTTATATATATAGAGTAGATATATTAGAGAAGAATGCGGGATCAAAAAAATTCCGTCCCGTCCCGCCCCGTCCCGCGCGCGGGACGGGGCGGGACGGGACGACAGTTGAATCCCGCGCGGGACGGGATTTAATTCAGTCCCGCGCGGGGCGGGGTGCCAATTTAGTCCCGCGCGGGGCGGGGTGCCAATTTAGTCCCGCGCGGGACGGGATGCCAATTAAGTCCCGCGTTTGATTTATAAATTTATTTTACTTAAGTAAAAATTTTAAAAGTTATTAAAAAAAATAATAAAAAACAATTAAAATTGTTATTTTTATACTATTTATAAAATAAAACAGTGCCCAGGGGGTGGATGCGCGGGACCTGCGGGACGCGTGGGACCCGCGGGATATGCGAGACCCGCGGGATATGCGGGACCCGCGGGATATGCGGGACCCGCGGGACGGGACGGGACTGCAGGACAAGGCCGCACCGCGGGACGGGGCGGGACGGGACAAGAAAAAGTAGTCCCGCATTCTTCTCTAGTATATATTTTGCATATTTAGCAAATCCAGTAATAAAATTTTAAATAATTTTAATTATTCTCATTCTGATATTACCGCCTTTTGTATTATTTAAAACAATAATTTTAATTAATATCTACTTTGTCAACTGTAGGTGATTCTGTGCAATAACTGCATAATCTATTAATATTACTGCTCTAATCATGTTACCAAGAAGGTGCATGTCCCTATCCCCCCCCCCCATTTCAAATTTTGACTCCAAAATCGTCTCAATCGTTTGTGTCTGTTTGTGCAACCATTATTTTCGTTTGTATCCAAATAGTTTTAGAGATATTTCAAAATTAAGCTTGGGGGTGGGCTGGAGACATGGGGGCCCCACATTTCGAATTGTGACTCCAAAATAGTCTCAATTGTTTGTGCAAAAATTATTTTCGTTTGTACCCAAATAGTTTTCGAGATAATTCTAATTTAAGTTGAGGGGGGGGGCCGGATACATGCTTTTTTGATATTCGAATTTCGGATTCAAAATAGTCTCAATCGATTATAGGTACTTCGTTTGTGCCTGTTTTTAGCGCATATTTGAGTGCTTATTTTGAAGTTTTTAGAGCATATTTGCCTGCATATTTTCAAGTTTTTTAGTGCCTACAAATCCGGACCCCACTCATGAGTCATGAACGATTACCCATTGAAAAAAAGTATAAAGACCTTTTTTATAGAGAATTGCACAGTCTACAAACTTTGTAATGACTTTAACCCTGCGTCTGCACATATGGGTCTTTTAAGGAACAGTTGAAATTTTAAGTCTCTATACAATTTAAATAAGCCAATGGAACAATTTGACAACTTCACCTAAAAAAACTAGGTGGTAAAGAAGATTCATATCCGAAAATACGAAAAGTTTCCTTAAATACTTTCGTAATTAAGGGGCCTACAGACGACAAACATGGTATACAACATCAACTACAACATGCCATGTTGAAGTCCATGTTGTCCGTCTGTGGGCATGTTGGTGGTTTACTTTTCATGTTTTATAACATGTCACCAACATGCTTTTTAACTTCCCATGTTAAAAGCGCTCAAAGCCCTCGAAGACCCCAAGCTGTGAGCAGGTAGCTGTTGCATTTTTCTAGTTTTACTATGGATTTTGAAAGATCAAAAAATTTTGATATTTTGTGCAACATATGTGGGCGGAACGTCGTACCGACAAAGAGAAAACACATTCACGCATGTTACCGTTTGTAAATTTCTTGTTTGCAGAAAGTAAAAAATTAACGAAAATATCATAAATTTGTTTTTTCGACAGTTTTGGTTTTATAAAATATTCATTTGGGTCACCGTAACATGAAACTTTATCTTTAGCTACCTAAACTAACGAGATATCGGTGGAAGGAGTAATCCAAATAAAGCATTTCATTTTTAATTTCTGTGTATCTATATTATAATAAAAAGATTTAAATAAAAAAATTGTATTCAGTTTAAGCTAATTTTGATTGTTGGATTTTGATTAATATTGAATATTGAATGTTGGATTTTGATATTGGTTCACTAGTTTCACTACTGAAAAGCAATAGTTTTTCAATTATTATTAAAATTTCCTTGTTGCATCACAAAATTCAAAACCAGCCACCCCTAGTTTTCAAATTTTCCGATATAAAACAAATGATACAATCCTCGAAAGTGATTTATTATAATTTGGTGGCAAAAGCCATTAGCACGCTTCACAACATGGTTGCACACTATGTCTCTCGTTTGTGGGGGCCTTTACGAAGGCCCAAAGTTGCTTGTGTTCCCTGAACGGGCCACTGTTCAGACGGTGTTAGTAAAATCTTCATTGTAATTTTTTAGTAAAAGCGGTTTTGTTTTGTTTCTTTGGTGAAATTTATTATGATATTGTTTTATATTGTTGTATTAATTATTATTGTTGAAAAAATAACTTAAAAATAAAAACAAACAACTTAAAAATAAAAAAAAAAATTAAAATTAAAACAATAAATAAGAAAATGTTACTTACATTTACATTACATAGAAATAAATGGTTAAAAATAATACAATTTTCATTTGTCAAAATAAGTAGGTATATTTATTTTCAGGTATCATTGCGGACTAATTTTTTTCTTGTGGAATAATCGTTTAATAATCTGAATCTGATCTGTTTTTTTTTATTTCGCATTGCCAAATTACAAATTTTTACAACAAAATCAAAAAAAGTTACATTTTCCTCGTCATTTTTTGAAATAAAAAGTAAGTTAAAGGCATTACAGATTTAAAATTGAGCAGAGTACAACTTACAGATGTGAAATAGTACGAACAAAATTTTATGCCGGTGTCCTACTCATTATTAGACCCGAAAATGTGGGCTGTCCTTAAAAGACCCACGGTTCAGACGGTGTGATGCGATTTCAATGGTTCAGACGTAGGGTTAAGATTAAGAGATATTTGTAAAACATTGATTATTTATTTTTTGACCTTGGATCTTAAATACAAATTTATGCAAAGGTGGAATCGATGGGGACTTTTGACAACTCATTTGAAATGCTGTTTTCAGGCATAATAATATACCGATTTCCACCTTAGCTGTTTCCAATGAATAATGGAGGTTTTAAGAGGCGGCCAAATTAAACTTTGCATACAGGCGAAAATACCCCTAGCGACGGCCCTGTATATTTGCGACCACAGTTTGCGACTTTTAATTTTGCATTTTGGTTAGGTATTTATTATTTTTTGCCCATCAAAATTTATGGTAGGGACGCCTATGAATCAACAAGTGTCTACTGAATTATTCTTATGCAAAAAACATTTGAACAAATTTAATTACTGTTCAATAGATCAATTAGACGTTAATACTATTTTACAAATTAAGATGAACTTATTAGTAGAATAACTTTAATTGTGTTGTTAATTAATGGAGGGGCTATTTTAATCAAAAATTGTCCCTACCACTACCGGTTTTTTGACCACGTGGAAAAGTAACTACCAATGATATTTGCTCAAATTTAAAAATCAGCGATATCTTTTATAAATGAAAATAATAATTCTTTTTGTTAAATCGTGGCTACGATCAAGTACTTGACAAACAATTGCGCATTTATTATTTTTAACAATTTATTCTAATAATGAGTTCCAATATTTTGGTTATCGGAAGTGGTGGTCGAGAACATGCTATTGTTTGGAAAATATCCCAAAGTTCTTTAGTGAATAAAATTTTTGTTGCACCTGGTAGCCCTGCAATAGCACAAATTCAAAATGTTCAATGCATAGAAATTGACGTTCAGAATTTTGAGGTAAGGTTAAAATTAAGGGTTCCTAAAATTAATTTAACTCGAGGTCGATCCAGAGGCGTCCCTATCATAGGGGCAAATACAATTTTTAATTTCCAATTTAAAAATAAGTATCTACAATATAAATTATTTTTGAGATATTAATTTGAAATTCAACTTTGATATTTTGTTACCATGTTAAATAAATGTTTTATAATTACAGAAAATTAATAAGACGCGTCATTGTTGTTATTCAGTTTGTTTATCAATCTTTTACGCAAATTACAATTGTGTAACATATTTGTTAATTATTATTACTATATAAATATCTTTTATTTTTGGTTATCATCTTAACACGATTTAACTTAAATGAACTTATTTTTTTATCTTAATTTATAAAACTTTATTTAATTAATGTAACTACCAAACCATTTATTGAATAGCGCCGTAGGCGATATTTTTTTGAACGAGCCTAATTAATGAATTTTAAAAATATTTGAGATTTCATTGCACCTAAATAACAATAATAATTATTTTTTATAATCTTTTTACGGAGTGAAAAATATTATTCATTAAATTAAAATAATAAACAAAAATAATAAATTACTGTTTTGAAATAATAGTTTCATACCACGTCTTCGAGTATTGACAAATTTTTAGTTATTACCTCGTCAACATCTAGATGAATTTTTTAACGTACACATCATTAATTATTTCGTACGATAATTAGTCATAACCACAAGAGCTCGAGTATAACTTGGCTCTATTTTTCTCTAATAACTCGAAAATGCTGAAAGATATAAAAAAATTTGACGTTGAAAAGTTTAGCAGAAAGAGATAATACTTTTTGGTTTCAAAATTTTGATATCATAAGAAAATATATAGATAATTCAATAAAATGAACCGGTGTCCAAGTCCGCCTTTTCACAGAAACTGCTTACTCAGCTCGATTTCATGGGTGTTATTACGAGGAAGGGGGGGCCCTCCGAACTTCTGAAAAGTTTTTAAAATTATGATTTTGAAAGATTTTCTTATATCAATATTATACTATTTTGAATTTTCCATTTTCCTATAATAAACGTCCTAATTCTCAGGATATCCATAATGTGTGTGAATTTTATTATACTTTTGCAAAAAACAAATTTTAACCCAGGAATTTTGAAATTTACCAAAGACTAGTTTAATATTAATTTAATTTTGACTATCCATTTTACAAAATATTGGAGGATACAAAACATTTTTAATTCAGATTGTAGCTGACTGGTGCTTAAAGAATAAAATCAATTTGGTGATAGTTGGCCCAGAAGATCCTTTAGCAAATGGAATCGCCGACTGTTTAATTAAGCACAATATACAAGTATTTGGCCCTTCAAAAAATGCATCTCAAATCGAATCCAATAAAGAATGGGCTAAAGCCTTTATGGATAAATACGAAATACCTACTGCACGGTGGAAAGGATTTAGTGACGCTCAATCTGCGAAAGATTTTATTAATAAGTAAAGGAAATTATTTCAATAAATTTAGAGTAATCTAATGGTAACATTTTAGTGCACCCTTTCCGGCACTAGTAGTAAAGGCTAGCGGTTTGGCCGCTGGTAAAGGTGTCGTGGTTGCTAAAAACAAACAAGAAGCTTGTGAAGCTGTCGATTTAATCTTAACAGATAAAAAGTTTGGAGTGGCTGGAGAACTCGTTGTAGTCGAGGAGCTACTGGAAGGAGAAGAAATATCCGTAATAATGAAATGAGTTGATTTTATTTTTGTTTAACAATTATTTTTCGTGTAGGTTTTAGCTTTTTGTGATGGGTTTACAGTTAAATCTATGCTACCCGCGCAAGATCACAAACGTATTTTTGATGGTGATTTAGGAGGAAATACTGGTGGAATGGGTGCCTACTGTCCATGTCCGTTAATAAGTCAAAGCGAATTATCATATGTACAAAATAACATTTTAGAAAAAACGGTCAAAAGTTTGCAAAAAGAAAATATTCATTACGTTGGTATAATTTTTGTTCGATTATGTTAATTTGTTCTGATTATCATTTTATTTAGGCGTTTTATATGCTGGCCTTATGCTAACCCAGGATGGACCCAAGGTTTTAGAATTTAATTGTCGATTTGGAGATCCAGAAACTGAAGTTATACTTCCCTTACTAAAAACTGATTTGTATTCCATTATGACCTCTTGTTGTAATGGTACTTTAGGTTCTCTAGATTTGCAATGGAAAGAAGATGTATTTGCAGTTGGAGTTGTATTAGCATCAAGGGGATATCCAGAAACTTCTAGTAAAGGCCAAATTATTACAGGTTTGTAGTTGGAGTTCATCCATTTCCAATATAGATTTGGAAAAAGTACATTATTGTAAAATAATTACTCTTAGGTATTGACAAAGTATCTGCACTACAAGATCACATCGTTTTTCATTGTGGAACAGCCTTAAAGGATGGAAATATGGTAACAAATGGTGGAAGAGTTTTAATCAGCGTAACTTTGGCACCACAGCTAATTATGGCAACTACACGCGCAACCCAATCTTGCTACACAATTAATTTTGATGGAAAACAATTTAGAACAGACATTGCACATAAAGGAATTTCCAGGTATAATTTTAACGTTTCACCGGAAGAGTAATATCTTGTTAATATGGTTTTCTTTAGATCCATTTTAGACTCGGGAAAACTAACTTACAAAGCAAGTGGAGTTGATATTTCTGCAGGAGATGAACTGGTTGATAATATTAAAGGCATAGCTAAAGCAACCCAAAGACCTGGCGTTTTAGGAGGAATTGGAGGTTTTGGCGGTTTGTTTGATCTTAAATTGGCTAATTTTGTAGACCCATTATTAGTTTCTGGTACAGATGGTGTTGGAACTAAATTAAAGGTAAATCTGCCCTTTTTTTTTTTCTGTCAAGTTAATTAAAAAGCATTTTTCAGATTGCTCAAGAAGTAGGAATTCATGATACAATAGGAGTAGATCTTGTGGCAATGTGTGTAAACGATGTTTTGGCACATGGTGCAGAACCTTTGTTCTTCTTAGATTACTTTGCGTGTGGTAAATTAGATGTTAGCGTCACAAAAACTGTTGTTTCTAGTATTGCTTACGGTTGTTCTCTTGCCGGATGTTCTTTAATTGGTACAAATTTATTCTCTTTTTTTGAAATTTGTATTCAATTTACTCTTTTGTAGGTGGCGAAACCGCAGAAATGCCAGATATGTATCCACCCGGTGAATATGACTTGGCTGGATTTTCAGTAGGAGCCGTGGAGCGTAAAAATTTGTTACCTAGAGTTAAAGATATTGTTAACGGGGATGTTATTATTGGGTTACCTTCAAGTGGAGTACATAGTAATGGTTTTAGTTTGGTCCGAAAAGTTGTAAAAATATCCGGATTATCATACAATGATGTTGCACCATTCAGTGATAATGGAAGCACTTTAGGTCGGTTCCGATTTGCTTAACCTTACCGCAAGCGTAAAACTAAATTTTTAAATGTTGTAGCTCAAGAGTTGTTAACTCCTACCAGAATATATGTGCAGGATTTGAACGAAATAATTAAAAATGGTCAAGTAAAAGCGTTTGCTCATATAACCGGAGGTGGTTTAATCGAAAACGTTCCTCGTGTACTACCCACTAACTTGGGAGCACAATTAGATGCTACAACTTGGAAAATACCTAAAGTATTTGGATGGCTTGCAACTGTAGGCGGTATAAACGAGTTTGAAATGTTACGAACTTTCAATTGTGGAATAGGAGCCACCGTTATCGTATCAAAAGAAGATGAAGCAGAAGTAATGAAGCATTTGATGGGGACAGGAGCAGTAAAAATTGGACATGTTTCTTCTAAGACTAAAGGTAAAAAATAATTTAAGTTAATCTAGTTAATGTATTTCTTAAATGGTTATAAATTCAGTGGAAATTAACAATTTTGGAAAATCAATGGATAGTGTAATGAAACCGTACGTCGCTCACGTAGTTTCTAAAACAATCAAACCAAAAAAACGTGTAGGTGTTCTAATATCTGGAAGTGGTACCAATTTACAAGCTCTAATTAATGCCACAAATGATCTTACACAACACACAGAAGCTGAAATTGTACTGGTTATTTCCAATAAAGCGGAAGTGGAAGGGTTAAAGAGAGCAGAACGAGCCAACATTCCTACTAAAGTAAATCAAGAAAAAAATTTAAAGAAGAAACATTAAATAATTTTGTTTTAGATTATAAGCCATAAAGATTATCCAATACGCACAGATTATGATGCAGTTTTACATGCCGAATTAGAAGCTGCAAATGTAGATATTGTGTGTTTAGCAGGGTTTATGAGAATTTTGAGTGGAGAATTCACCAAGAAGTGGAAAGGTCGTATATTGAATGTACATCCATCACTTTTACCATTATTTAAAGGTGCAAATGCATGGAAGCAGGCTTTAGATGCTGGAGTGTGTGTAACCGGATGTTCAGTTCACTTTGTTGAAGTAAACGAATTTGTTACTTATTGATTTATTCTTTTATTTATTTTTATGCGATTTCAGGAAGATATAGATGCAGGTGCAATTATTGTTCAAGAGACAGTTCCAATTAAAGGAGATGATACTGAAGAAACTTTGCTGAATAGGATTCACACAGTGGAACATAGAGCTTTTCCTCAGGCTTTGAAATTATTGGCTACTGGCAAGGTTTGCCTTGGAAGTGACAACAAATTAGTGTGGTCTTAATTTTCATAACGAATGTGATAAACTGTTAACAATATTTTTAGATAACTTCTTTTTTAATAAAGAGCAATGACCCTTTTTTTTTATATAAACAGCAAATATTAAGGTGAAGGGGGAATAAGTTTCACAAGGACGCATCTCACTCAAGACGATGCCCTTAGAGTTTGTTTGTACAGGATACAGTAATGCGGAGAGTACTAGAGCTTTTTGTCTTCAGAACGGATCCTCTGGTATCTTATTTTTATTATTATGTGTATTCATTCTTCATTAGCGTTTTTTTTTTTTACATCCATTTTTGGATATACGCCTCTTCAAGTTCTCTCAATTTAGAACTTGAAGGTTGAGGCCTTACCATTCCACGCTGGCCTAATGCGGGTTGGAATGGATCATAGTCCACAGATCGATTTTGGACTTTTTTAGATCACAGCACATCCGACGCAGTCAGGATTAGAACCGCGGTTTCCCGCTCTCTAGTTTATCCGTGTTTGACTTACGCCAGACTGCCTGGGTTCTTTCGTGTGTATTAGGACTTCAATTTACAAACAAATTGTAAGACGCACTTTTTAGCTAATTTCGATAAAAGTTATTCCCATTGGTGTTGGGCATCTTGTTAATTCAATCATATGAGTTCTTGATGGGTATCCGGACGTTTGGTCCCCGGATAATTGAACCAGCGGACGGTTGATCCCCGGGCGATTCCATTTCCTATGGGAGACTGTTAGTGCGATGCGTAGCTAAGAATAAGTCAGGGGGGGGGGAGTTATAAAATTGTAGTTACATAACCCCGACTTGAAGATATTATATTTATTACAGAAAACTCAACGGAATTTGATAAATTACATTAAAAATAGAGGATGAATCATCAGTATCGGTTAGTTTAACAAAAAATCGATTTTCAAGTTTCCAATTCAATTCATGTTGACTTTGCAGACTTGAAGGTGGTTTGTGGTCTTTGAAAATTTCTATTGAGGTGTGAACACCTCTAAAAATTAGCGCGAAGCTATGTCCTGGTTGGCGTTCCTCGCAAGGGTTTGGTAGAATAGGATGATAGAGGAAGGTGGAAGAATTGTAGATTTAATGTTCGAAAACCATTTTACAAATTGCGGTGGTGAGAAACCGTGTAAGTTTGGTCTGGTGAAAAGCGGTCGGTGCAGCGGTTGTTCCTAAAAGAAAAAAGAGGGATCCATCCCCTTCCTTGTAGCACACTTTGCAGAGTAGAATCAGTCTAAGGGATATCTTTAGTTAGTCAAAACGGCTCGAAGCGGAGAGTGAATTTTGACAACGCAACCACGGCAAATTTCGGATCCATCATCATTAAATCAATTTAAACCACTTCCAAGTATTTTTTGGCATAACAAGGACCTTTTTGTCATATCCGCTAGGCTAGACACGTCTGTTGCGATTGAAAATAAAGTACTGAATTAATGGTTTATATAAAACAAATGCGACGGTGGGGATTTCTAATTAGCGGGAGCCAATGAAATTTTGTAGTAATAGTAATTAATTTTTTTAATAAATAATTTTGTATTTTTTGCATTAATTAACTTTTTGCTATCAAATAACGTCGCTATTGTTTGGTTTTTATTCATCTAAATTGGTTCATTTGGGCAATATCACCCCATATACTATCCAGTGCAAATTAAGACGTAAATAATATCCAATTTTACCTTGAAAAATAAAATTCTTGTAATAAATTATGCAAATTTAACTTTACAATAAATTAATAAACAATTTAAAACCAGAAATACAAGTTCACAACTTTTCCTTTTCATATCAAACTAATAAGATAAAGGATACTGCAAAATGTCGAATTTAAGTGTTCACGACAAGGCAGTTCTAAATTGTATTTTCAATCCTAATTTACCGTTAGATGAATTTTATAATGAAGAATTGACTCCTGACTTACAAGGTAGGAAGTATTTGGCTAACTGTAGTTTTTCAAGGTTTGCTACTTGTTTTCCTAGATGATGAAGAAAATACACCCGAAGTCGCAAAATCAAAAGAATTGGAATTACAAGGAATTCAGAAAGCAGAAGAAAAGAAATTAAATGAAGCTATCCACTTGTTAAACTTGGCTATCGAAGTGGCACCTAATCGTGCTTCCCTATATAACAATCGGGCACAAATTAATCAACTTAATGGAAATTTCCAAGGTAAGAAAATGTTCCAACATGAAAAATGTATATAGAAAAGCTTTCCAGAAGCATTTGAGGACCTTTCGAAAGCTATTTTACTGGGCGAAAAGAAACAACATAAAACAACTTGTCAAGCTCTATGCCAAAGAGGTTTACTGCATAGAAAACGGAATGAAATTGAGTCGGCTAGAGAAGATTTTAACAAGGCAGCTAAAATGGGAAGTTATTTTGCTAAAAATCAGGTAGATAACTTTACTATTTTAAAATAATCACAAGTTTTAAATGTTTATTTACAATTTTCGTCATGAACAAAGTTTATTTCATATGGGAGATTTTCTTTCAATTTCCTCAGGTGAAGTAGCAGCATGTTCAATTCTAAAAAAAAGTATATTTAAAAAAAGATGCCAAAAATCTTGATTTGTTACAGCTTATAGAATTAAATCCATATGCAGCTTTGTGCAATCAAATGTTGAAAACCGCCTTTGAAAATTTGCAGTGAAAACATAAGTGGAAGTGTCCCTACATGGAAGATTAAGTATGAATCTTGTAAATAAAATGTAGGATATAAATAAAAACATTCTTTTTACATCATAATTATTTAATAAATACCTAATTTGCTTATATTCATATGTAACAATTTACATACAAAAATTGAAAGTACCCTAACCGAATTCCTTTTTCATTCAAAAACTGTAATAACGGATTAATCTCTTTAAAATTAGCACCTTAACTGAGTCTTTAATTTAAGACTTAGAATCTTTTAACAATAGAAATTCATTTAATCGATATATTTTTATTACTTAACATATAATTTTATATGTGAAAACTCTACAACCACTGCTGAAGCAATTAATAACCGCATATAAATGCAAAATCTCTTGTCGCAGTTTTAAAAGAAAAGTTTTTTCTAAAAAATAAGTACATACAAAAAAATTGAAATTACACTTCTAAATGGCCCAATAAAAGGAATTAGGTACATTTAATTATGTTAACTTAAAAAATGCACTAAAAAATTTAAATATTTGATGATGATGTAAATTGGTCTGCAATACTTAAAGAAACAATATTCTAGACAATACAAAAATATTTTGTGCATTTTATTTGCATGATAAGTATTATGGATAAATCTTGTAAAAGTTGTTAAACTGGGTAAAAAAGATCTATCCATATGTTCTCCATGCATAACTTCGTCTATTGCTAGGTGTTCACTAAAAAGTGAAACCATATTTTCTAAAATAAAATTATCCATAACTGAAGAATGCACATATATAAAGTAGAAGGCTTCAGCTATTCTACTTGAATAATCATAATGTTAACGATGACATACACATACATCATTACAATATCTAAATGTAAAATGCTAAATCTTTCAAATAATTTCCCTACCAATTAAATAATTTTAAAAAAAATAATGGTACTTTTTATGATTTGTACATAAAACATAAAATTATTTTTCTCTTGATTAAAACAAGATCAGAAATGTTAAGACTCAAGATCTACCTGATCAACCATTTCAAAATCTTTCCCTGTACTAGACCTCTGACTGGACTCGCTTTCGCTCTCTGAAGCACCAAGCACATCTTCTGCTTGGCTTCCATTTTCTACATTGGAATCACTCTCTTTTTGCCTAAATAATTAAGTTAAAAAAATAAACATCTTAAAAATGGTAGGTCTTACTTGTCTTCAGTTAAAGCATCATCTTTGGACTCCAAACTATCTCCTTTATCTCCATTTTCTTCTTTACTGTCCTCATCTTCAGCATCCGAGTCTTTGTCTTTCTTCTTGCCAGCTTTTCCTTTATATTCATACTAAACAGGGAAAGAAACTTGTAACATTTAGTCTTATTTTAGTAAATTTCCTTACGGTATATAAAGGCCAAAACGATGCAAAAAAGCCAACATCTTCAGTTAGATTCGGTAAAATCCATAAATGATGCTTTCCAAAGGTGACAAACCAAACAAAACAAAAAACTATTACACGAAGAATTGCCAAAACTAAAATGAAGACTAAAAATCCTGCCGCAGCCACACTTAGGTAGTAAACTCCCAATCTGAAACATACCAAAACATAAATAAAGTGAAACAGTAACGTCACCACACATTTACCTAACCGTAGGGGGCCAAAGTGGGAATAAACAAACACCTATCGCACCAAGAACAAGCAAAGTTCCAATAATCCAGTAATAAAAAGGAATGGGGTCATATATCCAAACATAAGCGTCCAATCCATCAACAAATCTTTGATCGTTATGCATATCCAATCGAATTTTCCGTTTTCGTTTTTCCTTATCACCCTAAAAGTAATTTTTTCAAATGAAATTTAAAAAATCCAAGTTAAAATATTTACAGCTCCTTCATCCTTTTTGACTTCGGCCACACTACTCTCAGCGTCAGTAGCTTTTTCTGACTTTTCTTTTTCAGATTCATTTTTCTTATTCGTCTTTTTGTCACTTGCCGGTTCAACAGCTTTCTTGTCCTTTTTTTTTGCTTTTAATTCTTGTTCAGAAACGGGAACTTTCCTGGCACGGTGATAGAATTTGTGTTCCAACATGATATGGAGGAAATCGACAACACTTTCTCTAGTCTTAAAAAATGGTTCACTTCCAGTACACCAATGGGATTCCATAAGAGCATCCACTGCTTTACTTGCTAAATTAAATAAACATTACGTAGGGGGTGAGGAAATTTTAACAAAGTAAGTGGGTTACCTGTAAAGTATTGGACATTATGGTTAAGAAACTTTGTCTTCTTAATGGGTGCATTTTTCCTCATCCACTTGGCTATAGCATATTCTTCTTTGGAAGGCTTTGGAACTACCTCCTCGCCAGGTCCAACATACTCCTAAAAAAAACAACAAAAGTAAAGAACATCTTCTGCATAAAATGAAGATGTTGAGAAATAGGTATTTGAATTTCTAATCGTCATAAAATGTGAACGAATTTTTTTATGTTATTAATGTTCAAATTCACAGTTGCCAAGCATCCCAATAGAGTTCTCTGCTGATCAAAACAATTGAGTTCATCTTCTATGTACAAAATATGAACTTTAGGCAAGTGTCAGTTTTAATTTAATTGTCATTAGTGTTTTATCGCAATATCTACTTGCTTACAATAAAAGGTGAGCAATTTATATTTAACATTTCAGTTTACATGCAAAAATTCACTGACCTGAAAATGACAAGTCACAAAAACTGGAATAAAATTGTTCTCAAAATAAAGTGCAACTTCGCAGAATCTATAAAATATAAACTTGTCAAGTCTATCTAATTTTAGTGTCTGCATGAAAACTTTAATTTGTAAAAAAACAAAGTAGGTATTCTCTAAATTGTTCGTACGTCACGGAATTTCAGGCACCATTAACGCAGTTAAATGGAATATGTTGTATGAAAATGAAGAATTTTTGAAACCCCTAATTGTGTTTAATGTTTTTAAATTGATTCAATAATGATGACCTTTGTAAATTATTTAAAAAATGTCAAAACATACCTCCTTGCGACGTTTTCCTTTCTTCTTCTCAGCCATCTTGAATATTCAATAAACTGACATAACAAATATTTGTAACTGGACTAGAAGTCTAGGCAATTTTTGTCGCTCAAATTTGGCACTAATGTTTAACCGATATGAAATACCTTATTTTTTACTTTCAAATAATAAGGAATTAGTAAACCTTTGAGAATTAAAAATTGTAATTTGTTTGAACAAATTGTTTATTGTCACTGTTAATGTGAAAGTTTCTTACAATTATTTTTTAAGCCAAACTGGTCGCACTTGCGGGTAAATATTGCCTAGATCGTGGAATACAACCTTTACACGAGATACCTACGCGTGGCAAATGTTTGCGTCAAATGTGATCTATGCAGCATGGTTATCAACCATGAACTTCACCTTTTATTATTATAAAAAAATGCCATATACAAGGTGAGACGTTCATTTTTGGACGATAAGTTTCGGATCATAACCCGGCTGGTAGGAATGCTCAAAGTAAGAATGAAGAAGGTAGAGAGAAAAAGACCAATAATACCCAATTTGAATTCTGCGATGCGGTGGGAAGAAGAGAATCCCTGTTTAGTATCTAATAATTGATTGATTGATCCAAAGATGCAGAGACATGAACTGCGATGTATACGCTTGCTTTATTGACTGTCAGAAAGCGTTTGATAGAATTAATTCGACATAAGAAAATGATAGAAATTCTGAAGAGCATAGGTCTACACTATTTCCAACTTTAATTCAGAAAGCGTCAATTGCAGTTCCCGATTTGCGAATATTTCCGGCCTCACGGCCGTCTATCCTTTCTGGATGGTTTTCTGCTGTGCAAGACCGAAAGCCGAGCAGTGTGCTAGAGCTAGTCAGAAGGGTTAAGCTGATCATCGGATGGCCTCTCAAAGCTAACCAGAAGGATGACCATGAAATCGGAAGATTTACAATTGATGCTTTTTGAATTAAAGCTAGAAGTGGTGTAGCTGGAAAAAAACTTGAGGGGATAATAACAAATCTCTGTTGGATTTAAGAAGCAGAGTGATCCGTGTGGAAGACGAACAAACGAAAAGGTGCGGATTGTGAGAGGAATGAGGCAAGGTTGTGTCTTTTCGCTCTTGTTGTTCAACCTTTACTCTGAACACATTTTTCTAGATTGTAGACCGGGAATAATATTTAACGGCGAACAGCTGAATAACATCCAATACGTCGACGATAAGGTGATCCTTGCTGATGCATGTTTCGGGAGCGCAGCAGCTAAAATGAACAATGTAATATAATATGGATTGGATATTAACATACAAAAAACGAAATTTATGATCATCAGCAAAAAGCTTTATATTTTTTATGCTGTTTTCAACAATTTAGGGTGCGGTTTTAAGGACTGTTTCCAACGTCTTTGAACTTTTTATGGATCAATATAAATTAATTTTTCAATACATTTTAATAACGAATAATATGTCTTATAGAAAATAATATCATATTTTTTTATGTTATTGTTATACGCATCTCCTACTGATGAACTTTGCTCACCAAGGTAAAGCCAATAAAAAATTATAAAAAATATATTTATAACCCATAATTTTTTTTAAAATGATGAGTTGCAAATGTACGGAAGCGCTCAGGTGTCACCTCTTTTTTATTTTTATAAATCTGATATATCAGATTTATTTCTGTAAATCTGATATATCAGATTTATTTTTCTGTTATATCGGATTCATTCAAAATTGTTTTTTCACAATTGCGATACTCTAAAGTGCAATTTAGCCCCGCATTTGCGGGTGTAAAGGGGCGTTTTTTATACCTGCATTCAACATGCATTTTACGGGGTCTAGGACTTTTCGGCGCAGCCGGTTCGGCGCTGCCGGTTCGGCGCCGCCAGTTCGGCGCTAGTAATATTCGGCTCAAGGACGGTTCGGCGCAAGGACGATTCGGTGAATCCCGTTTCGGCGCAAAGACTATTTGGCGCCGCCAAGTTCGGCGCAGGTACTATTCGGCGCAAGGACGGTTCGGCGCAAAAAAAAATTTTTTTATTTTTCGGATAATCTATAGGTCTGTTTGTTATGTTACACCGAACTACTCCGAGTAAGTTAGTGTAAAAAATTGCGAACATTGATTGGTGTAAAAAGTGGGTTGGTGATTTTACACCAATCAATGAGAGAACAGTGTACACTAGGTTGCACTAAGACTGTGATACCAAACAAAGCTTATTATTACCAAGTTATATTATTATGGTGGGGGGGCAATTCAAGCAATACGTTAATGTTTTCCACAAGTTCATGTGCACATAAACCAAAATATGCAACGTCATTTGGCGGGTATTCCCGGTTTAAGAACTGATTACAACAATGAAAGGGACATTGCGTTGCAGTGTCGTATGGTAACTTGTTTAGCATTTGTTCCTCGAGAATATTTAGAAGCTGCTTTCGATGGGTTGCAAACGGAGTTGTCACCTCGGGTACGGCCTATTTTAGAGTGGTTTGAAAACTATTATATGGGTGCCAGAACGACGCCAGGCAATGCTAGGCGTCCTGCATTGTTCGATTATGATAATATATGGAATGTATACCAATAATTTTGATAGAACGAATAACCATGCAGAAGCTGCAAATAGGCGTATTCAAACTCAGCTGGGAGTCGTTCATCCAACTATTTGGAGGTTTATAGATGGACTAAAAAAAGTTCAAAAGAGTAGGGACATATTTTACGAAAGTCTCGTGGCTGGAGGCTCGCCGCCGCTTAAACTAAAAAAATTTAGAGATGCTGACTCTCGAATTCTCACAATAGTTAGAGATTTTCAAAATAGAGGTCTTATTGATTATTTACGTGGACTAGCACATAATTTTCAAATGCATGCATGATTAAAGTTTTGAAGTTAAATTTTTACTTTTAATTTAAATAAATTATTTTATATATTTATACTTTACATATTCTGTTGTTTTACTTGTACTCTGCCAACGTAAGGAAGAAGGCGGCAAATAAAATTTCGCAGTTTTGAGCAAAACGCCAAAACGGGTTACATGGAATCGTCCTTTCGACGGACGTATGGAATCGTCCATACTTCCAATTGGTTTCGCTCCAAATTGTCACTGCGCCGAATAGTCTTTGCGCCGAAACGGGATTCGCCGAATCGTCCTTGCGCCGAACCGTCCTTGCGCCGAACCGTCCTTGCGCCGAATAGTGCCTTCGGCGCCGCCGAACTGGCAGCGCCGAACCGGCGGCGCCGAAAAGTCCCATACCCCATTTTACGACCTGCAGTAGGTCGTAAAAATGATTTTATTTTTTTACACCCCGGTGCAGGTCGTAAAAATGGATTTTACACCCCGCAGCGGGTGTAAATTATTTAATTATCAATTATAAAATTGATGAAAAAAGGTGATGAATTTTGCATTTGTCTTTTATTATTTTTTCACAATTGCGATACTCTAAAGTGCAATTTAGCCCCGCATTTGCGGGTGTAAAGGGGCGTTTTTTATACCTGCATTCAACATGCATTTTACGACCTGCAGTAGGTCGTAAAAATGATTTTATTTTTTTACACCCCGGTGCAGGTCGTAAAAATGGATTTTACACCCCGCAGCGGGGTGTAAAAATGAAAATCCGTTATTCTAGTAAAATTATTTATTTATATATATTTACATTAGAAATAGAATTTTTCATCGCAATTTTGAAAAATAGTATATACAACGTGGGAGTAAAGTTGCTTTTCGTCCCTCGACTGCTTGTTGCACCTCGGCCTACGGCCTCGGTACAAAATTGTCTCGGGACTGAAAAGAGTAACTTTACTCCCGTAATTTATAGTGTCGTAACTCTCTGGTAGCTCGTACATGATTGCTGGTCGTCCAAATGGAGAATTTGCATTTTTACTATATCTTATTTTATGGTAATTCCATTCTCGTTGAATTTGAAGTAGTTCATCCTGTAAAAGTAAATAGTTTTAAGGAATAAAAAAACCAATTGTCTGCCTGATCTATAATCACTTTTATTAAGTCAAGGAAACAAAACTGAATTAAAGCTTTGTCAAGGTATGTACCGTCAAATAAGCCATCATCTTTTAGTAATCCAAACACATTTATCCAATATTGAGTACACTGCTTCCGGAAGTATGGACCACCAAGCTTCAATTCTTTGGTTCAATTGACTTGTACCATAAATGAAGCTATTTTCTGCGTTAAATTTATCTTCAATATTTGCAGGTTCTTCTCTAAATATCTTTTGAAAACGTTCGACCGTTCCATTTTCAGTTCCTAAGTCACTACGTATTCTTCTTGGACATTCATTCACCAAGTCTTTCAACTGCATCGATAAAGAAACCGGCAACAATTTTTGGGTCACTAACAGTTCGACCTGCTTCTAGCCACAAAATATATCGAGAAAATCAATCAATAGCACCATTTATTTCAATTCCATAGGGTTTTAATTTATCCTAACCAAACTGTGTGTAAAAACAATTTTGAATGAATCCGATATAACAGAAAAATAAATCTGATATATCAGATTTAAAGATCTGATATAACAGATTTAAGGATCTGATATATCAGATTTAAAGATCTGATATATCAGATTTAAGATCTGATATATCAGATTTAAGATCTGATATAACAGAAATAAATCTGATATATCAGATTTATAAAAATAAAAAAGAGGTGACACCTGAGCGCTTCCATACAAATGCATGCGGTAATAAAATTATATTTTTGGCATTTATGTTCTTTGTAACTTCCATAACTCAATTATTCCATACTGTTTCTAGAAACTGAATTTGTGTTCTAATCTTCCTTTTATTTCAAGAATTGTTATGTAATAAATGCTCAAAAACGGAACTAAAATGTTAAACGGTTAAGAGGAAATCAATAAATAAATATCGGGAGAACAACAGTATAAGAAAAAATAGTAGGTACCACACAAAACATTATTAATTGAATAGTTTTTACAAAATCCAATATTTTTAGATAAAAAATCTTCAGTGAAGAATAAAATGGCTTTGTACAATTTAAAAAAAATTAAATTTCACTTTTCTTTTATTGGAAGTGTACAATATAGTAGCAAAATTATAAAAGAAGTAGAATATAAGGTTTGTATTTATTTGTGAATTAAAATTGGAATCTATTATCAATATAAATTTACAGAAATACTATCAACTTTTGGAAATATCAGAATGTAGTGATTCGGAAGAAATTAAAAATGCATACATAAGAATGGTGAAAAAATATCACCCTGATAACAATACCGCCGAAGCTAGTGCCGAAAAGTTTCAAGAAGTACTATTTCACATAGTTCATTCATTATTACCTGCTTAATTTTTCATGTAAATAAATATTTTAGATAGATGAAGCATTTCGAATGTTAATGGATAAAAAATTGAAGGAAAATTTGATTGTTGATGAAACAAATAACGTAGAAGAACAGGATATTGTGGTAATAAACGAACAGAAAATTTTTTGGCCCCATCGATCTTAGAAAACTCATATTTTATGCAATTTGCTTCCAGTATTCCATTGCTTACAACCCACAAGAAAATTTTAGCATATTACGTAAAATGAAAATTAAATTTTGGGAATCCCCGAATCCTAGTTTTCAATTTACGCATTAAATAGTGCACAGAGGTTTAAAGATTGGTGGAAAGTAGGGTTTATTTAAACTTTTATAACATTCTGGAAATAACAACATGGCTCTCATGCTATGATTTTAAAAATTCCAGCACACTTCTCCACAACATCGGCAATATTTAAGTTTCGAAGGATTAGGATTTGGAAATATTTTCCAAAGAGAAAAGCAATACATGAGACATAGAACTCTACAAGCTTCACAAAATATCATGAATCATCGTTTATTAAAAGCTGCTGGCGAAAGCGAAACTTCTTTAACTACTCAAGAATCATCAGTAAAACACAACGTGAAGACGCAGTAAGATTAATATTTTATTTTATATTTTTAAAATATACAAGTTACATATCAGGCAAGGATTCGATCGTTTGGTGGAGGATTTAATTCAAGAATCCATGTCAAAAGGTCATTTTGATAATCTTTCTGGTAATGGAAAACCTTTAAACGAAAATCGCCATAAAAATCCTTATGTTGATTTTGTAACACACAAATTAAATGAGGTATGAGACCGAATAATTTTAAATCTTTAAAAATGTAGCTTTTCTTAATTTTTTGCAGATATTAATCGATAATGGATTTACTCCGGAATGGATATCGTTACAAAAAGAAATTCGAGGTGATCTAGAAGTTTTCCGAAATACTTTGTGTCGCGAACGCGTCAACTTTCCTCAGTTTCCTTTAACCATAGAACAAAATATAAACTGGAGTAACGCAGTATATAAACATAAACAATTAGTAGATGACATAAACATAAAAATAAATAAATATAATTTAATAGTTCCTGTTTTGCAAAGACAAATGTTACTTGTAAGTCTTAAAAACGAAGCTCAAAATATACTTATTAAAGGTAAAAGTACTAAAGACATCATTAATAATTTAATAAGTAAAGAAAGACAAGATGATAACGATAAAGATGACATAGGGTTTAGTAAATTTTATAAAATTTTAGAGTCAATTTTTAAAAAATAAAAAATGTAAACAAACGAAACTAAACTGTTATCTTTGTAAAATAGACTTATTAGTACAAAAATATTATTAAATAGTGGTGTGATTATAGTAATAATAATTCTTTATTATTACATAGTTCGAAATTGTTAGTACGTTTGGTGATGATAATAATTAATTAATTGTATCTACAGGTATTTAATTACAAAGCTCATTATTTCAAAATTCGTGATTGAAAAATTTAAGGATAACAATTCCTGTCGAATGTGGTACTGGTCAATTTTATATTCGTACATTTACAGCTGTAAAAGTCAAGCTTGGTAACTTTTGTAAAATCGTACAGGTTGAAATTAATGTTATCATACAAATAAAATTTATATCAAAATACGTCACTGTTTTAATTACGTCGGTAGATGCGCCGTGCATGTGTTAAATTGTTTAATTTAAGCTCCTTTCTATAAGCACTTAACATCTTAAAGCGGGATGACAAAGATCCTAGGAACTTCTGCCATTTTTATTAAATGTGGTACACATCTAAAATATGCAATTGAAAAAATTAATTTGGTATGCTTTCCATTTCTATTACTAATGTTTTGAGTTTTATTACAATGGGTGAAAGTTAGGTTAAAAAAATCATTGCTTTTATTAATTTTATATGGAACGATTCTTTACAAAAATTAGTATATCTCAAGCCAGGGAAAACACAGAGCTGAAACACCGCTCATTTTACGTAAAAATTATTGTTTTGTTATATTATAGTAAAATTAAATCTAAATATTGAGACGGTCGGAGCATAGTGGTCACGCAAGTTGACTATGGACGCTAAATACCCGGTTCGAATCCGAGTAAAGTAAGAACTTTATTTTGACCGTTCTCCCCTCGGAAAGCAATGGCAACCTACCGAGAGTAATATGCCAAGAGCATCCTTAAATGTAATGATCTAAAGGGTCCAAAAGTTGATCTATGGACTATGAGGAAGCGTAATAACCACCCCACCAACATTTAAGGATCACGACGCTTCTTTTAAGAAGCATAACGACTGCATGATGATGAAAATTAAGTAGAGAACAATGGGCGAAGCTAATGTGCAGTAACGAAAATCCGTCCGGTCCGTTTACACGACGGCACTGACAAGTTCTTCCACTTTACTGCGCGTTCTCTATTTAATTTTACTATACTCACTTTTTTAATTAAATGTTGATGGTTTTTAAAATACTTCGGCTCAAAATTGATTTTATGAATGACCGTAACAAGCACCTAGATTGTCAACTTAAATTGGCTAATATTGTGGGGTAGAAAACGAGATTTGTATATGCTAAATGTAAGAGGGAATGTTAAGTCGAGTTTTAGGTAGACGACGATATATATGTGAACCGGGTGACGATGCAATGGGGTGGTTACTGAACGAATGAGTTAACCGTACGATGACCGGCAACTTAACGAATAATATTGAAAGAATACATAGTTCGATTTTATGTTTTATTAATTGGTGTAACGAATTAAATCATATGGGTGAAGGTGCCTCATATGGATTTTGCCATTGTGTCTATTATGTGTAACGATGCATTGTTGTTTTTAATCTAATTTCTGATAAAAAGAGTGCATCACGCACTTGAAAGCTTAAAAATACAATATTAATTTTCTTAATTCGTATATTATTAAAATATTCCTACTAATAGATATTATATATTGGATGAGATTATTTTTGCATTATCAAAATATTACAAGTACATTATCAGTTGATCTTTTAATTATTGCAAAATTCATATGGGGCACCTTCACCCATATGATTTCAAGCGTTACATAAATTAATAAAATATAAAATCGAACTATATTCTATCAATTATTTGTTAAGTTGCCGGTCATCGTACGGTCAACTCATTCGATTACAACATTAATCAAATTAAATCTACAATATTGACTCAGCGCCTAGTGTCCATTTAAAAAATTTTGAATTGGCCACACTAATGGAGTTAATTGAAAAAGCTATGTTGGTACCTAAATAGAAAATCATATTTCACTCGCAGAAACTCGGTAAACATAGTTGTTTTTATTATAATATTTGGAAAGTTAATACTACTGAATAAAAGAATTTGTCTTTTAAATCACGGGCACGCAAAATTTAATGTTATTTTGCCCATAGGTACCTCAATTTCTAAATTCTGATGGATAGATTTTGGGAAACTTTTATTTGCAGAATTCGTTCACAATATCAGAGTTTTAAACCTGCAGTGCAGATAATTTTAGGTTCTTTTTAGCAATTACTAATTTTATATAATATTAAGTATTTTAAAATTATCATTCGGGATATAAATAATTAGGGTTAAAGTAGATTATCACGATAAAAAAGTTATTTATTTTTATAAGTGCAGTAATTTACAAGATATCCGTGCATAAATTGACTAAAAATATTTAAAGTGGTTAGTTGTTAATTGGTTATAATAAATTAATTAATATATTTTAATAATTTACGAATTAATGGAATTAAATTAATATTATATTTATAAGCTTTCAAGTGCTTATGCACCCTTCATCAGAATAATACATAATTTAGAATAATACATAATTTAGAATAATACATAATTTAGATTATATACATAATTTAGATACATAATTTAGATTATGTATTATTGTATATTTCAATGTATTGTTGAAAGCTCATAAAATATAATATTCATTTAATACCATTAATTCGTAAATTATTGAAATATATTAATAAAAAATATTTAATGCTTGTGGAACTGTTCTAAATATTTTATAAAAATATCTAAAAATTCATTCAATATTTTAGCACATTCTTGGTTAACGTCTACTAATTTTTGATCTTTTTCGCCCCAATTTGTATTAAGATTATCAATGTCATTAATTTGTTCCATCAGTTTTTTCATTATTTGTTCCTCATCGAAAGGCTTGTTTCGTTTTAAAAATATATTAGTGTCTTCCCATAATTTTAGAACCTTCAGCTTGTCGCTTTTCACTTCTTGTAAATATTCATCAAATATCTTGCGGGCGCCTGTATCTTCCAATACATTTTCAATTCGTTTACTGAATTCTTCTATTTCTGTTTTGTTAAACTTTTTTCTTTCACAATTAGGAAAGCAAGTAGCCATTTACCTATAGTCAAACATTTTAATTATTAATATTATTGTGAATTGCAGGAATTAAACATTTTTCATAAATTACCCAGAATTTGCTAATTTTATTAACTAAAATTGTTATTTTGTAGTAAAATTACTACAAAATTATTTAATTCCCCGATTTTGATGTTCGTTTCGAAACGAATTGACACTTACTAGAAACTAGATTATAAAATGTTTATAGGTAGATACATTTGATTTGAAATATAATTTTATGAATAGATAAATGGGATAAAGTATAATTAAAAGATAAAAAAATGTATAAAATTAGGATACGAGGGGAGTTCAATAAGTCCGGTAAAAATCAAATAGATGACGTCACAAATTCAAAAACAAAAAACATTTGACAACTTCAGTCTGTCACTGGTCTGGGCCGGTATTCTGAACTCGTTGCACTCCAAGTGAGCGAGTGAGTGGTTTAATTGCGAGTGGAGTGGTAATTTTTTATTCTCATTGATTCTCATGTGCCGCACCAGCCATATGACAGCTATATCGCTCCGCTCCTCTAAAAGCGAGGACCTCAGAATACCGGCCCTGGTGTCACCACTTTGGATATATGATGCCATTTAAAATTCTGGAGTTCTGGACATTCTGGAGCAAACTAACCGGAATGCTGACCTTTTCGGGAAATAATAAAATCACCATTCGATTCTTTTATTACGGCTTTTATAATAAATTTTTTTGACCCAACTCTCTATGACCAACCGTTTTTGAAAAAAATTACTGTTGAGAAATTCATTCACCCTGTATTCAAAAATTGTTTATTTATTAAAATTTTTAAGCTCATTTGATCGATTAATTTATTCTTAATTTTAAATTTCGAGCTATCGTTTTTCGTTCGATTCGAACAGTGTTTTCATTTTAGTAATTTTAACTTTCTTAATTAATAGTAATTAAAGCGGATTGCTACAGAATATAGTTCGATTTTATGTTTTATTAATTGGTGTAACGATTTAAAATTTAAATCATATGGGTGAAGGTGCCCCATATGGATTTTGCAATTGTGTCGTTTATGTGTAACGATGTATTGTTGTTTCGAGTGTAAATAAATATTGGGTTATTCCAAAGTAACGGGTGGGATATTTTGACTCAATTTTGCTCAATCTTTATCTAATTTCTCCCTAACCATTTATGTAACCAGTTTAAAAATGATAACATCGTGAAGCCAGATGTTTATTTCAACCACAACTATTGAAAAAATAAATATTATACTGTTTATATCCAAAAATTTACATATTTTCCAAGTGTGACGGGTGGGACACGCACGACACCCGCCTGTCCAAGTTGATGACTTCACTTCTAAAATCAAGGCAAACTATTCTAGTTTGTTCTGTGAATTTTTCATATATTATAACTGGAATATTAAAGCTCTCTTTTTTATATAAATTAAATAATTAACTTTTCTAAATTTTATAAAATGCGTCTCTTAGCTTGTGACGGGTGGGACAAGTTATAATTGAGTACACATCAAACATGAATAAAATGAACACTACTTATTTTAGATGCAGAAATCTTACTACTTTTTTGTGCAAAGCATAAATAGCATCAGTAAACTCATAAAATAGTTTGTCTCCGCTTGTTTTGATGGAAAATCGGACTACAGCTACCTACGTTCATAAAGCGGAAAAAATGGAAAATATTAAAAATGTCGATATCTGATGAGTTGGTTTATTGGCTGTACTCTAGTTATAGATTTAAATAAAAATTTTATAATTTCTTGTTTCGACCTGTGGTGTCATCTTCGCTGGAATGACCCATTGTATATTTTGGACGAAATTATTATTCATATATATATATATACATCGGACTGCTTTTTGCATTGCAAGGTAAGTAAACACCTCACAACACATCAAGCTACAGCTAGTAACTCTTTACTCCGTTCCCATTTCCCACGTCTCTTGCGAGGCTTGGTCATGGTTTAAAGCTTTTTAGTTTTCTTTACAGGTGATGAGGAGCTGGCCCATCGCCCCGACCCCCAACCTGGAGGACCAGAGAGACGGCCAGAATAAAGTTCTTACTTCACCCGGATTCGAACCGGGCATTTAGCGTTCATAGTCAACTCGCGTGACCACTATGCTCCGACCGTCTCTAAAAATTTTTATTATTTAATAAATTATTATTCCATTATCGAAATATTATAAGTTAGTACATTATCAGTTGTTGATCTTTTAATTACTCAAATTAAATCTACAATATTGACTCAGCGCTTAGCGTCCATTTGAAAAATTTTGAATTGGCCACACTAATGGAGTCAATTGAAAAAGCTATGTTAGTAAATAGAAAATCCTCTTAGGTTTTCTCTTAGCAATAACTAATTTTATATAAATATTAAGTATTTTTAAATTATCATTAGGAATATAAATAATTAGGGTTAAAGTAGGTTATCACTGTAAAAAAAATTATTTATTTATTATAAAATACAGTAACTTACAAGATAACCGTGCATAAATCGACTAAAAATATTTAATGCTTGTGGAACTGTTCTAAATATTTTATAAAAATATCTAACATTTTATTCAATATTCTAGCACATTCTTGGTTAACGTATAGTAATTTTTGATTATTTTCGCCCAAAGTTAAAAATGGATTTGTATTAAAATCATCAATTTCATAAATTTGTTCCATCAATATTTCCTCATCGAAAGGCTCGTTTAGTTTTAAAAATATATTAGCGTCTTCCCATAATTTTAGAACTTGCAGCATGTCTCTTCTTTTCACTTCGTGTAAATATTCTTTAAATATCTTGCGGGCGTCTGTATCTTGCAATACATGTTTAATTCGGCTACTGAATCGTTCTATATCTTTTTTGGTAAACTTTTTTCTTTCACAAGTAGGAAAGCAAGTAGCCATTTACCTAAAGTCAAACATTTTCATTAATATTGTGAATTGCAGGAATAAAACATTTTTCATAAATTACCCCGAATCTACTAATTTTATTAACTAAAATTGATATTTTGGAGTAAAATTATTACAAAATTGTTTAATTCCCCGATTTTGATGCTCGTTTTGAAACGAATTGACATTTGCTAGATTATAAAATGTTTACAGGTTCTTTTCATTTTTTTTTATACATTTTATTTGAAATATAATTTTATGAAGAGTGATAACGTAAAATTAAAAGATAAAAAAAGTACAAAATTAGGACATATTAATGACTTGTTTATAAATAAATAAAAAATTTACCTAATTATCATCGCATCTATTGTCTTGTTATCTCGAATAACTTAAATTAAATTATGTATGATAAAATTTTTGTAAATAATCCACACATGATCGAATGCACTTAACCCATAAGTATTTTCATTTTGGTTATAATTTTAACGATTTCCTACGACGACGCAGCGCCGTCGCGATGAGTACGACAGCAACTTGCAAAAATTTTGTAAGAATTTTGTGCGCAAGAAAGTATTTCCGCTTTGGTTAGATGTTTCCGATTTTTTTAAATGACGATTCTAGCCCGGTCGTTCCGATAACTATAAGATAGGAATGTTGTATCCTCGTATAATATGTAAAATTTGGTGGAACTTTTATGCGCACGAATTTGCTCTAAGCTATTTTTGAACTGTGAGAAACACAACGATGGAAAGCCAGGTGATGATTATTATTTCCAGCACCTGGCTATTGTTCGAATTTGTTGAACCTTAACAAAAACAAATAATCTTTCGTTCATAAAATGAATTATTTTGTTCTAAATAAAATTTCTCCGCTTGACTTTAATAACTACAAATATTTTTTAATTTTAGTGAAAAAATAATGACATTTTCGTACAAGTTTAAAAAAAAGTAGGTATAATATAAAGTGAAGAATTTCAACTGACTGCCTTACTCACTCACTTTTTGAAAAATTGAGATTGATTTACTATGGGTCAATCAACAAGCTTCAATTACTTAAATGCAGTGGCGGTTTTAGAACTTATGAGGCCCCAGGCGCAATTCAATTTTGAGGCCCCCCTCTAAGTATTTTCACTAATCCTACACTCCATATAGCAATTGATTTGAACCCCTGGTTCTCACCAGAACCAGCACCGCAGACGATTTCTTTTTTAATACTTTCTTTTACTAAAAATTACACTAAAATCAAAATAACTGCAAATCCAAGGCATCTAAGGGCTTTGAATTTTTTCGTTATTTTTCCTGTGTTTATTATAACATAGTTAATATTTTTATCAAGTTTCAAAATATTTGCAGAAAATTTAATTTTTATCAAAAAATTTAAATAAAAAATTGCACTGAAATCAAAATAACTGCAAATCTAAGGCATAATAGCTTAGAATTTTTTAGTTATTTTTCCTGTGTTTATTATAACATGGTTAATATTTTCATACAGTTTCAAAATATTTGAACAAAAGTTAATTTTTATCAAAAAATTTAAATTAAAAATTGCACTGAAATCAAAATAACTGCAAATCGAAGTCATCTTAGGGCTTAGAATTTTTTAGTTATTTTTCCTGTGTTTATTATAACATATAGTTAATATTTTTATCAAGTTTCAAAATATTTGCAGAAAATTTAATTTTTATCAAAAAATTTAAATCAAAAATTGCACTGAAATCAAAATAACTGCAAATCTAAGGCATAATAGGGCTTAGAATTTTTTAGTTATTTTTCCTGTGTTTATTATAACATGGTTAATATTTTCATACAGTTTCAAAATATTTGAACAAAAGTTAATTATTATCAAAAAATTTAAATCAAAAATTGCACTGAAAGCAAAATAATTGTAAATCTAATGCATCTTAGGGCTTAGAATTTTTTCGTTATTTTTCCTGTGTTTATTACAATGGAATTAATATTTTCATTAAATTTCAGAATATTTGAACAAAATTAAACTTTTATCAAAAATAACAAAAAATCAAAATAACTGCAAATCTAATGCATCTTAGGGCTTAGAATATTTTCGTTACTTTTCCTGTGTTTATTACAACAGAAATTTAATTAATATTAATTAAATTTTTCTTATTTTGGCCCTAGGCGCGCGGCTCTTGCGCCTGTTCGGAAATCTGCCACTGCTTAAATGGTGCTAATCCCATGTATTATCATATATACCTACATGAACATGACTAAAGGTGACCGGAGCCCATATGGGCCAGTTGGTCTTTATATAGAAATTCAGGGATTTTATCTATTATGTGTTCACTACTGACGCGCTTGAATGGATTAACGAAATTCCCGCAACCGACCGCACATTCACTGACCACAAATTTATTTTAAAACTATTCTTTTTAACTGGACGGACACATAACGGATAAGATCCAGTTCGATCATTTGTTCGAAAAATCACTTTTATGATTGAAAACATTTTTCAAGAGCAGCATCGTGCTTCAATCTAATCAAACCTTTTGGGAAGTAATTTACAAAAAGTGGCATTTATTAATTTGATGTTAAATGTTAAGGTTAACAATGCTAAAAGTTCAATTTAAACAACTGATTATTATAACACAAAATGTGTTAATCAACATGCAAATACTTATCATTAGTATAGGTAATAATCATAGATGTAAAATGACTTGTTAATTGACTTCAACGGAATCACTGCTCCAATATTACAAGGTTCTATGTAACAAAGTTGTCTTTGAGCAAATAACGTTTTTCATGGTAACTTGAATATTATTTGTTCAATGAGTTATTTGCAGTTCGTGCCGTGTTCTCATTCTTCTCTCTCCATGTCCGTAGGGAGTGTGCTAAGGTTTCTGTAGTCACAGAAGACCTCGCCCAGTTCCGTCAGAAGATTATAGTCCCGTGTGAAGGAAAAATAAAGGAATTCTTGTGTACTTCGTCGGGGTATGATCCCACTACTACGACAGCAATTCAAGGTTCTAACAGCCAGCATACGAAACTATTACCTATAGTAGCACGAACAACCGCTTTCTGTTAGTTTATAGTTGATTTGGATTAACTAATCAGTAATTAGCTATATCCTATCATTTCTGAAACCGGCCATTAGACCAACTAGAATCTAGAAGGCAACTAGAATCACTAAAAAAATTGGAATCTCGGATTGGCGACATACTCACTGTAATGTCCCCTTGTAAACTATTCTACAATTAAAATAATTAGTTTCTTCGCTCCTTTAGAAAATAGTCTTCGAGTTGTTAATGTGACTAATAAAATTTTGTTTGTTCTGATTGCCCACTGCTAAATTAGGGTCAATACAACCCTATTTTGAGTTGTTACATTGTATCTACTGATAAATAATATATTATTTATTGGGTAATTGTGTCGTTTCCTCAGAATAAAAAATAAAATGTAGAAAAAATAACGTTATTGTGGTTAGGTTATCTGTTGTGGAAATACTGACGCAATTCGAAATGTGACGTTACCGAAAACCACTGTAACCATTATTCATACCACTCTTCTGTAACAATGACGGATGTGGCGGTCTAAAAAAAAGTTTCATGCCTTCTAACGGCGAATATGTGTAGATCAGAAGTGACATTATTCTAGCTAAATGTAAGTTGCTTTTAAAGTAAGTTTTTGCGGATATCTCAAAATTGCCTACATTTAAGATGTGTTACTCTTCTAGAAAACTGACGTATGATATGAGTGAACTCTTTCAATGCTTGGTAGAAACTGAAGTCTATAGTTAAATTCGTCGACGATGTGCATGACGTATTCATGCGCAAACGAGGAAAAGGCAGACTTGCAATGTGACGCTTTTGATTGCTTATATAAATTACTTAATTCAATATTGGAAAATAATGTATGCGGATTAAAAGCGAACTTCATACACGATATTCCTTCAGGGCAGGATTTATTTCGAAATAATGATAAGATATTATTTATTTATGAATATATTTGTTAGAAATGCTGCAAAAATAACAGAGCCATAACTATTATAAAAATGAAACCCTTTGAAGTTATTCGTCAGTAAAATTTGCTGGACGTTTTTCAACAAAGGCGGTCATGCCTTCTTTTCTATCCTTTGTGGCAAAAGACGCGTGGAATAATCGTTTTTCATAGTCAAGACCTTGTTCAAGTGTTGTTTCATAAGCTTTGTTAACTGCTTCTTTTGCCAAAATAACAGCTAATTTTGAATTGCTGGCAATCTTTTCTGCAATCTTGATAGTTTCAGGTAAAAGATGTTCTGGAGAATATACTCGCGCAACAAGACCAATTTTATGGGCGTCCGTTGCTGATATATGATTTCCTGTTAAAAATAATATTTTTCCAGATCAAACATAGTATAAGTAAGTCAATCATTTTTTTTACCTGTGAGTACTATTTCCATGGCTGTTGATTTACCAACATATCTTGGTAAACGTTGAGTACCACCTGCGCCAGGAAGCGTTCCTAGGAGAATTTCTGGTTGACCAAATTTCGCTTTTTCGCTAGCGTAAATTATATCGCACATCATGGCGACTTCACACCCTCCACCTAACTAAAATAGGATCAAAAATTAATTTTAAATAATCTAAAGTGAAAAAAAAAGAACCTACAGCATATCCATTTACGGCAGCAATGATAGGCTTTCTGGCTTTAGCAATTGAATTCCAATCGTTCAAAAAATTATCTCTGATACATTGAGCAAAGGTTATATTTTGCATTTCCTTAATATCAGCACCCGCAGCAAAGGCTTTGTCTTTACCAGTGATGATTATCGCACCCACTGTTGTATCCTTTTCAAACACTTTTAAAGCTTGGTCTACTTCAATCATCAATCCATTGCACAATGCATTTAAAGCTTTTGGCCTATTTAAAGTAATTATACCAACATTATTTTTGGCACCTGTTTTTTCAACCAAGATGTATTCATAGTTGGATGCTAGAATTAAATTGAAAAAGCATGAAATATGTTTAAAAAAAATTATGTAGTCGTACGACTGATCCGTCTAAAGCAGGGATCTCCAAACCAAACTAAACTAAAAATGTTACCATTGTATTATTATATTTTTTAAATAGTAATATATTATTTAAAATTTAGATATATATAATTTATAGTAATATAATATTTTTAAAAAATATAATAGTACAAGATCTGATATTTGTATTGACGTCATTACCGTAAACGTGGTTGCGTGATACATTGAATTTTTGGGACAGATATGGGCTAGTATAGTCAAAAGAAGCCTTGGATCCACAGGTAATACAAAAACAAATTTGGTAATACCTACTATGTATCTACTTATTAAAATGATGTTTTTTTAAATGAGGGAGTAAATAAAGATTTGTTATCTTCCTTAGTTACAAACAAATTACAATATTTAATCATTTTTTTTTTTATTATTATTGAACAAATACGGTTTGATTTTGGTTGATTTTCTATTATATAATACATAATATTATAATAGGATATATCGTTACAAAAAATATTCATATATTATATATACCTAGGTAACTATTATTTATAAAAAATATAAAAATATAAAATATAAAAAATTCTCCATAAATCTAATAGCACGGTTCAACTTATAAAGTATTGGGATATTATGTAGGCGAACCCGGCTCTGCATATTTTACATTCATATAAAATATACCTACTCACGTAAACAAGATCGTACGCATGGATCGTACGTAAAGTAAACAAGATTGTACGTAAACGGACTAGTTTAGGCACTTAGAAATCAGTATAATAAATAATATATCGACTATATCAGTTCTCAATTATTATCAATATTTAATTTATTATAAACAGAATCTTATAGAAAAACAAATTTTTAATTGTTACACACAAAATATTTTTTTTCCCGATGCAATCTTTGAAAGATAATACTAGAAGTGGATATAAAACAAATATTTAAATAAACCTTGAACTTCAAATTGGCCTTGCCTAAGAATGTACGAATTTGTAAGCAAAACTGTTGCTATGTGCATAATTTTTGGGGTTTCTAAATTCTAACCTAAAAAAACAAAATAATTACCTGGACTTGCACTCGAGCTAAACAATCTTAATGTTTTTCCGTAATTGGGTTGTTGAGTTGTTAATTGAATTTTACTGTAAACAACACGAGCTAAATTTCTTGCAGCCATTATTACGTCGGTTGTAAAAAATTTTTACGCAAAACTGAAGTGTAATGACCAAATGTATTTTTATCAGCGTTATCTTAAAAGCTCAACAAACGAATAATATTGGTTTTGTGGAGGGGTTCATCAAGAAAATTATATTCAAATGTGAACCTTGATCCTTGAAAGTGGATCCATTCATTTTAGAAACACAGGGTTGTACTCAGGGTTTGAAATTTTGGGATGATGTAGTTATTTCCATTCTTTCGGGTAAATATTATATTGTTTCAAAATTACATTAAGCATATCAAAATAATTTTTAATATATATGCACTAACAGCAAAAGTGCAATTACTTTATCTTTCAAGGCTACAACTATGACTACTTAACAATTAATATTTTAATAAGCAGATAATTTGTATATAGTACCGATACAAATACTATTTAAAATTGTTTATGGTTATGCTATGTAAGCCCATATTTTTTTATTAAGTTTCGAACTCGTAATGTTTATTCTGTATGCAGATCTTATGGAATAGAAGAAATAAAAACTTTGCTATGTTCCTTACGTACTCGTATGTAATAATATTAACAGCGGTTTTACCAAATACTAACTCGAAATGTAAGTATATAAATCGTTACAGAATAATATTTTTCAAATGAAAATAGTAACCAAGAAAAACATTTCTTAGTAAATGCCAATAGTGCAATATCGTCTTATCAACTTATTGGAGAACTTTTTGACGCATTCGACAGAAAGGACTATGTAGATGTGTGGATTAAGTTAATAGATCTCAAGTTACTACTTAATCCTCCTGACAAATTTTCCGCAGAAATGATTAACTTATTAAAATTAAGGAGGCGATTGGTTAAGTTACATAAATATTACTTAAAAATTTTTCGAAAGAAAGCCCCCTCTAAAAACTTTACCAGTGATTACGACAGTAATTGGTTAATGGAACAAGATCTTACCTCCATACTTAACGTTTTGAATGTGGTTGGGCAAGAAATCAATACTTTAGTAGATGATAATAACCCTGTTTCTGACGATCAAATATCCAGTATGTTTACCGTCATTGCAAGTAATTTAATAAAAACCACCGAAGACGTTTTTTCAACAAATATTCCAGAAGTGGAAAAAAATGAAGGTAGTATCAAAAGGAAAAATTGACATTTTTTAGGTTATAAGTTTTTTTAGGTTATGTGAAGTCAAATGTGACAGATATTAGAGGAAGCAACGAAAAACCACTTCTTGGTACATCACCTAACAAGGTAATATTTAGCGAGGAAACCAATAACGCTATTTCGGAATCAATGCTGCAATTATCTAATCTAATCGAATCTGCCCCACATTCCGACCAACCAAATTTAACATCAGTTACTACGACGGAAGCTTCATTAGTCATATTAAAAAATAATAGTAGTGACACAGCACTAGACAACACACTAGGAAATTTGTTTAGTATTTTTAACGTTCTTGCCAATTCTAATGAAATATCATCAATGAATAATACAAACGAATGACCATTTTTAATTTTAACATACATAATTTTGATTAATTATTATACTTCCCTAGGGAAGCAAGTACTTTCTACCTTGATCCTAATCTTTTAAAATTTCAAATATATAATTTGCTAACACCTCTAATCTCCAAAAATTTTACAGGATCAACGTTAGTTAAATTCACTTTTGTAAAATATTTTACGAAAACATTTATTGTTAAACAATATTACAGTAGATAATAATATAATAAAGCAGCTATCAAATGATAAATTCAGACTTGAATTACTTAACTCCACGGCTTTGTTAAACCACTGGAAATGTTGCCGTTTTCAGATTCTAAAATAGAAATAATGTTATCTAAATTTTCATCATGTTTCATATGCTTCTGCAAAAATTTCAGAACGAGAGCGTTGTTGATCGTTAATGCTGTAAGTGGTGGTATTTTTTTCATAAATAAATTTAACCAGTGACCCATAACATACACCATATCTGTTTGACTCTCATGAGTTGTATGTCTAAAAAATACAATAAATTGTCAGTCAAAAGTTACGTGTAAATCACGTTAATAAAAATTTCTTACAAAATCGTATACATTTCGTTTTCCTCATGCCGCGCATAATATTTTTCCATCACTTTCGTATTAGCTACATTGTGAAATGTTTGTGTGTTAATAAAAAGTAACGGTTTGGCAGCGTTCTGTAAAGTATTTTCTTCAGACTTGATGGGATAGACCCACGGATCCAGCAGTATAGCCTGTCTGAAAGAAAAGAAAACTTTTTTATAAGCAAAGTAAATAATTTCCGAAAAAGAATTACTTAAATTCTGGTCTTTGAGAAAGAGCTAAAAGAGCGGTAGCGCCTCCAAATGAATGCCCAGCAATGGTAACATTATCCACGTCTAATTTACCAATTAAATTAGCTAACTTAAATGGCATTCCTTTATGACTTTCTTGAATATCATCCAAAATGTTGTGTGGTACATTGCCGTTGTTTATATTGATTAGAATATCTAACAATTTGGTGCATTCATTTGCTCTTTGATTTACCTATAATACAATTTAACCTATTCATAAATTCTGAACTTGATATGTGTATGAAAATCTTTGCATTCTTGGTAATTTGGATTTGAAAATGGAGTTGTGGATGAAGTGTTATGGCTACTATGTACTTAATATATTATGCCAAAGCATAAATCAAAGCACAAATCGGCAAGCGTATACTAACTTTGATTTGAAATATTGAATTGGAACATAGCGAGGTGCAAAATAAAAGTACAACTTACAAGTGAAAATTCTTAAATTGAATAGAGAATAATACTTTTCAACCAATATAGTTAACGGCGGAAAATGTAAGGTACCATTTACAGTTATTATTATAATATTAATCGATTTGATTTCTAAAAACAAAACAAAAAATTATAGGAAATGCTATTTCTTATACAAAATAAACCCATTTTTATACAATATCTCAAAATAATGAAAAGTATGAGCTGCAATAACGTGGAATCCGAACTACGGCACAAATATGGGATTTTATGGGAAAAGGAAAGAGAAGGGAAATAATGAATCCAAATATGGAACTGAAATTCTGTGAAACTCCCCGTTCAAAATCTTACTTGCTGATTCCTTGCTTCATAATGTCCCTTACCAAATTTGATTAATTTTACGTTAATTGAAGTCTTAATATCTAATTCTGCATCTGATTTAGATTTATAATAATACGTATAACCTCCACTTCGATCCCTAAAGATGATAAAAAAATAGACAATAATTAAGAAGAAAAGATTTTTGTAAGTATATATATTATTACTTATGTTCTATCGCAGCTACTAAATAACCCCTGGAAGCCAATTCGTTACAAATTATCGTATGTGAAAATCGACTATTGGCATAACCATGAGAAAAAACGATGCATTTTAATTTATTATCAACATTTATATTTTCTCCATATAATGCTGGCACATGATATTCTAGAGCTGAAATTGGATTAGTGTATTTACAGTATAGAAATTTAAAAAAACTTAATACTTACAAGAGTACCACCAATGCACAAATTTAAAAATGCGTGGATTTAACATTAAAGATCGTGCAATACCTGTTAAATAGTTTGAGTCGGAAAACCATGGAATCCATTTAGAAGAGTTAACCTAATCGAAAAATTTGAAACCTATATCAAAATAATTTAAAATACAATACAAAGTAAGCTTCTACATGTCGTCGTTGATAGGTACACATGCCCCTATGAAATTTGACATTAGACTAATAATAATTCATAAATTATAAGTAATTCAAAATACTCCCAAAATAATTAGAGCGATAAGCTAACTGAGTAGTTTCTTAAATATCTGGTTTTACTGGCGTAGTAGAAGAGAATATATTTGATAAAGAGGATAATTTTTCGGGACACATGTAATTTCCACCGATAGTCAATGGTTAATTCTTTTTTTTGTTGCTAAGCTACAGCGGGGTAGTAGTAAATTTCACCGATGATAAGTATAAGTGTACGATAGACAGATTACAAATATAAAATTTATTGGGGTAGTACTGTAATCGTTGGAAATTCCTGATGTTTTAACTTAAATTTTTGTTTTCCCTATCAAACGGGCAAGTTTGTGCCTAATCGTATATTACAGGGTTTATGAGAAAATTTCCATTGTACAGTTTAGTGTACTTATGAAATAAAACTACCTATAAAAATAATTTAATACTTACATATTATAATATTCTTACTTACTTCATTTGATTTCAAATTGGTAGGATAAAAAAGTCTCATAAAGGTACCATTTTCAGAGTAGTCCAGCATAACATCAACGCATCCAGGTATATATGGTCCTGTAATATTACTTATTATATTGCAAAAGTTTCCAAGATGATTTTCATTTTAGAGAAAAATTTAGTTTGCGCTTAACTATGTAATTTTGTACATTTCTTTTAATAACATTTATTATTAGGTACTTATATAAATGAGACGGTCATTGCCTTGCAGCTAACGCAGTTGGATGCGAACGCGGGGTACCGGGTTCAAACCCGGGGAGAGTCAAACTTTCTTATGACCAAGTCTCCATGCTTCGGAGGGCACGTTAAGCCGGAGGTCCCCCTGAGTTGACGAATTGCCACCGTTAACAAAAAACAGGGCTACAGGCACATCTGAATGCTAGCCTAGCAAGCTGCTACCGGATGTAAAACAACTATAGTCCAAAATCGATCTGCGGACTACTCACCAACCCGTCTGGCCAGCGTGGTGAGCAGTGGCGTAGCTAGGGTAATTTGCGCCCGGTGACAAGACACAAAATCTGCGCCCCTTCTCGTATCGAGAGTCTGGAGACTCACAGGGGCCGGAGTTTATTTAACTAATTTTTTCATTTTGGTGCCCCCTAAGCTGTGGCGCCCAGGGACATATGTCCCCCCCCCATAGCTACGCCTCTGGTGGTGAGTTATGGCCAGATCCTCCATAGTATGGAGAGGCTTATGTCCAGCAGTGGGCGGAAAAAGGCTGATGAAGAAGAGAAGAAGAAGAAGACTTATATAAATAAAAAAATCAAAATGAGAAATTTCTATTTCGTGAAAAAATATAGAATTTATATTATTTATTTATTAAAAAAATCACACAGCTGCAAGCAAAATTGTTGCTTGTATTTGATAGGGGCAAGCACCTATGGTAGGTCAGCCTTCGAATGTAATGAAAATTCTTACGATTTTAAAACATTTATTTAACTACATATGTTCCCGACCGAATCTTCATCTGAATTTTTTTTTACATTGTCTATAGACACTATGTAACCGTTTGGTGTCAGTAGAAGTCTACCATTTTTGGAAAATTCACCACATTATGCCCCTTATCCGACCAGGAAAATATCTGCCACTTTCCGTTTTGTATTTAGGGGATGCACATCTATAAGCCGTAAAATTTTCAGTATTCCTGAAATCCGGGATGAAATCCGTCAATGGCTCTCGTACTACATGTAAGCATTACAGTGGGTGGAAATCGGGGGGTCTGGGAGATACGGAGTACCCTCCAAGCAAGGGAGAAAATATTTTGAAGAAAATAATACACATTTATACTAATTTGTTCCTATTTTTAAATGTTTTTCACTCTCTAATGTAGACAAAACAATTTTTAATATGTTGGTCGCCAAGTGCATTAAATTTAATTCACACTAACATTAAAAACAATAATAGGCTATTTCTAAGCGTGGGCGTAAGTGTCAAGGTGGGCTAACAACCTAGCTGCGCCAGCGAATATTATAACAGAATTTAAACATATTCCTTATCGATACTTATCGTAATCTAATGATTATGGTCGTTTAAAACACTGCTTTTTAAAGTGTGGAGCTCGACGTCTCCGAATAAATGAAGAAGTAATCGGAATTAATTTTACATTTTTAATTATTTTTATATTACTTTTTAGTGAAATGCGATGATAAAAAAAGCTCATTTCCAATTTGTGAGTGTAATTATTGTAATAAAAAGAAAAGGTGATTCCTGTTCCTGAAGGGAGAGGGGTCGCAGAATTAAACAAAGAGAAGAAGGGGGTCGCGAAATACAAAAGTTTGAGAAGCGCTAGTTTAAAACATTAATTTTTACAATTTATTAAATGTGACATGAGTTACATAATCTAGAAAAAATATGCCACGAGGTAGCATATTTTTGCTGTAATCAATGACGTAACCAAAACTTCATTTTGGAAAGGGTTAAAATTTCTAAAATAATAAGTAATATTCTGCTAGCAAGGGTAGTGCTACATACAAACATAACGATATATTATAATTTCCATTATTATTGACTATGACAAATGATAATATGGATGGATAGGTAAATCTGTCGTCTGTATTGCTTGGTAACCTTCCACCTACAGACGACCCCCCCCCCCGACCTCTTTGAACTCATAAACCAAATGTCATTGTGGTTTTCCTTGTTTAAAAAGTTCTTTTTACTAGATATAATAGAGATTTACTGTATAATCGCAAGTTGAACATTTTTATTTTATATTTCACGATTGGCTTCCTCAATATTTTAAATGCTTCCAAAACACCTGCCCCGTTATAATGTACTATCAAGGGCCGTCAAATTTGGTACATTATATCCAAAGTACCTACATAATAAAAAATTAAAAAGTAAAACGATTATTAACGAGATTAAAAATTTGGTACCCTATAATAGCCGATAGAACGTACAAAGGAAATATTATAATAATAAACAAAACAAAAATAAATGTCCTGATGAATTTTCATTGTTACGATTCTGATCAACAAAAGCAAAATGTTTGCGAAAGGTTTTGACGCATTCGTCAGAAACCGCATCCGCTATGAACACAGCATAAGAAAATAAAACACAGGTCTGCGTTCCGCGATCAAAGTCGAACAGTTCGTGAACTTATCAACTATGATCATTTGTGGGTGTTTTAAATTTGAAAATTTATGATTAACATAATAATTAAAAATTTAAGAAAATCAACAAATCTCACCTTTTGCTGCAGGTAAGTGAAGTGGTGGTTGATTTCTGCTCGACATTTTTCTCGTAAATTGCGACGTGTTGTTGGAACCTACTTTGTTGATTGAATAGGATGTTTTGTAGGTTATGGCGCGAATTATACTGACACGATTTAAAAGCATTCCGGTTATTTACTATTGTAAATGATTAAGAAATTATAATTACACACTCAAACGATAATGAAATCGACAATGTATTTCACAGGTCAGCGTAATTTTGTTGTCGCAACTTGAACATTGTTGCGCAATTAATTTTGGATTGTGTTTTGCACATTTACATTTATGCTTTTTATCAAGAAAAGTTACTTTTTATCTATTATTACTTTAAGTACTTATGAGATTAATTTTGATAAATTTATATTTAAATATAAAGTACTTAGTATTTCCCAAACTGGTGGCTATGGGGAGTCTGGTGCCTAAAGCAAAACAGGGATTTTTAAAAAACAAAAACTAAATCGTGAATAAACTAACAAATGACTAAAATTTTATTACTAATTTTTACTCTAATTTTATATTCTTTTTAACCTTGCAACTTGCAACACTGTAGATTGATTGGTAATCAATCCAGGGCCGTACCTGGATTATTTTTGAGAGGCTTTTTTTTTGCTAAAATGACGTGAAATTTTCTAAATATTTTCTTGAAAAGCCAAATATTTTGTTGGTTTAACAAACTAACATGTACGACATATAGTTTATTAACTGGTAATCCGTGTAACTCGAGGGATACATGTATGTCTGATATAAAAAATTTGTTATATGAACAAACTTTTTATCGGGGAGGTGTGCATAGGGCCTTGACCAAACTGATATTGATTATATTTATTGTATTATTAGGTACTGATTTATTTTTATATAGGAAGGCATCAAATTTCAAGAAAATGGAAGGTTTTATTGTTAAGGAAAACGGAGAAATGGGATGGAGTCCTAATAAAAGATTGACACCTGGGAAAAAAACCACCTTTGTAGGAATATCCCCTCAAAAAGAGCTGACAAATATAAGTACTCCTACAGACCGCCCGTTTCGTGTAGCAATCGAAGGAAACATTGGAGCAGGAAAGTCATCTCTTATCAATTATTTTTCTACATTTCCCAATATAGAAACTTACCCCGTAAGTTATTTTATAAATTTAAATTTTGTTCTAATTTTTCCATACATTTTAGGAGCCAATAGAGTGGTGGAGAAATTTAGATGGTCACAATCTGTTGGATTTACTTTACACAGATATACATAAATGGTACAATACATTCCAGATGTTCGTTCAGTTTACGAGACTGAAGATTAAAACCGAACCACCAAAATTTTCTACTACTCGAGTACAAATGTATGAGAGATCTGTTCAAAGCAATAGATTTTGTTTCGTGGAACAGGCACGTAAAAGCGGATTTTTACATCCGGCTGAGTATGCTAATATAGACGAATGGTATAAATGGGCTAGGACGACTTGCGACATACAGTTGGATTTAATTGGTAACTAAAATTTGTTCGTTTGTCCTTTTCGAGTTAAATTCAACTTGGATTTTTTTGGTTTTCAATTTATGTTGATTGTTTTTGTAGTTTATCTAAGAAGTACTCCAGAAGTTGTTTACCAAAGAATGAAATCACGTCAGCGTTCAGAAGAATCAACGGTCCAATTGGAATATTTGCAACAATTGCATGAAAGTTACGAGGAGTGGCTGATGGCAGATGATTTCGAGTTAAATACAATTCCGGTGTTAGTGCTAGATGCCGATAGGACTTTGGAAGAAGTTTATGAACAATTTAAGATTAACGAGACTAAAATCTTGGGACACGAGAAGAAAGGAACTCAACCAGTGTTGGCAAGTGAGAAGGAACATGTGAAAAAAGTTTTGGATTTATCTTAAGTGCATTTTGTATTTACGTATAGGACTGATTTTTATATTAAATAAAATAATTTGTTAGTTGACATAAATTTTTATTTATACATTTCGTTATGTATAGCTAATATTTTCGATAAACTTGTCTGTTTATATTTTTTTCGATATATATTATTTATAATATTTATACAAGAAAATACATTTAATACATACTTCATAAAATATATATTGTATATCTTAACATTTTAAATACCTACATTTAAAAACAAACTAAATTTTTCACTTTCTACAATATCACATTGCACTTGGAACTCTTCAAAATTTTGTTTTCTAAAAATTAATAATGTATAAGGGTAAATTGTTTAAAATCATGGACCCTTTCACAATATAAACAAAATCACATTTTTTTCTTTACACATTATCAATTTAGGTAGAAATCAAATTATTTTTGAGCATATGAGTATTATGGGAATCCCATTGAAGGTAACTCATTGATTTTATATTTAAATATATTAAAAAGTAAATCTATTATCATAAATATAATTCTTTTTTATACGATTTTTACTAACTATTATTAGTCTAATTTACAGGGTGAACCTTTTATTTTTTTACTACTATAACTTTTTGATTTTGTTACAATTAACTAAAATGTGTAATTTGAAAATTGTTTCTAAATGTAATTAATTAGTAAAGTATTTTTATTTTATCAAATTTATAATAAATTCAATAAAAACAGAGTGATTGGCAAAGCGATTTTTTTAATATACCTATAAAAATTGCACCTTTTTGTTCAAAAACAATTGAAAGTTGTCTATCAGTTATTCATACTATAATGTAATTAACATTTAGATTTTTTAAATGGATGAAATCTATTGAACTACTGAAATTTAATGTTCAATTGTTTTTTGACTCCAAATTGCTGAAGAAAGGAGGTTCTTAAATGTTCCATACAGAAAATAATTCAATCACCCTATATATAAATCGATTATTGTAGAATTTGTTAAATCAAAAAATCTCCTAGCAAAAATAAATCTAACTAAATTAGACTAGATAATCACCTTTGTACTTCAAACTAAAGAAGTATTTTCAACAGAAAATTATAAGATCACCCTGTATGCAGCAATCCCAATGACTGCATGTTTATTCTTGATAAAATTCATACATATATTTGATATTTCAAGTTCATTACTTTCAAAAATAGCTTACAATTATTTAATTGATATTTTTACAGATATTTCTATAATTTTAATGATTAATATTTTAGATAGCATAGATTATACAAAATACAGAGCATACTTTCTTAATTACATGAGCTATTTAAGAAGTTTGTAACAAAAAAATACGGAAGCACAAAAATCACATTTGCTTTAAGTAAACAAGATTTAGTTAATTGATGTACAATTTAGGCCTTAAAATTATGTGTTAAACTTGAGAATCGATTGATGTCATTGGAAAGAATAATATAATCAGCATTCTCATTATTTTGCTGTCTCACACAAGCAAGCTTGAGCATTTCTCTCACTTTACTTTCAAAATTATCCCGTAAAATTTTTTTTTGAGCATTGATTTTAGTGATATTTGTAGGCAAAAATTAAATTATAGAAGAATTTTTTAGAGCTCTGTTTTAGGATAAAATAGGCAGTTTTTAGAAAAAGATGAGTCAAAATTTTTGAAATCTTAAAAAAAGGCTATAAGCTGGATCTTAAGGGGCTTATGCGAACGCAGCAAAAATTAAAAATTGGCATCAAGTTATAAAATACGATCAATTAATTATTAAATAAATAGAAATTACAGAACATAATTACCATGGAATTGCATTAAAATTATGAGAAATTTCGTTTCAACTTGGTAACGCATAATTTAATCAATAAAAAGTAACCGCTCAAGTGGTTTTATAGTTTCATGGTTGAGCTAAGAACTTAATAATTGATTTACTAATGTATTAAATCTTAGCGGTGATTTTACGAAGTTTTTTTGAACGAAACTGGTTTTGGTCACAAAACTTAAAATTACTGAAAGGAAAGTCAAAAACAGATCAGCAATGAACATAAATTATGGCGCAGAATTGAACAATGGCAACTTAGAATTCAAAATAACCAGGGTTAGCTAAAATATTATATATTTATTGATGTTAAATTACTTTGCTAAATTGTTGGCATGTTGAAATTTTAAGCTCAAGCGAAGTTGGCGAAAACTTATAATTGGCTTGGCGTATCAATTAACCTTAAACTCTCTTAACTTGAAATTTAATTTTCTTGTTGATTTCAGGAACTACATCAATCCAAGATGCAGTGGACGTATTGCACTCAGATTCAGCACGAACTGATACAGGGAAGTATTGTTCGGCCTTTTGTCTCAATTTTCTTAATGCTGTAGTAAATCTGAGCTTAGTAAGTACTCTTTGGGCGGGCCTAAATGGTTCAATTATCGAAATATATAGGTAGGTAACACAACCTTAATATAATTCAGATCGATGTGATTGTTTTAACAATATTAATTGTAAACAAGACTTAAGTATTTATGTGCATCGTTGAAATGTCTAATTTGACTCACACATATTTATCCTAATAAGTAAAAGTTTTTCTCTATAGTAGCATGTCTAAGTAAATTTCAGTCAAATCTAACATACTACGAAATGTCACACTTAATTGGTTTACAAAGTAATCTTATATTTTACCTATATTTAAGTCAATTCGATTTTAGCGCGAATTTGTTAAGGAATTTTCTTGTGGCGTTTCTAAATTTTCTTGAAACATAGAATTATTATTTTGTTCCCTATTTAATTCCTGTATTGTTGTTACTGTATCTGCTGGATCTGTTTCGTCTGTAACGTCTTGGAATCTATAAAAATTATAATCCATAAATTTTATGTTGCTTACAAATTACTTTTCGCCATTTCCACATATTATAACAGGACATTTTGCTCTCATTTTTAGGGAGCAAAGTGTCACTTTTCAGCTCAGGTGTGCTAAGAACAACACCGCAACATTTTTTATTTCAAAATTTCCGATAGAAGTGACGAAAAACACGTAGGGATTATAGATTAAAAAAAACTTACGTGTAGTGTTTTTCTTCTCCTCTCATTTCGCATATTACATTTGTTAAAGCCATAATGTAATTTTTAGCTAACGTAAGTGTTTCTATTTTTGACAATTTTCTTTCCATTTTTATGTGAGGTATTACTTCTCTAAGTTGCTAAAAAAAACAATAAAAATTATTTTTTAAGTGATTGCGATGTGCCTTCCTTATATTTAAATTGATTTTAGTATTTAATCTGATATTTCGTTATTAAACCATGTTTGTTTATTTTTGTTACCAATTTAAATTATTCCAACGAGAAAGTGGTTTTAATTTACATACAATGTAATAGAAAGTCAACCTGCAATTCCAATAATATAGTTCATAAATTATTTGGTAATTGGAAAATACAAGAGTAACTATATCAATACGTTGCGGTTAGAACAATTCATTTATGCTAATTGTTTTTACTATTTACTTGTAATAAATTGTTTAAAATACTAATAGTTAGCCAAAAATGATAAAGTTATGGGGAGATAAGAAAAATGGAAAACTTATTCTACTGCGCACGAGTAGAGTCAATAGAGCATGCAATGGAAAGACACCTAACGAAAATATATTCTTTGGAGGTCTTCATATTTTCGTTTTCGTGTGTTATCATTGAATAGCACGCTATTAGATAACAAATTTTTGTGACCTCATTTTACTTAGTTTTGCACAAGCTTTCGAGCAACAATAAATCTTTGTTCTTGATTTCAATGAAAATTTGAGCATATTCTATTCTAGCTTATAATTTCCAGTTTCGTTGGTTAATTAACAAAATTTAAATTTACCTCAAATGCATCATTTAGGGAATGCATTCTCATTCTTTCTCTCTCATTACTTTCCAGTCTTCGCAAATTTCTCTCTCGTGCACTTATACCAGTTTTCCTTCGCCTCGTCGTTGTACTACCGCTTGAGCTGCCGCCACTTGTGGTACTTCCTGAGAATTCAATTTCATTCTTATAAAAATTTTTAAGGTTAGCAATTTTAAGTGAAGGGTGCACGAACCTTCGGTTCTCCGCCTCGCAATTTTTCTGTTTGTTGCTTCATCACTACTGGATTCTGACATTTCGTCTTGACTGTGTTTGCTCAACTCCATATCATCAACTTCGACATCTTCATCTTCTTCTGGCCATGATGTCGTCACATCTAGTGACCTCATGGTTGCTGAAAAAAAAATATTAATTAAAACTTTTGCATATAAATTCCACATTAATTAAACTAATCCAATCATGCTATTTACTATTATAGTTTTACCTCCAATAATTAAAATTGGATACAATTTTCTAATGATGATAATTATAATATTAAGATCAAAGATTACCGTAATATTCAATAAAAGGTGTTTGCCAAAAAATTAAAATTAATTTTGCAGAAGTGTGTCGCTATTTACTACAAACCGCAACCTACAACCTTATAAAGCGAGTTTTAAAAAACGAGTTAAATATTTAGCTATTTAGCATCTAATGTTGTTTGATAATTATGTAATAATATTTGAATTCTATTATTTGTTCGAATTTATTTATTTCTTACAAATTACAGAAAATTTTATAATGTTACTTGCAGAATGATTTTAACTGAAATAAAGAAACAAATATAAAAAAGTTAAATTATATTTAAAAGTATAAAAATTATCTACTAAACTAATCAAAATATTAATGAGACATGGAATGAAAATTACATAAGATTTTATTAGTATTTTATAATTTTTATTATTATGAATAATACCAACAATACTACTAATATACCATATATAAAGTAAGCAATTTTTTTTATTATATTTATACCCATAATTAATGGGAATATTATATTTAAGTATACTGATAATACAATAGTTTAAATTTAAAAATTATCGAGTTAATTGTATGCAATAAAAATAATTTTTTAGGTTTCAGCTATTTTTGTAACTTCTACAGTTTTACTTGATATTTGAACAACATTGAAATAATGCAGAAAAGTTATGCAAGCATTAAAATAAATAATTCAATAGAAAACTAATTAAAAATACATTATGACTTGCCACTTAATTAAACATTCAGTTATTGTTCTTTTGGTTTAGATAATTTAACAAATTTAAATATAGTTTGTATATAGGTAGATATTTTTACTATGATAAGATAATACGTAAACAAAAGAAGCTGTCACAAAAATATATTATCAAAGGAATATAAATTGAAAATTATCGGCATACTAGTAAGTCCAGTTTCAAGTTGAATATGGCGTAGATTAGAAAAAATAATGCTGAATTAGATTTAAAATTTACTCGCTTTAAGTTAGAGAAGGCGATGTCGTGCTGTTGGGGTTGCTAATTAAATACGCCTACTGTGATACAAATTAATTTTAATTTGAAGTATTTACCACGTTTTGCATTTTATCTCCTTTTGAACGACAAATAAGCAAATCCTGTCGACGTGGAGTAAAAAGGTGTTCTTTGACATTTTTTAAAAGAAAGTTTTATTTCGAATCAAGGACTTAATATTCTAATAAACCCTTTTTAATGCAAATTTCATCCTTAAATATTTTCTTTTTTCTCTAATTTTAATTTTTGATATCCTCGATTGGTTTCAATACATTTTTAGATTTATCGGCAAACTAAAATGTAAAATAATAGTGCTATCTATAAATTTGTTGACAATTGGATAGGACATAAAATATCAAATTTGGTGATTGTTTTATAAATGTGACCAGGTATTCAAACAGATTAGATAACATAAGTACACTTTATAATCCCAAATTTAGGGTGCTTGTGAAGCGTGGCAAGAATAAAATATGGTGTTATAAATTTAAATGGATTTATAAACATACATAATGGAATCAATTACAAAAAGTAAAGAATGAATAAGAAAGACATTAACAGTTTTTTATTAATGCATATTTACTTTAGTTAAATGTATAGATCGTAGGTCATGGTTGTTCGGTCTCACTCAAAATTGGTTGTTCAAAAGTTGATTCACACTATTCGTTCCATTTACGTTCTGTCTCAAATCTGTTAATTACGTTGTGTCAATTACAGTCAAGAATATTTGAACGGAACCAGTATGAAACCACCGTGGAATCAGCCTTAACACGTAATAAATAGAGTAACTATGCTGCTATTATAGCAGCAAGGTAAATTATAAGTGACTCAAATGTTACTTGACATATAAATCAATATTAACTTTTAAATTTGAACTTCGAATATTATAATTTAAAAGTGTTATAATTATATTGTACAAGCTGCTGCCTTGTATAATAGAGTGGCGTTGAGTCGTCAAAGGTTAGGGTTTGAGAAAGAAAACGTCGATTACAAACTAATAGTAAGTTCGTTCATGTAAATATATATTTCACAGGGATGAATTTATATATCGTAATATGTATAATAAAATATAATTTATATTATTATTGTTAATTTCACAAGTTCTATTTTAGACATCTATAGATACAGCTATCAAAGCTATAAAAAGGTACCACAATTGTACCAAGGATTAATCACAGTAAAATTAACAATTTTTGTTAGTTCCATTTTTGAAAATGGCATTTAGTTTGATTGATTTTTGTATATCTTCTTTATTTTTAGAGTTAGGAAAAAATGTATAGGGTGTTTTTTTAGCTGCATGAGAACTTCAAAATGAAATTAAACATTAAAAACCTGACGGAATGTTTTGGTTATAATTTTTTTTATGAAAGTACAGTTAAAGGCATTTATGATTTGAACATAACTTCCAGCATGTGACCACCACGACTAATGGTTACGAAGCGCATCCGTTCAGTCCAATTTTTGACCACTTTTTCCAATATTTCTGGCTTTATTTCATAAATGGCTTGCTGAATATTAGCCTCAAATGCTTCTAGAGTTGTTGGTTTGTTAGCATAAACCATGGATTTAACATACCCCCACAGAAAATAATCTGGAGGTGTCAAATCACACGATCTTGGAGGCCAATTGATAGGACCACGTTTTGAAATAATGTTGTCACCAAATTGTCCTTTCAATAAATTGATGGTTTCGTTGGCTGTGTGGCACGTAGCACCATCCTGTTGGAACCATAAGTTGTCAATGTTTAGCTCTTGAAGTTTTGGAAACAAAAATGTATTGAGCATGTGTCGATATCTCACACCATTCACCGTAACGGTAGCTCCTTCCTCATTTCGAAAGACACATGGACCAATGATGCCGTTGGCGTGTATTCCACACCAAACAGTCAATTTTAATGGATGCAATGGAGTCTCAAGATAATGTCCCGGATTGGTCTCACTCCATATGCGGCAATTTTGTTTGTTCACATACCCATTTAACCAGAAATGTGCCTCGTCACTGAACAAAATTTTACGGTAAAAATATGGATCCACTTCCAATTGGTTGTGAGCCCAATTTGGTAGCGTTGTTCAATGGTCAATCTATGCATTATCAATTGCCAAACCTTGCTAAACACAAATGTCAAAAAACTGTTTCCATAGCAATCTTGATTCAATTGTTATCCCTATTGAAAGTTCTCATGCAGCTAAAAAAACACCCTATATATCAAATTAATTTTATATTAGATCTTTAACTATTTCAAATGGTGAATAATTCAAATGTTTGAAGTTGTATTTCTCTAAAAAACCAATCGATGAAATCTTTCGAAATAAAGTTTATTGAATTTTTTAAGGTTTCATTAACAATTTTCTTTTATCTTAAATTTTGAAAAATCTTAAGCTCTACTCGTCCAATTATTGTACCTACTTCTGAATCTATTGAAGAAAACAAAACGATTTGAGCAATGAATTTATTACTCATAGAGTTTGTGATGATAATCAAAAGAATGACAATTCCTATTTTAGAACATTCTCCAAAAATACTAGAATAAATAATGTTATTATTTTAATATGAAAGGAAGTGTTACAGGAAATTGACCTGTAGTGTGGCGTAAAGTATAATATATCGGCGGCTAAGAAGCAGGAAACTGAGGTTCTATGTTTGGTCGTGCTAGCTACAATGATGTGATCTAAAAGGTATAGCAAAAAAGTATCCTCATAATTCATAAATCATAATAGACTTAAAACAAAGTACAGGAAATTATTTAATACATGTTCATGACTAATATTTTATTATTACATATTTTTCAATTATCGTCGAATTAAAAAAAGATGTTTGCCTGCTGGATTGGAACGTTAGTACAAAAGAATTGTGGTGTTGACTTGAGAGATTCAGCAAAACGTTGTAAGGCTGTTCTTTTATTAAATAAAAATACTACAATTTCTTTTTTGCAAAAAAAAACGGCGCTATAGCAATGTGCAGAATATATTTTTAAGCATTATAAAAAAAATTATTAATAAATATTCAAAAATAAAGTCAGAACATTGTAAAAATCACAAGTGGTAACGAGAGAACAGCCTTAACTAATTAATCTTTTGCTCTGGTACAATATTCACACATAAATACTTGTGACCGAAATTTAACTAAAATTTTTACGAATTTCTACAAATTCAAATTTTTAATTTACTACTTACGATACAATCGGCGGGTTATCCTCATAATGTGTATTATTTGCATAAGTGTGACCAATGAGTAAAGTGTCAAGGCTAAGGAAAGAAATAATATAACAGGAGATTATGGTACTTATGCAAATAATATTAAATATGGATTAAATAACAAGAAAAGAATTTACAAGTTATTTTTCCAATATAATAACAACTAATATTCTAAACTTCCAATATAATCAATGTGAGATTAGAAAAGTTCATACAGAAACAGTAAAGAAATTACCGCTTATAAATTTTTTGCATTAAACAAATAATAAAATATAATCTATACGTCAGTTTTGCTTCTCACGCTTTTTCACAATTGGAAAATTATTTTATTATATTGCCAATGCTCCTAGCAGGAGCTGCAACATTCTGAGAAGCGCACTACTATAAGATGAAATTTTTCAGAAGCTTGGAATGAAAAGGAGATTGATAATTAATTTTTATATTAATACAAATATGAAAATCAGAGATTGAAACGAAATTGAAAACCTAAATATACAATGGGAGTAATCATAGTATTTTCTTTATACAAGCTAGCCAGCGCCAGCGCTTCCTAACCAGAGGGGTAAAATCGCCATTAGGTGGGGGTAATAATTAATAATAATAAAATAATATGAGACGGTCATTGCCTTGCAGCTAACACAGTTGGATGTGAATGCGGGGTACCGGGTTCAAACCCGGAGAGAGTCAAACTTTCTTATGACCAAGTCTCCGTGCTTCGGAGGGCACGTTAAGCCGGCGCGGCGGTCCCCCTGAGTTGACAAATTGCCACCGTTAACAAAAAACAGGGCTACAAGCACATCTGAATGCTAGCCTAGCAAGCTGCTACTGGATGTAAAACAACTATAGTCCAAAATCGATCTGCGGACTACTCACCAACCCGTCTGGCCAGCGTGGTGAGTTATGGCCAAACCAAATCTCCATAATATGGAGAGGCTAATGTCCAGCAGTGGCTTACTAATTAATATAATCGAAGACAAGCGAAGCTGGTAACAACAGAGATATTTCAATGCAAATATCTAAGCAGGTAAGCCATTTTCGGAAACTAGCGTTTATTCTGTACGTAGCCTTAGGTCATAGAAGTAATAGGATCAAAAACGTTAGTAAAAACTGACCTAATTTGGTTGATAAATGTACAGTATCACATATCAGTGGTGAGCTAGGACCCCCGATTTGAGCCTCCTTTCCACCAATTTTGGACTGGTCACGTGACAAGCGGCATATTTAGGCAAATGCAACAAAATATTTATTATTAATATTATTGTTCAAAACACCTCAGGAATTCGACTTTTCAGTATTAAATATTAAATATAAAATATAAATATAAAAATATTAAAACGTCGTCCTTTCAATTTTTTTTAAACCATAGGAAAAAGAAAGAAGTCACAGGAAGCTAAATCAGGTGAATACGGCCACTATTGTAGCCCTATGTTTTGTCAAATAGTGAACAAAATAAGCATTGAAGCGTAAAATTCAAGTGTAGTTGTTTTCAAAATGTTTTCATTGTTCATTGATGAACTTGAACGTCTAGATCTGGTATCCAGCATAGATAAAAATTCTTTCATCGGTCATTTTTAAAAATCGAACAGAGAATCACAAAAGAACTACTCAATGAATAGGGCCGAAATTTGACACGCCACGTCGCCCACAGAGCTACCAACTTGAGAAAAAAATCGATAACATCAGGTGAAATTCAAAAATTGTCGTTTCTCTTTTTATCAAACCTCGTATATGTGGACCCCAAAATCAATTATTGTACCTAGAACTTGTTACTATTATTAAATTAATATTGTACTACTGCCACAGTTACAATGCGTTTATAATTTTTTTTTAATATGATACGGATTTAATTTGAATTATGTAACATTATATTACTATATTATATTATATTAATAATTTCATTTAATTATATTAGTGATAACCTGTTATTCATCAGTTGTATTAACTCTAAATAATAGCTTTACAAATAACATAACTTTTGACTTGGTGCTGATTATTTTTTATTAAATGTGATAAATGCTATCTCAAGTTATAGTACCTTTTTCTGCAGGGTACACATAGTATTTTAAAAGTTCATTACAGATAGAGAATAAATTGATAGATAAGAAATAAATTTAAATTTACTTATTTTTCCTTCCAATCGTGCGTAGGTGTGGCTAAATTATTTCGAATTTGTTAACCAATTTAAAAAATGTCAATAAAAAATAATAAATTTATAAGCACGATTAATCATTCAAATTGATGAATACAATAAATTATTACAATTGCGGAGAGCATAAAAATATTTACTAGGAATTTTTTACTGAAGTAAATATTCGCTACTGATATTTTACGGGTGGGGGGGGGGCTAAAAACTAGTAACATGGCCGGTAGAAGGTGCAACCCATACAAGTAACTGCTTGACGCACTAAACAGGCGTCATCTAAAATTAGTAATAAATAAAAATTTAAAATATTGTCGAGTTAACTAAAACACAATAGAACCATTTGGAATAATATTATAGCTTTCTGTTGCAACTACAACTTTCATTAGAAATGTATTCCAATAAGAATAATATTTAAATTGGTCTTATTGTGTTCTACTTAACAATATTTTAAAATTTTATTTTTTATTGTTAGGCATAAATAAAAACTTATTTTATAAACTTGCATTACAAGTTGTAACTAAATTAAAAAATTAATTAAATATTACTATTGTTGGGGAAAGCAGCTGAACCAGTTTAACTTTGTTAGTATAGATTTTAACAATAAAATAAATGATTTTTCTTTTAAAGTTAATTTTTTGTACTTGAAAAAGACAGTCGGGGGTTGAGCCCTCCTTTAATCTTGTAAGGTGAAAATGAAGTTTTTCCTATTTTATATACTTTTTATTTTATATCTTGCACTAAAAATGAACTTTTAGAAATAATCTCCTCCTTCACGTCTCGTCTGTGAGTGCTGATTTGATTGATTGTATCCAGCGGATTAATTTGCTTAATTACATTTGAATTCCTCACTTCATTTATGCAATGAGGGTAAACGTGTCAAATTTCATCTTTTTAGGTCGATATTTAATGGCGGATCGTTACACTGCTTCCTTCAGTGGAAGCTGTGTACCAAATTTTAGCTGCAATTTCAGGATATATGGAGTTGGTTAAAAGGAACTTCACGCAAACAAACAAACAAACAAACAAATGTACAATGCTCATGCCAAGTTAAATAAAAGTTTTTAAAAAAACAAAGAATTGAAAAGAAAATCTTTGTTCGCAAATTCTTTATATAAAATAGAATATTAAATCTTTCTGAATGTTGATGTGAAAACTCCTACAATAAGGAAAAATAAAGTATTCTTTCCAAATTTTATTTATATTAAAAGTGTCACATAAAAAATTAACATCGTATACGGGATTTTCAAATCGTATTTTCATTTTCAATCAAACAAATTGCATTTATTTGGATTCCACATATGATAAATAGACGTTATTGACTTTTCACTTGTCGTTGCTTCCCATCATGTTTGAACGGTACCAATCTATTTTCTGTTGACATGATGACATTTAAGAGCATTTTGGATTTCTGTTATCGTAAAATTATTACAGAAGTACTGCACATTATTTTTACAACCTAATAATTTATTGCTTTGGCCTTCAACGAAAATTTGCGATCCTCGTAATTTAGTAAATTTCAATTAGTCATCCTTATTGAAATTTTATATAAAACGTTATGGCAATTCTTTAATTTAACAATTTCGACACGGTTACACCTTAAGCACTTTCAAACTTTCTTTTCAATTATTTTATATTCAATTCATTACTTAAAAATCTTTTTATATTATTTTTAGTTAATTTACGGTTTATTATTTGCAGTTCATAAAATAGAACAAGACTAATCAATTAAACTGACAATCAATAGAAAAAAAATAATAAATAAAATAGTAATAGAAACAACTTTCAGAAATTGATAATAGGTAATCTGAAATACAATTCTATTACTTTTTACATGAAATAAAAAAAATAGCATCAGCTTCCATATCTTCCAACCGAATGTTTGAATCATTAGAAAATCTACTATCTTCAATGTAATTTTAACCCGAGATTAATTAATTAACTAGTCGTTAAAAGTGAGGTAGAAATGAGTTGATAATTTAGTGCAATTAAAATCAAGACAAAAGAAAATAATTTATTAACACTTAAATCGCCGATCTTGTATTATTATGTTTTTTTTTTTAAATCGTCAACACAGATAATATTTTGAATAAAATTAGTAGTACTTTGTATAAAGACGGAGTAGATAGTTCAAACAACTTCTAAAAAAGGTAAAACAAAATATTATCAAGCTTTTAAAATTATTTTATAAAATTTAAATAAAAACTTACTTATTCATACTTATTTTCACCGTAGTGACAGAAAGCTTTTTTGGCTTTTGGTATTACAAAATATTTCCTTACAAATTCTTAAAATTGGAAGTCATTTTCTCAGCTTCAACTTAAAACAAAAATAAAGGAGGCACTTTTTCCCATTCAACGTCTGCTCTACAACTAATTGTTTGATAAAGTATTGAAATGAAGGCATATTATGCATTTAAAAGATTTGAGAATTGAACTTCCAAGATATGATTTTGTAATGAATTAAAGAAAACCGTTACAAAATTAAAAAAGTAATATCAGTTTAATTATTGTAACAAATTATAATTTTTTATTTACCTCCAGCTTAATTGCAAAAGTTACATATAACCTAATTATCTCAGCTCTTCCAATTCAAATTTTGAAAATTTATATTCCGTGAAAGAAAAACAAGTTACAAAAACTTTGAAATTAATTAAGGCTCAATTTAATTAAAAATCATTTCAGAAAATGTGTTTCTGTTTAATTATTCTGAGTACGTAAATGACTTATGGAAAAGTCCTTTATATATTTTCCGAGAGTTTTTAAAATATGAAAAAATGATTAAAATTTGTTACTTAAAAAGTTGTTGCTGTCGCACAGACATTATAAAATCAATTAGTAAATAAAACTTAATTAGCGTGATACTTAAAATCTTGCCAATTTAGGTTGAATTTGTAACAATCTTCTTTTCTGTAATTGAAAGTCTTTTCATCTTTGTTAATTTTTCACAGGAGTATGTTTGAATTACTCGAGATTTGGACTTCCTTAAATCGAATGTAACTTTGCCTCTGCGAAATTCAAGTTAGTAAAATCAATTTTAATGTTTAAATGAATAGTATAAATTAAGGAATATTTCAAATAAAAAATTTGTATCATTAGAATACATACGAGATCGTTTAAAATATTAAAAATTTTTCTACTAATCGCGACACGCAGAATGGGGTGAATTCAAGCTCCCTGTTCATTATTAAATTTTAAAATTAAAATTGAAACATTTACATGTTATTAATAATTAAATATAAATTAATTTTGTAAGCTGAAAAAACCGTAACAGATATGAAAAAATTATATAGAATAAATATTTTATACAACTTTTTCTAAGGTTTTCTCGAGACCTTAATTTGGAAATTCCGGAACGGTTCCACTACTGTGCCAACTGGCCATATATCCGTAATTGTTTGTTCATATCACTGAATACGAAATACGTCAATACGATAAGCTAAGTTTTAATATAAAATCTCCCAAAACACTTCAACTTTATTTTAGGCTAGTCAATGCTATTTTTTTTCATAATTTAGGAAGTAAAAAAATTAAAAATTGAATATACAAAATAAAGAATAATAACCTATTTTTTTATAGAGGTAGGTATTTTGAAAACAGTATTTACTTGAAATATTTGAGGAGTGTTTCCGTGACTACCCAACAATTCTTATTGTTGTTTTTATATTTTCAAAAAGTAATAAGACCAGGAATTGTAATAATGCACTTGGTTATGTCATATCAAAATTTTGGGAATTTAATAATCATCATCATAATTAAAATAAAATATTTAAATGTGAAGTTAAAATGCAAGTTAAGTTTACTAATATTCTTTAAAAGTATGTAATTGCTCGTGTAATATTATTATGACCAGGGTGTGGCGTAAAGCATACATCGGCAGACTGGGAAACGGAAAACCGCGGATCCAGGATATTCTGCTGTATTCCAAAGTTCAAGATCGATCTATGGGTTATAGATGCAAAACTATCCCATTACCGTTGCCCTAGTAAGTCATCTTAGAATTGAAATTTGGTGCAGTTATTGGTTTACGCACTGCATAGTGGTTTTCAAGCAAATTATGGTAAAACTTGTGCTTGGTAACAAAATAAATAACACTAATCTTGTGATATCTCGTATTTTTTATGAATAAAAAACCTAGCCGGAAAACGGTAAATTTAGTTAGGTTACTAGTTACTAATTTTCAAGTTTGTTAAATTTTTTTTGGAAAATATTGAAATTTTAATGAGCCGATTAAATTTACAAAATTAAAATTTGAACAAAAATTGCACGAAAAAAATATGCTGTGTGTATCAATAAAAAATTTAAGCAAGTTTAGAAGTTTCTATTTATGTTTTTGATTAAATACTTTTGTTTTAAGGTATGTATAACGACAAATAAATAAATAACTTAATATCCAGTTGAAAAGAGACTTTATTAGTGAAGAATTTTGGTGAAGTAAAATGTGGTCTTTTTTTAAAATTAATGACTTCCCAAAACAATTTTTCAAATTGTAATTTGGTGCCATAACTAAATTTTTTGACCTTAACAATAATTTTTCTAATTCATTAAAAATCATCAAGCATAAAATAAACAAAATTAAATTTAAAATTAAGTCACACATACTACCTACTTACAATTAGTTTAAAATTTGTGTTATAATAAAAGTACGACTTTATTCAATACAAAGACCTTAGTAGGTATAACGAATTAAACGTAATAAATTTAGAGAAAGTTGGCGTTGCACGTTCTATAGCTTATTTCATCATTGATTTTTGATCATATTCATTTTATCCAAGTATAAAATACTGGCTTTGTAAAATGATCGTTTCAAAAAACTTAAGGTGAAAAAGTTTAGTAAAAGTACTTACCAAGCGTTTTTGATTTATTATAACAAATCAGTAATAATTAATCATTATTAAAACATAATTTTATAACAATTTGAGGATAAACCGTACATTTAAATATTTCGTAACACAAACTAAAATCCGCTCTAAATTACAAAGGTATAAATAGAGCGTAAAGTCTAATTATCTTTTGTAATTAACTAAAACTTTAAATATTAATTAGAAAATTCTAAACGAAATTAAGCACTAAACAATACTAAAGAAATGTTTGAATTGAAATTGTAACTTGGATTACTAAAATTGTTAGTGGTTTAAAATAAGGCAAGGAAAACTACTTTTTCCAATAGGTGTGACCTTTTAAAGGCCATTCTTTGCATGGCTTAACTCTCTTTTATTTTGCACACCCTCATATTAATTTAAATACAACTAGGTTTTTATACGCGTAAAATAAATGTCACTTCCTTATCTCAATAATAATAATCGAATTTTTACTTTTTAACGGTATTGTAATTTAATTATTAATAGTTTTGCCAACTTTCAATAAAACTTTTTCGAAAAGAAATTAAAAACTGCTTACTTTTTTTTAACAATTAACACACTCTTTATTTAAATTTGCACCAACACTAGACAACTATTTAACAAATTTGAATTACAAAATAATGGAAAAATAGAAAGAGAAAGGTATAACAACGTGTTCGAAGTGAAACTGAAACGGGTTCTGTTAAATTTTACACTTTCCCGTTATGCGGTGAATGGCAATTTCAAAAATCTAGGACGCTCGGGTTTGGTGAGACAAGTTTGACCCCTTTCCCTTCCAATTATATTAAGATCACGATTTTTAAACAAGGTTCACTGTCTATGCCAATGTTTTCAAATTTGAAATACAAAAAATTATTGTTGCTTGTATGTAATATTTTTCAAGATACGATAACAAGTAACGATCCTATTACGGATGAGGAGCTGAAGTTCATTACAAACAATTGAAAATATTTATCAAACTTGTTATCTTACTTTATCCGGATTTGATCATTAATCAAAAGTATCTAATGATTGTTCTCTATTGCATATTTTTATATAACAATTTATTAAAAATATTACGTAACTTTTAAAATGAAAATAACAGTTCCATTTATTGAGTTTAAGGCAAAGATTTCTAAACTTAAAGTTTACGGACCCATCAAACATAGCAAGTAGGTACCTAACATTCACTAATTAAAAAATTACTTACTCAATTAAATAGTTAAATCTATAAAGATGAATTTATTATCCACTATAAATTATAACTACCAAGTGCAAATTGTAGGTATATTAAGTTGATCATTACGTGCATAATCCTTTCATAGGATAATAATATTATGTCTAGCATTTTGGTTGGTATTTTTATTAGAACCTGTTTAGCGTTCACTTTCATTATTGCAAATTTGGAATTGCATTAAAAGAAATCAAAATATTCGAATCCAGAAATTAGAAAAAAGTTTGAGAATAGATAAAAAATATGGGCAAGATTGAATGCGGAAGTAATGCACTAATTTTGGTTAATTACAACAAATTCAAAACACTAATGGAACTTATTTGCACTTGGTTGTTTCATTTAATGATTCTTGAAAAGCATAGTCATCATGTTCATCCATATTACTTTATTTTAATGAGTTTTATTATGTTAATTTTTTTAGGCTTTTTTTTATATAAGAATACAGAATAAGATTAGTAATCTTACCTGAAATATCTTATAATGATAATGGTGGAAGACAAATGGATTTTCCATCGGAAATCTTGAGAAGCTGCAAATTGGAAAATCAATTAAAATAATAGAATAAGTTTAGCAATTTGCAGGTTGAAAAATTAAAGAGTGCAAGAAAATCTTGAAAACTAATGAGAAATCCAAAATTTATAATAGGAATAAAATAAAGTACATAAACATTGTAATTTTTGATATTAATTTCATGTTAATTTCATATTTTTAGTGGACATAAATAACTATTTTTATGGTTTGTAATGTTTCGCTCTCGCCGTTTAGCCACCACTGTTTGGTCCCCGCCGCTTCGCCCCCGAATTGAAAGTCTGATTTTAAAATAATATTTAATTCACATTACAAAATATTTTAAAATTCAAAATTATGGGCAATGCCAAACAAATAATCTATAGTATTTATCCCACCATAACTTTATGCAATATTTTTAATTCTTTTTTGTATTTTTAAACTATTTATAAATTGAAATATATTTCGAAATAAATTATCGCAAGTACTTTGAAAACCTGGATGCCAGCCTTCTATGTTATTATTCGTCATGTGACGATCATTTAACCCTGGAACGTCACTGATAATTTTTATTTACATTAACTTATATGGCGTTTGGGGTCTCTGAGACACCCACGGTGACGTTTAAGGGTTATGGTCCTGTTATACATCACATTCCACGTTTCAATAGAAAATTGAGGAGTTCGCTTTTGTCTTCTGTTTCTTCGGCCGATAAACAGTCCTTAAAATAATCCGCACAATGGGCATCAATTATAGTAAAAATTAACACAAAGTGTGAATTTTCAGTTTTCTCGTTTTCAGACAGAGAGTTTTGTATCAAATAGTGATTGAAACAAATATTGCGATCAGAAGACACTTTTTTTCTACTAATGTTTCGGTGTGATTTTGATTTCCTGCATAGATTAATATTATTTATTTAATTTATGCAATTTGTTGCTAATACATTGCCAATACAAAAGAATTGCACATTAATCATAGTTATTGCAGCAAATTTGATTCTAATCATAAAAAATTATTCGTTTTTTTTTGTATTTAAATAGTATACTCGTATAGTATTCCACATTATTGATTTAAATAAATTCGGAGGTATTCGGCCTTGAGAAATAATACTAAAACTATTAATAGTGGCGGATGTAGCCTCCTTCTGCACTTGCATTCTATATACCTATATACTATTACAAGAAGGTCACCAACAGTTTGCCTTCCAAACAATGCATTAAACCAAATGATAAAATGATATTCAGGTCAATATTGACCTATATTTTCCCATGTTATACTGGACGTCTGAAGCTTTGATAAATTTCTAGGCACATCCACAGAGAGCACATCAATTAGAAGAAAAAAGTCTAAAATAAGAATACCATCAATTTTAATTGGAAAACGGTCGAAAATTTTGCGTCTTTGCGCACTTGGTGAAAATTGTTACTGAGTGATCAAAGGGTTAAACTCGCCTTTGTGTTCATTCTAGCGAAAATATTCAGAGTAATTCTCGGTCGTGTAAAATGGTTCAATCGAATACCACAACATTTTACCAACCCCCACATTTTATAAAACGTTTAAGAAGCCGTTAAAGCTATCGGATATCTATACATAATATTATATTGTATTGGCTTAGTTGGAATGTTTTCTATTAGTTACATTTAACACCTTGTTAAAAGTTTTATGAAACAGGGCATAAGAGCTTGTTAGGCTGAACCAGTCGAAAGCATAAATTTCTGGCGCAAAAGTTTTTCTTATGCATATTAAAATTATTTACGATAACTTAAAAAACATTTTATAAATGCTCATTTAAAATACACAAAAATACTTTAAAAATTAATTTTTTTACATGCATAAAACTTAACGAGATAGAGAAAATTAATTAAAGCCATTTATCCACATTTTTGGTTTGTACTAAAATTTTGGTCCGCGGCGATCACTACAATCAAGGCAAAGCCCAAAATTACCACTTTACCTAAAAACTTACACAGATGTATAAAATATATCTTTTTTAACAGGACTGAGCTTTTCAATTTATAGGTGGGCACAGTGAAATATTATAATATGGGGTACAACGCCGAAACGACTGGAATTTTTTCTATAGAAAAGCTTTATAATTTTATATAGAAATAAAATAGAAATATCGATCATTATCCCAAATTTCTGAAGTAAATGAAATATAATATATTTTGTATTATAAACCAAAGATGGGGTTGTATTATAGACCCCCAAACCAGGTTTTGCAATATAGAATTTTTTGGAATCTTGGAATTTTTGTTGTGTTAATTGTGAACCTTCAAGAAACACTGCTTTAGATTTTTCTCGAAAAACTAATTTAATAAATGCCCTATGTTATAAATTAACCTTCATCTTAACAGTCGAGCGCTCTACCCCAAGTTAACCCTAAGTATTAGTAGTTAACCTAGTAACAGTGTATACTTTAATATAATAATAAATTATGAAATAATTACAGATTTACGTTTGTATGAATAAAATGAAATGTAATCAAGCAAAAACCAAAAATTAATTTTCCGTTAATGTAAATATCAATTACGTTTTAATTTAAAATGTGATGATATTTCTTTATTAAAAAGTACTCGTATTTAATAAACGTTAAATTAAAATAAATGTAACTTTATTTTAATTAAAGTTTGATTCAGTTGGACAAATATTGTTGAAGTCCAACTGTATAATATAAATTATTTAAATTCGTTTTGTTTTATTACATTTCACATGTTGTATCTACCTATTATATTTTATGTATTATGTAGGTATAGTACATAAAAGGTAAAACGCTTCTAGTGATAAAAAAAGTTTGCAAGTGATAACGACGTCAATTTTCCCGTTGAAAGTACTTACCATAATTTTAAAACATATTTTTAGTAAAAGTAATTAAATATTTTCTTTTAAGGTTTTCGTTCATAAATTAATACTGTGATTAGTTTAAAGATTTTTCTTTTAATCACATCCTACAAATTTTATCCTCAGTTTCAATTTACTGAAATTGGCTTATGCAATTTATCTTTAATTAACTACAATGACAAAGAGCGATTGCTTCTTTAAAGGACCTTTAATGTAAGTACGTGAAACTTAAGTAAAACTTTATTATCACACAAGATCATCATGCTAAATTTGTTTTAATCCTCTAGTTCCTTCAGCTTAATTTATATTTTACGTTGGATAGATATTCGACCTAGCCAGTTAAAGCACATTGATTTTTCGTTAAATTACCTTCAGGCAAATCTCATCACCACAATCAGCAAGACTTGTTCACTACTTGTCTCTATAGAATGGGCGAATATTGTGGAAAAATTAATCTTAATTGAATATTCTTGTTAGTATTATTAGTTTATGCAAATATAAATAATGTACCACATAGAAATTACACTAGAAATCAAGCAATACAGGAACCTCTGCTTAATTTAAATCATTAATCTGTCAAGTTGGACATTAATAAATTGCAAAATTTAACGTAACTCAATCCAATATTGGACCTATTCCTATCTAGGTACTAATTCCATTGTAAATTATAGTTTTAACTTTAAGAATTAAAATTCTTTTAAAGTTTTTTAAAAGTTTCCACCAGGAAACCAAAGCACGATAAGAAGAACTGGTAGAGTTCGTGCCTAACCTAAAGATTCTGAAATGCTCACTGCTCAGTGCCATGCTTACAGCCTTCTATAGGGTGTTTTTTTAGCTGCATGAGAACTTTCAATAGGGATAACAATTGAATCAAGATTGCTATGGAAACAGTTTTTTGACATTTGTGTTTAGCAAGGTTTGGCATTTGATAATACATAGATTGACCATTGAACAACGCTACCAAATTGGGCTCACAACCAATTGGAAGTGGATCCATTTTTTTACCGTAAAATTTTGTTCAGTGACGAGGCACATTTCTGGTTAAATGGGTATGTGAACAAACAAAATTGCCGTATATGGAGTGAGACCAATCCGGGACATTATCTTGAGACTCCATTGCATCCATTAAAATTGACTGTTTGGTGTGGAATACACGCCAACGGCATCATTGGTCCATATGTCTTTCGAAATGAGGAAGGAGCTACCGTTACGGTGAATGGTGTGAGATATCGACACATGCACACAAAATACATTTTTGTTTCCAAAACTTCAAGAGCTAAACATTGACAACTTATGGTTCCAACAGGATGGTGCTACGTGCCACACAACCAATGAAACCATCAATTTATTGAAAGGACAATTTGGTGACAACATTATTTCAAAACGTGGTCCTATCAATTGGCCTCCAAGATCGTGTGATTTGACACCTCCAGATTATTTTCTGTGGGGGTATGTTAAATCCATGGTTTATGCTAACAAACCAACAACTCTAGAAGCATTGGAGGCTAATATTCAGCAAGCCATTTATGAAATAAAGCCAGAAATATTGGAAAAAGTGGTCAAAAATTGGACTGAACGGATGCGCTTCGTAACCATTAGTCGTGGTGGTCACATGCCGGAAGTCATGTTCAAATCATAAATGCCTTTAACTGTACTTTCATAAAAAAATTATAACCAAAACATTCCGTCAGGTTTTTAATGTTTTATTTCATTTTGAAGTTCTCATGCAGCTAAAAAAACACCCTATATTTCCGTTGGCCGTTTAATAGCGACTACGAATTAGTCTTTTATATCCGGATTCTTCATTTTATTTCTTCGTTTGTTCATCTTTCATGCATAATTTTGAGATTTGGAAAGATTTCTACCATCATGCTTTATGCTACCCAGCTAGATGTCAATCACATCAAACAACTATGACAGACAATTTGAGATAATTGGTCAAATATGCATTATTAATAATTAGAATTAGTAATATTCATACCGTCGAATTCTGATTTTAATATTTAAAGCTAATTAAATATGTATTTAGTAAACATAGTTTATGAAAAACTGGTATGTTAGCCGCATAAAAAGTTGAATAACATTAGAACTAATATCAAATGTCATTTTAGTAAGGTGTGTTATGTCGAAAATAGATTCTATAGTGGTAATTTAAATAATGTGCACGTAAGTTAAGAATGTTAAAATTAAATATGATATTTACAAAAATTATTATAGTATCTACTATTTAATAAATTAATTTACATTATTCTTAAGGGTAGCCTTGTAGATTGCTAGATAAGCATCTAAGGGAGTGCCTACATGAAAAAGTTTATGGGTCGCAATAGGTAGTATACAAACTGCAATATTTGTTTAACTGCCAGTAGCAGTAGCTACACTGCAAAACTATCACTTTTCACGGATGCTTTACGGAAAACATAGCGTCTTTCCTTTGGAATTAGATAGTGTTTGTTTAAACGTGATGTAAATTTCTTTGATTAGGTCATTAAAAAAATTATTTTGATTCATTTGTTTATTGTTATGCATTGTGAAGATTGAGAGTAACATCAAGGTTGCGCCGACAAAGTGCCGAATATTTCTTTCCTTCGAGAGTGTGGTATATGGGAAGGTGGGACAAAGTGAGATTCAGAGTTGGTATAACTCAAACTCTTCAACCTCTTTAGCAGAGAGGCCCAAGAGTTCTATCTCAAAAACGTGCAATGCCCATTCAGGAGGTGCCATTAGCTTTTTGGTTTTTAAAAGCAGTTTTTTTACCAACGAAATTAAAACTCAGATAATAATAAAAAACAGAATGAAAATAGGATAAATGGAAAGTGTCGCATCTTGTGATGTGCTGGGGTTATCCAAAGAAGCAAAGAATTTATTACATGCGTAAAATTATGGCATTACATTTGATATCACTTTTTAAATTTTATTATACTTGCCTCACTAGAAAAAAGGAAAACTTTTTGGGAAATTTTCCTTTTCAAATAGATATTTTTAATATTTTGAAACATTAATAAAAATACAACCTTTGTTGATATTTGCGACTTTATTTTCCAATTATTTCTTTATTAATACACTTTTATTTGAACAAAATACTTCAATAGAAAATCATTCCTCACATCACTTGAAAATTGCTTTATCCAATACTTTCAATGTAATAGACTCATATTTATTATATTCTTTGGTAGCAATAAAATTAATAAGTTTTAAATTCTATAAGGAATTAAGTACTGTTGAATCGTTAGTATTGTATTTTTTCAAAGAATGAACGACTGAACTTCGTAGACCCAATAAATATTTCCTTTCACATAATCAAATTTTCATAAAAGTAATAAACTAAAATTTTACCAGAGTTTGATTTTAACCACCGAAAATCTCTCACGTGCCAAAGTTGGACATTCTTACTTCACATGTCAGTAGCTGTAACGAGCCAATCATGACTAACTTGATGGCATATCCGATTATACGTTTATTCTACGATACTGTGAAAGGCAGAAGTTTTTGAAATGTAGGATCTGTTTTAGTTTGTAATTTATTTTCAAATTGATTTAATTAATTGCTCGTAAACGATGTAGTGTACACAGCACAATTTATAATAAAAATAATAAACAGTAGTTAATAATAAAGTTTTATGATTTGTCCTTCGGCGATAAAATACGTAATCTATGATATTTTACTAGGTATTTCTTATCTGTTTAACTGTAGGTATTAATGTGAAAAATATTTTCTCATTAAGTACCAGGTAAACAAAATTTACATAGAAGCATTTTACGATAATCATGATTATAAAGAGTTTCACAGGGCCAAGGATGTAATTTTCTATCAGCCGCATTCTTTTGCAAACTAATTACCGACTTTCTCAATTTTACATTACACGCAGTAACTCGGTCTGTATATCTTTGATATTTAGATTAGAAACTTTTTTCTAGAATCGCATCGCGTCGCATCTAATTAAAGTACACAAAAAGATTAAAATTGAGTAGTGCTTTTTTAATTTTATCTTTAAAATTTTGAAACGAAAAGTATGAATAGTAACTAAATTACCAGCAAGCAGCGTTCGCGGTTTTAACTTTGATATGTTAATTTCAAAGTTCCAACCAAACTTGCTTTTTGGTTATTCTAACAAAACACTGATTTGCATGTTGCTACAGTTAAAAAACAATTAAAAAAATTAATTAATTATATTTTTAGTGTTCCTGATGACAAAAATAGTATTAATAATCATGTTATTTAATCTATAAGTTGTACAGTACAAGCAATAAAATTACTAAATTACTGTTAATCTAATGAAACAATTCCGGAAGTGCTCTTAGGAAATGTAACATTCAATTTACAACTTGAAACACTTTTTGTAAGAATGTGTTGAATAAAATATAATAATGACTACATTTTTTAATTTTTTTAAATAATATTGCGCAGCAGTAGAAGAAAAATTTACTGAGCAAAAGTCTGATTTTTCACATTTATTTTTTAATCTATGTACCCTCTCAATAGGAATAATAATTACTTTAATCCTTATAAAAAGTAGTCCTGTTAAAATAGCAATAATAAGAATAATAACAAAATAAATTAATAAAACTCAGAGTAAACTAAAAAACATTTCAGACTATTGGAATCTCAAGTTGGTAACCACAATAATTACGAATAAGCTTTGTAATAAAATACCGACTCCAATAATAGTCTCAAATGCTTGTGAGTAATAAATACAAAGCACCTCTTAAAATAAAATTATACAATAATAACAAAACAAATTAGTAAAATTCAGGGTGAACTTACGTGGGGAAACTCGAAGCTTGCTTTAAAATTAGAAACCTTTAAAGATGAAAACCATCACCTGCTGATACCCAAAGATAATTTATGTTTGTAAATTTTTTCGTCCATAAGTTCTGTAATTATAATTTATATCAACTTATTATTGTGGGATCTTATCTGTCGTGTCCATCACTGACGCGCATAGGTTTAAAGAGATTCCCGCTACCGACCGCTCAATCAATAACCACAAATTTATTTTAAAAGAGAAACTCTGATAAGTTTGGAAATGTTGTTTAAAATATGCAATTCATATGGATACGTTTGAAATATTTGTTCAACTTTGCTCTTTTCTGTAAATACATTTGTGGTTAGTGAGTGAGCTGATCGTAGCGGAAATCTCGTTAATCTATTTATGCGCGTTAGTGGTGGGCATATAACGGATAAGATCCTTAATTTGTGATGTATTAAACATATAAGACTGCTATTATTATTATTATAATATTATAATAAGGTTAAACTAGCAAGCTACTTGCAAAATCTTGCGCGAGCGATTCATTGAATTTTAATAATTATTATTAGACAATTTAGTTGTCGGGAAAGTCCAGTATGAAGTCTACCTTTATACAAAACTATTTAAGTACACTTTCAGCAAGTTATACTTGTTAAATAAAGTGTTTATATTTTTGAATTGAGTATTTTGATTTTATCGGTATAGTCAAATTTTTATAATAGATAAAAATATTTATTAGTCTTATTAGAATTATTATTTAAAATAAGAAAAAGCGTTAGAAAGGTGTCCAAGTGCCACCGGTTTACGGTATTTCATTTAACGAAATAAAAATCAACTATAATTTTAATTAATTAATTTAATTTAACAATTAACTGATCTTTAAAAAATATTTTGAATCGCTACACATTACCACTAAAAAGATTGGTTTGTAATTTAAAACTCAAATAATCTTTAAATTAGAAAGATGGAAAAAAATGGAAGCTGTAACTCGTCCCTTATGGAAAGGTCCTTTACCTAAAGACAAGCTCTTAAAGGATAACTGAAAGTAAAGCCTATTCTATAACTTAAGTAATTTGGATTATTCTGTAACTCGTCCTTTATGAAAGGATCCTTTACTTAAAGTTAAACTTTTACACACAAAAGTCGCTCAAAGGACGAGTTACAGAATAGCTTTTTAAAGGTTTACTTTCGGGTTTCCTTTACATAAAAGTTTAACTTTACGTAAAGTTTTGTCGAAAATTGTCGGAAAAATTTCATTTTGAAATGATTTTGAACTATTTTCATGAAAGGTAAAAAAAAGATACCGGATAATGCGATCAAATATTTTATAATTTTTTATATAATAATAAAAAAGCAATAATGTACGTATTTAAAAATTAATCTACATTAGTAGAATGGACGAATTAACAATGCAATGATTGAATCGTCAGTGAAGAAACGTAAACGTAATGCAAAAGCAACAATACAACAATAGGCCAGTCATTGTAGCAAAAAAGGTATGAAAAATTCCGAAAGTTTTCAAATTTTGAGATAAAATTGGGGGAGGCAGGAGGTAAAAAAATAATAAATCCGATTGTGCACTCATTTCCACCCCTTAAGAACATTGTTAAATTAATAAAAAAAAGTAAATTTGCAATAACTTTTTGAAAAAAATTCCGAAATTTATGCAAACCTTGGAGAACATTTAAATAATTAAAACACATCTTCAATAAAGTTTGCACCCTGCTACAATGACCGGAATATTGCAAACAGTAGCTTATACATTTTGTTGTGTGTATCCTGTCGAAAAAAATTGCAAGTCATGCAAATAATTGCTTATATGCAACCCTGTATGCAAATTAATAATCACAATTATTTGCAGTGTTCCGGTCATCGTAGCAGGGTGCCTCCAAGATTTGCATTTCATCGGAATGCAGAATCATCAAAATCGGATTTTTTTTTCATAGAGTTATTGCAAATTTACACTCTTCTTTTAACAATTTAACAATGTTCCGGGGAGCAAAAAAGGGTGCAAAAATCTGATTAATAATTTTTTGACCTGTCACAATGTTGTCCCAAAATATAAAAACTTTTGCAATTTTTGTCTAACTTTGCACTTTTTAAGTCCCCCAATGACTGGCCTAGTAAAGCTTGAAAGCGATGTGTACTTTCGGGTGAATGTAAAATCAATAACTTTGTGTGGATGCTTTTGCTGACCGATGGTTGTGACATGGAGTTTCGATAATCTTGGCCAATTCGTCAACAATAATATTCATTTTTGAAAATAAAATAAAACTTTCTTTTTAATATTCTAACTTCAAATAACAATTTGCTTCAATATTTTTTTTATTGTAGTACATTTTGTACCTATATAATAAATATTTGAAGTTTTAATATATCATTGGATAATAATCATCGAATTGCAATCGATGTTTTTTATATCTTCAATTTTTAGATTTTTTTTTACCTTTTGTTTTTATTTTTGTTCAACTTTTTTCCAACCTTTACTTAAAGGCACCTTGGTACCCATCCTTTACATAAAGACATAAAACACAACATAAAGGCGTTCTTAAAGAATCTGTTAGATTTACAGAATAAGCAAATTCTTTACATAAATGTGTCCTTTACCAATCCTTTAACATAAAGGCATTCCTTTATAAATCCGCTCCATAAAGATCGATCTTTAAAGGACAGCCTTTCATTAAAGGATTCTTTATAGTTACAGAATAAGTTCATCCTTTCCATATCCTTTTCGAAAAGGAATTCTTTTTGTAAAGATCCTTTATGAGTTACAGAATAACCCCCTTAGGCTCTAACGAAGCTCTAATGATTGACACCAATTTTACCTAAAAATTTGAATTATGGTATGGATTTGTTTTCATTAAACTGCATCCTTTGGCTATGAAAACTCATGAATGCTATCCATCAACGCAATGTTGCGAATCTAAAAATGAAGCATCGATTCCAAATTACATATTTTAAAAATCTATAAATGGCAAATTTAATGTTACAAAGATCCATTACTTTTTTATAAAGATCAAACATGTTTTGTTAAAGGTCACTTAAAATATTTTTTAATTTTTTAAAATTTACTTTAAATTGTGTTTTACAGAATTTCTCATACTGTAATTGATGAAATGACTTGAAATGTGAAACATGTTCATAGAATGGATGTGTTTTTACACTCCTAACCCTTTAATGTTAGCTGATTTGAACCAAGCTTTGGAAAATATAGACTATGTTTGAAAGCAGGTAATTTTGATGAAAGCAATAAAAAAATTGCAAAAAATACACAACAGGAATATCCCGATTCCGTTCCATACCGGAGATATTCTAATATTACGAAAGCCAATTACAGTCAAGAATATTTGAACGGAACTGGTATGGAATGGAGACGGAATGTAGACAGTGAACGTTGGTTCCGATCCAGTTTACCCGCATCGATCTTTGCATTGAAATATCTGTCTGGTTGCCGCCTTCGATTGTGTTCGATTACTTTATAAACATTGGAAACCTGCCTCTACTCTGTCTCTACCTTTAATTAATTTAAAGGGTGATGCTGATTCTCAGATTCTCACTATACTAATAATAATCATAATCGATTAAGAGACATTTAACAAAAAAACCATTGCTTTTATTTTCGTGACTTTTTTATTATTGTTTTTTTTTGTAGAGATATAGCTTATCAATTTATTACATTCTTTAACACCTGCATTTTAAATCGTTTTGTCAATGCTGGTGTTTTATTATTTCGCTGGACATAAAAATGATTTATTTGTAAATACAATAACGAAACGAACAAAATAAAAAATTTAACGTCCATTGATTGGCAATGACAAAATTTTCAAGGTAATCATTTTCAATTACATTTTTAAATCACATTCAAATGAAAATAAAATTGCTCGAATAGTAACTACTAATCGATTAATTTTAAGCGATAGTAAATTTTGTAACTATAAAATTATAATGAACTAGAAAGTGATTACTTTTGCGTTTCCTTATGATTATTGAAAAGACAAAAAGACAAAATGTATTTATTTTGGAAATAGATTATTTCAATTTTTCTGAGGGTTAACGGAAGACTCAAAGGACTGTCTTGTCATTTATTTAGTAAATGTGAAGCCAAATTAAGTTATTGTTCGGTTGTACACAAAGGCTTCGAGTAATCATGTTACTTTATAATATATAAAAGTAGAAAATTCTAGTGTCAAAGAGAAGGCGAGGAGCTTAGAAAAATTATAGTTTTTTAAGATTAATCAGTAGTTTTGTAGTACATTTAAGTCAAAATATTACATCAACCAGGCACAATTGCTGCAAGTGTTAGGAATATAAAGCATTTGTGGGAGTAATGATTATTAAAATTTATGTGTGGATATAAAATTGAGAAAAAGATCATTAATACTCGTAAAAAAACAAATTTCGCAACGAAATATACTCCTGACAATTTTACCGTGAATATTTATATTTCGTTGTATCATATAAGTTTTACATTTGCTACTTATCCATCTTATTTTGCAAAAGTTATTTTCAAAATTCAGTTGAGTATTCGCATTACTGTAAGATCAACAAATTGTGATAGTTATTGAGCTGTTAAGTTCAGAGAATGCTAACGATCGGGTAAAGCGGTAAATGTTTTCCATGTGCGTCTGTCGATGGGAAAAAGTTACTTATATTTTCTTTCATAGCAAAAAAAAACATGGGGCTGTTTGAATAAAGTTGTTTTCTTGTCCTATATTAGATTCTATCAACGTAGCCATCATAACTTATACAAATGCAGAGTGTAAATAATATTCCTACGCTAAAATAAATTAATGAATTTGTTATTTTTATTATTTAGGTATGCGGTGTTTTCATGTCACGTAAAACTTTAACTAATTACTAATTATTCAGAAACATTTGCACCTATCACGAATTTAATTATATCAGCTACAATTTATCATCACGACAATGAACTTTTAAAATTGCACAAATAAAGTTGCCTAAAGTAGCATTTTTCTTGATTGAGCAAACAGATTTTAGCTGCTGTATTTCAAAATTTCGTTTTCAAAATTTGATTTGTATTTTTATTTTCATTAAGGTAATCTTTGTGTAGCAGTGTTGTTGAATAAGTCGCGTTAAAATTGATTGAAACAACGTAAACGCGGCGCACATAATAAACAGTTGTTTTGATCGAACTGTAAATACCTTTGGGACCTAAAACCGTTAAGCTTTTTAGGATGCCAAAGGCATTCTTTGCTCTAAATTTGTTATAATTAACCTATTATGTATACTTTTGCATAACGCAAATTACATACTCATGTTTGTATTTGCAGAAATTATATAATATTTTTCAAAACAGGCTCGTAGCGAAGTTTTTGTTGTCAGATGATATTAATCAAGTAAAACTGTTTGAAATTTTCACGACAGCCAGCGTTTCTTTAATCAGTAGCAAGAAATTTGTTAATTTTGGGTTCTGTTTATGGTTTAGTAGGAGTTTCAATTACTAAAATTACAAAATTTAGAAATAGGTTTGACATTGAATAATGTAATGTCCATGACAATGACCATACCGTAATATAATAGGTTCAGTAAATAACAATAAACGTGTGTAATAATAAGTTCATGTGCACTACCGGTCATAAGTATTTACCCACCTAATATTATATTGTTTTTTGTGAAAATGAAAATTTTAACAACATAAATGAAAAATAGGCTTCAAAATAACAATTTTATTAAATTTTACTTTCATCTATTTACTATATGTCTTCCTTTTTCTTTTATAATGGCTTGACACAACTTGGCATTCTATTAATTAGTTTAGTATTAATTAGTTTTAACAATAAAGTTGTTGATGGAATTTTCTTCTATTCCGACTCTAAAATCTTCCATAACTGTTTTGCACTCGAAGGACAAACTTTCCTGACCTGCCTGTCTAATTCATCCCACAATAATTCAATTGGGCTTACATCGGGAGACTGTGGGGGCCAAATCGTGATTTTTAAAATGCCTTCGCTTGATAACTGACCCAAATATTCTTTGCATAATTTTGACGTATACTTTGGGTTATCATGTTGGAAGGTAAATCATTTTCCAAAAATTCGCATTCCAGAAGGCAACATTTGATTTTTAAGAATGTCCTTATACTGCTCCTTTTTAAGGATAGCACGCGTTTCAATTGAAAGTTCCTGTGATTTAGGCGTATTTTTAGTCAACACAGCACAATTTACAATATTACACGTTAGAAAATTTAAAATGTACTTTATGATTATTTGAAAAATTCTTACAAAATTATAAATTTTTATACACACAGGGTCATTCCATGTGAAATCAACACACTTTTCTTGGTCACCATCTCAGATTTCGATAAAATTTGGTATATCAAGACTAGCAAAAATACAAATTTTTATTTAAATATCTCAAACGGTTTCCAAAATATCGCTATGTAAAATTTTCAAAAATTGACTGCCGGAATATTTTCTAATCATTATAGCAGCTCTCCTAATTAAGCTACAGAGGTGGGCGTGGTGTCATTTTACTCAGTTTTTAATGCCCTTTCCGATGATATATAACACAATATGCTTTATTATAAAATTCCTTTTCAAAACTCAAAATCAAAATTTTGAATTTGATTTTCTCAAAAAGTAAATCTTCAAAATTTTTTAAAAAATTCCTGAGAATAGTCTGTACTTATGGTAAGTGACTGCCAAAATTTAAAAGTGGGACGGTAATGGCTTCATAGTTAAAATAATTTTTAAGTACAAGATGGTTTTGAAAGAACGATAGACTTTATATTATAGTAAGTAAAGTACCACAGAAATTGTTTGTCAAAAATGAAATTTACAATATTTTATAAAAAATATATGTTAATTTTACGGAAATGAGTCTTGCCAAATAATTTGGTGCATTAAATGAGGGGGGGTACATCTTGCCGGCAAAATTGAAAAGTCCTACTTTGATAATTTTTTCTGAGAAAATGAAATTATTTAGATCAATTTGGGTTTTGACACATTATTATACAAGTTTTAAAAAACATTTAAAAAAAATTTCAAATCGAAATATTACAAAATGGCGGCGTGGCAGCTGAACTCCAAAAACACTTTTTAAAATGCGGTTGAAAATCTCCCAATGGTGTCGTTAGACCTACAACATAAGAAATGAAAAAATTTAGTTTAATATAATATGTTTTTCCAATCTGCCTCTACCCCAATTTTTAAATTCTTGTCTCAAACATTTTTTAATACCGTTTAAGTGACGATTTTTGATCGAAAAAGTTTTTCTCAACTTTGAACCTTTACAACTCAAAAAAAAATTAAAATATAAAAATTCTGGGTCGATGCGGACTGGAAAAACATATGATATTAAACTAAATTTATTTATTTCTTATGTTGTAGGTGTAACGACACCATTGGGAGATTTTCCACAGCATTTTAAGAGGTAATTTTGGAGTTCACTTGCCACGCCGCCATTTTGTAATATTTTGATTTGAAAAATTTTTTAAATGTTTTTCAAGACTTGTATGATAATGTGTCAAAACCCAAATTTATCTAAATGGATTCATTTTCTCAGTAAAATTCGTAACTTTGAACTTTTTATTTTTACCGGCAAGGTGTGCCCCCCCCCCCTCATTTAATGCACCAAATTATTTGGCAAGACATGGCAAGACTCATTTCCGTAAAATTAACATATATTTTTTATAAAATATTGTAAATTTCATTTTCGACAAACAATTTCTGCGGTACTTTACTTGCTATAATACAAAGTCTATCGTTCTTTCAAAACCATCTTGTACTTAAAAATTATTTTAACTATGAAGCCATTACCGTCCCACTTTTAAATTTTGGCAGTCACTTACCATAAGTACAGACTATTCTCAGGAATTTTTTAAAAAATTTTGAAGATTTACTTTTTGAGAAAATCAAATTCAAAATTTTGATTTTGAGTTTTGAAAAGGAATTTTATAATAAAGCATATTGTGTTATATATCATCGGAAAGGGCATTAAAAACTGAGTAAAATGACACCACGCCCACCTCTGTAGCTTAATTAGGAGAGCTGCTATAATGATTAGAAAATATTCCGGCAGTCAATTTTTGAAAATTTTACATAGCGATATTTTGGAAACCGTTTGAGATATTTAAATAAAAATTTGTATTTTTGCTAGTCTCAATGCACTCTATTGATATACCAAATTTTATCGAAATCTGAGATGGTGACCAAGAAAAGTGTGTTGATTTCACATGGAATGACCCCACAGTAAATAGCAATATTGCTCCAATATTCTGCAATTTAGCTTCAAAATGCTACTTGGGAGGTTTAAAAAATATATATAAATACATGCTATTATTGAACATTGAAATCATTTCTTAAATAAAGATAATAATTGAAAAAATATAGGTGGACAAATACTTATAACCGGTAGTGTCAATAACATTTAATTTGCCAGGTATTTTACATAGTAAGTAGACCAAGCAAGTATAAAAATTGTCAAATTAATTAGCATACGAAAGAGCTAAAATCACTTACCGATTTGTTTTCAGACTTCAGAAGTGGTTTGTGGGCGGTTATTCTTCAACAAATAAATTAATGAAAGTCTGAAACAAAAAACTATATTTTTATACGAAATAAGAAAAATTGGATTTATTTAAGCAAATTATCAATGGAATGCGTATAATGTGAAAAAGCCCAACATTTCTGTTAGTCTTCCTAAAGACCAGGTGAATCCCTATGCTCTAAGTTTGACGCAAATTTAACGTTTTGATAATTTATTGCAATTTTCGTTATATTATTTGTGTTGGTAAAATCCAAGTTCATATTAGTTTGCAGAACTGAAAAGGCAGAATTCATAACTATTATTCAGTATCTCCATAAAGTCAGCCAAATATGCTGAAAAATCGACCTGAATTTTGAGTTTTACTCATCACAACGTCAACACGATTGATATCTGGATTTTTATATCTTCTTTTTCTTCTTCTTCTTAGTTTAAGCCTTAAGGCTTGTTATTACCAACATCTGCGTCGTTTCCTTGGCAGTGTTGGTTCTGTGAGCATATACAAATTTTACATCCATTAGGTAGCTTGCTAGACTTGCCGTCAGATGTGCCATGTATCCTGGTTTTTATGTTAATGGTGGCAATTCACTAACCCAGGGGACCACCGGCTTAACTGAAGCACGGAGACCAGTCATAAGAAAGTTTGACTCTCCCCAGGTTTGAACCCGGTGCCCCGCATTTGCATCCAACTGCGTTAGCTGCAAGGAAATGACCGTCTCGATTTTTATATCATGCGGTATAAAAAATGTTAACTTTATTTTACATATGAAAAATGATATGTGAGATGAATTTTTAGAATAAATTCTAATGCCGAATCAGAAGCACATAATTGTATAATAATTTTCAGAGTAAATATAGAGAAGGATTAAAAAATGTTTTGATAGGTTTTCATTAATAGTGAGTTTTGGATGCGCTACTATGATCCAAAATTATTCTTTGCGTTTTAGAGGTCCTTTGCCATTGAGACTTTATGATAACTTTGGTGAAATTATTAGCAAAATAATTAAACGAGAACCTATCGGTTAACTTATGGTTTACTTTATATCATTATTATATCACTTCACCAAAATAATCTTTAAATTGGTTAGTTTTTAATGGGGTATATACTATATTTGCACTTTAAAAAAATCTTCCTAACTTTGTACTAACAAACTATAAAATGATACATTTGCACTTTGGATTGGGCACATTTAAACTTTAAGCTTACCCACTATAAAATGATATAATCGCACTTTGGATTGGGCACATTTAAACTTTAAACTTACCCACTATAAAGTGATACAATCGCACTTTGTTTAGAGAAGTACTAATTTATTCGTATATTGCGTATATCTTTTCATTTACAAAATTCAGTTTTACTTAAGCAATAAATATGTATGAAATAGTAGAACAATAAATGTCAAGGAAAAATTATTATTGAACTATTAGTGCCTTTTTTGCTTTGGTTGGCCGTCCTCTCTTCCTTTTCGTGCCAAGAGGTACAGTTTTTGCTTCCATGGGCACCTTTGCCTGTTTTAAAATTACTAACATACCCAAAGAATGCTTGCAAACATATTGCTTCAGATAACTTGAACAAGTGCACCGAGATGTAACTTTATCATTTTCGGAATAGCAGGTTACTTTTATAATTTTCTGAGCTTTATGAAAACTGTCAAAAGATTCCCAGTTCAATTGAGTATCTTTCCAGCTTGTATGTCCTCTTGGGTCAAGACGTCTGTACTATTCTGTGTTGATTTAGCATAGAAGACAGACTTGTCATCCTCTTTTGGATTGTTATTAACGGTATTAACTTGAAAAGCGGTGAAATTAAATTTCAACCGCCTTCAAAGTATTACTCATTGGGTATACCAACGTTTCAAAGTGCGATGTATCGTTTTTATGTGCAAACGGTATTTAGAGAGCGCGTTAAAATACTTCAAAGTGGAATTTCTTTTAGTTTTCGTGTATTACCTTTCATAAAAGTTTTAATAATTTTTTTAATGTTCATTAATTTCTTTTAAAGCTATTTTGATCTATTTTAAGCGTGTTAAAATATTTCAAAGTGGAATTTTTTTTTTTTTTTAGTGTATAATCTTTCATAAAAGTTTTAATAATTTTTTTAATGTTTAATCATTTCTTTTTAAAGCTATTTTGATTTATTTTAAGCGTGTTAAAATATTTCAAAGTGGAATATATATTTTTTCGTGTATTATATTTTATAAAAGTTTTAAGATTTTGTTTTAATGTTTATTCACTTCTTTTTAAAGCTATTTTTATTTTGATCTATTTTAAAGTTCGAATAATTACCACCCGTTTTTAATTCGTGATAATAAATTAGTAGGAATATTTTAATAATTTACGAATTAATGGAATTAAATAATCTTTGGGTTTTACAGACGAAATTTATTCAGAAATCCTAATTGCTGCCTGCATTACATTAATATAATGTAGAAGGACCTACTTTTCAATTTTTGTGTAAAACTAACCACGATATCGTAAAAGTAAAAGATAAGGGGTTAAATTGCCAAAATTAATTTTTAAACAAACTAAGGAATTTAAGTTTGTCACAGTTGGTCTTCTCTTCCCCGAGCACCATAAGCTCGTTCTACGGCCTTCGCACTTCTCTACCTTGATCTTTTATAATTTAATCCTTAATTTTTTTGCAATCCTAATTTTTTATGAATGTATCGGTAAGTAAGAACTCATTGCTGACTAATAATAATGCCCGTAGTTAGAGCCGGAGCACAAAAATTTGTACTGCTCCAAATATTAAATTTTCTACTATATCTTCATGTACAACCCGCATCAAGCTAGCGCCGCCACTTTCGAAAAACCCAAAAAAAATATATGGAGAATTTGTGGCTAATTTGTGGCTAATTAGTTGCCGCAATGGCGAATTTGTTGCTCTTACCGTTCGAGAGTTACAGCCATTGAGTGGTGGCGGCGCTAACTTTATATCAAGCCAGCGTCGCCACCACCCAAAAACTTACTAAAAATAAAAAATAAGTATATCAGAATTTGTGGCTAATTTGTGGCTAATTAGTTGCCGCAATCGCGAATTTGTTGCTCTTACCGTTCGAGAGTTACAGCCATTTGACTGGTGGCGGCGCTAACTTTATATCAAGCCAGCGTCGCCACCACCCAAAAACTTACTAAAAATAAAAAATAAGTATATCAGAATTTGTGGCTAATTTGTTGCTAATTAGTTGCCGCAATCGCGAATTTGTTGCTCTTACCCTTCGAGAGTTACAGCCATTTGAGTGGTGGCGGCGCTAGATTTATATCAAGCCAGCGTCGCCACCACTCAAAAAGTTACTTAAAATAAAAAATAAGGATATCGGAATTTGTGGCTAATTTGTTGCTAATTAGTTGCCGCAATCGCGAATTTGTTGCTCTTACCCTTCGAGAGTTACAGCCATTTGAGTTGTGGCGGCGCTAGTTTGATTTCATGCCAGAGCTGATAATATTCAAAACAAAATTTTAATAAACTCATAACAATAGAACATGATGTTAAACAATGGTAGGTATTATGAAGAATATAATATAATGGATGGATTAATTTTAGTTTTTATGTCAATTTTTTCTGAATTGGATTTACAATCATCCAACTTTATCCAAGAATTGTCATTTCTATAAGATATGGCATAATAATGACCTATGAATGTTTTCTTTTGGTTTTCGGATAAATTTGATGGAGCTTGGAAGTGTACCACCGCTCTTAGGTTATAACTGTTATTCATAAATGAATATTGTATTTTTATGTTTTATAAATTATTTCATATTTAATATTAAATTGAAGATGTTACGCCAAGTACTTCTCAAGCACAGTCAAATTTGGCCATTTTATCCCTAGCAGAAGCGCAAGTTTTTGAGTGGTGGCGACGCTGGCTTGATATAAATCTAGCGCCGCCACCACTCAATGGCTGTAACTCTCGAACGGTAATAGCAACAAATTCGCGATTGCGGCAACTAATTAGCCACAAATTAGCCACAAATTCTGATATACTTATTTTTTATTTTTAGTAAGTTTTTGGGTGGTGGCGACGCTGGCTTGATATAAAGTTAGCGCCGCCACCACTCAAATGACTGTAACTCTCGAACGGTAAGAGCAACAAATTCGCGATTGCGGCAACTAATTAGCCACAAATTAGCCACAAATTCTCCATATATTTTTTGGGGGGTTTTCGAAAGTGGCGGCGCTAGCTTGATGCGGGTTCATGTACATTGTGTTTCACAATTTATGTCTCATAATTGTAGAGATAATTCCAAATATAACTGAGCTGTTTAAACAGAATATCTTCGCTTTTTAAACTATTCCATGTGTTGAAAATCTATTTGGTGCAATCTATAGCATAAATATTTTTTGTAAAAAGTTAATATAAATCAAATTATAATTAAGTGATAACATAAACTGTAAATTATTTATTGTTATAATATAAATTCGTCAAAAGATAAACCAGACATTGCTGAATCTGAACAGTGTCAAACTTGAAAACTTTAATAACTCGTAACATTTGTTTTCCACTTTGAGTTTTTACCTTTTGTTTGTTTGCTTTTGACTGCTTCTCTCCAAAATACTTTTATTTTAATCATTAAATTATATTCTCGATTAGATTCTTTTATAAAAAAAAACATCAAATAAAAGTTTTATTTTTATAATTTGTAACACTTTGATCTACAAGATTAAATATAATTTTTAAGCTCGTCCTTATTCTACCACATATCCGCTAGTAGAATAACTATGCGCGTTCAAGAATCCCGCATAGTTCTCGCCGTTGCTTCTTGAATCTGCATAGCTGTTCTACTTTTGCGGATACATTCTAGCAGTCTTTTATTTTGATATCCATCTGTGGTTTAGCTATCGGCAACGATAAAACAAACCAGTACTGCGGTTTCACTCTGAACAATTTTCAAATTCATCAAATATTTACTGTGAGCTATCATGTTAGACTAACGTAATCATTATTTGTTTTTGGACTCAAAACGAGACATCGACCTTTTTATGTTATACATAAAATTTATAATTTGTTCCTTTCCTCTATATTATTTGGTTTGAGTAAATGAATATGATCATTTGGCGAAATAGGTTCCCATTTCGACAACAGATAATCAGATGCCGGATTTAGCATTCGCTATTGCTTCAAAAATTTGTTTGCAAAAATATTAGGAGAATAATAATTTATTATTGAAGAATATCTCAAATTATCGAAAGTTTGTCAAAAGAAGGAGCTGGAGTGGGATGATAATGTTAACATTACTAAGATATTGTTAATCGTCTGATAAAAACAGTCCCCCCCGCCCAAATATGGATGTCAAGTATCTATATATAATTCAAGTTATAATATCAAAAATCAAATTTTCTCGTAAAGTATCAGCAATAATATGTTTATTTAGCTTGTTAATTTTTAATTTTATATTAATTTCATAAATAAACTATAGGGTGTTTTTTTAGCTGCATGAGAACTTCAAAATGAAATAAAACATTAAAAACCTGACGGAATGTTTTGGTTATAATTTTTTTATGAAAGTACAGTTAAAGGCATTTATGATTTGAACATGACTTCCGGCATGTGACCACCACGACTAATGGTTACGAAGCGCATCCGTTCAGTCCAATTTTTGACCACTTTTTCCAATATTTCTGGTTTTATTTCATAAATGGCTTGCTGAATATTAGCCTCCAATGCTTCTAGAGTTGTTGGTTTGTTAGCATAAACCATGGATTTAACATACCCCCACAGAAAATAATCTGGAGGTGTCAAATCACACGATCTTGGAGGCCAATTGATAGGACCACGTTTTGAAATAATGTTGTCACCAAATTGTCCTTTCAATAAATTGATGGTTTCGTTGGCTGTGTGGCACGTAGCACCATCCTGTTGGAACCATAAGTTGTCAATGTTTAGCTCTTGAAGTTTTGGAAACAAAAATGTATTGAGCATGTGTCGATATCTCACACCATTCACCGTAACGGTAGCTCCTTCCTCATTTCGAAAGACATATGGACCAATGATGCCGTTGGCGTGTATTCCACACCAAACAGTCAATTTTAATGGATGCAATGGAGTCTCAAGATAATGTCCCGGATTGGTCTCACTCCATATACGGCAATTTTGTTTGTTCACATACCCATTTAACCAGAAATGTGCCTCGTCACTGAACAAAATTTTACGGTAAAAAAATGGATCCACTTCCAATTGGTTGTGAGCCCAATTTGGTAGCGTTGTTCAATGGTCAATCTATGCATTATCAAATGCCAAACCTTGCTAAACACAAATGTCAAAAAACTGTTTCCATAGCAATCTTGATTCAATTGTTATCCCTATTGAAAGTTCTCATGCAGCTAAAAAAACACCCTATATTTAAATTTAAAAAATGTTCCAATAAAAATTTACTTATTTTAGAAACGATATACTTTTCAAGGTTAATAATTACTACTGCAATAATAAATTACTTGTCAAGTTAAAAGTGGATATTTGAAATATTGTGTAAGTACTATCGCTTAAAAGGTACCGTTAATTTGTATAATCATTTTTAATGTATATATTATTAATATTTACACCATTAGCAGAACTTTTTTAATTAGTACGATATCGTATTTTTATGTTGAAACCATATATCAAATTTCCGACTCTTCATTTTCTTTCATTCAGTTTTTTTTGTAATTAGCACATACACCTAGAAACAAATTTCTTTGAGAACCTTGCAAAAATATTGTTAAGAAGATAAGAAACAAAATTCTTCTGGTTGCTAGCTCTGAGCTGGGGTCTGTGGTAGAGATATAGCAATGCTATAACTCCTTCATCCTTCTCCATATTTCGCTTAATGCCAAAAAGAGTATTTGGCAGAGAAATAGGCCACGTTTAATAATGGATGGTGAAGAAGTATTTTAAATTCGGCATCGTGTACACTGACTAATATTTGCTTGGTAATTACAAAAGTAGCTTAAGCTATATACCTTCAAAGTAGCTAATTAAGAGCTACCCTGTTTATAATGTAGCTAAGCTACTGCCCAATTCTGCACTTTTGCCAAGTTTTTTTAATCGTAAAAACTCCAAAACACCATCGTATTGTGCGACCATTTCACAGCTATATATACGATCAATTTATTGTAATGTCTTTAATATTTTCAATCTTCTTCTTCTTCATCAGCCTTTTTCCGCCCACTGCTGGACATAAGCCTCTCCATATTATGGAGGATCTGGCCATAACTCACCACGCTGGCCAGACGGGTTGGTGAGTAGTCCGCATATCGATTTTGGACTATAGTTGTTTTACATCCGGTAGCAGCTTGCTAGGCTAGCATTCAGATGTGCCTGTAGCCCTGTTTTTTGTTAACGGTGGCAATTCGTCAACTCAGGGGGACCGCCGGCTTAACGTGCCCTCCGAAGCACGGAGACTTGCTCATAAGAAAGTTTGACTCTCCCCGGGTTTGAACCCGGTACCCCGCGTTCGCATCCAACTGCGTTAGATGCAAGGCAATGACCGTCTCATATTATAAAAAATATCATAAATATTTTCAATAGGATGTTAATATAAGTCATTTTATATATCAACGTCCATTCGGATGATAAAACTTGGAAACTATTTAGGATCTTGCTTAATGATGCAAAAAATTGCTCAAGATTTTTTTGAACTGGTACCGCAGTAATTTTCATAAATCACAATAAATAAAAAAGATAAAGCCTGTCTTTTTGGCATTTGAATGCTGAAATCACAATAGTTGGTTGAGAAAACAAAGTTTAATTTTATAGGTAGGTACTAATTTTTTAAGTAGGAAAGTAAATATCAAGCTCCTTTAATAATTTGAAAAGTGACAGTGAAGTGGATTTAGCTCATTATTAACTCATGTTGTAGATCACTTAACTAGTGGCATGTAACTTGTTCCAGAGTTTAGACTACTTTCTATTGCCAATGGCAATCACAATAGATCACTAGGGTTACTTTCTGTTGGTTGTTTGTTCAACCTTTACAATAATTTTATAAGGAAGCTATGAAAGTGTGCTACATAATTGTGTTAAATTAAGTTTCAAGTTATTAAATGACATTTAGTTCGTTTAAATAGGTAGTATCCACTCGTATAAAAGAAAGGTAAATTTTAAATATCACGATAAATTTATTTAAATTTATATTGCTTTTTAACAAATACCTGCAGAATTTTATTTATACTTCATGTACAATTTTTCAATCCGACACTGATAAGAAGCGCTCATCTTTTTCAAAGGCCTCGGGATTTATAAAACTTTTTATTTGATGAATCGAGCAGTTATCCTCGAAATTTAACTTAAATTTAACTTTCAAGAAGTCAAATATTGTTATTAAAATATTGTAGTTAAATAATCAGCACCTTAAATTTTTCCAAATATTAAAAAAAGCCTTCCAAAATTGAAACACCATCGGCCGGATTATCCACTAACAATGTACCAAGCTAGCCCAGAGGTTATTATACAACCTTGGCAATTTGCACCGAATAATTTTACTTGTAAACTTTTCCAAAAATTGTCTTAACTTCTTTTCTTTCAATAACGAAACAAAAAATCACACAATTTTTCCAACATCCAAAATGTTTCACCTCTCGTGACTTGGGAAAGTCGCGCACAAAAGAGCGTTTTCAAAAAATCTTCACACCCACCTCGGCTAATACACTAGGGGCGTCACATATTCTTTTTATCTTTCCAACATTTCATAAAAATAAAAATTCTTATATTAAAATGATACAGAATTTATATAACTTATCGAAAGGCTACTGTATCTGATAATCACAATATGACAATATATTATACAATAATACATATTATTTTACACTGTAATAGGCAAATATAAAATAATAAGCATAATGAAATGACATAATTCAATTATTAGCAGTAGTTAAATACTGCCATTTAATGTACTCGTAGCTAATAAATAACATTAAAATAAAATTAAAATTAAATGCACTTAAGTAATTCAATAAATTTTGTTTTTTAGTAAATAAATTATATTCATTTGCATTTTATTAAGTTCCATAGGTTTATTATTTTCATTTAATATTGATATTATATTATTAACCTTATGAAAATCAAGATTGGAGTTATGAAGTTTTCATCAATTTTATCTGCCGTATATCCTGTTATGCACTATTCAAAGTTTATTAATAACCGCACTTGAATGTCACTTTACTTTATCTATTATTTGATTAAATTTAAAAGAAAATTGAAATTAAATTTTACGAAAAGATTTCCGAACCTAACAATAATTCTTTGAACCTTTCTTACAAAAAGTGACTAAAACTGTTTCCATGTAATTTCATACAAGATCATCAAACATGTTTATGTTTCTTTATTTTCCGAGTGGGTCTGAATTGGCTTAAATAATACAAGTAACAATAGTACTACCATTATGTTACAAAGAAACATAGTGACGATTTTCAGAAGCTTTGATGTTGCGGTGTTGCTCGGAACACACCTATTCCAAAACGTGGCACTTTAGTATATCTGCAAATATAATTTGATAATAATTTTGAAGTATTTAATCAATATCTAGATTCCATCTGTTTAGTGATGGGAAATGCATAATCTGCATTTACCGTAATATTGTAACATCGCCTTGTGTATCAAAGGACCAAAAAGGATTTTAGTCGAATACCGCTTCTGGGTTTCGAATAAACCGATAACTCGAACATCTCCCCAAGCTTTTGAAAAGAGAAAAGACCTAAGAAAATATTAAATTAGTAATAAATTATTACTCTATTGCTGTGATTAACGTTAATTAAAAAAGATTCAATTTTAATATAAAAATGAACTTGCTCAATAAATTGACGCGGATTGATGTCGATGGTATGAGTTTGGAAATTCAAAGATAGCCTATGACTTTTATACCTCCTATTATTCGTTTTCTGGCAATCTAAAAGTCCCTTCATATCTTCATTATGCATTGCATATGGTAAATTTAAAATGCTCCAGCAAGCTTCATTTTCTGATGATTTATTTCATTCTGTCTTACGTCTCAAAATTCATAAGTGAATTTCTGTTTACAGATTTGAGGTTTCGCCTGATCCTAATCTTTTTGTTATTTTTTCATAAGTAAGTAATATCTGGTTTTTTTTAATATCTGTATGAATAGGATTGAGACAGGTGACAATCTTCTCGTTATCTAGCCCGACGTGATAATCTATTTTCTAGACCTATAGTCTTTAAATTTAAACATTTAACCTTTGATTTATCAAATCTAGTCTAAAGATTACGTTCCAAGATCACCACAGTATCCTGTACATGTAACAAAACCGGGCAAAAAATATAATCCAGTAGCAAAATACAAATAACTGGTAGCATACAAATCAGATCTGCATAACACAGGAATCTTAATTCAGGCATCTTTTCCAGCATTGCACCAATTCAAAGAATAATAAGAATTAGGTTTCAGGTCCTTACAAAATCACCTATTGGTCATTGGAGCAATCTCGTAGAAACCGGAATAAGAGTTGCGTTCGTCTGCGTTTTCTGGTTTTGACAAGACGAAAGAAAACCTTTTTGTATGCAAATTGATAATTAGTCGATTCAATATAACATATAATAGCAATATATAGGTAGTAGTACAAAATATATCTCCGGGTTCCTTCTATAGGGTGTTGAAAATGTGTGACGGATACAGGAGATACCTAATACAGCTTAACGTGGAAACCGAACCACGGAAATAAACAATTTTTGAAATTCCAGACCATGGCAATATTGAAGCCATTTAAAATGTTGCTTGGGATAGCAAGTAGACATCTGGATAGTGAATGATTCTTCCATAATTGGTACCCCACGGGATTCAAACCCCTGGATATAGCACCAGAAGCTAATTTCTCGACTATTCACTTTCTATTATTTCTAAGTTTCTTTTTTTTGTTCTTTTTTCAAAAAAATTGTTTCTAAGTTAAGAAAATTTCTGGAATCTGAATTTTATTGTGGAGGGCAAGATAAACTCACGCGCACTTAGACCTCTAAAGCCTACTTTTACTAAAGGTCTGTTAAAAATTGAACAGTTGGAACAGTTTCGACAAAATCACTTTCTATAACAACAATTTGAACTGTATTCGCTGGGTGCGAAGTGCATAGTGGGGGTATTAAAAAACGACGCCAGCGTCCGCTGCGGACAAATTGTACAAAAAACGTGGTCAGATGGCACGCACCCATTGGCTGGGTGCGTAAACGACGCCAGCGTTCGCTGCGGACAAATTGTGCAAAAAACGTGGCCAGATGTCACGCACCCAGCGAATAAGCTCCGCTATCGCTATTAGTTTTTTTGAAATATTAGCGTTGTTTCAACCGTACCCTGTTTCAACTGTCCCTGGTCTACCTACTACCTCCTATTTCTCAGCAGTGTATGTGGGGCCACGGGGTGCTAAAAATGTTCCTCTTTAAACTTTTACAATAATTGATTAATATGTATTATGTATAATAACTAGGGCCCGGACTAAAAAACTTGAAAATATGCAGGCACATATGCTCTAAAAACTTCAAAATAAGCACTCAAATATGCGCTAAAAAACAGGCACAAACGAAGTATTATAATCGATTGAGCCTATTTTGAATCCGAAATTCAAATTTCAAAAAACTGTAAATATTACCACATGCTAATACGTGTTACCGAAAATCTCGAATATTTCAAAAACTATTTGGGTACAAACGAAAATAATGGTTTAAATTAATGGGTAAAATAATAATGTTTGTTTGCACAAACAAGCACAAACGAAGTACAATCGATTGAGACTATTTTGAATCCGAAAATCAAAAAGGGCATGTCTTTACCCCCCCCCCCACTTTAAATTGAATTATCTCGAAAACTATTTGGGTACAAACGAAAATAATGATTGCACAAACAGGCACAAACAGGCACAAACAAAGCACAAACGATTGAGACTATTTTGGAGTCAAAATTCAAAATGGGGGGGGGGGACATGCACCTTCTTGGTAACATGATCAGAGCAGTAATATTAATAGGATATGCAGTTATTGCACTGAATCACCTACAGTTGACAAAGTAGACACAAAAGGCGGCTAAATCAGAAAGAGAATAATTAAAATTATTTAAAATTTTATTACTTGATTTGCTAAATATGTAAAATATATACCAATATAAGCAAATAAGCATTTATAGGCAACAAACCGCCAAATATGCACTTAAACTCAAAATATGCATTATAGGCAAAATAAAAACTATATAAAACGATTCAGAAAGGCGTAAAACATGCTCCTCTTTTAAAATTTTTCACGTGCCTGTACGCAAAAAAAACATGCAAATGCCTACAAATCCGGACCCTAATAATAATAACTAATATCATTTTTCATAGTAAGGACTGTGTAAAATAAAATTGTGTAAAATAAAACCAAGTTATTTGTACTTAGATCCGACTTGATTATTTATGGTTGTTGGAATTTATTTTAATTCGGAGGTTTTGCCCTAATTATGACTGTCCTCAATATTAACAATATTTTGAAGTATTGTAGGATTTCATAGTTATTGTTACTAGATTATTACTATACTGTATTTATTCAAAATAGTTCATTTATTTTATAAAATAATGTCAATAACCTTATGGTTGTTTATAATTTTCATAAATTTGTATTCAACGATAGTAGGAAGCGGGTATACATTAAAACCGCAAACTTACACATAATATAACTTTATAAGTTTGTATAACAGAAGGTTTTAACTCGAAATTATTTTTAAACTGTTAATATATTTTTTCAAATTTTTATTATGTTTCCCTAAAATTCATTATTTCCATAATCATAATTTGAATTTTTTGGTTACGAAATTTCTTATGGTGGTGAAGTTGCTTTTATAAAATTAAACCTACGATACATTGAAAAAGATGTAGTATTTAGTTATTACTTATATGACAGTTGACCCAAACATCATGGTATGTAATATGATGGGTTAATATTTCATCCCTGACATAAGTTATTCATATGTACTGATAATTTAAGGGGTTCGAGTACTGTAAAACAGTATGAATTTTGAAAATGAATTCCAGAAAAACGACTTAATTTTTGGGTATTTATTAATGTCAATCTTACTGACATGAGTATATGACTGAAAAATATTTATAATTGCTGGAATTGGCGTAAAATGTTGTTCTTCGTGTGTGGTTGGATGGTGTTGATCTACAATGTAAAATTTGTTTGCATAGGTATGTGGGCTATCGCAACACGAGAGATTTAATTACAAGATTATAAATCGCATTTGTAGGTTTTCCTGAATTAATTTTTAAAATTCGTACTATTTTACAATAGTTTCACCCCTTAATGTCCCTCAACTATAATAATTTCAATTATAGAATTATATTTGGAGATAGGGTAAATTCGTATAATTGGACGCTTACAAGAATAATTTTAGGTACATCACAGAGGTGGTAAGGTTGTTAGGGTTATGTTTGAAGTTTCAGGGTTGTTTAGAAAAATTGTAAGCTTAATTGATATTTTCCTTTTGTCAGTAAAATAAATTAATAATATTTAATAATAATTATAATAATATTTTTAAGGCTGTTTTGTCAAGGTTTAGAATTAGGGAAGAAAAAATGCGATATTGTGAATTTATAACAATATTTTTTATAGAATTACATAATTTGAGTAATATTTTTTAATAAAAAAAAACTCTAAAAAAATTACTAAAGTTACTAAAATTACCAATTAAAAAATTAGTTGCAAATTATACTTGAAGTATTATGAATTTAGAACGAACTACAACATTAAATCATAGTAAATTCTTCATTAAAAAAAATTAATTTAAAAATACTAATATTTTTATCACACTTTAAATAATTATTTTTATTTTAATTATAATTTCTTTCATATTAAATTTTATTATCAAATACAATAAAAAGTCTTTACTTTACTGAAGGATTAATAACTATGATATCTGATTGTTTTTATAATAACGATAAAACTATGGGATATATCGAGGGTGTAAAAATGTTAAAAAATGTGAGATGCTGGAGAAAACTACATTTTCTTCACAGTTTCAAATTTCAGTTGCGTTCTCAACATCCCTGTAATTAATTAGGTGCTTTAAAATTTAAGCAAAGGTTCAATCGACATCTAAAAATTTTAATAAATATTATATTTTTGAATAATTATTTATACAAAATAAGCTGTAAATTACAAAAACACAACGTAACCTTGTTTAGGCAAAACAAATATTTATTCGAGTTTTATCTATTATGCATTTGTATGATAATTTGTGGGTATCTCCCGACAAGACCGATTTGTTTACTAGAACGTACATAAACAATAATGTAAAATTTTATAATAAATTAAAGTCATTTAGATAAGTCAGAGATACCATTTGTAATTATTTCGTCGTTTAATTGAAAGAAGTGAAAAAATTATCATTTATTAAGTAGAAACAAGAGATGTAGACAAATATTATTTTTAATTTATTTATTAAAACTTTTTTGCGATACTTAGGACATAAAAAAAATAATAACTTGATAAGAAATTTCACAACAATTACGGTAATAGACTAAACTGTATCTTGATAACTCTTTAGCAAAGAGTAATAATACATATTTTTATTAAAATTAAAAATACATTTTTTTAATGACCATTTTATCTTTAAATACCTTGACAAATTAGCAAGCCCCGTACCCCGTCATTTCTAATTTCATTGACTATTTTTATTACATTTTAGTAACCAATTAAGCAGTTTATAAATGGGAACCGTGAAATAACACAAAACCGGCAAAATTAAAATTGATTGAAATCAAAGATTTGCTGATTTGCCATGAAATCACCCTTATGTTTGTTATCATAAGTAACCTCACACATTAAATGTGGGCAAAAAGATATTTCAAGAAAATTATACGTCATGGCTATAAACATACGATTATAATTTTAGCAAGAAATAAAGGCAAATTTTTGATGAGATAATAAAAATTAGACATTATACTCTTTGCTTTCCTCTTTGAAGGGCTTCCAAATTTATAGTTTCCTAATTACGCTACTGCGTAAAATATATAAGGTATTATGTGTAAAGGGCGTACTTGAGTTAAATTATGAATATTTTTGTATTAATAATGTATCTAGGATGATAACCTTTTTTTGGTCCTGGAACTCAGGGCTTACTTTATAGAGGGGCCACTGGGAAATGTCCTGTAGCCCGGTGGACCAGCAGGGGCACTAAGTAACTTAGTACATAATAAACTGACAAAAAATAATAATTACAGTAGTACTTACATGCTAATTCACAAAATTGTATCCCGTAGTATATCAATGCATATCTGAAAAATAGAAATACATATAAGTATAAATATTATAGTAATATTTTTTGCAATAATTCAAGTATTAAATCAGTTTTTTTCAATATTAAATATTTTTAATTTAAATAATGTGCTGGGATTTTCCTTAATAATTGATGTATTATAATTAAAATGACGAGAATGTACTTCTTGTAAAATTTTATTACCTCATTTAGTTTAGCAGAAACAAGTTACAACAAAAATATTGTGCATAATACTCGTATTATAGTAAACAATTAAGCAAATATTTTATATTTTGAAATTATTATCCTCCGTGTTACTTTTTATCGTTCCTTTTCCGTGTTTTTCTATTTCATTGCTTTTAATCATTAATTTCTCATCGCTAGTTTTAACGATTTCTCATTTTATATTTTATTAAAAACTTTTAATTAACTTGACATGACGGTTGTTTGAATATTTAATTGTGCTCTAGTTTTTTATGTATTCTAATTTTTGAGGTTTAATTTACTCTGCCACATTTTGTGGAGCTTTTGTTACAAAACTTTATGGTTAATACCACCACATAACTTATATAAAATTTTTGGTCGCTGGAACTTTGTGGGCATTGTTTTTAGTTCTGTATGGCATGTGGCATCGTCTTGTTGAAATAACGTGTCCTTAAAATCAATATCGTCTAATTGGTCCCAAAAAAAATGTGTATCATGTTTCAATAACGTTCACCATTGACTGTTACAGAAGGGTTTTGTTCAATGATTAATAATAATCACACATGTCAAATATCAATTGGTCTTCTTTGATAGAATCACAATGGTACTAGATTTAAATTGTTATCTCCAATTTAATCATCCTTTATTACCATTATCATTAAAGGTCTAATTCTACCTTATAATCAATTCTCTAACATTTGGTTTTCCAACCTCAATATAATAAGTTAAAGAGACTTTTAAAAGTTATTGTGAAGTAACCGTAATTTTCAAGCATTTTAAAAGTTAGTATTTTTTTATAGTGCACTTTTTTATAACGCAGTCTTTACAATAGATTATTACAGAGTTGGGTGTTAATAATTTATGATTGTGTTTGTTAATGAGATTCAAATTAGATCAAAACAATCGTAGCAGGTTATCGGTTTTTAAATTTTCATTGATTTGGACAGATTAACTCCCTCTCTAAGATTTTCAATTGTTTTAATTATATTTGTTGTAATTTATTGTATTTTGATTAAATTTGTTTGCATTTCAAATTACATTTTAATTATTAAAAATTACATTACTATGTTACAACATTCCAACTAATTGATTACTCTTCGTGGTCGAAACACCTTTAAATTATAATTTTCAAAATTAAATACCGCTTTGTCCTTATAAGATCGTCCATTTCACGTGATTCTTATACGTTTAATCATATTATCAGGTGATGTGCATTTTATATTCATGTTTGTACAGGGCCGGATTTACCAATTTGCCACCTGTAGGCATACTAATATTTGCCGCCCCTTCATTACACAAAAATATTAGGGGGTGAGTTGTAGTGGTCGGCTGACGTGGTCACCCAGGGTATGGGGGGGGGGGTCCCCTTAAAATGCATTATATGACCACCGATATTTTAATAGACAATAAACAACAAAATAAGCAATCGCAACTCAAAGTCTACTATTCAACTCAAATTAATACTTATGTATACATTAATTTCATATGATTTTCTTAGAAATCAGCGGATGTAGTCAAATGTAACTACAGTGGATCGCAAAAGTCTTCGGACACTCCTATGTTAGCAATGTAAATTGCACATTTTGAAGCCGTTTTTTGACATATAAAAATCGATTTTACAACAAAACTTTTTGAACATTTTTTGTAGAAAATTTCACTATCTTCAATTTTATACCTATACATTTTTTCATTTTGTAGCTCCATTTTTGACAGAGAGCGACTTAGACAAGACTTGGGAAAATACAAAAAATATTATCACCTGTATCTCGGAAACGGTGCGACAAAATAGAAAAATGTATATGAATAAAAATGTAGGGAACGAAATTTACAAAAGAAAATTCCTCTTCATTTTTCTATTTTGTTACACCGTTTCCGAGATACAGATGATAATATTTCTTGTATTTTCCCGAGTCTTGTTTAAGTCGCTCTCAGTCAAAAACGGGGCGACAAACTGAAAAAATGTATAGATATAAAATTGAAGATAATGAAATTTTCTACAAAGACTGTTTAAAAAGTTTTGTTGTAAAATCGATTTTTATATGTCAAAAAACGGTTTCAAAATGTGCAATTTACATTGCTAACATAGGAGTGTCCGAGGACTTTTACGAGCCACTGTATATACTTCAGACGCTCAATAAGTTGATATTTATGCTTGATAAGTTGAGAGCTAACTTACAAATAATTAAAAAATTTATGGTTGCAAAATATCTTAAAAATAATTCTTATTTTTTACTTTTACATTCAAGATTTGCCGCCCCTAAAAATTTGCCGTTCTAGGCAGCTGCCTACTCTGCCTATTTAGAAATATGGCCCTGTAGTTTGTAGCTTTGTTATCAAGCTTTAGTTCTTTATGTTCATCTTACGTCTTAAGCACTAATACTTTTTAATTTGCTGACGAAACTCCGTGATAGGTTAGTTGAAAACCAATGGAATACATTTCTTCTTTCAATTTTGATAATGTGATTGGTATTTCCTCCAGATTTCAAGTCGAGTCTACAAGTTTTGATGTACAAGGTACTGTCTTCTGTAAAATCCTCTTCTGAAATTTATAAGTCCTAATATTCTGTATTCATCTGTATTCCAAATCTGTGAGTTGCTTTTTCCTCAGGAGTGTTACATTAAAACCTTCTGGACCGACTCAACCGTCTCAAGAAATTTTGTTGTTCTCGTTGTTTTATAATTTTGGTGGTAGTTACTGATTTGTATCCATCTTTCAATAGAAAACTCTACTTTTTGTGAGATACAATTCAATGCCATTTTTTCTTGGATTTTACAACTTGAAACCTATCTGATTTTAGTCACCTTGCTCCCAACTTTCATCTTGCGCTTTGGAATTTTCATTGTCGAAATAAACATATTTATGAGTTTAAGGATTCAATTGATATTTTTGGCTTATATTCCTTTCATCTGTTCAACTTGAAGATGGAATTTTAATTTAATCAAATAATCAAGTTGAATTTGTTTAAATTTCCTTTTGTACACATTAAGCATTCGAAATGATGATACTGGATTTGGGAAATTAAAGGGAACATATACCTAGATAATATAATATAAGATAATATAACATAGATATAATACGGAAACTCGTAAAACTAATCTATTGCATAATATCAAAAATTTAATAGTTACATTAAAATTTATGCACAAAAATTTAGAAAGTAGGTTACAAAATGTATTGAAAAAAATTAGCTATAGCTTTGAAGGATAATTTCATATATGTAGTAAGTATAATAATCATGATTGATTTTGTCGTTAATTAAATATGTACCCATCAATCGCAATTAATCTGCAGCTAAAAGTAGTTACTTTTATAGATTTTAGTGTAATACTTAATTACAATCAATACTTGAAATGGATGTACTGCCATGCAATTAAAACAGATTCCAGTAATCACAATGTTTACATGTCTATTTATTACTAATTCAATGTTGTTAATGTCAAGCCGTTTACAATTACATGTACCGAAATATGTTTCAAATAATCTTGTAATTCTGCATTAGTTTTTCTAAATTGTATTGGGAAGTTACCTAAGGCAGTGGTCCGCAAACTATTTCCTTCGCAACCCCCCATTTTGTGTAAAATTTTAGTCACGACCCCTGCTGCCATAGACAGTAGACGCATTCTTACTGGGATTTCTTATAATCATCACAAATATTTTCGTGCTACCCCCAGAGGGGTTGCGACCCACAATTTGCGTACCGCTGACCAGTTCATAATATTTAACATGTGATAAATGTTTATTTCCATACATAAAAACATCCTCGTATTCCTTTATATAAAAAGTGTAGTTATTATGCAATTAGTCACACTGTCCAATATTACACAAACTTTGAACCTAAATAATAAGTTTCCGGAATGAATTTTTCTCACATATGCAATTTTAAAATTCACATAGGTAATATGAATAACGTCAATAAACACAATTAAAGTTTACAATTTTTATGTTTTACTAGATTATTGGAAGCATCTATCATTAAGTGCCGTTCAAATGTCCCACGTACTAAATTAACATGCGGTCTGCGCAACCCAACTTATAAACACAATTTCATAATTTGAAAAACGATAAAACTTGATTATGTTATCTACATTAATCGTGATGAACGTCAAAACGAAGATAAAATAATAATTAATAGCTTTTAGTTTCTCACCTTCCTCAAATGGTCGATAAATAATTTCTACTTCAAAAAAACGTTATTGAGTCAAATTATTATGAAAGTAATTAAAAGCAATTAGCAGAAAATTTAAAAGCATGCTTAAATTTCTCTATAAAAGTTGGTAATTGAGATATAAAATTTATTTTACTACAAGTTATAATAAGTTTACGTAACTTATTATACCTCTACTAATAAACGAAAAATTGAAAATCACAGCTGGGTGAACAATCAAATAATATGAATAAATATGACCTTGTCCTTTTACATTGATAATGTAAAATCCGTGATAAATCTCATTTCAGTAATTAATATAAAAGAATATTATTATCAATAATTATTCTTATCAAGTTTGTTTGAGTTGGCAAACTTTGTATCAAAAAATAAAATTTAGCAGGAAATCTTTTATGAAACCAAAAAGTATGCAAATTTTACGTTTTAAATCTAAAACAAGAATATAATGCTTCCATTGTAAAAATATACATTGTAATTTAGAAAGGTGTATAATTTATTACCAATAATATCTTTCTTCGTACAAGAGAATATCAAATTCTGTAAAGAGTAGTTGATTTGTTGCACTAATATGCTTCTCGATTTACTGACCAAATGGCTTTCTCTCAATTTCAATAATCCAACTTTATAGTAGGTGTAATAAGTTATTTTACGTTCTAAGTAAATCAGACTTAAACTCGGCTTAAGCTTAACAAATAATGCATCGACCTAATTTCAAATAAAATTTGTTCGGGATATGTTGGATGAACGAAGCAATATACAGTTATATAAGCAAATAATAAAGTGAGTGTACACAAACCAACTATTTGTTATTAAATTACTGACCTAGTAATTGCCTTGTAAATAATAATCATTTATAAATACAATTAGAAAGTTATATCAAGTATTAATTACCTATTAATTTATTTAGATTTAATTAGTAGCTTAATTTATTTTCTAAACTTGAATTTTTAAAATAGACAAGTACCAGTAGGTACAATAATTGCAGAGGAAGTAATGAAATGGAACCAAAGGAAATTGTAGAGAAAATAAGCGTAAAATATGTCACTTTTCCTTTTTCTTACGGTAATCATTCTCGTGCGATCTTTGATTGCAAGAAAATTGAGAGGCAATTCGATTGCTCTCTTCATTTACGTGCGATCTTTGATGCAATCGAATTTGCAATATGATTACAATAGACCATTTCACGCAAACTACAGCGCTTGCGTTGAAGCACCGTTGAAGAGCAGAATGACGCGAGAAATAGAATAAGACAGGTAGATATTCGGACCACAATCTAGTAAGTTCGGACCAACTTACTACTTTTGCTACTTTCCCTATGCTTTTACGTGTAAAGACGTGCTTAGATATTGTGTTATAATTTTTACAGAGTAGTTCAATTTTGATGATTCTTTTTTTTATTGGATAGGGTACAGTTCGACGGTGGTCCCACTTCCAAAAAAATTCCAAAAATTCCACCCTTAACGGTAGAAAAATCGAGTTAAAATTGTACAAATTATTGGCACTATTCGCTCTAGTATTAGAGCTCAAATTTAAACATCATTTTAAACACGTCACACATGCGCCACAGAGTTTTCTTTCGTGAAATGGTCTATTACAATGGGAATTTTTAGAAACATTGAAAGCAGAAGAGAATGGAGTGATGACATTTTGTCACCTGATTACATTTGTCCATATTTAGACAAAAGTGACAAGATTAATCGCATTTTCAGCTTTGTTTTAAGGATTAATAATTGATGATTTACGCTCTAAGTTTTGGAGGATATATTTCAAACTTGAACATTTTCTGTTATTATAAAATTTTCATTATATTCAGTTATTTTCATACTACTCAAAATATTTTATAATCTTTTTTTTTTACTTTGTACTGGACATTGTAAAAATATTCCGATATTATATACGGTATCCGGACTTTTGATTCCCGGACGATTGATCCCGGACGATTGAATCCCGGACGATTGTTCCCAGGACGATTGATCCAGAGGAAGGTTGATCCAGCGGATCCTTGATCCCCGGACGGTTGATCCAGCGGACTATTGATCTCCGGACGATTGATCCCCGTACGATTTAATTTCTTATTAGATTGTTAGTACGATGCGTAGCTATGAAGTACGACACTTTTCCGAATTGGAAGACCCGAGGGGGATGTTTTTAATGAGTATATCGCTCCGCCTTGCAGCGCTCCAGAGCCATTTTGGCAACACATCGACCTACAATAGAGTTGCAAACAAAAAAGCGAGATTCACCCCCTTAAACAATTTGTTAAGAAAAATTTGTTACCAATAGAAAACGGTTATTAGCGCTAATAAATATTTTAAATGGGTAATAAATTTTTCTTGACCAATTCTTTATGGGGTGTTACCTTAAGACCGGTCTGTTGTTGCATATAATTCCCTGCTCCACTGATGATGGCCCTGTTTATGAGTTAATCCGTTATTCTTATAAACAAAATAACTGTATTGGTAAAATATAATAAAATAAAATAAAGAAGATAAAGATTAGAATTGAACATAGCGGTTACATTATATTCATACCGCCGTATTCATAAAAATAAATCAATATTTAAAAGAGGCTTGTAAACCCTTCTTAACCATAACCTAGCTTTTTCCCTATGCTTTTACCAGCATAAAAAGCTAGGTTATGGTTAAAAAAGGTTTACAAGCCTCTCTTAAATATTGATTTATTTTTATGAATACGGCGGTTATTCGTTAAACCAATAATAATCATTATGGAAGGTCAATCTTTTCAAATGAAAAAATGGACGTTGGGGATCAATGGTCCGGGGATCAATCGTCTGGGGATCAATCGTCCCTTGGATCAATCGTCCGCTGGATCAATCGTCTGGGGATCAATCGTCCGCTGGATCAATCGTCCGGGGATCAATCGTCCGGGGATCAATCGTCCGGGTTCAATCGTCCGGGGATCAACCGTCCGGGGATCAAACAATGTTTCTTCAATAGTGAGCAAAATTAGATACTTTTGTACTACTTTCTCTCAAGGATGTGAAAAATCAGTGCGAGATTCCTTCGCTTATAACAGCTTACCATTTTGGTTTTTGGTGCTCACTGAAGAGGAAGAATATGCTGTGATTTCGTATCGGTTTATGCTCATATTTGGCAAGGTTTTAAAAGATCTACATATAAGTATTCTTACATATTATTATTCTTTGTGTAATTCGAGGTGTAATTTAATTTGGTTAATCTCTTAGAATGTGGGTACGGACTTAAAATTTCGTTTTTCTTAAAATCTTTTTACTGAGAATTGTTTGAAAACCCAGAAAAATGCTAATTTTTGCAAAGATGTAGTTTTAAATATAAGAACATTTTGAATATTTGAACGTAGTCTTCACATATTGTGATTCTTTTACAAATAAATACCGCAAGTTTGAATTGTGTAACTTGGCTTCAGCTGATGAAGATGAAATATAAGAAATTTTTCTTCACAATGAAAAATATTTTAAAATATTTAATGCAGTTTGTGCTCATTGATTGAGGCCGGATAATAATTTTCTCTGAAAGTGAAATTAAGATAGTTTTAGGTGATAAGTTACGTTGAGAGGGGCTGAAATCCCCAATTGTGGATGCATAGAAGATTTTAAGGAACTTTTGGGGGGTTTGCTTTGTACACTCTGCCTAATTTCAACATTTTTAGATTTCTTGCAAATGTTTAACCATTTTTCCGACTTTTTTTTCCATAGACTATGACATTTAAAGATAGAGTACTACAGGTTTTCCATCATTTTCTAATTTACTTTCAATATTTTATTTAAAAAAAACGTAATCATAAATTTCGTAGTTGTTCCGAAAAAATATTGTAATAAGTTGTCGTGGGTTAAATTTTTCAAATCGTCGCTGGGCCAATTAAAAAGCAAAATATCCAACCCAACACGATAAAATATTTAGAGCAAACAGAAATACCCAACAAACTGTGAAATAAAAAGTGTACTTTTAACACATTGAACGCCGGAATGTTAAAATTTTTTCGAATCTCAGGACACACGTAAACTTTTTGCTAAACCATCAAAAATCATTTTTAAATTACTGTGTAATATCACTATTTAAAATAATTACCCATTTTTGCTGAAAAAAAAACACTTTGGAAGTGTTAACCACGTACGCCCCAAAAATTCGCTTTAGTTGAAATATCAACATGCTAAGATGGTATTTATGTTTTATTTATGTTCCTTAGGCCCATACCCAATCCATTGCAAATAAGCACTATATTTTAAAAAGGGATGATTGGTGCGGCCCCAGGAGCAAATTAGTTGTGGATCATATAGGTACGATTTATACGGCATTCAACGTGTTAAGGGGGGGGGGGGTAGGGTATTAAAATTCTATTTATTTTTATCTTTTTAACTTTTAACTGAATGCATAACATCTCACGAACATTGTGTCAAAATTTCAAGTCGATCGGAGCAAAATTGACGACGTTATGAGTATTTTTATACCTGAATAGCATATCTTTTATAAGTTTATATCAAAACTTTAAAGCGATTTTCCCACAACTCACGTTTTCAAAGTCGGTGACCCTCATAACTTCAAAACTACTGCACCGATCCTTTTGAAATTTTGAACACTATTTCTGTACATAATTTACGAGGTAACGCTGGAGAGTTTTTTTTAAATTTGTTAATATTTTTTATTTTACAATAACAAATTAGCCGATTTTATTCGCAAAAATCGCGTTTTTCCCTTCAAAGTGTTCCCAAAAAGTGAAAAATTTAAATTTCGAAAAACCCTCCCAGGGTTACCTGGGGCAATCGATTATCTAACGAATGAACTTTGATTTTTTGATTTGAGATGATCCAGCACCGAGTTATGAGGGACACCGCAATTCTACTTTTTTCCGAGACGCTTCCGAATAATTGCTGCCATTCGCCATTGCCGTATTTTTTAATATTTCTTCATGAAAATAATACACAATAATTCTTCGAATGTTATACTTTAATGTACCATTGATTTTAATAAATAGATTTTAACTGTGTCGCCTTTTTTGCACGAATTAACCCTAACCCCCCCTTAAAGCAGGTGTTAATAACTTATAAATGTAGATAAAAAATATTAATTTGTTTTTAGAATGTCAGACAATGCCAAATTACATACTTCATGTGTACTAGCGGAACCTTAAAAAATCAATTTATTTCGAGTAAACACTACTGAAATAATACACAGCAAATAAAATTTTTTGTCAACATAATTGTACAAATAATAGCAACTACTCTAAAATAAAAGTAAATTTGAAAAGTGAGCTGCTTAATTGAAAATAAAGTCAATATAACGTAGTATATTCGAGGTAGAGATGCGAGGCAAAAACTTCCATTGTAAATTATAATTATTGAGTTATGTAACATAAAAATGTAGCATGTAGGTAGTAAAAATTCTTTACTACAATTTTTTAAACTTATTTTTAAAGTTGAGTAATTACAAATTTTTTAATATTTTTACTATTACGTACTTGTTCAAAATATTATAGATAATGATAAAGAGATAAAAATTATTTATAGATATTTAAATTTGTAATAAATATTTAATTGTTTTTGTTACAATTATATTTGAAAATTATCGTTCTAAAAAGTGACACTTTACTCCCTAGTTATATAATAGGTACACTATTTTTTACAGTAGAACATGTCCAACCTTATGTGTAAAATTTAGATGCCCTAAGCCCTAACCTAAAAAGGAGGAATATTTTTACTATAATTTTGCTAGTTATTCCATCGAAAGCACTTGGAAGGATAACTAAAATTAACGTTGTTGTTTGAATATAATGGATGTGGTAGAGTAGAACATCACAAGTTACCAAGATGACATACGGTAGAAACCCCAAACATTTTAAGATTTTAAAAATCAACCTACATACATAATCTAATGTATATTTAATTAAAAAATATATTACATCAGACAGGGACATATCATTGGGCACTTCGGTGCCAGCCAGGGGGCTTATAGGTTTGAGGGCCCAACTCTGGTCTCTAATTCCTTCTTCTTCAGCCTATCCCAGTCCATTCCTGGACGTAGGCCTCTCCAGTAATGAAGGCTTTGGTCATCATTCACCGCGCTGGCCAGACGGGTTGGTGAGTAGTCCGCAGATCTATTTTGGACTATAGTTGTTATACATCCAGTAGCAGCTTGCTAGGCTCTTCAGATATGCCTGTAGCTCTATCTTTTGTTAACGGTGGCAATTCGTCAATTCAGGGGGACTGCCGGCTTAATATGCCCTCCGAAGCATGGAGACTTGGTCATAAGAAAGTTTGACTCTCTACAGGTTTGAACCCGGTTCTCCGCATTCTCAGACACTCAATTCGAACCGGTACTGCCAACAATTGGACCAGTTGAAGCTGGCGAGTGACCATAAGCGACCAGAATAATCCAAAAGGAGAGGGTCGTTTTCCATCAGGACAACGCCAGGCCACACACGTCAATAGTGACTGGTCAGAAACTCTGAGAGCTCGGATGGGAAGGTTTTAATGCATCCACCTTATAGTCCGGACCTGGCACCAGAGACTATCATCTTATCCCATCCATGTCAAATTCTCTTCGTGGTGTAAAACTGTCTTCAAAAGAGGTCTGTGAAAATTGGTTGTCTGAGTATTTTGCTAATAGGGACATTGGGTTTTATGAGAGAGAAATCATGAAATTACCATCACAATGGTAACAAATTATCGAACAAAATTGAAAAAATATATTTGGTTCAAATCAATAAATGATTGTAACCGTGTTAAAGTATTAAAGTAAACGCCAAAATAATGGATTACTTTTTCCCCAACCTAATATAAATATTTACACATTGTTTTTAGTTTTCTTCAATATATTACTCTCAAATTAGCAATAAAATATATTGTTCATATTATGTAAGCTCAATTAAAAGAATAATTTTTAATTTAACGAATTATTTAATTTAATAACACTTAAATTGTACTAACTTAATTCATAAAATTCATAAACATTACTTAAATTACTGCATTGTTTATTTATTTATGCCGTTTGGAAATTCACGTTTTATGATCAATATAATCGAACTAATCGATGAAAAAGTCGTCAAGGCAAAAAATGCACTAAAGCTAGAAATAAAATTTTTATAAAATTTATTGTTAAAAATATTAAAAAAATATACTTTTCGTTAATGGTAAAAATAATTCATAAATCACAAACCTCTTTTTATGACTATGACATAACGAAAACTTCAACGTATTACTTGTTGCATTTTGATGGTCAGGTTTTGAAAAATTGTTGTTATTGTTATTTGAAAAAAAGAAAATTCGTGTAATTGAATTCAATCTTTTCATAACATTTTTGTTTATAATCTCTACAGTCACATTTTCATCTTAATTATGATAATTTTATGAACATATCTTAACCATTTCTCTATGAACAAAAAACTAATATTGTAAAATTAAGAAAAAAAAAACTAGTTTACTTTGGTTATAGGATATAACTGATAAACAAGGTTCTTCCTTACCGCGTTTATATTACAATAGAATTTTAAATCTATCAGATTTAAAAAAAATTCTATTGTAATTTGAATCCATAAATTAAGAAAAGATGTACATTGTAAATAGAACTAGAAAGAACTAAAAAAAATATCCAACAAAAATCCGAGACAATATCGGCCAATATCGTATCTGTCTGTCCGTCTTATGAAATGTGTTTAAAAATTCCATACGACTTTTTTATGACATATATTATATAAAATAATAATTTATTGTTTTATTTACTTTAGGTTATTGACTGGAGTACTTAAAAACTGATAAAAAGTCAAAAATTTCTATTGGCGATAATAAACACAAAATAACTACTTGTTGCACAGCGTGCGAAGGCGGGTTGTTAATCGATTTGTGCATTAAAACTACAATGTCCACCCCTGCCATTTTTTTGCAATAACAAATTTTAAATTATCAATTAATTTGAAAGTAATAATTGGGTACATAATTATTAAAGCTAAATTGTAAAGCTAACTGTTTATTACTTATTTAAAATAATAACAATAATTAGTTTTGCATATTTATAATTGATAATAAGAAATTTCATATAAGCAGGGGCTCAACCTTTAACTTTTATGACGCTTATCAACAACTTTTAATTACTAGAATTAGGTTTGTTTTATAAGTTTGTCGATATATAAAATAGAAAACAATTTTTAAAATTTATATTACATAATGTAATACTTGCCATTTGTGTGACTGGAAAACTTTATTTAAGGACGTATCTGAACCTTCAGAAATTTTCAAAATATTTACAAAATTGTACAAAAAGTAAAGAATGACTTTCCTAGTTGTTCGTACTTTTCACAGTTAAATGACTGACTATTTTGTATTCAATTTACGAAATGGGCAAAAGAGAATAGGTGAATAATTTATTAAACGGTGTAATTTGTTTATTTTAAATTAATTTTGTAAATTATTAAATGAGGACATGGCATTATTATAAAAATTTAAGGTCATCTATGAACATAACTGTTCTACTTACATTTCACGTGTCACAACTTATTTCTTAAATAAAATACACACACAATATTACGGATACGTATGGTACGGAATACGAAAGCCGAATATCATTGAATGCAAGAATTTGTAAAAGCTAGCGCAAGCGTCAATCTTTTCTACGTCAACGTTACACGTGGTATGTATCAAAAGCTCGCCTACACTACGATTTTCTAGACGTTTAATTAACGTCACCGAACTTGATGCACCCACCGTCGTCGCCGGCGTCCATAAGAAAAGCTCCAATAAAAACACAAAGAACCGATGTATCTCAATTTGCGGAAAAAGAAAAAATTTTTCTCGGATTATACAACATCAGAATATTTACATAAATGTCTCAAGTTTTCTTTGAAATTTTCAATTGAAATATTTTTACAAGGTAATTTAATATGGAAATTGCAATTGATTTTAAGGCTGTTTGGAATTTGATCCATCATTTACAATTTATATTTTTTTTTACTTTTCTGAAAACGTTTGCCTATAATAAAATCTGGATTAGGTAAATCTGAATATCAAAAAAGTCAAAAAGCTAAAATAATTCATTTGCGTAATATTGAAAAAAAACTTTTATAAATAAATAAAAATTAAAATATTTTCAAAATATTATTTTGGAAAAAATGTAATAGTATTTTCATTTATTGTAAGTTTTGTTTGTTAAATTATATTACAGACACTATTATAAATTTACAATTGTAATATAATTTTGCATGAAATTTCACTTTGAAACTAGACGCCAAAACTAATTGCTCCAAAATCGTTTCTTCCTGTATCCCGATTAAATATAACTTCAAATATAGGTGGGTGTGAATCACAAGATCTCTATGGATTACAAAATTCTAATATAATATATTGCATATTCCATAGTGTTAAATGATTAGGTAACTGTGGAGATAATAGACAACCTAAGGAAATTTAATTTAGCTTAAATGATATGAAATTTTCATTATTATTATCATAGCAAAATTAAACTAATTATGTCAACTTTAAACAGGACTATTATGCAGATTTTTCTATCATAATATTCTTTTATAAATTAAATCAAAGTAAATCAAGTACAATTACAAAGACTAGGGATAGTTGACACATCATTTACGGTGCAGTAAAAATGGACGATTAAGTTTCGGCATTTTTGTTTAATAAGTTTCCATTTTTGCATCTGCATCCAAAATTAGTACATTAGATATTTGGAACTGACTCAAATATTTTCATTCAACATGTCCTCAGATTCTAAATTTATTGAAAGGTAAAATCTATAATATAATTTTTAATTAGTCTCAACGAATTACAAGTATCAGTTTTATTCACATAATAATTGTTGAATAACTCTCGTTTGACTCGTACTGAGACAAGAAATATAAATAATCGTATAAATAACCCTTTTCAATCGTCTCAAAAGATCATTAAGACGTAAACCTAATTGAAATGCACCCCATACGATGTGTTGGAGATTGTGTGGGTGTCCCTTATAAAGGGCAACTTACCCCAGCATATAAATTCTACACTTGGATATCCCACACGATAAAATATTAAAAACAATGAAAACATTGAATTCAATCAAAATTGAAAACTCTGCTGCAAAAAAGGGAGACAGCTTCACTTTTGAGTTAATTACGTGTATAAAACTTTAAAGTTTCTTTAACTTTCATCCTATTTTCTGGTAGTTCTGGGTAGAATCCATTCTAATATTTTTCGTGGCCATCTATTTTGTGTGCCCAAACCATATCAGTTGTCTCCTTTCAACTTCCTCTTCTATGTCTCTTCTAATATTTTTGTTTCTAACCCTTTCCAATCTTGATCTCCTCAAGTTAATTTAAGGTTTTTTAATTGCTTATTAAATTGATTTTATCATAATTTTACTGCAAGAAGGGGGGCAGTTTTAATGCTCAAAACCTATTAGTTGTGTACATGTCTTCAATTTAAGGGAATATTTTCTTGCTGACCGCAAATTCTTACTGCAATGTCTTCAATTGTTGGATAAATACCAAAAGGTATATTTAAAAGTGCTTCATTCCATCTGAAGGTGCGAAGCTGTTTTTTCCATTGTGGTGATTCCACAGTCCACACCAAATATGAAGAAGATTGGTGTCCTGACCGTAAACTAGAACTTACCCCAACTGGTAATTCTGAGATTACATCAGAAGCTTCACTAAATGAGATTTTGAACAAGTAGCAATCATTAATAACCTTTTAAATTTTAGAAAATTACTTCGCAAATAAATCAACACATTCCAGGAAAGTTCATTGCCTAAAAAACATGAAAGTTGGATATCCATGGATTGGATTGGTGAAGTAGCATGTTATGTTTTTTAGCTTTATCACGCAGTTTGAAAAAATTCTGGTAATCGCACAACGAGTATTCTTAAACGACTTATGAATAATTTTCTTTTCAGTTATTAGGTTGATCAATTCCTTGTAGAACCATATGGAGTACTTAGAAACTGTTGTTTTTTTACGTGGTACATGGGCATTGATGATGAGCCACAATACTTGATAAAAATGATCGATCACTTCATCAATAACTTCAGAATTTAATGTATACCTTTTCCCGTAAAAATTATGTTTATTTATATAGAAAAAGTATAGGTAATTTTGACACAAACAAAGAACCGAAATGACGAAGATTCGTTTCTGCACATTAGCCACTCCCAACCACTATGAATAAAACTATACCTAAAAATCCTACGGAAAAAAATATTAATCCTAAATGATATCATTTCTAGAATACTTAAAATTATTGTTATAAATAAAGACCTTTTTTGTATTATATTTCTGCTTATTAAACAATTGTTTTAACCTATAAATTAAATTTCAATTTTATACAATTGTCTGAATTTTTATATAGAAATTTTTAGAGTTAAAATTCCAAAATAATTAAAATGTATATCAAAATATTATATTAATTTCTCACTAATTTAACATTATACTGGAATTACAATTATGTAATTATAATATCCTTCAAATATTTCCACATACTTAACGTTTGATTTTAATGGTTTTATAATTTATGGTCGAAATATTAAGTAAATTGCTTTAAAATTTAGATAATGCATTGGTCTAATGGACAAAATTATACTTCAGCGTATTCCACTTTTATATGTTTCTGACAGCAGAAAGCTTAACATTTTGGTGAATAAATTTTATATCACCAACAGAATTTTTTATATTATTTATGACATTTTAAAGGATATTTCTTGAATTGAACAGATTAGGTTTATACAAAAATGAATTTCTGTCAATTTTGAGATGATAAACAGCATTACCTATATTTATGTTGTGACTCCTCACTAAGGAAAGCTATAAAAAAAGCGAAGGCTAGAGCAGTTTTAAATAATATTTAATAGAAAATAGATATTGTAATTTAAGTTAAAAAAATAATTGTATAATGAAATTTAATGTTATTATGAATATAATATCATGTAAATGAAAATAGAATCTATAGTCAAGAAAAATTATTGACGCACTTGAATGGATTACAGAAAAGGATAAGCAGCGAAGCAGCAGTTTGTTATGATGTGACCTAGATTCAATTTAACAAACCATAATATTATAAAGCATGGCTAGATGTTTTATATTTGTGTAAGAGACTTTAATACTCAATGATAAAATTATAATTTCTTCTTTGTTGAACATTTCGCAGTGATTTTAAGCGAAATTTAATTAATTATAGGTCTACCTCCATCAAATGTTTAAAGGGAGGAATTATGTGAAAATAAATTTCGCACTTGAAATATCTCTTACATTAGTTGACGTAGCTAACAACCTATTGTACTGATAAGATAATTAACAAGTAAAATTTAAACAATTTATTCAAATATTCATTTTAACATAAAAGTTAAAAAACGTAATATCCACATTTTTCATTGAAAATAAAATAGGAAATTTAATTCCTCATAATTACTTTAATTTACATTAAACTCAATAAAAATTGTTGAATATATTGCATAAGAAGTTTATTTTAAATAATTAAAGCTAGATAGCACAATGATTGTTAATAATAATTATTATTGCAATATTTGTTTATAGTAAACTTTTTTTGACCTTGCAGATATTTTTAATTGCAATTTTGTTTTGGGTGTTACTTTGTATTACCTATAATAATAAATTATTAATAAATTATAATATAATTAATTCAACATTGACAAATTGTATTTGCTAAACGTGCAATAATATTTAAAAAATATTAATTGTTGCAGCTTATTTGTTCATGTTATTTGTTAAGGTATTCGTTAAAATAACTGAAGTTTATAATGAACACTAATAAACAATAAAGTAAAGGTTAAACTACTCATATTAAGTTAAAAACACGAAAATTCTTTTAATCTGAAAGCAATTTGGACATCAGTCACAAAAATGTAGAAACTGTTCAATGAATCTGAAGGATATATTCGATCTTACAGAAATGTTATAACATTTTTTGATTATTATTTATGTTTAACTAGCAGTTAACATTTTATTAGTTTTTTTTTTATGTAAAAAAATTAATTATTAAAGGTCGGCCGCAGGCTTGTGCAATTTTATAAGCGGGACACAAATAGCAATCATTTCGCTGATCGTTTTGCAATTTTTTCAATGACGTTTTAATATTACCGTTAATTGTGACAATTAATTATTAAAATCAAATTTCCTGAATTTTATGTAACACAGTGTAATCATGTAATACAGATTTATGGTATGATCGTGAAACATGGAATAAAAACCATGAAATTAAAAAAAGCAACTTATTGCTTGTTTGAAATTCTGCACGAGCTTCTAAAATAAGTATGATTTTAACTAAAAATTTCGGATGTGGTGATAAGATTAAGAATTATTATTTTGGCTGTCCCTATAATTCGGCGGTCATATTCGACATGCACGTTATATCCATGATGACCCCTTAATTACACAAATTTTCAAAAATGCAATGGCAAACAATCTAAGCAACTTTAAGTCTCACTATAAAAGTACTGAATATGAACTTTGGATGTGAAATTTTTATTGGTTTAGAGCTAGAGCGTACACAAAATTTAGTGACACACAGACGCATCTTGATGTTAGGTCTCTTTCAACTAGTGGGATCTCAAGAAATATACTCGTAAATCCATCAAAATCTGAAGAAAAATTTTTTTTATTACAATACTTTCCCATATTATTATGTATGGTATAATAAAAAGAAAATACATTCATTATTGAAAGTCATAACAATTTAATATAAAATTTCAAACCGTATCAAGAAATATCTGCAACATTTGTTCGACAGATAATAATTATACGATTTTTCTACCATTTTTGTTTCATTTAAATATTTTCTATAAGGCATACATTATACGAGTATCTACTGTGAATTTTACATAATTGGGATATGAAGTGACTAAATGTTTAGTCACCTGACGATGTTATTGTGAATTATACCGAAAGTATATTTTTTCTTTTACATTGCGATGATAACTATATCAAAAAATATAGATAATTATATCAATTTAAAATTATGATTTATTGATTTTATAAAAAAACTATTACAATAAATTAATACAATAATTATTACACTTGCCGATCAAATTAAAATTATAATCTAATGCAATTATCAGGTGTTTATTTACACGATACCGGTCATAAATAATTTATAATTGCCCACTTGCTAAAATAATTAAAACAGAGGAATCAAATTGTATTTTCTGTTATTTTGTTACAACTAAAATATTATACAAAAATGTTTATTCTTATCGTAAAGATAATATTAAGGGGTAATGACACACTCTAGCGACCTATAAAATAATGTAATTTTGACAATTTTGTATGCCGTTATAGTAAATGCAATACAAAATCTGTTTAAAGGACTTTATTGTACATGATTTGAAGAATATTTATAAATTTTTAATTAACTAATTTTTCACAAAATGAAGCTCGGCAAAAGATACCTCCCTTTACGAGCAGTTTCCGCGGCCGGAAAGGTTTCTCCTCCAATTTTCGAGTTTGAACAAAAAACAAACAGCTTCTCAGCTCTATATAAGATTACCTCGAGAAGTACGTAAGGAAATTAAAAAATATTGTATTTTCTAAGAATAGCGCAAGATATTAGAAGTTAAGTTTTCATTTTTCTTATCAAAATTACATGAAAAATTGTTCATAATAAGAAAAGTTTATAATATCTGACAAAATGCGTATGTACCTCTCTAGATAATTTAATTTTACAGCTACAGTAAAAATTTCAGGTAAATCGGGTGAGATCTGTTGAAGTTCTGTTCCCAGCTGGTTTAAAAAATGTAGTTTTGAAATAAATTGTTTAAAAGTTTTACAAGTTCATTGTATAATATTCAATAAAATGTTATCATTTTAGCTATTTAAAATAATTGTTAATACGACACATCATAATAACCATCAAATTATTGAGAAAATTAATATTTAATCATATTAATAATTATAAACTTCAAAATTAAATTATATTTTAATAAATATTAAAATTAGAATTAATTATGAATTAATAAACATGAGCTCCATATAACAAAAAATACATTTATTTACTTGTTAACAAATCCTCCGTATTTAGGATTTTTACTATTACTTTCTGAGTAGGAGGGGGTGCTAGCCAATTGACGCCCACATACCATTTAAAAAAAAAAAATTATTTGCATACCTACTGTTAAAATTCCGATTGATATGTAAAATTTTAAAATACAATTTTACCCAAGTCCGCGTTTAGAGAAATAATGGGGGTTTGTGATTTGTGACCATTGGATTTTGACGAAGGGGATAGGGGAGTCAAAATGTAGGAACAAATAAATTACTAAGTAAGAGTTAAATAGATTTTGGTTGAAATTGATTCACAAGAACTTAAGGTTTCTCTTGACAATGGGAATGACGTTATCATGGATTAACGAGATCCCAATGATTTTGTAAACAAACATTTTGTGTACAAAATAAAGTAAAGAGGTGATACCAAAAGATCTCAGATTTTTTTTAAATTACATTTTAAAAATTTGTATTTGATGGTTTCATTAGGTAATAATTTGTAAATAATATTTTGTAGAACGTAAAATTTTGTACAAAAAAGTCAGTGGTGGGATATTTCAATCTACAACGGATGCTAAAATACTTCAACTACAATCATCTTGGGAAGAAATACCGTACTAAATTTTGGTCCTATCGACAAACACACATGCAAAAATATATTTGTTGATATGGGTCGTATAAAGGGGTAGTACGTTATAACGATGTTCGATTGTAACAGAAAAGTACAAATTAATAAAAAATGTTTAACCGCATGGTTAAAATGAACCATAAAATTGGTTCTAAAACAAATAGAGTCATTATAAACTTTTTTTTTGTGAAACTGATGAAGTACGAACTCCAAATTTGTAATATGGATCTAATTCATTTTCAGATGAAATATCGGTTGGTTCCTTTTTGCATAACGGGGTCCAATTAGAATAAAAAAGAGAACAAGTTTTTCACAAGTTAAATAATCCAATTGTTGGAAAAATATTGTCTTAAATGTCAAAACAATTACCTAGGGCGTCGACTAAGCAGTAGAATATCTGAATTCAATTGAAATTGCGGAAAAGGAAAATTATCTTATGTTAAATTGGACCATCTCCTAAATAGAAAAATTAAACTGTCAATTCTAAGTTTTAAAAGTTATTTATAAAAAATTAATATTGACACTATGTGATTTTATAGGTGCGCCAATAAAAATGTAAATTTGATTT